>OX387958.1:5558324-6796114 GCA_947578425.1 Eugnorisma glareosa
CAATATTCCTTTTTGACATCATTGGCCAAGGTCGATATTTTCAAGTAGGTAAATATTAAATTTCAATAAATATAAAAAAAAATTGCACACTATAAATTACAGCCACCGTTTCATTCTAGCCACCGAACTGACCCATATCTTTCAAGCGAACACCCAATAACTCCCAATGGAAACCCATTGTCCATCAGCGACATACATTCAATGAGTGCAAGTGACAACTGGATGCGGCATGCGCCTGCTACTGTATTGTATGTGTCGTGGGATAACTGGAAAAGTTGGGTATTTGCAAAAAATCTAGTTTGTGAAGGGCGATTGGAAACTTGACTGCAGATTGACTAATCTGAAACATCTTTATTCAGGTTGGTCGCAACATGGCTCGGATATCCCTGTTAACCCGTTAAATCAGCGCATCCATCAGTGCATAACGATGGTGACACCCCGTACCTAAGATAAGTTAGTTTTAAAGAAGTGAAGAAATATTGATTTTTTCTCCCCAAACAGCCGTCATGCATCATTCATTTACTCCTTTTTTTCTTTTAAATCTTTTTTCACAAAATCCATTCTATCCGATAATTAAATGCATAGGTACTAGATAAACTTTCTTAGTGTCCAAAAATCTGGTCCTAGTATTGTCGCAAACAGCCGAAATTGGTGATTTTCCCGCGACATTATGCGTTCTTATTGAACTGCCGCGCCTGCGCACTTTGAAGTCTCGTGTTAACACTGCGCGGTTATGCAAAGCGTTAGCTTATTTGTGTGCTTTCAGTTTCGATTGATATAGATGTCGGTTGTATAGGAAGATAGTATGTAAAGAAGAGTTTGTTTTTGTTTCGCCTAGGCGATGGAAATCGTTAAAGTAGCGTATTGATTTATTAAAGATAGGTTATAAAAAAAATGAAACGCTGGGCAAAGTCTTTTGTTTTCTTTATCCTGCCTAAGAACCTTAATGAAATCGGGGCATTTTGAATAATGAATATTCACAAAAAAAAAATGCCTCAACCAGCGTTAAGTAACTTTTTCGCACGTTGCAAATGAGCATGTAAATATATGAATACAGCACGATGAAAACGCTTGGATAGAAATGGATTTTAAACAAAAAACCCACAGTAGATACATCTGAAACTTCCAGATCTTTTTCTCACATAAATCGAAGTCTTCCGCATACCAGCGAAGACACTAACAAACAAACATTCTTCAAAGCCTAAAGGGCGCATTCCCAACCCTTACTATAAGTCCACGTCCACACCCACTCTAGGGTGCCACATGGTAAGTAACATCCATCGACACAGGGGGCCATGCATCACGACCTACACGCCGGGACAGTACGCGTATGCCACATAAATATGAGATACGTCATCACAGCCCGGGGCGCGTCCAAAACGCGCGCGATTCCCGATATCGTTTATAATGTAATAAATAACACGATATGTGGACTCGACACCTACTTACTTACATTCGACATGCGGATTGATAGTGCTGTGAGGTTGTCTATAAACTTGCACTCGATATGTTCGGATTTGTGTTTATTTGCTGGTTTTCGTGGCGCCTTTTTATTGATTTTGCATTAGAGTCAGAGGTTTATTCATAAACGATGCATAAAGTTTGGGGCGTTTAAACGCCATAAGTTATGCGAAAATCTATACTAATATTATAAAGAGGTAACATTTGTTTGTATGTTTGTATGTAGGGTTATCTTTGGATCTGCTGAACCGATTTTGAAAATTCTTTCACTACTAGATTACATTATCCCCGAGTGCCATAGGCTATATTTACAACGTGCCCGTGGGATAGTTTCCGACTAAAATGCGAGCGAAGCCGCGGGCAACAGCAGCTTAAGTGTATGTAGTTTATGAAAAACTCTTCATTCTGTAAAGGTACTTTGGGCAAAAATGTACATAGCTTGGGTCCTGTAAACCCACTAGATGAACTTCTAAAGTGAACACCATCATTTAAAATATTTATGGAATTTGGACCAAGCTTACAAAGTTTTGGAGGTACCTAAAGTATAAAAAAAGACGAACAGCGTCCTTAATGACCCTTGAAGATTTTCTCTCGAGAGCAAGGCTCTCAAAATTCATTTGGTTCGATATTTAAGAAATGTTTTGCCTGCCATTTTTAAAAGTCAATATAAGTCCAGATTAGAACCCTGCCGAAATATTTTTTGGGAAAGGTGACTTCGTTTTTATTCCCTCTGTAATGATAATAAACCAGTTAGTATTCAGACTAGGTTTATTTTATTTTACTAAAGTTGTAGTTCCTTCTAATACTGTTTACAATGTGTGTCACTGTGTGTCCTTCTAATATCTTGACTCTTTTTTTCTCTTTCTAAGTCAGGTCTGTCTCTTGTGACTGATAGTCTCCTAGTCTATTTTTTACTGAAAATTCTAAGTCAACCTAAAAGTTCCAAACTTCAGTTTCAGTTTTTATCAAGATTTCAGCAAAAAGTATTTAGTCATGCTGAAATGTGGTCATACCTGACCGCTATCCACTGATTTCGAATAAAATCAGCGACGTAATTACATGCATTTTGTAGTCCGAATTCATCGAAGACATTTGTCACTTACATTTTTACAGAACACGTTAAAAGGAATATTTTCGTTGTTGCAAAAAATATACTTATGCTACGTCTCGCCAAGCTCTAGAAAAATTAATGCACTTTTTTAAATCTTGCAACCGTGTGCTAACTTAATGCAAATAAAGCATATTATTAATATCTACATGCTTCCCTTTGCCGTAGGCAGAGATCGGAATAGGTGGAGTTTATTTACCTAAAGTTTAAGGAGGTATGACCCTCTAATTTAACAGCTATATTAATAGAAACTTAAAAATGTTTCCGAGATTTAATACGGAGGTATTTCCACAATCCCACACGTTACTTACCTTTAAGTTTATGCTAATAAACTCTACCTGTTCCTAACTGAGTCTATATTTTCAAACGGTTTACCAGTTTACTAATAAGTTTCACAAAATATTTCAGAATTATCTCTTTTTACAATAGGAATGTCAGTAAACAACTTTAAATATGACATCGTTAATTTCCCGTAACATGACCTAAGTATGTTTATTTAAAATGCAATTCTGTCAAATTAATCAATACTTCTGACAGTGAGCCGGGACCTCAGAGTCACGTACTTTTAAGGGTGGGTTTATTTATTATTAAATGAAATTAAGCCGGTGATAAATACTTGAGGTACCGTAATCTTGTTACTGTATCATTGGAGTACGATTACTGGTCACGGGATGGTGTCTAAATACGGATACAGTACATTCTGCAGGTTTATTTTTGGTGAAGCGGTGTTTCATTGAGGTCAAGTTGAGTTTGAACTTTAACTAGAGTTTTATACGTTTGTGATCATTCTTATAATCTAAAGTGACAAGCCTGTGAAAATTATATACATTTTTACATCAAATAACTTAAAGTAACCAACTTAACAAGAAACTAAACAAATAAAATAAATAAATTATTAAATAATGGTGGCAGCGATTCTCGCAAAGAAAAACAGTTTTCTTGCCAAAAAATCTACTGACTTTTAAAACGGATCATTTCAAAATTATCCAGGTTTAACAATCAGTTAGTGTCTAGTCTTTGAACAACCAATCAATCTTGACACGATCCAGACAACAGAGTTATTTGTGAAAATGGAGAAAATCCTCCTTCCCACTATCTACGAGTATAATATTAAAAATGCTAAAGTTTTTGAGGATGTATCATCCAGACTGATGTTTGTTACTCTTGCACGCAAAAATTACTTCTACAAATATTTTTTATAGCCTGGATTAATACATAAAATACTTTTTATCTCGGTAGTACGATCCTGTGGGACAATTAACGAACTCCACGCGGGCGAAACCGCGGGCTTAAACTAGTTGAATATAATTGTCTCTAAACCTTAACCTAAAATGACATTTGACAATGGTACTCTACAAGAACATGAAACCTTCAACATACCAACACACACAGTCACACACAAACCTGCCCCGCGTCCATATTTCGGACTCATTCAGATACTGTTACGTTACCGGGAACGCCGGGATTTACGACGAGTCTCGCGGGATCGTACATCGCGATCCCCGGGTGGTATGGCACAGTTACTCTTTGACCGACTCACAGACTTACGGTACTTAAAGGATAAATATATAAATCGTTTTGATGCTGACCTGTTTTGAGATGATACGGTTTAATGAGCAGATAATGTCGACCGCAGATTTGATATGAGGCCTCTTCAAGATGACTAAACGAGGAATTTAAGGATGATATTATACAAGGTGCTTATGGCTAAATAATGAAAGCTGCTCGGTTCGATCTTCAGGGTAGGCCACGCTTGCCTAGATTGGTCCGGGGATGGGTGACCTCCCATTACTTACCGAGTTTCCACCGTACCTCGAAAATCACATTAAGCTGTTGGCCGCGGCTGTCATTGGTAGATCTTTGACAGTCGTAACGGGTAGTCAGTAGCCTGAAAGTCTGACAACCAGTTTTACCAAGGGATACCGTATTATCCAGTACTAACAGAATTGTGGAGGTCAGATAGGCAGTCGCTTGAATATCAATTCAGCTGCATCCGGTGAGACTGGCAGTCGACCCCAACATAGATGAGAAAAGGCTAAGCAGATGATTCAGGGTGCATCGAGGACCTCACTGTTACCTTGATTTCAGTATGTACCCGGATCTAAAATAGCCGTTTTGTACAAAATGCACTCTCTTTACGTCAAAAATGTAAGGATTTCTCAAAAGTTTGCGCGTTGATCGCTCTTGCGCGCAGAGTAACTCACAAAATATCCATTACACTTTAATCCTAAGCGAAATGAAAGTGGTATTGACGATGCAGCAGTAAAAAATGAAAGGATTATTGAAATGGATGAAGAAAATTTGCTTTAGGGGGTCACAAGCGCCTTTTATAATATAGAAAAACAGTTACAAAGTCTTTTCTTCAATGTTTTGCAAAAATTTGGATGAGATGCAAATAATACGTACACACGGCATGTTTAAGACATGTACCGCGCAGTTGGTTAGAGTCCAAGCATGCATTGCATATAGAGTTGGCGCCGTTTGTTTGAAACCTACAACTAAGTTGAATCTACTGCTTTCCTACTAAACTGAATGTACAAATTACACCTTGCTGGCGTAAGAGGTAAACATGGGCGCCATCAATGAGTTGAAACTTGTGTCGCTTGATGTCAATCATGATTGGGCAAGCCATCATTAGCTCCATGACGATACTGGGTCACAGAATATTTAATCATAGAATTATCAGAATATTTTTTGAAATCATGCCCGTAATCCCCGAAGGGATAGGCCGAGGTGTACATGATACTTAATAGTACACACTCACATTTTACCAGGTATGTTTTAAGCCACATGTAATAGGGGGCTAACATATAGCCATCAACCGGAGCTCCTTGAGTTATAAGTCGAGCTACACGATAACTGACAAATGCTTACACTGACTGGACAGGTCCACTCAAATCTGAGTGATTCTTTCAAGAGACCATCTCGGAAACTAATCTGCATTGTCCTCAAGTGAGTTGACCAAGACTTTACAATAGACCTCTGAGTTTGTTTCGGCTGTTTCTTCTCAGAGTAGTCAGGTACGAAACAACGACCTCAAATAGTTAAAAAAGAAATGAAAGTGTTTGTTAAGACCTGTTTGCTTAATATTTTATCATTTACCATACCTAATAGTACACCCACATTTCGACAGTTATTTTTTTAGTCCCATGTAATAGGGGGCGAGCCTATTGCCATCAACGGGGCACAAATCCAGACTCCGTGGCTGCTAATGAGAAATTCTTGATGGAAGAACCCAATAACACTTTGCCCGACCCGGGAATTGAACCCAGGACCTCATGCTCAACCGACACTAGACCAACGAGGTAGCGATAACAATAAACCAGAGCATATTCAGCCTATAATATTCCCACTGCTGGGACATAACGACCATAACGCGAGAAAAACCGTGAGCAAAAGCTAGTAATATAGGCGATGGAAGGGACACCGATGCGAAAATGGTTACCACGTATTCAGTACAACATTCTAAATTAAAAAAAAAAAGACATCGGTTATTAAAAAAATGTCATGGCATGTCCTAGAACCAAAAATTCGAAGACATGACTTCTGGTGACAACTACTGTGGAATAGAGGAATGGACTGTATGAATTTACGTTGCTGTAGTGGTAAAAGAGGAAGTTCTGTATGAACTGAGTTCTACCCGTTCGCCCAGTCAAGGAACAATCAACTAAGAAATTCGAGTACGACTCACCTTTTCTCAGCTGCGGCCGCTTCTTGATAGTTTCTTTAATGGGAAGATGATCAGAGACTCCAGCGCGTTGTACAAGACACGGGAGTGTACATATTGTCTTTAAATCACAATTTTCACTCACGGAGCTAAAAAATTAGATGCTGTTCGGACGAGGCAAAAATTAAAAAAAAAACCGAGTTCTCGTTCCTTTTTCAAGCGTCCTACGCAGATGGCGCGCAGATCGCGTTGTTGCAGTGGCATGCAGCACGTAGCAGGCAATAGCGTGCCGGTATGGCGAGCGTACAGGAATATTCTAAATTAAATTGTCCAATCATGGGCTATATACAGAACAACTACCAACCCGCATTGGGCCCAAGTGGTGGATTATAGCCCATTCCTCTCATAGAGAGGAGGCCCTGTGTCCCAGCAGTGGTAACATTATAGGCTGATTAAGCTTATGCTATTAAAAAAATATATCTGATCTGCTGTTTCCTACAAATGAAAAAATTCTATACCCCCGTATAGAATTTTTTCATTTGTAGGAAACACCCCCCCGGGCGGGGCTCAGAATAATGTACTGCATACATGGTAAATTCCGTATACAAAGTAATATGCCTGACTGGGTCAACCTACGGTCTACAGGGGGCCTAAAATAGAAGCTTTATCAGAATCTTAATATGAATCACGTCAAAAATTCTTAAAATTGTCTTTATGGGTATGACCACAAACTCCATTTTAAAAGTTTTAAATTTTTAACGTGATTCGTATTATGATTCTGATAAAGCAGCCATTTTAGGCCCCCAGCTCATAAATCGGGGCTGATACCGTTGGGCCACCACTACTCCATAAACTAAACGATGATCTTAGATTTAGGGAAAAGAATCACCCGTCCCTGCTTCTCTTTTATTATAGAAGCGTAGTGCGCCCGCCACTTCTTCTTCATCTCACACCATCTTTCTTTTATACGGCTTTTTAAACAGTCAAATCTCAGAAGCACCATTAACTGACGGTTTGTATTTAACCTTCTATAAATAGCCAGTAACTCCCGTAACTTGCCAACCTTCAGTAACGGTAACCGGCGAAATAATATCACGAAGACTCTCAAAATACCGCGCCGGTAACCGAATACTACATTTCCTTATAAATAAACAAATAAACTTCTCTGCCACTTCATTATTGTCTCCAACATCATCAATCTTTAACTTTATCTTGAGAGAAATAAAGGTTACATCAACGGCATGGTTAAGATTGTCAAGATTCATCCCAAAAATCCAACCTCCTACGTTACGGAGCCAAAATTTCTTATTTTTCTTGTACATTAAGTTTTTGAACAATGAACCGTTAAGCATACAATAAAATTCCCTGTATTTGCTTGCCTAATATGTGTGTGAAGAAAATAAACGTCCTTTTTTGCTTACTTTTACCCGAAGTCGGCATTTTCACAGAATTTAATGTTAATGTGTCAGATGCTGTAATATTATCACAGTGTCATTTGCAATTCTGGAAAATGACGAGTTATAATATTTTCATGATATACGGAATTAAGAATTTTGATAGTTATTTAGGAGAAACTTGTGGCTAATAATGTCAGCCGTTCTGATTAATCTTCAGGTTAAGCTGCACTTGCCTAGGTTGGTCTGTGGATGGGTGACCATCCATTACATATCGATACATTCTACCGTGTATCGGAAAGTACATTAAGCCCTTGGTCCCGGCTGTCATTTGCAGATCATTGACAGTCGGTACAGGTAGTCAGTGGCCCGAAAGTCTGACAACCAGTCTTACCAATTGTTAAAAAGTTAATATGGCTAAAAAGGAAATTATAGAAGTTATAATCATAACAATCCAAAAGGAAGGTCTTTTGCATTTGCTTAAGTCGAATGAAAAGAAGAATGCTACGCTGACAGTAAATCGATACGCTATCCGTAAAAATATTTTTACAAATCACCGCCTGAAACTTTAATCATTAGTCCAAAATTGCCAGCCCCAATACCCCCGAATCAATCTCTGGCAACACTTGCAGTCGTACCCCAAATTAATATTCAAATTACCTCGGGCTCGAAATATTTGATTTACAAACAACGCATTTTAAATATCTTCATTATGCACCAAAACTACAGTATTAAGACTCAATAAATTCAAACACGTCATCAATAAATATTTATTTACGATCAATATTATGATAATAATTAATTACTATGACTGTACTTTCTTTAAGCTGATATTTGAGGTTCTAAGAACTTGTACGCAATTTGTTTTGCAGTGTAACGAAATGCAGGGTTGGTTCGATTGTGAAAAAATGGTAATGAAATTGATTTTTACTTGTACATAACATAGGGGTGGTAAAAACAGAAAACTTTATTTTTGGTTAGTCTCATGTGCGAAAGTGACAATTTATTATTGTTATGATTATTCGAATGTGTAAAGGTGGAGGTGAGGTAGACAGTCGCTTCATGTAAAATACTGGTATTCAGCTGCATTCAGTTAGACTGGAATCATCTAGGCAGTTGACGATGATATTCGAATTTCAAATGCTGAATTGATTTCTTTTTAAATCTCTGTGGTGCTATGATGCTCTGGCGTTTTCTTAGCTTCTTCGGTGAAACTAACTCAGATAGTTTTTAAAAATACTTATTCAGTTATTTTTTCCACATCACTAGTATCACAACATAAAATCATGCCCATTTTCCCCGAAGAGTGAGACAGCCTAGAGGTGTAGGTACAATTGGTACACCCATGATCCGCCAGTTATATTTTAAGTACCATGTAATAGGGGATACACCAATATGTTACATATGGGAACATATAGTAACACCTATGATATCTGTCACCACAATTTTCCTTCAATCCAAATAATCAACTCTACAAATACTAGGTATTTATAAGAGTACTAGTCACTCTTATAAATACCCCAATATAAACCCGGATCAGCCCTACCTAATCAGCTCTGGAGGAAGACAGATGATTTGCGGAAGCATCGGCAGTCGGCATTGCCTCGCGAGGTATTTACTCTCGTACTGATTTAAATCCTGCGAGATGTCAGTTTATCGCCCGGAGCAACGCTTTCTTGTAAGTGTTGCCATGATCCGAACACCCATACTTTTTTGTTTTAGTTTAATTTTACGGAGAATATATTTTGTTTCTACTAATTGGTTTGATTTTATAAAACAAGTTATGTTTTTTTTACATAATTATTTACGTAGTCTTTAATGATTTACTATCGGTTTTTAGGTTCTGTAAGAATACTGCTGCCCAAACCATTAATTACAGAAGTACAGGGATTATCGTCGTCTGGTTTTGTTGTTTTAATTATTTTGGCTGAGTTACATTATTAGATAGTTCATAGGTTAATATTTCAGTATTTACTGGAGATGCTTTAGCTAGTGTGTACAGTTTTAGAAGATATTACTAAACAGGAAAACATCAGAAAAAAATATTACTAAAGAGCCGAAACGTAACAAAAATAAACGCTACCAATTTGTTAGGTGAACACAAAATAAAAGGAAAATCTTTAATAACGAAATATCGCTTCATCGCGATCGTTCGAACTGGTGCGACTTTTATTTGCGATCAAGTAATGTTTTAGTATATTAATACTACGTTACAAAACGCATTTTACGATGTCAGTATTATCTTAATCTTACTTTAATGTGAGAAAAAGATGGAGCTAGACGTCCTGTACAGCTGTACAAGACTCCATCTATTGCATCTCTTTTTCTTTCCCACACTGAATTAGAGTAAGTAGCTCAATTAGACAGTGACATCACACAAAATCGTGCTGAGTGGAAGAGAAAGACAAGGAAGATCCCACTGCGAACCTAGAACACGCAGTGGGATCTAGGAGAAAGAAAAAGAAAACTGCCGTCTCCATGTTGAACATCTTGATGTATTGTCATGAGCTTTTATTTTTAAATGCCTAAGAATATCTTGCACTTCTCGGGTAGTTAAGAAAGAAGAAGAAAATAAACGTAAATTTGGCACTTGGCGCAAGTACACACACTACAAAACTAAAACAAACCATAGTCTAAACCAGAAAAACGCAAAATACTTACTACTTGACGCTGCACTGGAAGAAATGGTGCGACTCGGCGGACTTTAATTTATGCCGGGATACATATTAAATTGCTGTTATGTGTTTGCTATTAATTGGTCTTGACGAAATCATAAATGTTTCACAAAGCATAAGCTAAAGATGTAAATCCCAAATTCAAATTATTTAATCGATTCTGCGTTCTTTTTTTAAACAAATTGAGGATTCATTTGGGAATCGTGTTAAGAGTAATAGGTTTTTAAATGCGCTCCCGCCGCGGTCATACATCACCCGAATGTCGATGTACCGCGAATGTATTCCAATTTCGAACGGTTCTCATAATAAAGTGCGTGCGTTCAGGACCCTTGCGGTATTTTAATATTTAAAAATAAAAAATAAACAGAAAATCCATCAGAATATCTTTAAAAAGTAATTCATAAGAGTAATTGGTGGTTAGGATACCTTTAAGAAATACCACGAGACAAGTACTTCAAGAGGGTGCATCCTGAAAGTTGGCAATTTCGCAAATAGCTGTCAAATATTTAATTGGTTTAATTATTTTATCAATATTACTCTGAAGATTGCAATTCACAATCATTTTATTAGTTTACACCACACTTCTGAGCAATATTTCATTATTATGTCAATAAGAATGCTCCACCTCATATCTAGCTCTCTGCGCCGCGAGGTGGTGAAGTTTCGGTCCAGCAAAGTATAAGATATAGTCGTGCCAGCAACACGAAGAAGCAGAATAATGATATTCGACATAGGTGTTTGCGTAGCTCCTGACTTTCTGATTGCAACTCTTAAGTGCAAACAAAATAAATTAGTATCGTAGACCGTTGTGTACCATGTTCAAGTGAACATGGTGCACAACAGCACTTCAACATTAAAATGTATACCAGCCTCTGAATTATTCTTTCTAAAGAAAGTTCTAATTGATATTGTGATTTATGTGCGTGCGGCCGTATGCATCTCGAATCAAAGCAACGCCTCCTTGGTGATTCGATCGCGGTGTTTCAAGTAAGGGCTAATTTTAAGAGCCTTATCGCTTATTAGTATCTTGTGAAGTTTATTTGGAAGTTTTCGAGTTTTTATAAAAAGTTTTCGAGGGATGCCTCAGACTTTGCGAGATTTTGTACCTAATATTTATTTAATAGCAATCTGTACGCGACCACCGGCTTATAAAATTCTAGTTGTTGCCTGCGGCTTCGCTCGCGTTTTGATCGGAAATTGTCCCACGGGCACGTTGTAAAAAATAGCTTAGGGCACTCGGGGATAATGTAGCTTACTTTTAGTGAAAGAATTTCCAAAATCGGTTTAGTAGATCCAAAGATTACCCCCTACATGAAACTTACAAACATACAAATTTACAAACAAATTTTACCTCTTTATAATATTAGTATAGAAGTATTGATATCTAGACAATATATTATCTTGGTTTTGAGACTCAAGGAAGATTTTGTGGGGGTTGAATACTACTGTATAGCCTCAAGGGGTGGACTTATGTTCTGTCGAGGAAATTAATTGATAAGGTAATTGCACTCTACTTCAATGAATGATAGTTTGATATAATGTTTGACCCAACCTTGTATATTCTCCTTTTATATTTGAACTTGTCTAAGATCGGTCAGTCAAAAATTGGCCTAGTCCAAATTCTCTATAAGTAAACATTCTAAAAACCAATCACATTCCTTTAATTTAGATCGGCATCACACGAAAACAAGACACAACCAAGATTTCTCAAAAATCAAAAAAAAAATATAAGTAACTGAAATGATGAGATACTTTAGTCTAAATAACTGCAAAGCATGGTAGATATGTTTTGTAGTTATTTAGACGAAAGTATACAACACTGCAAGTTTAAATTTTGATTTAAACTTGCAGTATTGTATACTTTAATGTACAATACTGCAAAGACTTTGGTCTTTTGCCGTGTCATTACAAAATTAGTTCAAACCTAATTGTGACTCGATAAAATTCTTAATACAAAACTGTCACCTTGGACTCCGATCTTCAGTTAAGTCTAAGTTAATTTAGACACGAGTCTAAGTTACAAATCCGTAAGACAGTAGACTGCTGTTGGTAACTTTAACTTTGTCTAAACCTGACTGTTTAAATCTAGTTTCGTAATAAGTATGTTGTTTGCTACTGATTTTAAAAGGAAATACTTCTTGCTTCTATGGCAACCCGTTTATTTGCAGACAGTTCATTATTTGTCAGACTACTAAATAGTTAGGTATGCGTTAAATAGAGTTGTGCAAATATTCATGATATTAATATTCTTACAGATGCTTTTCGATATTATTCTTCGTTCAAATTCCAATGTAGGGTGGACTCTTAAAATTAATCTAGGTGTCTTTACAAATGCAAAATGGATGTCCAATATAAATACTCAGTAGTGTATTAGCAATATTTCTTGTTACAAAACATCACGGCTGTAATCCCCGAAGGGCTAGGCAGAAGCATACCTAATAGTACACCCACATTTCGACAGTTATGTTTTAAGTTCTATGTAATAAGGGGCGAGCCTATTGCCATCAACGTGGCACAAATCCAGACTCCGTGGCTGCTGCTGAGTAATTCCGGATGGCAAAACCCAATGACACATTGCCCGACCCGGGGATCGAACACAGTACTTCAACCTCAGCAGTCGCGTTTGCGGCGACTCGACTCACAAGGCAGTATGATTCTCGTTATAAAAGTTATATTATATTTTTGTTTTTTTTTTTTTTGTTTCAAAGATCAGTTTTTAATGTGAAAAGTTTTTATCTTGAAAGTCTTCTGAAAGGAATTTCCTTCGAAATTCCATGCATTGTGATTGAAAGAATATCTTCGGTGTTAATTCTTTAATCAGTTTTCAAATTGTTTTTTTTTCAAAGCTTATTTTGTGTCCTGCTGCTGGGCAAAAGTCTTATTTCCTCCCTCCAAAATGTTTAGTTAACCTCATTATTTTCTAGACCATTATCACTCCAAATAACTCGATAATAGTCACATCCCTACACCGGTTCCACAAAATAACTATGCAGAATCGTATTAAAATTCTCGGTTTAAGGACATGCCGTGACGTCAGACTAACTAAGAAAGGTAATATGAGTTAAGGTTCAATGTACCTACTGACATAGTCATGTACCCACATATAACCATAAAAGGGACCTTGGTTGTTTTGGTACCTTCTGAATTACGTTAACTTTATTTTTGGGAAGCCACAGTGTGATACAATTTTGCAAATATATTTTCTTTATATAATCTGCGTATACAAGGTATATACGGACCCTTCTGGAAGCCATCAACCAAGCATTCTGTACATCAAACTAAGTAACTCTTCGCAAAAATTATTGCTGAGAAACGACTTTTTTTTGGGGTGAACAATCTCGTTAAGGTTCAATGTAACGCACTCAAAACATTGTGGCAATGGATGCTTTGAAAAGTACGGGGGTCGTGGAGGTATTTAAAATAAAGTTATACCATTAAAAACTACAAAACTTGTGAAAAAGTTGGGACTGACGCCTAATATCTCCGTAACTAAAAGGTTCCCAGGTATGGTCTAGAACAAAAAAAAAATATCCCAATGACGTGGAGAATTAGTGTATTTCGGCTTCGCTAAGGATACTTTTACAATCATTATAACGTTTGCTACAAAGACTGCTGGGGCACACCTTTCACTCAGTAACAAGGAGTGAGCCAAAGACCACCACCCGGGATCAATAAAGGTTGGTGAATGGCACTATGTCTTCGAATTTTTAGTTCAAAGGCTTTCAGTTTCCTTACGATGCTTTCATTTACCGTTTGGGTTGGGTTTAAATCTATGACCCAGAGATCGTAAGTCGCAGTCATTATCAATATTAATATGTACTTATATTATAGTTATTGAACATAAAATCTTGTCCATCAATCCAAATTATTTTATTTTATTACCATACGTGCAGTATAAAGACAGCTCACACAAAATCGGAAATACATATACATTAGGTAAGATTTAACTGTTAAATTGCGTAACATAAATAAATATGTATGATTTCAGCGAATCATGTCAAGAGGTTTACGATCATACATAAATCGATAAACACAAATAACGTAGTTTGAACATTCATTAGCTAAGTTAACGTTCACTTTTATCACTAAGAATACAATGTAACTGCTTCCGCACATAAACGAAATAGTGCTGTTTATGTATTACATCTATTTACCTCTGCTCTAGAAAGTTTTGAGTATGAATGTAGATGGCTACAAGAGTTGAGGAAGACCAAAGACACGATGGATGGACTGTGTGATGGATGATATGGTTAGAAAGGAGGTGACTGCTGAGATGACGAGTAATAGAGAAGTATGGAAGAAGAAGATATGCTGGGGGACCCCAAATAAATTGGGTTAAGGGCAGGAATTTGTGTGTACCTCTCCTCTAGAATTCACTAAGTTATATAAATAGTAGTGTAATAAAATTTAGTTTAGCTTGGTTCTTCTGCTATCTTCGGACTCGACAGATGTCGATCTTTGTGAAGGTTTTTGGCAAAAAAATCCTGTCAATTTCAGTATATGAAAGCTGTATTATATGTATATATTTAATTTTTGAGGCTATAGGAGGATATGTATATAGGTACAGATTTCCCAGTAAAAGTATACGCTTCGACAAGCATTGTGTACCTTCAGAAATGCAAGTGCACTATAGAGCTTTTACAACCATGTAAGTATACATAACTATGTTGTATTAACATGATTAACAACCCATTGCAGTATTAAGTACTTTTTAGTCGCATATTATAAGGCAAACGTTCATACTATTTCGGAAAAACGAAGATTGCCGAAGCGCAAACATTTTCTGATCGTAGTGTTTCTATCCTCAAATCGAAAGCCGGTTTATAATTACATGTGAATTACAAACAACATCATTGACATTCAACTCTCAAACAACATGTCAATTCTAAAACCAAATCAACTTGTCATCTTTTCAATTCCTCACCAGCCTACATATATTCGACATTTCGAAACCGCATTACATCTCGCTTATCGATTTATTACGTCACTAATTAAGTATCGAGTAGTAACGGCAGTCTCGATATCATTAATTCGATTTCAATTACTGGTCGGCACAACCCTATCTGAATGTGAATTAAATGACTGGTATATGTACTCGCAGATAATGCAATTTAATATTGCGCGTATTGTGAGTATTATGTCAATGTGGTAAGGTATAAATTCGACTGAATGACGCGTATTCGTAAATTGGAACATCTGTATGATAGCCAGGATGAGTGAAGGTGATTAGATTTAGAACGGTATACTGATGAATAGACATGTATTATTGAATGAGAATTGAGAGAAAGTAAGTTATTCTTTGGTATTTTTAAAGAAGAAGCCGAGACTTAATATTTATGGCTTGCGTTCTACTTTTACATCGAGCTAGTGCCCATTATTGGGCACTTGTTCTATAGTCTAGTGGTCGCAAGTGCCACTGCCGACCAAGAGGTACTGGGTTTGATTCCCAGGTCGGGCAAAGTGTTATTGGGTTTTTCCTTAAAGAATTTTTCAGAAGCAGTCACGGAGTCTAGATCTCTGCCCGATTGATGGCATTAGGCTCGCCTCTATTTACCATCATAGCTGCCGAAATGTTGGTGTACTATTAGGTACTCCACTTAACCCTTCATGGCTTACAGGCGTGGTGATGTTACGTTATGTTTATTTAGGTCGATTCACAAATTGTTAATTTGTATAGAACAGTTTTCTGAGTATGTTTTCGTAAGTTCATCTTATTTGTGTCGCTGTGACGACACTTCTTTTCGGCTAAACTTTTCCACCTCCACGGCATTATTACTGGGAGCTCAGAAGTGAATTTGGCTGCATGTTTTGGAAAACATTGAACAGCTAGCTAGGGCTATGTCAGAAATTATGTTCCCCTAGCCTAGCCCCTAGGCTAGGCTAGGGGAACATAATTTCTGACATAGCTCCACATCCACACCCTGCTGCTGTTTCATTGTGGTAACCTTTTTTTTTGCACGTTTTCAAATGACCCCTCCCCCTCTGGGCGGAGCGGTAGGGAGAGTCAGTCTTGTACTTACTAAAACCCATGCATGTTCCTTCTTTTGCCCTTTGTGTTCCAGGGCCGTGGTATCTCGTTCGAACAGTCCCGCAGCCCTGGCTTCACTGTGGTAGCCTCAATTTACGAGAGTTTTGGAGTTCATGTTCCATCTTGAGTTCGTAGACGATTCAGGGACTTCCAAGTGTATAAAGAAGGTTAGACCCTGAAGAAGATTATCCTCATACGAATTAAAAATAAAACTAACAAAAATAGTATTTATACAAAAAAAAAACATCGCGTATATTACTGTACTATGTATGTGTTACACACTTAAATAAATAAGCATAGATATGTTTGATTGAACTTGAATTGAGTGATGTCAAAATACCTTTAAGACGAACCAGTAAAACCAATATTACGTTATTGACCTTAATACTTTACTTTTTATCGGCCTTATTCGGATATCCGCGGTAGTTCCCCAAAACAGGATGTTCAAAGAATCCGGGGGACCTTATGGAGTTAATGAAAAATTTATCATGATGTCATTGTAATAATGTACCAAATGATCTAACAACTTTTATAGTATATTGTGATGTAAAAAAATATTAAATTACTGGTAACACCATTTTAATAGGGAATTCAAAAATGTAGGGCTATCAACCCGATACACTCCAATTTTCCGTCCGCTTCATTTAATGTTTTTATAGTATCATTAAAACATATTTTCTCTATTCAAGTATTTTATTTGGACAATATTGTTATACAAGGCGTACATACAAATCTACTTTGTTCGAGGACCTCATATTAATTAGCAGCAGCGGTGGCCCAGTGGTGGCGGCCCCGATTTACGAACAGTAAGTCGTGGGTTCGAACCCAGGCAGGCGCATTACTTTGTGTAATTGTAAAACGGTGAAGGAAAACATCGTGAGGAAACCGGCAAGTCCTAGAACCAAAAATTCGAAGACATGTGACATCTACCAAGCCGCACTGGGCCCACGTGGTGGATTATAGCCCATTCCCTCTCATGGAGAGGAGGCCGAGTGTCCCAGCAGTGGGAACATTAAAGGCTGATTATGCTATGTTAATTAGGAGTTTTTTATATTCGTATAGCAAGCCTCAAAATGCCCCGTACTTTTTTGGGTTTTTTTTCCATCAAGAATTTTCTCAGTAGCTGCTACGGAGTCCGTATTTGTGCCTGGTTGATGGTAATAGGCTCGCCCCCTATTATATCGGCGAAACATGGCAGAACTGGCAAAATGCGGGTGTATTGTCGGTAGACCTCTGCTTACCCCATACGGGATTACATACATGATGTTATGTAATGTTGTTCTAATGAATCAATTTCAGTCGTGCTATACACATAACAAGAAGCAATTATAGCAATATAGATTCCGATATAGAGAGAGAATCTGATAGTAGTTACTTACTGGTTTTTTTAATGCATTAGAAAAAAACGGTTACTGCTGTAAATTACTTCTACTCTTACTTTTCATATACATTTCAAATTGGTAAACGTGATCAAACGGTAGAAATCTATAAATAACTATTCAACCTGTATATTTACTGAGCAACTACGTGATACCTTCTCAATTATCGTCATAAATAAACTATGACTGTACTTAAAGTATCGATTCACAAAGGATTTCCCAAGGTCGAATTGTTCCTCTTTATTAAAACAAACGATTCTGAACCTTATGATTAAAGTTTAAATTGTGATGTCCACTCCAGATGGACACGTCACAGTTCTTTCTGAATGGGTTTTACCCAGCGAGAAGATTGGTGACACAGAGTAGAGAATTAACAGAATACCAATGAAATGACCAACGCTTTCTGAATGACGGTAAGTATACGCAAGAGAAAATATTGCCGACTGTCTAAATTACCTATTTGGGACTACCTACTTGACAATACCTAAGCAGTAGTATATGAAAATGTTAAACTAATTAATATACCATCATTAGAGTTTCTTACTCATTCTTCTCCATAGAGTTATATGCTTTGGAATGGGCAACTACAGTACTCTCACAGGTATAATGCCTTGTGACTGGTACTATAGCTTCATTTTATTGTTGTCGTTGTTTCGACAGTTCAAAAGTGCCTGTAACTGGCCTACTTTAAATAAATGCTTTGATTATATTATTTTAGCTCGGCAGAACCCGTATTTTTCTTCTATTCTCTTTTGTCAGCTGTCAGCATTCCTCATAGTATCCATCCTTCTTTTCTTTGGCATTCTTGTTTCCCTCCATCCACTAATACTCATATTCACCACTTTTTAGTCACATAATTATGTGTTTCGTTCATGTTTATCACATTTCCCACCCCGAGACCAAATTTTTTTAGACATTTTGACCAGACACACATTTTAGTTTTTATTTTCATTTATTGGACAACCAACTATTGTTTACACTGTAAATATTTTAATAAATCATCTACCATTATTTATCTATAAGGTTAGTGTAACAATGTCTTGCTGGTTAGCACGGCTTGCCCCATAAACATATTAGATGTGCCACATTCACTGTACCTACTATAAAATTGATGTCAAATTAACTAAAATTAACATTGTAAGTGTAACTAAAATCTCCGATCATTGAAGGTCCAAAAACTGAGGAGGTAGGTACGAACTGAGCCTTCTAATAACTTTTTTTGCGTGCTATATCGTCTGCGGTATTTAACTATGACATACCAATGACGTTGGACTTCGTTCCATGAGGTATTGGGCTCTCCCTATAAAAAATAGTGACATTAACCGAATTTTATATGAGATCATTGTCATGACATCATTATTAACACATTATATGGCTTGCGAATAGTATGATCATGTACCTAATAGTTACAAGAATTTTTTAATTTCTGGCTTATCTATCATGCCTGTAAAAAGTCGTGCATAAAGACTAAACTTGTAAGAATTTCAACTGATCTTCTAGTAGGGAAGTAATATTGAGTTTTGCAGAATCTTATTTGTTTTTTTACGAATTCGAAGAAGGTATCTTTCCTAGTTGCAACGTTTACACAGGTAGAGGCAGTTAGTCGGTCAATTAATCAGTAGAAATAGAACTTTACATGATTCTGTATCTAAGTATATCTACAAAAAAAAATACTAGAAATAATTTAATGAATAGAGACGCGAGGGTGAATCGGGATAAAACTTTACCAAGGAATTTTGAGGTTAATTAAATGTTATTTTTTCGTAAAGACTATGCAATACTATGTTTCACTGATGAACAGTATTGGGCACTAACATTAATTTGAAAACCTACAGATTCAGTTATAATTATAACCATGTCATTAATAATGCCTACTTCCACTGCAGCAAATGATCAGTAGGTATTTTCCTTTATCAAAGCACAAAGCTGCAACAATTAAATCCCACTACCAACCTAACACCTTTGTTTTTAACGTTCATATTTGCTTAGCTGGTTGTCAGATTAAAATGTCAGCTGTTAGCCTATTAATAGTCCTAATTACACTCATTATTCTCAAACAAAAGACCTACCTTTCATTCAAAATCTAATCAAGAAGATTCAAACCTGCTTCAATAATGTCGAGGGCACAGAGTAAAAATTAAAATATATTCAAATGACACGTTAATTATAGAGGTGTATGCGTTATTCGTCACCGAGTGCTAGTGTTGTAACCGAATATCGATACCGGCGATGTGGGTCAATGTCGAGTGAACACGTTGATAAACTTAAGAGGCTTACAGATGCTTGATTCGATGATCAACTTTGTTATTATGTTAAGTAAAGTTATTTGCTATCGTGGTTTTTATTACGGGACTAACTTTATTAAAGTTGAAACCATAAAGATAATTTATAGAGCTTAGACAAAACAGATAATTCGATTAAAATTTCATATGTTTTTGGCTTGTCGAGGTCAGCATATATTTCGTTTGCACCTTTAGGAAAAATCGCGATAATTTGATCTTATTCAAGATAAATCGGTACTTTCTTATGCTTTATACGTCACGTACCGATGCCACGCTGTGTCAATTGAGATTGGACTTTATATAATTGCTAGAAAGTTCGTTTTCATAAGTTTTAATCGTGTAAGTATCGGAAAAAAAATATTCTCCAAGAAGCAATGGTCGAGGAAATGGTTAAAACAGTGCAGAAACCTTTCATAAATAACTGCGTGTTCGTATTCTCTAGTAGTGATCTTGATAAGTTATGCATTCGTCTACGTGCCGTTTGACGCGTGCACAGCACCTAGTTGTAATATCACGTCAATTTTGTAAGGCTGCGGTGATATGTAAATATAGGGTTTTCTTTTTGATAATAATTATGATTCATTTGGGTAGTCATTAGAATAACAAACCTAACGCAAACCTTAAATACATAATAATAGGAACAATTTGTTTTTTAAACGCACTTTTTAAACTAAAAGTATTTACTAGTGTAAAAATCCTATAGGTATAACATAATATGGTTTATTTTTTTATTTATATTTTTAAATGTTTTTTTTTTTATATATATATAATATAGAATTAAATATTTCAAAATGTAATTTATGTATAAAAATAAATAAAGGACATAAAAATCATATTATTATTAGCGTTCCGACAATCAACTTAAATACATATATAAATATCTACTTTTGTTATACCTCACTGAGCATAGCGACATAAAACAATATGTCTGTCTGTCCGAGGTGGCCTCAAAGTTCATCAGTCCCAGTACCATCCTACAGATTGACATTACACATCGTGTGAGCAAACGGAGCTGCCTCTAATTGCCATCACAGTTGCGTGGGATGACAAAAGGAGGAGTCTTATGTCAGGGTTTTGATGTCCGGCTTATCAAAAATAGTTGTATGTATTCTATGAAAGAATTTAATACTATAGATGTTAATATATAATTTTAATATTATAGATGATTGATGATTGAGCACCACGCAGAGCCAGGAGCAAGCCTGACCCGGACAAGCCGGATACACCAGGGGGCACGATTTTGTAAGGAAAGACATGCTCTGGGATGGGAAAGGAAGCCCGACCAACCGCAGCCAGTCGGGCACAATCAGCCGACTATGCAGCCTAGAGCCAATATATAAATAGTAGTAAAGACAGATACAATCCATAGGAATGAGCATTGATGGTGTTTTGACCTTCGTTTGTTTGGTCTCTTCTATCATTGGAGAATCATGTTCGTTTCTGGTGGTGGCGACTGCGTTCGTTCTTGGCACGTCTTATTTAATAATATTATGTTCGCGTGTATGTTTCATCGTCAGTAGTATTTGTTTCACTGTCAGTTTCACATAATATATAACTTTAATATTATAGAATATTAATATTCGCAACAGGTATGCATGACCGGCATGAAAGTGGATTAAGCTAAAGTAGTATCGATCGCAGCAGGTGACGTTCTGTGGTTTCTGTCTACACCTATGGTATAAATACTTGATTTTATGTAAAATATCTGCTTAACTCATCAAATTTTCAGTAACATATTTGGTATCATTTCCACTTTTTCAAATCAGATTTTAAAACGAAAGATAAACATTTCAATCAAACCCAATCAAAAGCAAGTCACCAACCGTCAATCAATACAGGCTACCGCAGTCCACTGACGGACAAAGGCTTCGCTTACCTGCGTCTCCACAACCTGGCCTACTCTTTCCATGTCCAGTCTGACACAACAACCTTTTCAAGCTCGTCGGTCCTAGCGCGATAAGTCCATTCCAACCAGTCCAGTCCATTAATTTGGCGATCCATATGATGACCTAAATTTTGCAGTCGACACTGATCAGCTGATGTTATGAAGTGACTAATGTAAGTCATTTATTAATAAGAGTTTTTATGCTTTACATCATTGATACCAAAAAGAAAGTGTTCTCAAGATTATGAAAGCCTCACATGAGCCTTTAAAGAATTACAATAAAATTACACCATTCTTGCAATAATTGCAAGCGATGATTCAACGTACGTTGCAAGAATTCCTATGAGATTTTGTCTTCGGAAAGAATTAAAAAGTTAAGGAAGTAAGGTGTCTAGGTTACTATGTCAAGGTTTCAGAGAAGGAGGTCAATGCTTTGTTTTGAGATCAGAAATGAATCGTCGGTACAATTTCGCCGACTGTTGAATCAGATTCTATGAATCAATTGTGCGAAAATTATTGCTTTCAGATGATTTGCGGTTTCTATTCCATTTCATTGATTCTGTGCAAGTTTTTAAAGGCTAGTTTAGAGATGGAAGATTTTGTCTTTCGTTAAAACGGACTTTGTTAAATTAGATTTTGGTGACTGAGTAATCAATGTTAGTACTCGACTTAGGGATTTGCTAAATCATCATTAAGGTGTTGGGTCAGTTTGGTTAAATTAGGAAGTACCTACCTTTATACATATAAATTCACCGTTCCTCGTGCTCTTCGACGTGTTGATGATTCCTTTTATTAGAGTCAAATTACCTTCAAACCAGAACTGTGCAAAGTGCAGGTGGTATTTATTACACATAGAGCAGGACTGGAGGTGAACCAGAGTTTGTTTATTGGCACTCGCAGCCTGCTTCGTTGCAATACCCCCAGGTATTGCAATGAAGTAGAGCGCGAGTGCTGGAGCAAGTTGTTGAACATTGTTTTAACAAGATGACCAGAACAAATTCAAAAGTGGATGAATCAACAAGAAGTGTATAAGTTTTTCACTAACATTATCATTAACACTAGAAACGGCATAATTACCATGTTCATCACGGATAAACCGGTTTATCCGTGTCATGGTGCTTGCAACAATGCCGAAATATTGGGAACTCAAAACAAACAGCAATCATGTTAAATATCCCGTTTCTAGTGTTAATGATAGTGTATAAGTTGTAATTTAGAAGATTCATTTAAAATCACACACACAAATTCAACATCGAAAAAAAAATTCGTCCCTTCGATTTGGGTATGTATTATCAATTTTTTTATAATATCAAAATTTTGTCGTTGTACTCGTACTTCTAAGAAATAGCTCTGGGAGTTACCCCTCATCGTTGTGCGAATGTTTGCACTCACGGATTTAAATTAGGATTTCCTGTTTCAATCGATGCGTGTCTTTATTTCTACTACTTAGTCCGTGACATTAGATTCTTTGGTCTTGTATTGTCTTTTAGGATTTCCTGTTTCAATCGATGCGTTTCTTTATTTCTAGGACTTTTTTCTTTATGACATTAGATTCTTTGGTCTTGTATTGTCTTTCATCTATGTAACTGTAATTGATAAACTAGAATAATGTTGATACAACATGATATCTCAGTCTCCTCGTAGCTTGTCGATGGCAATCTAACTGGCTCCAGCCCAAAATTTGGCGAAGAGTTTGGCACCTTCAGTAGCGTATACGATGTTAAGTGTCCCATCGTATGTGGAACAACACCACATTTACACTCCACGGAAGAGTCATCTATGAATCTCCACCTGAACAGGTTTTTCTTGCTTCGGCCAACCTGTATCCGTAGTTCATTCAGAATAGCCATTCCCTAGATTTTGACGATTTTTGGGATCACAAGTGTTATGGCTTCGGGCTTCAGGGTTGGTCCCGTAATAAAAGATTTTTCTAATGATCAATACAATGGCAGCTAAGATTGCATAGCTGATCGTAGGTCTAAGTACATAACGAAACATCACGCCAGTAATCAAAAGTAAGGCAGTGGTGTACCTAATAGTACACCCACATTTCATCAGTTATGTTCCAGTCCCATGTTCGAATAACACTTTGCCCGACCTGGGAATCGAACCCAGCATCTCATGCTCACCAGTCACGCTTGTGACCACTAGATCAATGAGACAACGAGGTAGGTCTAGGCATTCTTTTTTCAAATATCAATAAAATAGTACCCACACGAACCATGAAGTAAAAATAATCGAATGCCATATGTAGCAATTCTTATATTGACAATTAGCAAATGTAAACACAAATTAACGACATAGGTCAAAGTCATTGAACATATCGCACGATTTGTTAAATTAAACTGTCGCCATCTTTATTTCAAATGACAGCTCTTCCTTGACATTCACAAAATAGTTTATTTGAACTTCGAAACAAAAGACTGGCAGAAATAAATATTGTAATATGCTTTTAATAATTTGTCTATCATTTGTAATCTATTCAATGTCTGTATAAATAATGTTATGCATGTGTGAACACCTACGTGTTGCTAAAATTGAACCCTCGTTATATTTGAATCGACCATGCGATAACTGTTTCTGTCAAAGTCATTTACCCATAGAAATATTAAAAAATTCTTAACCGTTTGCCGGCTCAGGTTGGTCGTGAACCCTTGGTTCAATCCATGGTCCGGAGCGAGACGGAATGGGACGCCGTCACCTCCTTCTGCGAATCAGTCATGCTAGCGAAGGAGGTGTCGGAACGTGAGAGGGAAAGAACCTCACGTCCCAGCCGCCGCGGAAGACGCACCGGGCGTCAGGGGCCACGTGGTGGCCCCCAGCCACCGTAAGCGTGAGCCTGTGGACGGTGAGCAATGGGCTAGCTCGCCGTCCATACATCTTATGACGACAGGCCGTGGTGACGGCGCGTTCGTGTTCCTCGCGCGCCTCAAAGAGATGTCAGCAAAACGAAGGGGTCCGCAAGGGCCGATGCCTGCCGAAGCTGCGGGACCGTTCGAAAGAGATACCGTGGCCCTGGAACACAAAGGGCGATGAAGGAACATGGATGGGTTTTAGTCAGTAAAAGTCTGACACTCCCTCCTGCTCCGCCCAGAACGGAAGAAGTCATTTAATGATATCCCAACAGAAAATAAAAATGTTAGTCGCTGTAGAAAAAATCTGCCCAAATCATCGACCCATCCTAAATACAATACCAGTGTGAAGTCCCTCTGCAGGACATGCCCCACCTCCTTTCTTGCCCATCCTGCACAGCCTCCTCCAACTTCCAGGATTAAAACGAAGCCAACGAAAGAGATGTGCAGGTGGCTACTTACTGGTGGGGTATTATTTGAGTCCACTAACAAGAAAAGAAGAAGATATATAAATGTGAAAATAACTCTACGTGTCCGTCTTTTACGTCTTCAAGTCCTAAGTCCTATAACTGATCGGATTTGGTGTCTCGTTGCGGTAGCACGATCCAGTGGGATAAATTCAAATTTTCAGGCGGGCGAAGCCGCGGGAAATTGCTAGTTGTAGATAAAATTGATTTTAGTTTAATAATATTAGAGTGTTGTAAATACAATTCACGAGACTCTTAATCGTTATTAAATGGTTCGTCAATATTGGACCTGTTTTATCATTAGTGGAGTGTCAAATTTAAAACTTTCTCTTAGGCACAGGTATTATTAAAATGCCGCAGTTAACCTCAGCTATACATTTTAAGCAAGTGACGTAGAACATGATATCAAGCCTGTACTTCTCCGAAGGGTGAGGCAGAAGTGTATAGCTATAGTGCACTTACATTTTTCGGTCCCATTGCGACTTGGAGCTTTTATGGAGTTTCTGATGATTCCTGAATATAATAATGATTTTAATCTGTAGTATGTAAAATACCCAAAAACTGACTCTTCACGTTACGTAAGGTCGCCAAAATATACCCAAAGTCCAAAATATTACAGAGAAATCTGTAATCGATGACGAAGATGACATTGGAAACTAGTGTAATAAGGTTAGTGACGTCACAAAATAGTTTCTGTATCCTCGACCTTAGGTAGTAAAATTGTCACATGGATAAACTGTTGATGACTAGCAGTAATGTGATGTAGAAAATGTTGCAACACATAATCTTGTCACTATTCTTGAATGATCTTTAATTGTGCTCACATGATCTGAGACATGTTATATTGTATGGTCACTAGATATAAAATAATAAGTTGTATGGTCATAAAGAGGGCTGAAAGGAACCACAACCATACAACCCCAACTATACTTGACAATCTTGACATGACTTCGTAGAGGATTACAAATCACAAAGAGCTGCAGGTTTTTAAGTACCCATCAGATGCGAGTAACCCAGGGTAGATCGTTGAAGGAATTCACATGCCTAAGTACTTTTGAATACTGCTGAAGCTAGAAACGCATTGAACAGACTGGCCTACTTTTTGATCCATGTGAATGACAAAATGATGCTTGCAACGATTTTGCATGATAAAAGAAAATACTAAATTATTGGTCCATATAATTTGACTGAAATTATTTAAACCAAAGTTTTCCTAAATTTTTCATGGACGAAAATGATGCTATAAAAAGATATTGTCGTCACGTAGCACTTAAAATTGTAGAGACAGGAATGCAACTGCATGTAAATTAAAATAGAAAAAAAACTCGTCATCAAAAGATTAATTGTCAAGGTCAGACCCAAAAATTTCAACTCTAATTGGAAAATGACGAATGCGGCAATGGCATTGGGTGCTAGATGTGACGTCACGGCTTCCTATCCCATCGACCTCAGGTGATCAGATTCTGATGTGTTGTGTTTGTGGAAGAAATGACACGCTGTATCTAGATCCGTCTCACCTTGTGTGTTGTGTGGTGCAAGGGATAGGTGAAGGAGATTTTTAAATGCGTTTTTTGTTTTTTCTGTGATAGACGTTGTTTTTTTTAATAAGCACCTTGTGTCCAGATTTATAGGTAGGTTTTGATAGCTTTTTATGAGCAAATGAGAGTAATCAATTTCGGTGATAGATATTGAATAAATATTTATGTTGTGAGGTTACAATTTTTTGATTAAAAGGATTTAATTTTAACAGTTATGTTGCAATTGGTTTGGTTTTACTTCTATAATAAACATGGCATAGAGTAAGAAACGCTCTGACTAAAAACAGGATTGATTTATGTTTCAACAAAATTCTGTACGGTTTTCAACCAAAACAAGAGAGGAAAACTTAATCTTTTTCCCGCTATCTCTTATCACATACACCTCAATCACAGTCTCGATAGCAAGGTGATTAGTATTTCGGGCAGCCATGGTGGGAGTTGCGCGCGCAGTCTCTTGCCGCTAGCCGTCTCGAGCGCCCGCGCCACAGAGCGCACAAACGCGCCAAATTCAAACCCAAGGACCAACGAACTTTACCCCCTAACCCCCCCATAAAGTGTGCATCTATGCCCCCAAAAGTGATCCAATCAGTGTTGTGTGTTAATAAAGTGTCTAACCAACCCCTCTAGTCGCGTCGTCCTCAGGAGCGACTTTCACTTACAACCAAACAGTTTTTGCAAGCGGTAAGTGTTTTTTCGCTTATTTTAATCAGACATCGCGTAATTGTTCGCAGTTTGGTGTGTTACACAATGTCGTCTCGTTTCGCAGGGGACCAATTTCGTCATTTGTTTCTTTTGTAGGAACTGCTTTTACAGTCTTAAAAATAATTGTATACGCGGAAGAATTTTGTAGACAGATTTTCTATAGTAAAAGTTTCTAAGAAAATAATTACAAGCACATTTTGTGTTCGCCCGTTGATGTCTTTTGTATGCGTAGCGCGGAGCTACGAAAGTGTAGCGCTTGCGCATAGGTACGAGTATTACGACTGAGACGCGCGTTCGTTGCGTTTTCTCGATCCCGCACGCAATCCTATCATAAGTACACTTGTATTAATCACTCTTGCGTGTGATAGTCTTAAGATCTTTCCGACATTTTTATTAAATGATTATAGGAGCTTAAAAAAATCCACAAGGATTTTTTTAAGTGTGCAAAAAAATGGAAAATCCTGTTAGACAGTTTTCCTTTTTTGTAGGCAAACAGGATTCGTAGAGGTCAGACATAAGCACAATACAAGTTTTATTGCAGGCAATTTAGAACTTTGTCAGGTAACCGCTAGTTGTAAAGCCTCCATGTAGGTGTTTAAGACTCAACGAGAGGATAAAATGGTTAGAACTAATTGCTGTATCTTTTGATGAAATCCGCAAAATTAGTAGTTTAAACGAAAATCATGTTTATTCTTGCATAAGACTTTGCTGGGGTGACATTTAAAGCTACTCGTATATACTACATGACATACTTTGAAACATACACTTTTGTTGGTAGTAAAACCAATACGTTTGATTACTGTATTCCCGATCAAGCGAAAAATTATGTTTGTGAGTATTCGATTACAAATTGCATATATCCAGTTACAATTTTATTACAAAATAATTAGGTTATGAAATAAATGTTTCAAACCCCAGCTGTAAGCCAAAATAAGAGAAAATAAGATTATTCAACAAATAAGTGGTTTAATAAAATTGGGTTCGTAGATCCAATTTCCATGAACAAACAATTTAAAATAATTTGAATATGCACTAAAAACATAAAAGAACTTGTACAAACCTAGGAAATAATTAAAAACCTACTCTATACTCAAATATAACTTAATAAATATTCAACTTGCTTTTAAGTTCAGGAGTATGCAAATGTGTTGTATAATGTATGCAGTGCGTACGTACTCGCCAAGGCTCCCAAAACAGACTTACGACAGGTCTTAGCAAACTCAGTTCATCGATTATGTCATCTTCGCCTTATAGATTTGTAATATTGTGATTGAATTAAATTCAATATGGATAAAAACTTTGATTGATATTTACAAAGTTTTTATTCAAATAATTTAATTTTAAAAAAATAAACGCAATTCGAATCGTAAAATATTATCAATTTACGGTTTTTCTTTTACAAATTAATGCAGATTAATGTGACAGATGGAGTAATGAATTTAGTGAGGAACTATATGAAAGAAAAAAGCTTGTAAAAAAGAGTAAATGATAGCATGGCGGCTGACAGAGGAGAATATTCCTTAAATATTCAACGACTGACAGAGGAGAATGGACGAAAAAATGTGTTGCGCCGATCCCAAGTAGGTAAAATATAACAAGGACAGGAAGATGATGATGGCATGGCACACTAGCTGAATCGGGTTTAGAGGTACTCTTTGTTAAATATCAGTGATTTTCAGTAAAAAACCAGTGTCAATTACGATTATCATATTTATCATTGACTTCACTTACATCTTGAACTAACTGATATATTGTTGGGTTTTAATCAGTGAAATTATGTAGTCAAATTGTATTTTCTTGAGAAGGTAGTTAAAATCCTACAGTAGGTACTACAAGTGGCAATCATTTCTGATGCAATATTGTCATTAAAACACCAACACATTGGCAATTTATGTAAATAAGATTTGATACTTACTTAGAAATTAGCTCAGCCTATAGAAAATTATTTATTTAATAAATTATCAACTTAAACAAACATGAAAGGAAGCTTAAAACACACACAGTGTTGCAGGTTCACACTTTTTTCTAGACAAAAAATATACAAGCCACACGTCACGCTAAATGCAAAATCTGTGTCATCAAATAAAACAGGGGACAGAATGTGACCATTCATGAACATGCACAGTGGTCCCACGCTGCACCCAGTCAAAAACATTTCAACATATCACTTTTTATACAAAAAGAATTAATACAATAGTAACTTCAAAGTTCAAGCTACAATTTTATTGGTTTCAAAAGAACTAATGGCCCGGTTAACCGCTTTGTCATGGATTACAAATAACGTTACTATTTAGGGTTGGTGGACGGAGAAATTTTGTAACTTTTTGTTGACATTTTTTTTGGAAATTATTTGTTAAGTGCGTTCTTTTTTGTAGCCATGGTTGTGAGATCTTGTTGATGAAATAGTGCTCTGTTTTAATACTGTGATCTTAAGGGTTACTTCAGAATTAGGTTACAAAAAAAGCATAAAATATATAGAACTACCACGGTAGTAGTTGGCACTACTAGTTAGTTAAATAAAATAAAAACGAATCTAAACCTCCTTAGTAATGCACTAAGGAGGTTTAGATTCGTTTTTATTTTATTTGGTTTTTAGCAACAAATAAAGGAAAATTAAACAAAAAAATATTATCTAACAAAATCTTAACCGAAATTAGTTTTTTTTCTATCAAAGTTATAACAAGTTCAAAAACAAGAAAAAGCATAAACAAACAAACACAGGCAACCCTATCCTTGTGCCATATTGTTGACGCGAACAATGACAGGTCGTCAGGTTGAGTAACATGATCACATGTGTATGTAAGTGTGTGTTTGTGTTTATGTATGTTTGCGCTTGCACACACACAGTAGCCATGTGAAACACTCGTCATAGATCAGTTACAGTAAGCTTATGTCAACGGACTGATTGTTTGTGAATGGATCAAAGTGTTTATGATACTAGAGCATTGGAAAATGACAATTTTGTTTATGTTTTAAATGAAAAAGTTTGTTTTTGCTATTCGACCTTGATAAAATAAGATGGTTGTTTTAATGTCATCATACTTTTGAGAACTTCGACCTTTTATGTTAATTATTTTAAATATTCTAAATATATTCAAGACTGCATAGGTTTGATGTAATATAACATAATCTTAATAAATTGAAATCAAAGAAAATAAAGCCTTAGAATGCTGTATTTGAATTATAATTGTTAATTTTTACACAAAATATTTACACACATTCTGTAACACAAACAATTAATTAACTCCTTACGTTATTTAGCAATTTAAACAAATATTTTCGGCATTCGTTTTAACAACATACTCACTGTGTATAGTCTGCAATATAAGCCACTAAACAATTTTGCTTCATAATTACTTCAAAATTAAGTACTATCTCGTTTGCTGGCCATAGTAATGAAATGATTCAATTTGAACCTTTATAAAACTTTTTTGCTAAAAGCATAAATATTTTTAGTTTTTTCAAAACATAACTTTTCTTCTCAGAAACATTGTAATGTTTGTAGAAATGTCCTATACAATATAATCAATACTAATCGCGTTTCTTTCTTTACTAATATTATAAAGAGGTAAAAGTTTGTATGTTTGTATGTAGAGGCCAAGGGGTAATCTCCGGAACTTATGATCCAGTTCTAAAAGTTATTTCACTGGAAGAAAGCTACATTGTTCGTGGGTGCCATAGACTATAAATTATATTTAAATCATACATATTAACCGAGCTATCACAATTTTTGCGGACGAAATCGCGAAGTTTTTATGAAAAAACTAGCAGTTCGCTCAGATTTCAAGATGAATGATGTTAAACACAACAACCTTTTTTGACTACTGTACCAAGTAACCGAACACGCATTGTTTTACCCGAACATTTCCGAATACGAGTATTAAGGCCGACGGAAGAACATTATTTCTGTGTATCTTTTCAGCCATTATCTTTTCCGATTCGCTAGAAACGCTCATTCCGGTAGGATATGAACAAGTTAACGTGCCGGACAAAATTCAACCTTATCACATTCTAACAAAATATTATCTACTACTGACAATTCAATGAAGTGTATGCTTTTTATTAGGTTGATTTTTCAGTGATGCTGAAAATCGATTATTTTAAAAATTTGGTACTGCCTTTTAAGAAACTTAGTGATTGATAGAATTGCGTGTTATGTATTGTTTTTAATGTTTTTTTCTAGTATTTTATTACCTTATCGATTTGACCTTTGTTTGGCTCTAGTAGATAGCAACTATAAAACCACTGCACACTGCACACACTAACGTATAAAATTGTTTTGCCAGTTAACATTTTGAAAGTTAACTCAAATGTGCAATATTCGTATGAATTGCTCAACTAAAGTTAATTGAAAAACTATTTAATGTGTAAAATTGCTAGATTGTTACTGTTGCTTTTACAATGAAATTGGATACGAAAATAATTGTAGGTAATATAATTAATGAACACTCGAATGTCTGTTTTGTTTCGTCATCTTACACGTCTAATACGGCTAGATGGAATATATAAAAAACGTACTGTTTAAAGGTCATCATTATATTTGCGAGATTTTTTACGATAAATGCGTATATATAGAAGAAAGAAAGAAAGAAAAAATATTTATTTGTCGCAGGGACATGACGTGCATCATACAAAGCGAAAAAAAACAAAAAAAAATAACAATATACATACAACGCATAACAAAAAATTTAAAAAACAGAAGAAAAACGTGAAATATACGTGTCCTAATGCGTGTTGACCAAGATTACCTATGTCTGGAGTTTAAAAGAGACAATGACCTCTGAGTCTAAAGCCTCAATCCCTGTCATACAGGCTATCCTATTTCAGAAGTTAAGGCCTCATTGATTTAATGTTTATTGTAGTCATAGAAAATAAATTTATTATTATTCCTATAATTATCTTTTATACAAATTATTTACATTTTAAAATATTTCTTATACAAAAAAACAATATAAAAACATTTAAAAACATAAAAAAATGGTGCCACCGGTATCGAGAACAGGGTCCAGCTACCGGTGGTCAGGGCTCCAGAGAGAGAAACCTCCTAACAATACGAGCGTGTTCAGGAGTACTGCTTTCTTATTATTATTGTTAGTTTGTTTTAGCTGTTTCTAATTAGAGTAGTCAAGTACGAAATACCGGCCACAAAAAGTGAAAAAAAAATACGTGTAAAAGTGTTTGTAAAAACCTATTTGCATATTAAACGTCATATATCATTTATAGCCAAACCAAAACTAGTAGTAAATAAAGTAAATGCTGTATTTACATACACAAAGCGCCTGTAAATTTTCGCATAAAACATGTAAGTGGGTTACTATGAAACCAGTAATTTATATAAGATTAGCGATCACTTGTTGAACATGACAGTTTTTGTGCTGTCTCTCAGATTTCCCTGATGCAGTCACGAGATGACACAAATACCGCATTCATGACACATTTTAGAAAACAAAATCACGCCCGTACTCCCCAAAGAGTTAGACAGAGGTGTACCTTAAAGTGTACTCAGTTTGTCATTTGTTTCTGTCTCACGTAATAGAGAGCAACTCAATTGGTTTAGTCCAGCCTCGGCACCCATGAGTTTCGGCACCCATGAGTTACGACACCCTGTCATAAATCATTGTTAGGTACAAATAAAAAATGAAAACACAGTACAGTAAGTAAATCAACTCTATTATTTATTAGATCCAGTCCAGCAAGATTTGACAGCCCGTCGAAATATTCAGTTTCGACTCAAAGGCCTGTCTGTGCAAGTCCCATAAAAATATTTTTTACTTTGTCCACTATACATTAGTATTTTAAAATTAAACTTATTTTATAAACAGTTTCTTTTGAAAAATATTTTGATTTATTAAATAATCGTAATAATAGGCTGCGGGCTGTTTTTTATTTATTTTTGCCGTATGGTATGTTCGAAAATTGAAAAGGAATTTGAAGTTATTTTTTGCCATCCACTAAAAATACAGGTGACAGGCTGACGAGAGTGACTACATAAAAAAAAAAAAATGTCAATTGCAGGCATCATTTAACACCTCCTGTATATAAAACTTCAAACAAACACATAAAAATTTATATCCCAACCCATTTGCACACGCGATCTTAAGTAAATACCTGAAAACATAAAATTTTAAATAAAAACTTAAGCCCTTTCAAGTCGTAGTACTCTATACAATAGATGAAGCCTAGCATCTGTATATAAATGAATAAAACACACAGTAGGCACCTGTTTGCTTTCGCCATCACACTATTAGCGACGCGCGCGCCGCTTACGAAACCGAACACTGACGACATTTGCCGACGACGCCCGAGCGTTGAAAGCGCAATATTAAAGTGTCAAATTAAAATATTCGTGTTGCGAAAACATCAGACCCTTACATTTTATGTTACTGAGAAACATTTTTATGGTGGCTAAAGTACGTTTTCTTTTCTCTCAGGCATCTTCTAAAAATAATTCCTATAAAACCTAAGTTTCGTATTAATAAAATATTTTCTACAGGATGTAAAGAGACCATTAACGAAGCCGTCAACCAAGCATTATGTACATCAAACTAAGTAACTTTACGCAAAAACTATTGCTGGGAAACGCCATTTTTTTTTTTGGGTGAGAAATCACGTTTTACGGTAGGACTCAAAGTAACGCAATCAAAACATTGTGCAGATGGATGGACTGAATAGTATAGGAGTCGTTGAGGTGTTTTCAGTAAAAATCTTACGTTAAAAATATGTAATAAAAAAAAAAAAACTTGTGAAAAAGTTGGAACTTTGACCGCCAATATCTCCGTAACTAGAAGGTTCCCAGGTATGGTCTGTAACAAAAAAAATATCGCAATGATGACGGGGAGAACAAGTGCTTTTCGGCTTCGGGTCTTGTTACACCCTTTACAATCGATACTAAAGCGAAAGGAATTTAAGCATCCTAGTTGGTTGCTGTAGTTTCTGCATAACCCAATGGGAAAAGGCGGTGTAATGAGTAATGTAATGTATGTCAGCAATACTAAAAATGGATGAAAGACTATCCATCCATAATATACCAAGTTTCCTCCGTGCCTCGGAAAGCACGTTAAGCCGTTGGCCCCGGCTGTCATTTGTAGATCTTTGACAGTCATTACAGGTAGTCAGTGGCCCGAAAGTCTGACAACCAGTCTTACCAAGGGATGTCGTATTACCCAGTACTAACTAGGTTGTGGTGGGCAGATAGACTGGAAGCCGGTCCTAACATAATGTAAGTCAGCAATACTAACTTTGAATAAATAATGATTGTAAGTAGCGTTGCCAGGCGTCCGGATAAAGCCGGACAAAGGTAGGCTTTTTGATTGTGTGTCCGGCCAAAATAAACGGCGTCCGGCTTGTCCGGCTTTTGTTAGGCTTTTTACATTTCGCAAACGAGCGAGCGCCGAGCGTGGCCGAGCGCAGGCGACGAGAGTCGACTTCGGTCGCTCACGCAGACCGAAGTACCGCCCGTCGCCCATAGTACAAAATCCTCAATAATGTAGGGTGTCCGGCCTTTCTACCCAAATGTCCGGCCAAACTGGCTGGTCTGTCCGGCTATTAGGTTTGGCGACCTGGCAACCCTAATTGTAAGCATGTTAGTTTAACATCACATTTAAACAATTTCGATTAATCGCTAGTTCCCTAAATCATCAAACCCTTTAATAACTTTATAACCACAAAATAGTTATATTGGACAGTAGTAAAGTATTTTACAATCGTTAGTTATTAATAGTTTGATAGCTACTCGTGTTGAAATAGCGGGAAGCAATCGTATTTTAATTTAAATAGCTTTGTAGTCTCTATACACAACACAAGTTGAATGATTTTCAAATTAATCTTTCGGTTTTTCGAAGCTTGTAAAACTGTCTTTGATTAAAAATCAAATACATTGTGTGCAAGTCTCCCAATATATTTTAACAGTCACCTCCTTTAATGACCTTATAATGTTTTTTTTTAGAGATCCAAATAAACAATTTAAAAAAAAGGAAACAAAATATTTAACTGTTCGATATTTAATTTAGCAAAATAAGCAAACAAAATTGGCAAAGTGTATTTCAAGCACCTCTAGATTCGAAAAATAATAATAATATCATGCACCAATATCAAATCAATCTAAAATCTCTTAAATCTAAAATCGACCATAATATAATAATGACTCACTACTACTGAACTGTAACACTTCCGAATAATAACATTATTCCAAAATGACACGTAAATCATTCGATTTAGGAACTAAACTCAAATAAATCGGAAGGTGAAGTGATCTTGAACATGTTAAGTACCTACTCTATATACGACACTGAAATGTGTGAAATAGATTGACCCTTTTTTTTCTGAGGTGATTCGGTGACTCATCTTTACTAAAATTACAAAATATGTGATAGAGACTTTGTGTTCCCTTTTGAATAAATAATTGATCCAATTTCGGTGAAATTCGATCATACTTTTGTACTGCAAAATATCGTCTATTTTCCACGCACAAATATTTCTGTAACAAAAAAGGTTTTATTTCGACTTGTGTTTCAATTATCTTAAAATGCGTAAACTATTACATTTTCAAAATGACGTACCTCCCAAAGAAACAACCGCGAAAAAAATTAAAAGATAAGTAAGTATCTAGAACACATTAAAATTTAGGAATACATTATAACATAATTATATAATGCGATAAATCAGAAACATAAAGAAGACACTTTAATTTTTAATCATCACAACCCGGATCTCCAAACCAGTCCTTGTTTGGACCATCAAACAGCCTTCGATAAGATGGCGACATTTTTGGCATATTAATAGTTATAATATTATGCATAAAAAGCCTACCAGAATCTTTTAACTAGGGACATGCTTTAACAACCTTGGTATTTTTTATGTAAGGTAGACAAAAATCAGGATATTAATTTGACTTTCATTTCAATAGACAAGTGAAAATTTTAAAAACTGCGAAAATACACATACGAAAATAATGTTGATTATGTATCAAAATTATTTCATTTAAAGCTGTCGGGCGTGTTAATTCACTGTTGATTTACCAGATGAGACGATTGACATAACAGAAAAACAGAACCAGAACTTCCTCAAAAAATGCCAAGAACTTTTTAATTATTTATATGATCATCAATAATATTGACATGCTTCAACTTTATACCTCTGTCCAGAACATTATTTTTGAATTAACAATAATTATTCGACTATAAACGTTTGCTCCAACTATTCATTTTACATAATGATCTCATTGGCACATAAACAGGTCGAATTTATTCGAACTTTGGCATAATTACCATAATGTAAAATCACGCGTTTATTGAGTGATCTTAGGAATTCGTTCAATATTTCATTGTTTTTTAGACTTATTTGCAATAATTCATAAAAAATGTTGTTCTATAAGGTTGATTTAAAGTAATACGCTGTTTCTGGTATTAGCCTATTTTTATCTCACTACTGGATTTACGTTTTGTACAGATTATTATTCATTTTTTTTTTTAATACGTCAGTAAGATTTAAAGATGCATCAAACGAGCTTCTATTTCATTGACATGAGCCATATTCAGTACACCAAAAACTCATTGCATCCATCTATAACTAATAATATCTTTACTTGCATTACTAACGACACAAATGCATGTATCGATATCAAAATTCGATTAAAAGTTGATCCCGAAATATCGATACATAATGTCCATTCGAATCTAAGTAATTAATCAAAGTATAATTTTAAGCTCAAATTACGTTTAGAACCGGTTGTAACCTTATTATGATGAAAGTGATTGTCAATTCATTTATTTTCAATACAATCAATTCTAAATTCAAAACTACACGCCTTGGGGCTCGAACATAAAGAATCGTTTTCGTTTTGTGGACAAGAAATTAGATATTATGATTAATAATTGGAAATGTATTAATTGTCAGAAAAAAATGTTCAGTGATTAGTAATTTTTGAAGTTGTTTTAATGAATGGAAAGTTACATAAGTTTGTAGATTTGTTATAATAGTTACTATGCTGTTATAATAGAAGTTGTTTCGTCCCGATCCAAAACGAACAATGACGAACGACTTAATTATTGCCTGTGGAATCAATAGAAATTCCTGAGGAAACCTACAGAAAAATTTATAAAATAATGTTCTGCAAGAGAGTGAGCTATGAAAACGAATCACTTTTTTAGACAACAGGCCATTTTAAACATGTCTGTATTGTTACATATCTATTATGAAAAACTTATAATAACTAACATATTTCTGAATGACTACATTTACATCTGAGATTTACATAATAATACGTAACAAATGACTCGAACAAAGCTTTTGACGTTAACATATTATTAACATAAAGAATAACATTAAATTAACGCCATTAACAGTCTATTTAACATAAACGACAAAATAGAACAACACGTTTTATATGGTTTGAATAATAGATGTTAGGTACAATTTTTGAAACAGAATTCTTCTAAACTAAATATCAACTAGATATTAAAACACACAGCATACGATTATAATTAACTGCAGAAATAAAATGCTAGCAAAACAGTCAAATATGTACAGCGGAAAAAAGCAAACAAAACCAGCCAAGCAAACTATTTTAAAAATAAAAAGTTCTTAGTTCAAAAATAAAATAGTTGCTAGGTGGCACACACCCGTACGGTTCGCCATTCAAATTAATCGAACAATTTTACGTTTGTGTGACATTTTAAGAACTCGTTATTTTTATTTTGGCAACACCTGACGACCTTTGTCGCGGCCTCCGGTCGCCACAAATTGGAATGCTACTATCGGATATTTTTTAATTAATATGCTTATATTGGAGCCAATATTGGACTTACTTATTTGCTGGGTGTGATACGGTTTTGCTAAGCTTTTTGTGTACCAATATTTGAGGCCAATCTTGTCAATGGTTTTAAAAGTTTGTTCCGTGTTTTATCATGTTTTAGTATGAGTAGAATGCGTGAGCATAATAAATTATTCAATTGTATTTTTAGGTAATAATAATACACGAGTCAAATGTAAAAAAAAATATTGACTTCATAATTATTTTTATATAAATATTATAATGGCATAATCGTGTCTACAGAATTGCCTAAAGTCTGCAGTAATAAACTGAAGTTCATAAATTATTATAACTTTTAAAATGTCAATGTGTTTCTTTCGTAACCGTCCATTTCCGGTATTTTTTATAAAATTAAATACTTCCGTTCAAAATGTAGAAAGATATAAAATATAGAATGTTTCAAAATTTCAAAAACTTAATGTTTGTTCTTGAACTAAAAACGACAACGAGAAAAAAGGTAGCACAATTAAATATCCTGTGATAATTTGTAAAACTATTTAAATGTACATAATTATATACTCGTAAAACAAACACACACTTACAATACTAAAATATTGCTAAGTAATGTAAATAACAACACAAATTAAATATACAGAATTCAATTTATTAAGTTCATTTTACACCTCTCTCAATGGGAGTTATCGCGTGTAAATTCACCGCTAGAGGCGCTAGTGTAGCGCGAGGCCACCGAAATGTCAGATTTCATAGAAAGTTCGCGCGTTGCGTGCTTTTTATCACGTATTTTTTATTAATATTCACGATTGTGGTCTAGATTGAGCTATTCCTGATTAATTATGACTTGAAAAATTTTAAGTAGCAACTTAGGATCTTATTTGTTAGTACTTGGAAGTAAAGTGTTTTTTAAATGTTTCATGCTTGCTAATTTTAGGGAGAATTTAGTGAATAAATGTATCTGAAGATGACACAATGTTGTTATACGTAATACAATGAACTTTTTATGAAGTTGTTGTTCCTTAAAGTATAAAATAGAATTATTGACATGACCATAAGCGACAGTGGCGCCATCTGGTGAGTTCAAAAAAGATAACCCTCATTGCCGTTTAGGTGCATAAGAAAAAACAGTTGAATTCCTAAAGAATGAATTCTAAACGCTTCATTCATTCATTCGTTTCAAATGACTAAAAGCTAAAACAATTCCTGACCGCACTTCAGGTCTATTTGCATGTAAAAGTGATTGTATGATACTATATGCAGTTGGTCTAGATTCAAAGGTTAGTCTGTGGTTACCGCGATGCATGATAGCCGCCTTGACATACTGCATCTGATGAGTTCAGATTACTAGTTGATGATATGGTCTAATTTGTATTGTAATTATTATGATTCTTATGAAAAATAATGCGAAAATACGCCGTATGCAAAAGGTCAATGCGACGTCTGGAGCTAAGAAAAACTTGCAGTATAAACTTGCTAATAGGGCCTAGAAAATTTGAGCCGCTTTCAAATCGTTTCGTGTTTCGTTTCAGGGCTGTCGTAAGTTTTTTCCTGTGCCAATAGTTATTGCTGACAGAACGCAAGACTGAATATTCCTAGAGGCTCAAGTGATTGCATTCTTATTGCGTCGTGAAAAAAACTCAGAACTTATATTAGAAATTTAAATGCTCTAATAAAATACTGTAGTAGAGCTGTGTTAGCCTAGTGGTGTGACCGTCGGACTACCAAATCATAGGTCTCAAGTTCGAACCCAAGACACACACTCTGATTTTTCGGATTCATTTGCATATTATAGTAAGTATCATTTGCTTCGGTGAAGGAAAACATCGTCAGTTCATGTGCGTATTGTCTAAAATTATCACTTGCTTCAGTGAATAAAAACATGGTGAGGAAACCAGCATGCCTGAGAGATATTTCTCGACGGGATGTATAGCCAAGTCAGAGGCCCATGGACGGCATAAAAACTCTGACACCAGGTTAGACACTAACCACACGTTAAAGAAGAAGAAATAGGTCCTGTAATAAAACAATTCAATACCTAATTGTCTTAATATAAAAACAATAAACAAAAGGATGCTGTCACCTTCAGCTGTTCAAACACGGTCATTACTGACAAAAGTGACTTATTAGTTCATAAATCTAGAATTAATTTGCACATTATAAACGCCAAATTAAAGCAGATTAATGAGTTCATATGACAGTGAAATCACAAAAAAATCGTGACATAATATTCATACAAAAATAGTTATAAATATTCATAAAGACGTAATTTTATGAGATGCGCTAACCTCGGTTATTCAACTTGGAAAGTAAGAGAAAAGTCGAGAAATTTACGTCTAAATACAAATGTCGTGTTGTATGGACGCAAAGACCGTAACGCTCATGTACAAATAATACCAAACCTTAATCACGAAGTTATAGAGTACAGATTGGATATGAAATTACATGAATGTAAACAAGAAAGTCTAAAATATGTAAGCGGTAATTATTATTTTATTGCAAATATAACATCCGTACGTATGTATTTTATTGGCTTGTTTGACATGCGTATAATAGTGCAATGCATTTTTATAAAGATGATTAAATTGACATGGAAAAAATGCAATGATTTTTTAATGAGAATTCGCAATTGGATTCCCTTAAAATAATCGAATAGAAATTATACGACTGCACACGAGTAGCGAAGTCAATTTTTGTAAGACGTAAGCCGGAGTACATATCTTTGATGTGATCATATTGTTTGTCTATGGAATACTGACTGTGCCATGATTCAAAGGGAATCCGGTAGGAATCGAGTATGTATGGAATGTATGGAATCTTCGCCACTGCTGCACACTATAACTAATCTCGACCTGATGACCGATAAAAAGTGACACAAAATTTGACACTTGGTCACGACAGATTCTTTTATCAAAGTTCCCACTGTGCACGTTGCCGCCACGAGTCGTGCCGAACTGTGTCGACACTTTCATCGTTTTGAAGAAAGCCATTGTGATTCACTTACTGTGAACTTTTTGGGATGCACAGAAATGTAGTGATTGGTGTTTTTGTGGTACGAACTGTTTTGTCTGTCGGTAGAGTCAATCATCGGTAAGTTTGAAAAAAAATGGCGTACTTCTTAGGTGTTTTTGGATATGTCACTATCTCATTTTTCTTTAAAAATAATACTTTGTGTAGACTTCACCAATATAACATAGCAATACAACTGGAAATTTAAAGAAGTACTCACCCTAAGTAGAACCCTATACCTCTCTAAATAGATTTATGCAAGATGCATCAACAAGACCAATCAGACACATGTTCATTATTTCAATAAGTCTCGTTTCACAAATCCTATCTAAACATCAGATGTGAGAGTACCTACCTGTAATAACATTCAGTAGAACTGCATGTACAGGTGAAAGGTGCATCCTTACGCAATCCGCGACTGTACCTAATTGTGTCTGTGAATCATTTGTGACATAATATTGACTTACGACCTTGTAGCTCTGGGTTAAACATGCTTTTGGCTTATCGATTTTGACGTGCCCTGAAAAGTCACGATTACCCAAATATTCATGAGATATGTAAATAGGTAATAAAAGTGATATGAAAACGAAAGCCATAGCTTGCAATAAGACGTAAGATGTTTTGCTGAAAGTAAAAAAATAATTTTCAACATTATTTAAGAGGTTCTATTAAGACTTAGCATAAGCATAGCATTATCAGCCTACAATGTATGTACCCACTGCTGGGAGACACAGGCCTCCTCTCTTTGAAGACTTAAGCTTTTAAAATTCAAAAACCTAAATAAAATGCATTTGTCAAACATAAAACAAATCAAACACCTCTTCTTTCACCATCCAATAGAAATGTACAATCAAAAAGTTTATTTGTACAAACAAAATAGTTATTCTTTTTTTCTTTTTTCAAATCAAAAACCGTTCAAAATGATTTATTAATCGGCTTTGAGACGGCGGCCGATTTGTCAGTGAAGGATTAGTTTGTCTGGCCGTCCGTCGAGAGAGTTGCGTCAGTGACATGCGCTGATGTTTTATTAATATTATTAAACACAGACAATACAGGAAGAACTCAGCGTGAAATGCGGCGTTTTCTAAAGATTTCAGAATTTTCATATACCAGGATTGACAGTATGACCAGACTTATGAAGTAGTAGTACTAGTCACGAGAAATATCTCGGTCTGTGGGTGGATGAGAAACTTACCTGGAAACTACACATCGATCATGTTAAAACAAAATTAATATCACTGTTAGGAGCGTTACGAAAAGTTACAAAATGTATCCCGAAAAAGTACGTCTAATTATATATAACTCTCTAGTAAAATCAAACCTAGAATACCTTATCGAAGTGTGGGCTCAGCCGCTAAGTCTCATCTTAAGCCGCTACAAAGAATACAAAACAAAATTATCAAAGTTCTATTTCACTACCAATATCTTTATCAAACAAAAAAACTATACAAACAAACTAAACTACTAAATCTCACACAACTGTACACTTATTACACCTGCATTCTCATAAAAAAAACTACTACACTACGAACTCCGTGCAATCAAACATACAAATCCATAAAAAAAAACAATAACATACAACACAAGAAGTAAAAATAAATTCCAACTTAGGGCTGCCCGTGCACGGACTAATTACGGCAAAAAAACAGTGTTAGTGGAGGGAGCAAAACTGTTCAATGATTTACCAGAAGACTTAAAGAAATGCGGTAATTTTAACATATTTAAAAGTAAACTTAAAAAACATGTATGTACCCTATAACGTCACCAACAACGCCCCAGAGGCAAATATTATATTATTATTAAGAAATAACTCAGTATCTCATTATAAGTGAACTGTTATTTATAAGTTCTTATGAGAAATAAATATCTCTAAACCGATGAACGTACACTTCAACCAACTTACTAACGAATAACCTTTTTCTAAAATTCAATGTGTATCTATGTGGAATGTATTGGCATTGTTTAAAAAGGTTTTTTGTGCCAATAACCTAACTTTGTTTTATCTGTGCTGGCGGGAAAATACAGAACTAAAATAAATATACCAAGTTTGACATTTCAATGCATTTTTTCTTGACAAGCAGCGCCATCTTGTACTGCAAACAGTGGTGACGTTGTAGACGAAGCCAAAGGAGTCAGTAAAGACCGGTGTAGACGGCGTCCTGTGGTTTCGAAATGTCTACTCCTATGGGAAACCAGCATGAATTTATGTATGCATGTATTTTAAATTTGTGGGAAAATCATGTCTAACAAAATCGGTATACTAATGCATTATTTTGGAGTCCTTGAGACAACAAGGATCTGTAAAGTGAACGTGTTCTGATTAACTTAGATCACGCTTTGGCGTTTGATCAAATGCAAGACGTACTGGCAAGAAATTCTTCAACTGTGTGTATTTATAGTTGTCATTCTTTACACACCATATCTACCACCTTTTGTTAATAAAAAATTATTACAGATGAAGATTAACATGGTTAAAACACAATATATAACATCGACTTGAAGTTTGTCTACATAGATAACTGTGTAATTCAATCAATCAACTTAACGCTGTTCACAGTTGGCCATAGACATTTTGCAAGCTGCGCCACAACAATAATACACATACAATACAGAAATTTATTGCCAAAAATATCACTAAAAGTTTTTACATTGGCCCCAAACTGTGCAAAGCCTGTATCTTGGGCACAAATACAGATTGAGGAAACCCATTGGAAAAAAATTAAACATATTCGGTGACGAAAACATAAATCAAAATAATTCTTCTATAATACTACAAATAAAAGAACAGGACATGGACGTTTAACAATCAAAATCAAAATCATGTAAACATAATTAAATAAAAACCTCGATAACACGGGAAAACACGCATAGGAGTGTGAGTACGAATAAGGGTGTGATGAAGTGTGAGTATGTATGAGGGTGTGATGAAGAGTGTATGGAGTGTATGAGGGTGTAATGAAGAGTGTGCAGTGTATGTATGAAGTGTGTGAGGTTGTGCTAGGGAGTGAGAGGGTGTGATGACGAGTGAGAGGGTGTGATGAAGAGTGTCTAAGTATGTATGTGTGAGACCCAGCCACCTTTTTTAAAGTCATCGATCCATCTATGTGAGCGATTACAAAACTATAATCATAAAACCGTACAATTCAGTCACGAAACAATGGTGCCGATTCCCTTGGTTACAAACTAAACCAAATTTAAGTTCAGTGCATCTTTTTCTTTCTATTTCATTAAGAAAAGGACAGAAGATACATTTTAGTTTAGTCCTGTCAATTTAATCAGCGCTTATTACAAGTTTAGACGCGATTAAAAAGTTTACCACTAAAATTACATCAAATTACGTCAGGTGCCGACTAATTTGACAGGACTAAACTAATATTTATCTTCGGTCCTTTTCATAATGAAATAGAAAGAAAAAGATGCACTCAACTTAAATTTAGTTTAGTTTGTGACCAAGGGAATCGGCACCAATACCTTTCTGTATGACATTTCACCTAATAAATTGATGACTCAATAGTCAATGGTATATTAAGTAATGTCAATCAGTACAGAGGAAGTGGACTCCGGAACTAAACTAAGCTCATGATCGACGTGACTGCGATGGGAATGATTCGAAACGATGACGCTATTGTTGGTATTGGGGACACAGAATGTGATGAAAGAAAGTACGTCTTTTGGATTGTGATGAATGGTTTCCATGGTGATGTTACCAGAATTATGGTATGATTGAAAAATAGTATTGAGATGTGGATTTCGTAAATTTTGTACTGCGTCTTCCAGTCTGCAAGTTCTTCTCTTTCTTGTTCTTTTTCGTGTGGTTAATACCTAACCTGGTGTCAGAGTTTTTATGCCACCCATGGGACTCTGACTTGGCTTTACATGCCGTCGAGAAATATATCTCAGGCATGCTGGTTTGGTTTCCTCGCGATGTTTTCCTTCACCGAAGAAAGTTATAATTATATAATACGCACATCATCTGAAAAATCAGAGATGCGTGTCTTGACTGCTTGGTTTGAGTCTGCAAGATAAACAGTGATCGTATAGCATAATATCACACCAATAACCCACGAAGGGTTACGCAGAGGTGCATGTACTAGTATACCCACATTTCGCCAGTTATGTAGTCCCATGTAATAGGGGGCGAGCCTATTGCCGTTGGTTAGGTACTTCTTATCATGGTGTATATTTCCTACGCAACACAATAACGTAGTGGCATTTTCAAGATTAAGATGTGAGAATCAAGCATCCACATAATCATAGCTACAGTAATTTTAAATAACTCAAAAGAAATCGAACCAGCTTTCACGGCCCGATTGATCTCACACATCAAACTTATCGATCTATTATACGAAAACATCTAATCGGTAATAAAACAATTGAATTCAAACTCTATTCTGACAGGTACAAAGTGTATAATTGATTGATAAGAGCCCCTAATAAATCATTCGATAGCGAGCCATGACGTGTGATGGACACCATTATGAAGAAAAAAATTAACAAGTGGATAGTATGAGATGATACCTGATTACTGTTTTCGGGTGTACGATAAGCTATTTATCTCAAATTGGCCGGTTTATAGATGAAGCGTCAATTTTGTTGTTGGTACAGGGAGGAATTTGGGAAGACATTATTTGTTGTAATTCTGACAATATTTTGAAATCTTCTTGTTCTTCTTCGTGCCGCTGGCAAGACATTTTTTATATTTTGTTAGCCTAGAACTTCGCCACTTCTATCAAGTGGTCAGTGGCAGCGGAAATGTTAAAGTATTATTAATTAATTTAGGTTATTTTGAAATCGCTTTCTTTTCGACTGCTTCATTGCGCTGTTGACCGAAAAGATATTTAACATTCATCACTTGAACGTAGTCGAAAAACTTGCATAATTGTATTAAGCAGGACTTAGTAAATCCGAACATTATTCAAGACGTACTCCTACTTTTGAAATACAGAGTAACCTATGTTAGCTATTTGCGGAGGCTCATCGTAGCCGATGACCCACTTCCTGTCATGCTCCTTGAGCATCTCCACCTGCACCTTGAGGGACCTGTCCGAGGCTACTACTGACGCTAATGAGAGGGCAGAGTTCTGGTCAAAGCTTATTTATCACTAACTGCCGTTTTCAATAACTTACTTACGTATAACGGTTAGTTAATATGCCTTACTCTAGTAGCTATCGGTGTTTCTATAAACAAAGTTAGCAATGAATTGACAGGAATATCCTATCCACGTCACTTATTTGTCTCTCGGAGGGTTGACGTTTGTTTAACTGTCTATCTGAGATAGCAACGTTCCGTTAACTGTTAGTAAGTTATTGAAAACGGCCGTAAAGGAATCATCGACACATCGAAGAAGAAGAAGCTATCATAACCTTTAGCGTTCCTACTACTTTTTGTCGCGAGACAACGCGCCAAATTACATAACATAATGTAACAACACGCCGTTAATACCCGAAGGGTAAGACAGAGGTGTAACTAAACAGAACACCCACAGTTCGCCAGTTATGTTTACTTCCCAAGTAATAGGGGGCGAGCCTATTGCCATCAACCGGGCACAAATTCATACCTGAGCCTGCTACTGACAAATTCCTGACGGAAAAGCCCAACAAAAAGGCCTGACCCGGGAATCGAACCCATGACCTCAGGCTCTACAGTCGTTCTTGGGACCATTAAACCAATGAGGCAGTCAAAATTACATAACTTTTTTTATAATCGGTTGTCATACACCCCGTAACCAAATACATGTCTGTGTTTCGGTGAAAGTATCTTGTGATCGATTCACGAACATAATTTCGTTATGATGCTTCGTTGCATAAGAATGTATTATATGAAGGATTTACGGCTATCAAGTGCGTTCTGTTTTTATTAGCATTCTATAACGATTGATGGATTTTGTCTTTTGTAGATACGACATTTTGATGATTTATGTTAACGTACGACGTTTTGGTCCAATGGTTATTTATGTAGTGTACTGTATAACTTCCTGGTTTTATTTGTTTTATATTGATTGTGTATAGTTTTATTATGCTACATTGGTCTAAATTTACTGACCCCTTTTTGCCCTCTTCATCATTATATAACGGGACAAGTAAAGCAGAACAACTCAATTTTAAAATACGTTTAGTGCGTTTTTTTTTTTAAAACAAAACAAAAAGCAACAATAAATTTGAAACAATTCATTGGTATTAAATTTTACTTAGTTTTTGTAGGTTTTTGGGTTTTGAAAACTTTGCTAAGAAATAATTATCATTAATTCATAGACGCAACGTTCTCCATAATAAACGTCAATTCCTACAACGTCATTCATAAAATACTAATAAAATCTCTTTATTTGTTTCAGGTACCTATCACCCATTTCTCAGAATACTGGTAACACTAGCTACTAAGGAAGTACCTGTGGTGCCACAAAAATGGCCGCCAAAGGGACGAACCCTTCGATATCGATGCACCGATGCACTCGGAATATAAAATCGTATATTCCGATAGTTCGGGGAAAGGTTTGTGTGTTTGACTGTACTTTGGAGTACAGTCGCGTAGACGAGTGCAATGATTGTTTTACGAGGGGAATCAAAAATTCTATTGGTAATAAAACAATTGAATCGAATAAAGGTTCGGTCACGCCGCGCCGGTACGGACAAATTGAGGACGCGGCTCCGGGCATGGACACCTCCATACCAAAACTTACTGAAGTATCTGTCAGTGTCTGGAGTCCGCAGCGGTCCACAAATTGTCCATACCAGTATGGTATGACTGATCCCTAATAGATGTATGCGAAGAAAGAATGAATGATGGTTTTGATTGTTTTGTATGTATAAGGTATAAGACTTAAAAGGTGAAAAACGAGCACAAATAAATTAAGATGCATTTTGGTCGATGAAGACATTCAGTTTTATTTCATTTTAATTGAGTTATTATTTCAATACCAGATATTGAAATATCAAGTATATATTTACCTGAGCTTTAAGAAAGTAAGTTATACGTGAAAGTTATGTACAAGCACAGAATAAACACAAATGCACGGGAAAACAAAACATTGATGGCCAAGTTAAGTTCGTTACAAAATGGAATCTTATCTAATTCTATGTGTGCGTGTGTGTATCGTGACTTTTGATGACGTGACAAGCATACGCACACACACACAACCACACGTGTCAATATGCCTCCTGCATGCCAAACAGGTGAAATTTGTGTTATATATAAAAATGAGGTGATCGCTAACAGGATATTGACGCGTAGGTTTTTCAAGGAACTATGTTTATAGAATCTAACCCTTAAACGCACCTCCGATTTTTCGGATTCATTATCACTTGCTTTGGTGAAGGAAAAGATCGTAAGGAATCGAGCATGCCTGAGAGATATTTCTCCACGGCATGTAAAGCCAAGTCAGAGGCCCATGGGTGACATAAAAACTCTGACTCCAGGTTAGGTACTAACTACACAATAAGGATGATTCTTTGTACTCCTCAAATCATATAAACGAGGCAAAAATTGGTATTACTTTACCGAGGGATATCATATTATCTAGTTACTGAGTTGTGGATGTCAGATAGGTAGTCGCTCCATTTTAAACCTACATAACTATTCACTGTTCTTCTCGTGTATAAAATTAATTATACAGGATGCACGTTTCGACCACAAAAGACTGACACTACCATGAGATGTTAAAGTTGCCAATTTACTTGGTAACCTCGTAAATATCAGACAGAAAAAAAAAACAGAAATCTATTTTTCCTCCCAAGAGACGTGTTAACACCTACTCATTTTTTTCAACATCCTTTACAAGGACTTACTAGATTTATTAGTCGCAGTAATAAAACCCTCAACAAGATTAATCACTTGCGTGTATCACAATTGGTACAATCATTTATCTAGATTCTAGAAGACACAAAACATCTTGTCCTACTAAAAGTACAATAAATGTTTTTTACTCAGAGTGATCTCTCCACGCGATCTTAAATGGCAAGTTAAAAATCTGTAGGCGACAAATCTGTAGGAGTTAATTCATTGCTGATAAAAATGGAGGTGAACTAAATAAAGGTCAGCGGTACAGAATGTAGGTACCTAATGAAGACGTGTAAAAATAAAGCAGTTTGAAAATAACGTAATTAAGACTTTGTTTGACATTATTGGGGAGGCAAATCTTGAATTGAAGGCAAAATTTGATTTTCACAATTAAAGCTTTAGGTTTAAAGATTCTTTATTTACTCTAAAAGAACTTACATTGTTCACTTATCGCATAAATATATCTAAGGTAAAGTATAGTCCAGTGGTTAACAGTTTTGTTTTCTTAATGTAGGTAGGTAGGATGTCGACATAATTATTATTGTGTAAAAGACTAGCTTAGATGTTTTGTGTAGTTGGTGACGTACTGCTTTTTTTTTTACCGTTGGTAAATCATCAAATAACCCCTCCCGCTCTGGGCTGAGCAGGAGGGAGTGTCAGACTTTTACTGACTAAAACCCATCCATGTTCCTTCCTTTGCCCTTTGTGTTCCAGGGCCGCGGTATCTCTTTCGAACAGTCCCGCAACCTTGGCAGGCATCGGTCCTTTCGGACCCCTTCCTGTTTGCTGACTCTCTTTGAGGCGCGCGTGGAACACGAACGCGCCGTCGACACGGCCTGTCGTCATAAGACGGACGGACGGCGAGCTAGCCCATAGCTCACCGTCCACAGGCCCGCGCCTACGGTGGCCGGGGGCCACCACGTGGCCCCCGACACCCGGTGCGTCTCCCGCGGCGGCTGGGACGTGAGGCTCTCTTCCTCTCACGTCCCGCCACCTCCTTCAGTAGCATAACTGCTTCGCAGAAGGAGGTGACGGCGTGACGTACTGCTTAAGTTTAGCTTTAAATAAGTTGAAAGAAGATGTGTTCCTGATATCCGCCGGTAGATTATTATAAAGTTGAACACCTTCGTACTTTATATTTTTCCTGCCATATTGCGTTCGCGGGGGGCGCGTCTGTATTTGGTTAGAGTTTCTTTGGCTGTATTTGGATGTCTTCGTATTGAAGGTTATGTGTATGTGTATGGTTTTGTTAAGGATTTTTCTAATGAGAACGCAGGAATTGAATGTGTAAAGTTGATGAATGCTCATTAATTTAAATTACCAGTTGACTGCGTTGAGGAGGAGTTTTTTGACGCCATTTTTTAATTTTATTAATAAGTTAGTTACTTTAGGTTATTTTAATTTATAAATTTTAATGTATAGTATAGTATAAAAAATAAAGAGACCATTACTCCAATGCTCCGTTATACAAAGAATATCTATGTTGTTACAATTGAGGAAAAGTTCTACTTTTAATTTGGTGTTTTTGTATAGTTCGGATGTGGGTGTGTGATAATCGTAGTTGAATAGAAGTTTAATTATTTTATTTTGAGCTATTTGTAGATCTTTAATTGTAGATTTTGTGGTGCAACCCCAGATTTCGATTAGATAATTTATATGTGAGCGAATTAATGAGTTGTAAATGTAGAAACAGATTTTTTTGGAATGTTATTTATGTACCTACGCATTGATCCCATTAGCGATGTTATTTTTTTTTTATGTTATAAGTGTGTGCTTGCCAATTGAGTTTGTTTTCTAACCTAAGTTCGAGGTATTTTTCACAGTTAACTTTTGTTGATTTTAGTGTTGTTTATGTGTACGGCTGGGTGGTCAGAGATTTTTTTTTATTTTTAGCCGAGAATATCATGTATGATGTTTTTGATGCGTTTATAGTAAGTAAATTGGAGCTAAACCACACAATATGCCTAAATCTTTTTGAGCGTCGGTTACAATGGTGTTTATGTTGTTACCGAAGTAGAAAAGGCAAGTACCATCAGCGTACAAAGTTAGTTGTCCAATTAAGCCTTTAATATTATTTATATTAATAGCAAATAAAAGGGGTGAAAGCAGAGATCCCTGGGAAACACCGAATTCTATGGGAGATTCTCCACTCAGCGCGTTTCCCATTTTAACTATTTGTTTCCTATTGTCTAGGTATGAGGAAAGGATATTACATTTCTCCGGTGATTCCAATGCTTTTTAGCTTTAATAATAAGATTTTATGAGACACCGTGTCAAATGCTTATTTTAGGTCAATAAAAATCCCAAGTGCAATGTTTTTTTGTCAATATTTGTTTTAATGGTGGTGACCAAATCAATTGTTGCGCACAAGGTGTTGGATTTGGGTCGAAAACCGAACTTTCTCATTTAAAAGCTTTTCGTCTTCTCTAATCGTTTTTTTTTCTATCTTGAAAGATTATTTTTAATCATTAGCTTCAAGCTTTATAAGGGACCTCAGTAGAGCTTCATTAGCTATTTATCATTTGCTTTTAACTCATCGTCTCCTTTTTACTAGTGTTGGCATTATCAATATTTGCAGTTCAGATATTTCTAATAATTTTCCTCGAAACCAGATTGCCTTCAAGAATAAAATCTTCAACAATAAAATCATCGTAAGAAAACCTACACTTTGACGTAGACAAATCAGTCATAACTTCTACATAATTCTATACATGACAAATCATGTTCATATTAATAAAATGTTCCACATAATAATGCCTATTTTTTCAACACATCACCGTACCGCTATGTGTGTTATGAGCTCATACGATACGCTGACATTCTTTATCATGGTTCCCATTGTAAATAGCTGATAGTAATGTCATATACTGAGGTAATACTTAATACTAGGTAATTAGGTCCACGTGATCAAACTGATTAATACTGTATGGGAAAAGGGTGATCATTGAGGATATTGCTGTCATTGCTGATTGTGCGCCAACCAATCAAGCTATACATAACCAGTTTATGCGGATCTCTCATTGTATTGAAAATCAATTCAAAGCGAGGCCTTGTTATTCTGGAAATGTACAGAATGATGTGTCGCCGTGTGTTAGTGTAGAATTGAGAAAAATTTATGTACTTTCCCGTGTCACATCTGCCTAGCCTTTTGCCCAACCATGTTGAGGTCGGCTTCCAGTCTAACCGGATACAGTTGAATGTATTTAACAAGGAGCGACTGCCTATCTGACCTCCACAACTCAGTTACTGGGTATTATGATATCCTTTGGTAAGTTTGGTCGAAGTATTATAATATCTGTGGTTGTCAGACTTACCAAAGGCTAAAGTACAGACTCCGCCAGCACATCGAGTTAATACAATCAGTCAAATTTCTTTAATAGATTTTCAACTTTATCGCTTTAGCTTTTAGCTTTTTGTTTATTAGGTTCAAGGTTAATTACGAAAATTTTACAGTTTCGGGCAGCTTGATGTGCTGGCGCCTATACTTACCCGCGTATTGGGGGGAAATTTAAAGCCAGTTTTAAAGTAATGACTCAGTTAAAAAATTAAAATGTAAGTGTACTTTTTGGGAAGTCCTGCATGGTAACTTGAAGGCTCTTTTTATTTCCAAGTAGGTATAAGTACTAGGGCTTCCCACTTCGATAGTTTCTTGACGACACTATTACCAACAAGAATATTAATGCTTGTTCAATTGTATAAAGGGCGTAACAAGACCCTTAAGGAAGCCGAAAGGCACTTGTTCTCCACGTCTTTGTAATCATTTATTTTTGTTCTAGACCATACTTGGGAACATTCTAGTTACGGAGATATTGGGGGTCAAAGCTCCAACTTTTTCACAAGAGTTTTTTTTAAATATATGTTTTAATGTGAGATTTTTTCCACGACCTCCGTACTATTCAATGCATCCATCAGCACAGTGCTTTGAGTGCGTTACATTGAGTTTTACCGTAAAACGTGATTTTTGACCCCAAAAAAAAAGTCGTTTCCCAGCAAAAATTTTTTGCGAAAAGTTACTTTGTCTGATGTACATAATGCTTGGTTGACGGCTTCGTGAAGGGACCTGTTACACCCTGTATGTTGACGATTTTATTAACCGACTTCAAAAAGGAGACGGTTCGCATACTATTTAAGTAGTCCAGATTTCCCGACAATGTTTTTCTGTATCGAAAGCCCCAGTTCTGCTTCTCATTTCTCTCTATTTTCAAACAATTAATAACAGTTTCTCATTCACTAAAAATCGAACTATTCGATGTACAGTTACATTCAATAGTAACCCATAAATGGTCGCATTACGTATGCTCGACACGCGCGTGATACCGGTGCGGTACCGAATCGTCACGCTCGTTACTGCCCAAGTTTTGTTTGTATGTTACCGTTTTAAATAGTATCGACAAATTGTGTTCGAAGAGTAAAAGGAGAGGAATATGTGTCTTTTTGTCCCACATTTTTCTCTACTTTACAGTACGGTAGCTGTTTTTTAGGGTTAGCTCAATCGGCAAAACGGAACCCTTATAGGGTCACTTTGTTGTCCGTCTGTCTGTCTGCCAAGACCCTTTTTCTCAGGAATGCGTGGCGGTATGAAGCTGAAATTAATACCAAACACTCAAGTCTGCTAACCCTTTTTTTTTCGGATGGGAAATCATCAAATAACCCCTCCCGCTCTGGGCTGAGCAGGAGGGAGTGTCAGACTTTTACTGACTAAAACCCATCCATGTTCCTTCCTTTGCCCTTTGTGTTCCAGGGCCGCGGTATCTCTTTCGAACAGTCCCGCAACCCTGGCAGGCATCGGTCCTTTCGGACCCCTTACTGCTCAGCCAGCTCAGCCTGGTACGGAACCCTTGGTGCGCGAGTCTGGATGGTATGGGCGATCTTACCCATTCTGTCCACTTCTGTTGGGTGCGGTTCTTACGCTCGCCAGTTCGCGATATAAGTTAAATATGCACCTACTATAATACTAGCCTGCCTCGCTGACCTAGTGGTCGCAAGAGCAACTGCTAAGCATGAGGTCCTGGGTTCGATTCCCGGGACGGACAAATTGTTATTGAGTTATTTTAATATGTGGTCGGTGTGTCTCTTTATGTTGGTGTGTGTGTCTCTTTGTGTGGATTATATTCATTTTAATCCACACGTGAATTCTTGGAAAGTTCTAGATTGCGTCAATATACCTAAAACAATACCTACCCCTAAAATACATTTGCCACATTGAGGTTTGATTAAAGTTATAATAAATTAAAGATCAAACTAATAATTATGAAGATCTAGTTAGACTGGGAGCCGACTCCAACAAACTTGGGAAAAGGCTAGGCGGATGATGATGATGAAGATATTTCAAAATTGTAATAAAAAAAGCAATAAATTTGAGGCTTGAGTCTACTGTTTCAATTCCTTTTAAAATTTAACAGTCAAAGAAGGTATATTTAAACACATTATTGTTGCATTTTGTTTTTTCTCGGCGCCAACCAATAAAAAAGAAAAACATTGAAGAAAAAACCTAACATCTTCATACAAATTAAAAGCTAGGATGCCCTTGAGAACCGTTGTCAAGGAGAAGTAGGTACGAATTTAGAAACTGGTTGATATTTGAAACTGCATTCAAGCATGTTGTATGCACTAAACTAGACTTGCCTAGACTAGACTAACAAAAACTTGATGATAAAATATAGCATTTATTGAATTTTATTTAGTACTAGCGACCCGCCCCGGCTTCGCACGGGTGCAATGTTATACATATAAACCTCCTCCTCTTGAATCACTGTATCTATTAAAAAAAACCGCATCAAAATCCGTTGCGTAGTTTTAAAGATTTAAGCATACATAGGGACAGACAGCGGGAAGCGACTTTGTTTTATACTATACAGTGATGATAGGAACGTCTTTAGTGGATGGATTTTTATTTTTGTTTAGAGTTAATTCGTAGCTAAATAATAACAGCCACTCAGGTCAACATTTAGGTTAAGCCGAGCTTGCCTAGGTTGGTCTGTGGATGGGTGACCACCAATTATAATCTGAGTTTCCTCCATGCCTCGAAAAGCATGCTAAGCTGTTGCACCCGACTGTAATTTGTAGATCTTTGACAGTCTTTACAGGTGGTCAGTGGCCCGAAAGGCTGACAACCAGTCTTACCAAGCGGTATCGTATTACCCAGTACTAACTGGGTTGTGGAGGTCAGATAGGCAGTCGCTCCATGTAAAATACTGGTATTCAGCTGCATCCTGTTAGACTGGAAGCCGAACCCCGAAATAGGTTGGAAAAAGGCTAGGCAGATGATGATTTTTGTTTAGAGTTATATTAACTGCCGTTAATTGGTCAATAAAGTATGATGACATGATCAAAATCAAAGCATTTATTTCAAGTAGGTTACAGGCACTTTTGAATTTTCGAAACAAAGATAACAATTAAATGTAGCTACAGTCCCAGTCACACGACATAAAAACTGTGAAAGTACTGTAGTTGCCCATTCCCTAGCGTAAATGTCTATGGAGGAGAACGGGCAAGAAACTCCATGGACACTCTTTTACACTCAGCATATTGTTACAAAACCTTGGTTACATCATTTATGTTGAGATGGTACACTATGTGAGAACGATGTAGCAAGATATGCACATTAATAGTGTCCACAGTAAAAACAAAAAAGACAATTCAAAAACTAAAAATAAATAATTTAAATAAGCCGTGGCAACTAAGAGATGACCAGCCACATTGACAGCGTTATTGTATGTGATGGTGTCCTCAATTTTCCAATCTTATGTTATAATTGCGGCAGTTTGTTTTTCATGTAATCGAATCAGAATTTGTTATCTTTAGAAATAACACTATTATTTTTTACACACGCCATCACACCAAGCTACTACAATCTGTCAAATTTCTTTAATAAATTTTCAATCTTAACGCTAAAGTATTAGGTTCACTGTGAATTGGGAAAATTGAACAGTTTCGGGTAGCTACCCGAAACTGTCAAACTACTACTTCAAGCTTGAAGTACAAGTAAAATTATAAACAATATCAAGGTGCCGCCTTTAATTCGCACCAAAATTACCAAATACAGTCAAGCACAAAAATGTTTTACTTAAAAAAAAAACCCATTAAACATTTTGTTACATAAAATTATTCTCTCTATTACTCAAACTAATTCATACTTTAAAAAGCAAAAAACAAAATTCAATCCACTTGCGTACTGAACTGTAGTAAGTACTGTATGACCATTTTAGTTTGCAGTTCAAGGTGGCGCTGCTTGTCAAGAAAAAATGCATCGGTGTGTCAAACTTGGTACATTTATTTTAGTTCGGTGTTTTCCCGCCTGCACAGATAAGTTGGTCGAAGTGTAGACTTTATGTTTTTTATTTACAAACGAAGTGAACTGAAGCCGATCTACTTAAGTTGTGCAATAGTTAATTGGAATACTGTAGGTAAACGTTACAAAGCTGAAATTGCAATTTATTACAAGTCCAATAAATATTTCATTTTGACAAAAAAAAAAAAACTACTTTTCCTTATTAACTGAAAAATAAACAAGGTACGTTGAGTACGTTTAAGGTACTGGTTAGAATTCTTTATTTTTAAAAACAATCTTTTGAAAATGAAAGAAAGAATATAAGTTTTTATGAATCTCTTATTAAAACCCATAAGTCAGGGGGCAACCAGCACATAAAGCAGTTTTTTGTTTTTTTTTTGCTTCTCTTTGAGGTCCAAGTCGATGAGTCTTATATTCTAAGTTAATTATAATTATCAAACATAACATCACGCCTAATAGTACACCCACATTTCGCGAGTTATGTTTTAGTCCCATATAATCGCTGGCGAGCCTATTGCCATCAGCTGGGCAGAAATCCAGACTACGTAGCTGCTTCTAAGAAATTGCTGATGGAAAAAACCCAATAAAAAAATTCTTGAGCCATGCTCAAACCCAGTACCTCATGATCAGAGTCGTGATTACACACAAGACCAACGAGGCAGTAAATTATATTAAACCAGGTAAAACTAACTATTCTACCTACGACAAAGATTGAAAGATGACACCATACTTATAATTCCGAAAACACTTAAGGAAAAACAGTGCGAAAATCTCAACGGATTATGTTACATAGCAACAGTTATTTTGCGATAACGTTAGAATTTGCGACGGTAACTGTACTTAGTAGTAGGATATTCTAAACGCATGGTTAAATTCAACTGCGCGTCACACGGAGGACGGTAAAGCGCTCGCCGACGCGTATCAGTGACGTGGATCGCCAGCTAACTCCTATTTGCTAGGCTTAGGGTCAGGTTATAGTGGGAAAAGCGGAAGAGGTTCGCTTGGGCGATTTGGTTGTATAATGGGTGTAAAATACCCATAACAAATCAGAAAGACATTTGTTCTCCCTGTCATTGCGGTCATTTTTTGTGTTCTTAATCATACCTTTTAATTACGGAGATTTTGGGAGGCAAAGTTTCAACTTTGTCACAAGTTTTTTTTTTAATAGGTACTAGTTTTTAATGTCGACGACCCCCGTACTATTCAATGAAATAATGTTATAATCGATGAGATTCAAGCAGCCATTTTTCTTTTACTTTAGTCAGTTTAGATATAACGTACCTTAATTGAATTACTAAATATTTTGCACATTTTTTTTTTTGTTATTTTTTTTTACATTGCAAACACTAGAACGATGCCATTCAATTTACAAAAGCCAGTTAATAAAAAAATAAAAATCTGCATATACTTCCATGGCCACAGCCGTAGATCCTCTGATCAACCCGAGAACACTTCCTACTTTTCATTAAGGTCGAATCTCTGCATAACTTGATACATTTCAAACTAAAACAGAACTGTACACAGTGGACAAGATTGCATCGGTGCTTTTGAAAATTGATATAGCAGCTTAGGTGTCATTTTACAACAAAATAATCCACGTTTGAAACAAAATAACTTGAGTGAAGTATATTAATGTATGTATTTGTCATTATTTAATTCAGGTCAAATAGTCAGTCACTCCATGTAAAATACTGGTATTCAGCTGTATCTGATTAAAATGGAAGCTAACTCTAACATAATTAGGAAAAGGCGAGGCAGGTGATGTTTTGTCATTGTTTAATTATTAGGCGAGTCGCTTTTGTTTTTAGTTTAAAAGAGGTTCCATTGATTTTGTTGGTGACCTTTGCGAAATTGTATTTGAATTGCTAATTGTGGGCAATAAATAAGTTTTTTTAACGTTGGCCAATATTTGTTGAAGTAGAGACACTTGTGTTACTTAAATAAATGCTAAGAGATAATAAGCACCAAGGTAATTTGAAGATTTTTTTTTATTTTTATTTTTTACTTTTCTGCCACTGCGAACGTTGTTCTCCAACGTTTCATCCCTCCCTTTACGTAGTAACCTAAATCATAGATTTCTTTCGGTATATCATATCGGATGTAACATCTCCATCAAATTAATTATAATCACATTAATTATAAATCCGTAAAACCAAACATTAGCACAACTAAAACACATATTTAATTAACAAAAGCAAACGCTTACGACAGCAAAATTGCGACACATCGCTGTCTCTTTCCATCGTTCAGACAACACTATCGCCTTCTCTCTCCCCCATAATAGCCGGCACGTCGTCGTAAGATTTGCCAACTAAGTTACAATGCAATTCATTTCTAACGACTTCGTTAAGGCTAAAACCTGAAATTTTATGATAATTAGATTGCAATAGTATGTTCTAATTAATCTACTAGTTGCCAGTGTCAGATGTTTGTGAGTGGTCGTGTCTTTTGTGTATAGTTTTTTTTATATTTTTTGGTGAAATTTTGGAAAAAAAAAATGGATTTGAGGAATCATAAGCTGTTTAGGCCGAAGAAGCCGAATTTGTCGCGATCTGCGTCTGTTTCTACTCCAAGGTTTGTCTGTGATTTTCAAGCATGCTCTTTGATTTCATGCTTAGTAGAGAATTTGCATTATTATTTAGTACTAGCGACCCACCCGGCTTCGCACGGGTGCAATGTTATACAAATAAAACTTACTCTTGAGTCACTCTATTAAAAAAAACCGCATCAAAATCCGTTGCGTAGTTTTAAAGATCTAAGCATACATAGGGACAGACAGCGGGAAGCGACTTTGTTTTAAACTATGTAGTAATTAAAATACTGTTTTAAGCTTTCGTGGTTTGTAACTAACTTATACTATCACCTATGGGATACCTTTCGTGATTATCCATTATTCTGAGCTCCCGATGTATCATCCCGAGGTCACGGCGCTTGCAACAGCGTCGAAGTATCGGACACAAATCCCGTAAGTCCCGTAAGTGACAGTTTATGTTTAGTATGGTAATGTTGTCTACTTGTAAATATAACAATGATAATGTTGATTGACATACATTGTGATGAATGGAGGAGGTGTGTCTTGTGTGACAAGGTGTATTTATTATACTATATAAAGTTCGATTTTATACTATATTAAGCTCGATTACCACTCACTCATTGACTGACATAATTGTTCTCCCTGATGGTGGATGGGGAGGTATATTTTGACGGATTCGTAAACGAATAACTCTCTCGACTAGGGGAAAAGTGCCAAACACCCCCTTTTTGCCCTCCTCCCCTCCCCTCCCTATCGTATCTCGGAAACTAAGAGACCCATTTATTGTTTTTTTTTTACGGATTCGTGTAGAGGAGGCTTGGAAAAGTAAAAACCATTTTTCAAAATTGCCCCCCTTCTCCCCCCAGTTAAGAGAATTTGAACATTTTTTTTTTCAGATTCATGAAAAGGGGCCCAGAGATGGTCAAAATAATTTTCAAAAACTCCCCCCCTCAACCCCAACTTTTTTTTTAAGTTAAAGCCCGCGAGGTGCTTGCACCTCGCGCAACACGCAAATACTAGTTTTAATCTATTAATAGATAGCGACAAGCAATTATAGTTAGTATACTGTGATCACCTGACTTTCTCTACATTCTAGTTAAGGCAAAGTAAACAGTGATTTATGTAGCATTCCTCGTGAGCAAGGGGCGTTTATTTACCTACTTGAAAATAGCTTTCATTTTGAAGGCAGAATAATTACTTTTATCTGTTTGACGACTTGATGAGATTACGTAAGATACACTTAAAAAAAAATCTTTTAATTAGCCTCTGCCAAAAATTTATTTGCAGAACTATCGTTTGGCATAATATTAAGATTAGATCTTTTTCGTTGTTTTCTTATTACATATGTATGTCCAGTGAGGTTTCTATACAAACGTCTATACAGCTTGTAACAGAAAGGCTATAATCACATGGAATACTGTGAAAAAAAAAAAAAAAACAGCTGTCCTATACAAAATTTCAATACCTACTCGACCCAAATGTATGGGACAGCTGATTTTTTACGATTTCGATGGTGGTCCCATAGAGAAAGTTGTACAGTTTGATGGTCCGCACCACAGTATTCCATATGATTATACCCTTTCTGTTACACGCTGTATACAAAAGTTTCACCTATTGAAAGTCTGTAAGGCATGCAATTTCAAAAATCATTTCTTAGCGCTAAGTTTCCTTGAAAAGGAACTATTGCGTAAATTTTCAGACTCCTAGTTCCAGCATTTTAAGCTGTGCGATCGTCAGGGAGTGAATGAAAGATTTCCTTATTTCATAAAGCAGAATATACCCACCTTTATTTCAAAAATACCCAATATCTGTAATATTTAGATTTAAGCATTTTTTTTTTATAATCGGAACTCGTTTACTTATAATAAATTATGACATTTGGTGACTTAAAAAACTTGTCGATCATGAACTTGTTTGACTTCTCAGTTCACGCTATTATTGCGTGATTAGCGATAAAAAAAACGGCCAAGTACGAGTCGGACTCGCGCACGATGGATCCCTAAGATTAAAATAATAAGAGCTAAAAAAAATATTTTAATTGGCGTCAACTATAAATATATGCATGTCAAAGGTTGATAATTAAAGGGTGTTCCCTTTTTTGGGTGTCCCCAAGGTACATTTTGGTACTTACAAGTTTTCGCGAAAATCTAAATTGGCCCATATATTTTTATCGTGTTGACTCAGGACCTTGATTTTTATACAACTAATAGGAACTATATACCTCAGTATCTGGTAAAAAATTTCAACTTGCTAGGTCCACCTGTTCCTGAGAAAATCGGTGGTGACACACGGACAGACGGACAAGAGACTTACCTTTTATGGGTTCCTTTTTTACCTTTTTAGCTACGGAACCCTGAAAAGCGACAAATAAGATGTGAAAACTAGTTATATTAAATTAAGTGTATTTCGATATAATACATACTAAGAAAAAGTTTTCGGAATAAATTCTTTAGTATATCTGTTTTATATTTCGCTCAAAATCAGACATTAATTTTAGCAAAGGCTTTGACCGAATCATATTTATATGGCATAACCAACATAAATTCATCCAAGTGCATGTTTATTAAGACAAATTATTTTCTCTACTTTTCATAAATCGCTGAAATGTAAACCTGAACTGTACGTTTTCAATGTGGATGAAGTGCATACAACGTGGCAATGCTGCCAGCCTTCTGGGCACTTTTCCTGTTGACAGCAATGTTGACGAATTTTTTGATACCCTGTAACCCTTTTGATCCTTGTACATATTTTTATTACTCATCATTCTCCTGTCCTTACCCCAACTTACTTGGGGTCGGCGCAGCATGTCTTCTTCTTCCATACTTCTCTATTACTCGTCATCTCAGCAGTCACCTCCTTTCTAGCCATATCATCCTTCACACAGTCCATCCATCGTTTCTTTGGTCTTCCTCTACTCTTATAGCCATCTACATTCATACTCAACATTTTCCTCAATACATTCTCCTCATTCCTCCGCATCACATGTCCATACCACGATAACCGATTACCACACAATTTTTCAGTCACCGGCGCCACTTTCAGACTCCCTCTTATGTACTCATTCCTTATTTTATCCATTCGCGTTACACCACACATCCCCCTTAGCATTCTCATCTCAGCCACATGCAAACACACACACACACATATTTTTATTACTATTGTAGATTATAGATTTGTAGTTTGTAAATAATGTTAATAACCAGATCTTAAATAAATGTGGATGATCATATAAAAAAATATAATGCATACATTAATAACACTAGTTTTCTTATTTTTCTTCTAGTACAATAATAATTTAAGATTCTGGTATACTTTTGACTTTCACGGTAGCGTAACAGTAAGTAGTGGTCTGTTGAGCTGTCAAGAATTAAAATTGATATTAAATCAATACTGAACAATTAATTTTGTTTTTATTTTTATTGCATTATCTTTCAATCAATTTCGGTCCTGGAACTGTAATGACAAAAATGTGCTTAGTGACATATAGTTTTTCCTTCACTTTTTTTAGGTTTTTTTTTTCGAATTTGATGGTTGGTTTAGGTAAACTAAAAATAAATTAAGAACACGCTTACAATTTGTAGTTATTCAGAAAAATCTCTTACGAAACATTCTAAAACCAAGTAACACTTATCATGTTCACTAATGTAGTTTCTACCAACGTTTCAAATAAGTTGAAGGACATTTTAAAACTTAAATGAAAAATGATGAGGTTCTAAATGTTAAGGCTTAATGTGATTTGCATAAATTCAAAACATTCATTACAACGTATTTCCATAGTAAAAAAATATTTCAATCTATTTGGGAATTATCTTTCGACTTAACGAATTTAGTTCCATTTGATGAGATTTGTGATATATGGTGTCAGGAAATAATTTCCTTAATTTGATTTTGAAAAGGTCACTAGTCATTAAGTTTTCCAAACATAGTATTCGTTTTTAGTGATAACTGTTTGACACCTACGCTTTTTTTCTTATATATCAAATATAACATCCAGAATAAGTTTGATACATAGGCCTAGATAACGGATAAAACAATTAAATCACCTAATTAGGGTCAATTTCCCTAATTTTCGTGCTATAACATCGTTATAAAACGTTTTCTTTAGTTACCTAAACAGACACGCGTGATTCAGAACAAATTACCCGCTGATTATAACACTTGTGTAAAAAGTATGTTATTCTATTTCAATTTCGAACGCAAAAAGTTCGTTTGACAAATTACCTTTGCTCTTTTGTTAATAAAAGAGAATAAACATTGTAAAAGATTGACAGTTCAAAGCTAAGCTAATACAAGATGTTTCCTCAATAAAAAAAATGTTCTCACAAGCATGTTGTAACAATCGCCGCCTCATTTTTACTAAGCCACGTTGTACGTAAGCGCATTGGATTAGCTAGATTTTTTCCGTGTGTTTGGTTGTAAAAAATGTAAGTGTTTCGTAAGGAAATAATCAAACTTTCTCCGTTTTTTATATTGAAGTTGAAGAAAAACTTTGCGCGCTGTTTCTCAAAGGAAGTGAATAGTAAAGGTTTTATCGCGTAAAAGGGGTGAAATAGTAAGCAGTTGAAGTTCAACATAAATTATTTAGACTAAATGTTAACAAAAAATAGGTAAATCAGAAAATAGCTTATCCAAAAATAAAAAAATATATATAATATGTGATGCCCCGTTCAAAAGATACATTTTTTTTCGTTAACTGCAAACCATGGCCAATTGGCCACGACAACAAACAAACAAACTTTCCCGTTTATCCTATTAGCATGCTAAGATATCTTAATGGTTACAAGTTAGATAATTGTGTAATTGACGTGAGGCAATTACTTACTTAACGGCTTCCACCTGTGATTAATGAGTAGGTTGAGTTTATTTTATTTATACAGCGTTAGGGACGACCTTACGGGGTTGTTTCTTGTGAATGTTGTTTGTATGTAGAAAAGCCTTGATTTTAATTAATTTTAAAAGTTGGTTACGAAGGGTCTATCAATGAAGCATCATCATCAGCCTACAGCAGTCCACTACTGGACATAGGCCTCCACAATCACACGCCAGTCATAATCAGCCTTTAATGTTCCCACTGCTGGGACACTCGGTCTCCTCTCTATGAGAGGGAATGGGCTATAATCCACCATGCGGGCCCAGTGCGGGTTGGTAGATGTCAGCTATCTTCGAATTTTTGGTTCTAGGACATGCTGATTTCCTCACGACGTTTTCCTTCGCCGTTTTTGAGAGCAGTCGTGATGAAATAAATTACACAAAGTAATGCGCCTGCCTGGGATCGAACCCACGACTTACTGTTCGTAAGTCGGGGCCGCCACCACTGGGCCACCGCTGCACACGCCACTCGATACCAAGCAATTGTCATCCAGTTACTGCACCGAGCCTGATGACGCCTCGCCTTACGCTTGCCGATGCTCGCGGCCTCCACTCCACCGATGTATCATACTTGTCTCTGATTATCTATGTTCCTCGGAGATGAGTAGCTTGGTATAAAAGATTCACGTTTTGAAAACTCCGTTACGACTCATACTTACCACCTATTTAATACCCAAGATTCCCTATCTTATTCATTTTGCGAAAATGTATTAATCTGATCACAGTTTTTTATTGCGTCTCATGGTCTCATCAAACAAAATCCCAGAAGTAAACATAAATATTACACAATTTCATGAGATGCAAATGTCAAATGCAGCATCAACGGATATTTGTTAAGCATTGCTTAGGCACTGAGAAGATTTATCTTATATTTATGTTAATATTTTCATAGAAATAATTAACGAAAAACGTGTGTACAAGAAACATATTTGAACAAAATTAACGAGACAAAATAAAAATATTTATAAAAATTACATAGCAGTGATGTTCTGTCCTATCCAAAGGATTAGGCAGGGGAGTACCTAACAGTACAACCCCATTTTGTCAGTTGTGTTTAAGTCCCATGTGACAGGGAACGAGCCTATTGCCATCAACTGGGCACAAATCCAGACTGTGGCTGCTACTGAGAAATTACTGATGGAAAAGCCCAATAACACTTTGCCAAACCTGGGAATCGAACCCAGGACCTCGTACTCAGCAGTGGCGATTGCGACCACTAGACCAACGAGGCAATTATAAAAATCTCACAATAAAGCTTTATACTATAGTGAAAAACGGTTCGGTACGCTTCGGTTTGGTTCGGTTCGGTGAACCTCTGCATTCACATAATTAGGAATTTCCTTTATTTTATTGGGACGACGACGACAGCTGCGAGTGCTACAACTAAAGTTTCTAATATTGATAACAATCAAAGATTTATTTAACCTGATTAGTTTAACGCCATTCTGTATTAATAATTTCCGTCGACTTAATTACCTGAAAGTTGCGTATTTTCCGTTTATTTACATTAATTATTGTGTCATTACCACTGGCTATAAACAACATTTCAAAATGATATTGCCTCCAAGGTTTGATACTCTCGTTATAGTCAAAATCAGAATACATGGTTAAAAACAATAGTTAGATTTGGATTTATTTACTGTCACCAGCGTATCAAGTTACTCTAAATCTCATTCGATTTTGAACTTAATCATCAATATTTGATGGTTTCAAATCATTTGGAGAAATTTGACAGTTTGTCGTAATTTCAGGCCTGTAATACTCCAATTCACAGAGGTGTATCTATGTACCTATGGACCACGCTCATTTTGTCAGTGATGTGTCCCATGTAATTTGAGAGCCAGCCTTTTGCCATCAAACAGTCCCAATCCTAAACTCTGGGCTGCTACTGAGAGTCCAAGCGGCTCATTTAATTTGTGGCCTTATATTTTTTTCATCTTATATTTATCTTGTCAGATTTGGTGCAAAATGTAACATCCTCGTACATTTGTGAGCCTTTCGGCGCCTAAAATCTCGACAAACATGGTGAGCACTTAACAAATTCACTAATGAACAGCCAACATTGATTTAAGCTTGAAAATAAATAGCTTAATCTATTCCTAGACAGTTCTCACGACCATGCAAGATAAAAAATACAATCCTTGCCTGTAATGTCCATTTTAGGTAAAAGTCTCTTTCGGCCTAGGTTATAATTGTAGATTGAGTGAACGGCTTCTAGAGTCTAGTCGCACAGTCTTGCACCTTATGTAGAAGTGATGTAATAAACAGCGGAAACTGTATGAATTTTTAGGATATTTTTATATTTAATGTGTTTATTGAATGAAATGACTTTGTATCCGGTGTGGTTTATCTAGTACCTAGAAAAGATGTTTCTTTTTTTAAGTTCACACGAATATCGTGCACATAGGATATGGCTAAATACCTAAATATTGATTCAGTCTGTCGGTCAATGGCCTGCCTTTCAGCACCTTTGTAGATAGCAACACGTGTTCATTGGAAAATATAAACTATTGCGCTATAGTATAATAGCTATTGAGTCGGAGATTTTACCCAATTTTCTTAAGTTTTGTTCTAACATCAGAGAGAATGAGTTTGTGTAGTTATCTTAAACTTGTACACCCCTATCTATAAACAAGTCAAAGTGATAACTAGAGTTGAGTAAAAGTAATTTCTTAAGGTACGATTTTTATACTGTAGTTTATTAACGGCTTGAAGATAGAACTTTCAAAAGTTAGAATTCTTAGCTTTGCTTTCTTTAACAGTTCTCACTTCGTTCAGATTCTTATCTTTTGCGTAAAAATGGTTGCTTATGTAATTTCTTAAACTCAAGTAATTAGTTCTTGACTACAGATACTTGTCAAACTTCTCAAATTGTGTATTGAGCAAATAGGCGTTGAAAAATATATTTGCTTGGCCTGAAAACTTCATAAAGATCTTCGATAAACTACTATTTATCACTCAAACGCTGCTTTTACTTGCTGACACAGTGTCTTACTTCTTGCCTGCCGCTATGTATCCTACTTATTCTGATAAAGACTATACGCAGAAAGTCATAAAGATAAGCCTGAAAGTGTCACGGATCTGGATAGTGAGTGAAAACAACTGTGTCAAGTGTAAAGTCTTGCTATCGCAGTAGTTTAATGTGTACGAACGATGCTTCGAGGGTATAGCCATTAGAAACTTCTCTCCTCGGGCTAAAATACTATGCAACTTCAGCGAAATTGGCTCACGTCTAAATTAACGATGACTTGATTCAAATGCATTAGTTTAGAATTTTAGTTCAGTGATTTTGGTTCGAGGGAACTTGATTTATTTGGTTTCGTTGCACTTTCCTATCCATCCTTTGTTTTACTTCTGTGCGATGAATCAATTATTACCATCAGTATCGAATAGAATATCTCTCCATCATCTTTACCAATTATTTTATTTACTATGTCTTTACGCTACACTTCTTCTGTTCTCATTTTTCTACCATCTCCTTTATCTTCATCACTAAACAGTACCTTCAATTATTCATTTCCACGAAACATTCCATCGTTACAAGACCACACGCCCTTGACATTTCCCCTCTTATCACAAACTGTAACAAAAGTACTTTAGATAATTGGGCACACTACATTTGGGACAGAAACGAATCACGCATAAAAAATTTGCAAGCCACAGCATCTGATGTGATGTTAACGGCAGATAAAAGCTGCTTTATACATACGTAACTAGGCTTGTTTTAGTATCGTATAGCGGTTTGTTGTTACTGTCGTTTATATCACTGATTTTGGTAACATTTAAAGAGAGACTGACACTGGTGCTTTACAATTTGGGTTCGGTTTTGTACAAATTTGTATCACCATCTTGAAACTGTAGTTAGTTTAAATGCTTCTCTCTTATTTCTTCTTTCTCTGTTCCTAGATTTGTTCCTTAATAGTGTCTATTTTGCCATTTCCTTTTCGCTTGTCTATACTTCGCCTTGTTTTTATACTTCGTTGCTGTTGTGTTGGTATTTAGCCTTGCAGCATATGGTTATACATCGCCAGCCCTTCTTTCACTTTTACGACCATCGTGAGAATGTATGTAACGTGTTCTCCATTTGTATCATTCACATAATTAAATAACAATTACAAAGACATTGGTGCAGCTACACCATTTCGTTTGACCCCTAGTTCAATGCTCCTACTTTTCTCTCTAGAAAAAACCATCATCATTTTTACTCACATCACGTCTTCACAATCCCGAACTAACCATTCTATGGTCATCATCATCATGACCTTTGAAAGATGAACTGTATCCTTAGTATTCTGTGCAAGATCCAGAACATAAGTAAAGAATCATGTAGAAGGCTCACTATACGAGCGAAAACAGGCGCATGCACTCTTTGCGTGCGCCTGTTTTCGCTCGTAGCTCGTATGGCGATCTCAAACAAATGACAGTCGCAAGTGCGCTTGCACTCGTTGTACGTGAAGCATGTCTATGTGTGCTTGGAGTTCCAAACGCCACAGGCATTGGCCTGTGACGTGAGTGCGCTTGCACTCACTGTACGTGAAGCATCTCTATGTGTGCGTGCGTTTTCGGTCTTTGTATGGGACAAGCCTTCTGCAGTATTCTTCGTTTTATTATTCTGTGTAACATCCAGGACATTAGTCATGCGAAGTAAACTGATATGACTTGTACGCTGTACCGTTATAAGCGTATGTCGCTTGTTTTATTTTATGACCGTGATATTGCGATTTAATAAGCGATGCGCGGTGAGCGATAAGCGAAATATTTTTTTGCTAACTTTCTGTTTTCTCAGGTGGGATTTTGAAGTTGTAATTTTGCTTGTTAACTAATCTTGTTTGTTGTTGTCTGGAACTGTAATGACAGGAAGAGACATTTGCTTTTAGACAGTTTATTTTCCCACTGAGATCTAAGATAAAGAATCAACTCTGCATTTGTGAAAATATCAGATATATCATACATTTTGGGAATACTCATCGGTGTGAAATACTAATCTCTTTTTTCTTATATGTATATTGCTCAGATTATAAAAGCTTATAAGATTTTCGCATTCTTTTTTTTTCTTAATATGTTACCCCAGTATTAACTGATACAGGCTGTCGCTTTGCATCCTGGTCAAATTCAGAGAGGTATCTATACTAGTGATTCTTGACCCGAAAAGATACTATAAAGGTTTTTTATTTTTTACGGAAATTGGTTAGCGTAAACCATCTTCTAGTTTCCATACTGTCCATAATTATAAACGTGGAATAACCGTTTGCGTGCGTTTGTGTGTGTGACGGCACGTTTATTGGGCTAGGAACAGACGGGCTGCGTTTTAAAACGGGTGATTTACACTTACCGATATCGGAAAAAAAAACTTCCCTTTTTACTATAGATTCGGTTCGAGAATCACTGGTATAGATACCCTCTTGAATTTGACCAGGGACCTTAGTCTGCTATTGCAATAGTGTCAGAATGGTCTATCATTGATTTAATAAGGCCCCTAGCCCACGGCGTATTGAAGCGCGTTCGAAACTCGTTTGACGTGAGTACAAAGGGTAATTCGTCTGCGCGGGGCCTTATTAAATCAATGATAGACCATTCTGACACTATTGCAATAGCAGACTAAGGCCCCAGGATGCTGATGCGATGATGATATTATAGTTTTTTTCGTGGTTGCAGTAGATCTCATAGCAATAAGGAAGCAAAAAACCGCAACATTTATATCTTTATTTTTTTAATATTCCATTCTAGTTTACTTTTCTCTCTTCAGACTTAGCACATAAAGCAGATCGTAAAAAAAGTCCGACAATTGTTTCAACCTAGGTTAAAGTAGCTAGATAGACGTGTCTAGACAGCATTTCGGCTAAGCTTTTATAGATAACATCTGTCAAAGTAGAACAAGCCATTGTGTGTTTTTATGACCTTTTCATAGAGTTAAAAATGGCATACTCTGTAAAAAAGTGGGCGATTTAATATAGGCAAGGAGTTGGTCAGATATGACTATAATTCAAGTTTCGGTACTCTTTTTTGTATGAAAGATTCCCTTATCGGTGTGAGCGTAGGTGTTAGATGGGTTGCCGCCATTCATGGAGTCAAAAAACTTTTCATTCAAATTTTGATCATAACCCAAAGATCTCAAGTTTTCAAGTTACTAAAGAAATACCACTTACTCCCTTAGTTTACGCACAGGCGTGGCGGCCGGGTTCGATTCACGTTTAAAGCAAATTCTCATTGTCTTTTTCACATAAACTTAAGAGTGATAGATAGGTGTTACAATAAAATTATGCAGACAACTTAATTAGTCAGTATACAGTACAGTTCATTACAATAATTGCCTACAAATTGCTAATTACCATTACGCCATTTGATTAAACGTTTTATCCTCTAGTTTATAAACACGTCATTGTCATACATAACTAGCAATCGAAAATGAGAAAAGGGTTTAGCAAAAAAAATTGGCAATTGATTTTTATATTAAATTATATAGATTGCATGAAAATGGCGTGAAGGTGCGTTAACAGTGCTGCAAAACTGTACATGCTGCAAATAGGTCGCATCGCATTTGTTTCAGTCGAAACCAACATTATATGCGTTCGAATAAAGCTGAAAATCAGAATAAGTATTATCAGATATGGTCAGGAGTTCTAAAATTATCAAAAATTATTTATTTAAATTAGTCTGATAATCAATACTTTTGAACCAATAAATTTGAAAGAGATAGTCCCCCTTAACGCCCGCTCAACAACTTCTAACTCCAGGCCTTTAGACTTTAAATTTCCATCGGCGTCGAGCCGACGTTGAGGTACCTAGGTCTCGTCCTCGACAGCCGGTGGAACTTCGTGGAGCACTTCCGACGTTTGACCCCCAAACTGGAACGGGCCGGGGCTGCCTTCAAGCGGCTCCTGCCCAACCTGGGGGGTCCAAACGCCTCTTGCCGGAGGCTCTACGCGGGGGTCGTGCGTTCCATGGCCCTTTACGGGGCCCCGGTGTGGGCGCGTTCCTTGAGGCGGCGAGCCGCCCACTACCTGAACGCGCCCCAAAAGGTGGTAGCCGTAAGGCTGGTACGGGGTACCGCACGATCTCCGGCGAGGCGGCGAGCCTCCTTGCCGGATTGCCGCCATGGGATCTGGAGGCGATAGTCCTCGCGCGCCTACACGAATGGCGCGTGGAGGCACTACGCCGGGGGGTAACTCCGCTGCCGCGGCAAATTGTCGCTCAGCGGACAGACCTCCGGCGCGATCTCATGGCGACATGGAGAGAGCGACTATCGCAACCCCGTGCAGGGCACGCCACAATAGTGGCGATAAGTCCCCTCTTTGAGGAGTGGCTAGAGAGGCGCCACGGCGCCCTCACCTTCCGCCTGACGCAGGTCCTCACCGGACACGGTTGTTTCGGCAGGTTCCTGCACCGAATCGGGCGGGAGGAAACGCCCGGGTGCTACCATTGTGAGGATCGAACGGAGGACACGGTGGAGCACACGGTGGAGATCTGCCTCGTGTGGGCGGAGCACCGCCGTGTCCTCGTAGCGGCGATCGGCGGCGGCGACCTCTCGCTTCCGGCCTTGGTTCAATCCATGGTCCGGAGCGAGACGGAATAGGACGCCGTCACCTCCTTCTGCGAAGCAGTCATGCTAGCGAAGGAGGTGGCGGAACGTGAGAGGGAGAGAACCTCACGTCCCAGCCGCCGCCGGAGACGCACCGGGCGTCGGGGGCCACGTGGTGGCCCCCGGCCACCGTAGGCGCGGGCCTGTGGACGGTGAGCTATGGGCTTGCTCGCCGTCCGTCCGTCTTATGACGACAGGCCGTGTCGACGGCGCGTTCGTGTTCCACGCGCGCCTCAAGGAGAGTCAGCAAACAGGGAGGGGCCCGTAAGGACCGACGCCTGCCAGGGTTGCGGGACTGTTCGAAAAAGATACCGCGGCCCTGGAACACAAAGGGCAAAGGAAGGAACATGGATGGGTTTTAGTCAGTAAAAGTCTCACACTTCCTCCTGCTCAGCCCAGAGCGGGAGGGGTTATTTGATGATTTCCCATCGGTAAAAAAAAAAAGGCCTTTCAATCTTAGAACTACAATGCCATAAAATGCACCTTACCCGATGAAAAACTTGTCAATAATCGTTTAAATCTATCACAAACTAGCTGATGCCCGCGGCTTCGCTCGTGTTTTGGTCGGAAATTATCCCACGGGCACTTTATAAATAAAGCCTATGGCACTCGGGAATAATGTAATGTAATGTACTTACTATTAGTGAAAGAATTTTCAAAATCGGTTCAGTAGATCCAGAGATTACCCCTACACACAAACTTATAAACTTACAAACAAATTTTACCGCTTTATAAAATTTGTGTATATAAATTAACACGTTGAAATAACACCTCATACCAAACATGCCTCAACAGAAACAGAGGGTAAAGATACCCTATCATACGATTATCTCCGAACGTTGCAATACAATAATGAACGGGTATTAAAACTATTACTAACACCACATTATGGTGCTCAGCATTATGGTGGTACTCCCACTCTTGGACATAATGACCTTTGGTTGTGTGTTACGTAAGCATGTGCCCACACGGCTCCCGGCAATGGTGCTTATTTTAGATACGTCAAAAGGTTAGTTACCTGCGTACATAGATATTGTAATGTTAGGTACATCGGCTTTATGTTTTTGTAATGTTGGTCAGCTTTGAAAGGTGATCATCAGCCTCGGTGGTCTAGTGGTCGTAAGCGATGAGCAGGAGTTACTGGGTTCGATTTTTTTAAATCGGGCTGTGTTTTTTCGTTGTTGTCAATCAGGAATTTCATAGAAGAAGCTTAAGGTCGGGATTTGTGACCGGTTGATGCCAATAGGCTATTAGATAGGTATTTCAGATAACTGCCGAAATATGATTACTGTAGATGTCAGGTCTTACGGTTCCTCCTCTCATGTGCGGGTTGTGACCACCGAGGTGGTTTTTGTGAGGTATAAATCCCACACTCCTCGGTCTTATCCCCAAAGACTGGTCTCCTTTTGAAGGTTTCATCCTCATTAACCTATCTAGATGTTTATGAACGAATTACTATGCTACGAGTATCTCTTTAAATGCATATTAAAATCAATGTTATCTAACACTTCAAAGTTCAAAGCAAGATTGTGCCACTTTCCTGCTCACCGCTGTCAAGCCAGATTTTTACTGAGCCGTTAAATATCACAGCTTCATAACAACCATCTTTCCATATCACATATTTGCATACAAAAGCCAAACACCGTGTATAAACATGTTGCAAACCACACAACTTGTCCGTACGTATGTCTTACAAGTTACCGATGGTTGTCCGTAACTCCCAAAGTACACAATATGTATACTTAATATAACAAGCTGAAGTGTGTGTGAATTACTAGTCAGATTTGAGAATTTTTTTTTGCATTTGATAGCTCTATTCTCTTAAGGACAGCCACAGACAGCCGCTCTGGTCGATGGGTGACCGCCCATTAGATACCGAGTTTCCTCCGTGCCTCGGAAAGCACGTTAAGCCGTTGGTCCCGGCTGTCATCTGTAGATCTTTGACAGTCGTTACAGGTAGTCAGTGGCCCAAAAAGTCTGACAACCAGTCTTACCAAGGGGTATCGTTTTACCCAGTACTAACTGGGTTGTGGAGGTCAGATAGTCAGTCGCTCCGTGTAAAATACTGGTATTCAGCTGCACCCGGTTAGACTGGAAGCCAACGCCAACGAAGTTGGGAAAAGGCTAGGATGATGAGTTATATTTTTGAGGAATGTTACAGGATTTTAAACCACGCTACGAGCCATAGGAACCGTGCAAAAAGAGAAAAGGCGAGTACAGCCGCGGGGCACAGATAGTCTATTATACATTGTGACACAGATTGGATAACTGTCCGTTACGTTACCTAACCGAGGGTTACATTGCTCAATATTTATTGGAACTGCATATAAGTACGTATATAATGTATTGTTGTATATGTGTGTAGATAATCGATTTAAATGATTTAATGCGTCTGTTACGCAATTAATTATGAAACGATTTATAATTTGGGTTTGGTCTGCTACTTGCCTATGGCGATGTCTGAGCTTGCAATCAAATTATTGTTAGATTTCTCGCTGATTATGTCAGATTGTTCGTAATATGTCAGTTGACATATTATTTAAAAGGTCACGTTTGAAGTTGCAAGCCTAATTTTCCTCTTGGACACATTAAATTAGACTGGGAGGCTGCATATTCAAGAACCTATCCTTTCTCCTGGCCAAATTGAAAATCATGTCAGGCGATCTAGTGTGAGTTTTATACATACCTACACCTAATCGATCACGTTAACGTTAACTTCAATTTGTATTGAATCTGAACTAGTGACATCTGGTGACAAAGATGGGAAGCACAACGTAGTAGGTTTTGTCTGTGAAAAAATTCGCCCACTGTCACAAAACAGTAAACTAATCAATCATAGCAATAATAGCGTTTACGTTTAACTAAATCCTCTTTGAGAAAGTGGGTCTAGCAGCAAGTTTCGCATTACATTAGCGTGATCTAACCCAACTGTATTTCTAACGATTTGTTTATCAATGTGGGCGTGGAACTCTTTGTATTCAGCCAGATGGACTGCCGTTTCTAACAGGTAGGCGCCCACGCGACTCGATACATAATCGAGTATTGAATCGATATGCTTTGACATTGAAATCGAATGGCGTATGCGATCGGATAGCGGTTTTCTCTTGATGAGTAGAATTTTAATTGGTGTTGTGCATGTGATGCATTATTGATGTTTAATGTAGTTCTTCTTGCTCTATAAGTCTATAGATTATTCTTTTAATTTATAAGGTCGTTTTCCAGGGCCTTAGTATCATTGCCAAAGTATAAAATTATAAATAGTAGGTTTTCAATTTTGTCAGGGTTTTTCAATTGATTTTCTGGGTTCGATTCACGAGTCGGACAAATTGCTATTGGGTTTTTCGATCAGGAATTTCTTAGTAGCAGCCACAGCGGCTGGATTTGTGCCCGGTTGATGGCAATAGGTTCGCCCCTTATTACATGGGACTTAAACCTAACTGGCGAAATATGGGTGTACTATTAGGTACACCTCTGCCTAAGCCTTTGGGGAATACAGGCGTGATGTTATCTTACGTTTTTATTTTTATTTTTTCCCCTTTTGATTTTTTGATTAATTATTTGATTACCATGATTATCATAATTGCAGCTTTCTCAAAATGAGACTAAAAAAGAACCAAATTCTTAAAAGAAATAAGATAATTATAATTATTCATGTACCCCTAAAACTTTGCGTGAGAGAAAGTTCTAACTATAATTGCGAGTTAATTTATTCGAGTACCTACTCGCATTCTCTTAATTAGACCTCGTCTACATGATCGATTGTCATCTGTTGTAAGAAATACAAGTTTCTAACGAACAATAATTCATTTAATTTATACAGTTTTAGTGATTGTTGTTAGAAATAGGTCTAGACTTTGTTCAATGAGGATGATCAGTAGATAAAAGTTACGTAAAATTAATTTTTACGTTTTATTTTATGTCAATAAGTACTTAAATGTATATATTTTTTATGTAAACTTCTGTAATCTTCTCCTTTCTTGATAGTAGTTTAGAAACTAAGCCTGGTGCTGTTGGTCCTTTGGCTCACAGTATATCTAAACCGCGTTTAAAAGCTGTCAGTGACATATAAATGCTATGGAATATTTTCACACTGGTAACCTTGAACTTAGTTTATAGATTGTGCAGTTAACATTCAGTTTCATATGTGAAATGCGTCCTAAAAGGTTGACGTTCAAAGTGGCGTAATTTACTTACTAAACCTTTTTAGTGAATAGTGTTTTTTTTTACTATTAGCACCAAGATGAGTGATTTCTCAACGTTTAATAACCGCGCGACCTGCCAAAATCAAATACTAAAACAGATTGCGAAAATTCACATAGTTTTCTCAAACAAGAACGTGTTTTAAAAATGGAACGCATCAAATCATCAATAGGGGCGAACCTTTTAAAATTTTCGGTGACGAAAGGACCAAGTTCGAAAGACAAGAAACTAAAGGATTGTCAACACTAATGTTCAAGTTATAATAGTTGGTTTAAGCGAAGATGTAAGTTTGTTAAGTGAGATGTTCGGTTTTGTCTTCAAGACACATAATAGGAACATGTAATTAGAATCGCGAACACGTTGTCATTTGACTTGGAAAGCAGTCGAGAAGAATGCGAGCTATACAATTTCTACTGAATTTTTAACAGTACATTTCGTAACGCGTTAGTAACTGTAATAAATAGTGCTGTGACTAGGGTTAACGTTCCAAAATTAGAAAAGATTTAAAAAAAGCCGGGCAGTTGCAGAAAAGTCCAGACATATTGCTTTACAATTTTACTTTTTAGGGTTCTGTACCCGAAGGGCATAACCAACAGGACCGTATTCTTAGTAATAGGGCCCTGTTGGTCCTCAGCTGTCCGTCTGTCTGTTTGTCAGCGGGCTGTATCTCATGATCCGTAATAGGTAGACAGTTGTTTTCACAGAATGTGTATTTCTGTTGCCACTATAAAAATAAAAAGAAAATACAAAAAATTAAAGGGTGCTCCTCTACTACGACGGTACGGAATCCATCATGCGCGAATCCGAATCCGCACTTAGTTGGTTTTTGGGATTTTTACCATATAATTTTATTTTTAATCTCCTCATGACAAGGCTGGACAAAATCTGGACGATCAGATTTTGATGGTAACCCTAGCTGCTTCCTAGCTGTATCTATCAACTACGCTAAGGAGTTTTAGACAAGACTGTGTGACTAGCCAGTTTCTGTTTTCTACGTAAGTTATGTCTATAGTCTAGAATATAATGCATAAATATGAATGTACATATTTCGAGTCGCTTTTTCAACATTTTGTTAGTTATGGCATCTACATATTTGGTCCTGTGTCCCGCAATTACTGTTTTTGCTCCAAAAATGGTGACAACAAATTGAGAGCAGATTTACTTTACAATTAAGTTTGAGGTACGTGTTGTAAAAGTTAATTTTGGTTATATCATCATAATGACAAGTAAGCATAATTTGGGTAATTTACTTGCCATTCTGAAAATTATGTAGTTTAAGAATTGTGTAATATTTTTTGGGTAGGTTAATACTGTTGCTACTCGAATATCTTTTGGCGTTGATAAATTGCCTTTCTTTGGTGCATTTCAATAGTTTATCGTTAATTATCAGTTAAAGTACCAACATTTTGAAGCTCAGTATAGTTTTACTTCCAGTAACATATACTTTTAGAAGGGTTAGGCAGAGATGTAGTACCTAATAGTACACCCACATTTCGCCAGATATGTTTTTAAGTTCCATGTTATAGGGGGCGAGCCTATTGCCATCAGCCAGGCACAAATTTAGACTCCGTGACTGCTACTGGAAATTTCCTAATAGAAAAACCCAATAACACTTTGCCCGACCCGGGAATTGAACCCAGGACTCAACCAATGAGGCAGTCAAACTCGTCTACTCGAAATCGTAAATAACGCAAAGAATATTGTTGAATGGTCAACATTAACTTTAACAGCACTGGAATTGTGATTCCATAATGCAATGACTTCGCTGTTTTCCCACCCCACCGGTGTTCCTTCATCTATACGGGGTTAATTTCCAAAGACCAGCCAAATTCTCAGATATGCGGCGGGGGGGGGGGGCACATAGAAATTTATCATCGGTTATAAAAAAAAACGCCTGCTTCCTACAAAAGAGCAATACCTACACGGTCAAAATGTATGGAACAGCCGATTTTTTTTTTAAATAACCGATGAAAAAATTCTATACGAGGCCCAGAATGATGTACTGCATCATACCTGGAAATTTGGATGGTCTTTGGAAACTAACCTTGTATACAATTTCAAATTCTCTCTCTTAATATGACACACACATATCAATAAACCCAGTTAAACTAAAAGCCTCTCATTTGTCTCGTAAACAACAATTACGCTGAACGGTGGCGAGTCAACAAACTATCAAACGATTACATCATGGCGCGTGCTGTCCTGATGTAATACGTCCAGGGTTGACCCTGAATATCTTCACTTGGATGTTTATTCAGATTTCAATTTATTTTTCCAGAAAGTTGTTTGGTTAGACATTCGATCTAGTTTCAAAAACCTCAATTTATTGCTAATCTTTATGATTTCCCAACCCCTCAAGTGATTGCCTATAAACCACCCCGTCCTCGTCTCACGAGAACATTTTTCTTATGTTCATAAGACCTGGTAATTCTAACAAAAATTGGTCCGTTGGTATTTTACATGGAACGACTGCATATATGTTTTGTCAAGCCATTAAAAGTGTGAGAAACAAGAGCTACTCGCTAGTATAGCATTTTTTTTTAAATCCAGCTCTCCAGATCAGTCGTCAACCCTAAATGTACCGTAGTAATTGCGCCAGCGCGGGGATGCCTTCACGTATGTAAAAAGAAAATAAAAGTGTAAACCCGTTCCACTAAGAGACTCCCGTAATGACTAGCTCTAGCGGGTTATCGGGACCCTCTCGATATCGATAGCGAACATCGATAGAAAAATCGAAAAGATTTATCGATAGGATTTGTTACTTCAAGTAATTATGGAAGACTTTTTTTAAATACGACCTTTTAGCATATTTTTTTGTTGATACAAGTAACTACTGATTAAAATAAGTACTCTAATTTTGGTTTGTGGAATGCGGAAACTGAGAAGGTAATCATGTTTAAACATAACAGGTTGCTATTTACCCAAACATACGTCAAACATGCTGTCAGAAAAAGGCTAGCCAAAATTACACCTAGCAGAGTACTCCTTAGATGTTGTAAGAGACCACCTCAGATGTTGGAAGAGACCTCCTCACATGTTGTAAGAGACCATCACTAATTAGTGCTTACGTGAAATGTCAAAACTTAACAGTAAGAACAAAAACGCATGCCACATATGACCGCAATGAATATTTTAAAATACTAGATAAGTACCTTAGCTTGTGGCTATGAAATCTTTCGTCATAACATGTTCATTTTCAAGACTAGCTTAGCAAGATTTAAAATACCTATCTTAATGGTCTAACAAATACCTCGTAACTCAATAGTTCAGACTCCGAGTCATATTTCAATCACAAAATTTGTCTTTCTGTGATCTAGCGGCGGAGCTTCAAAATTTCAATAAAAAAAAATATTCAAGAAACACTTTACCCAAATAACACGCAAATAAAATCATTCGATAAAAAATCTAATGTTTATCTAATTTAATGTTTAACTTTTTGTTTTTGTGTTTAACTTAGTGTATGTTCATTTTAAATGTAATTTTTAAAATAATTTTGAAATTTTGAATTATTTTTGGTGATATGATCCAAAGTTTATTGAAATAAATAAAAAAATAAAAAAAACAGTCTATCGAATCGAACTCGATAGGTCCCCGATCACAGCACTTGTCCCTCAAGCGTTCACCCCTAGATATGGGTCAGCGTGCTGTAAACGGGTCCTGTGACGTCGGCAGGTGCTGCGTTTTATGATCATCCTTTACGATGCATTATGTCAGACATTTATACTGGACGGGGTGTTAAGTCAATTTTTTTTTATAGTCGTGGGAAAATATTGATTGTACGAAAGAGAAAAGCGGGTTTGGTAAGGTCATGAAAGAAATGTTTATGAGGAGTAATACTATGGCTTTTAGAATACCAATTGACGATGTTTTCTAAAATTTTTTTTGGAGCATTTTTTTATTCTTAAGGTCCTTTTGCGCCTAAACACATTTTCTAGTAATTGGCATAGTACACTTTGAAATGAAGTAAGTAGGTAAATCCGCAATACGTAATTTTTAAGAGGGAGAAATATAAATTGATAAAAATCTTTAGTTGTATACATAGACAGGACAGTCAACCATTGCGAATCGAGCACGCAACACGATCAACGACTGCCCAGGTATGCTAAAGCGCGTGCACAGCATTCAATACAAGTTAACAGTAATTGTTTAAAAAATATAATAAATAGTACGCCTGAATAAATCAATGTCCGTTAGTGCACATTTGTTAGAACAATCAAATTCAGAACGTTGTATATGACTGACACTGTAGGCACTATACTAAATGTTGGCACTGTCAGAATTAATAATGACGTTTAATTTGCGCGCGAATTTTAAACTGTCAACGTATTTTTTCGAGAGTGCGTTTTGATTACCGGTTATAAAATCAGAAAGCAAAAATTATTAATAGTTTAAACGTAAAATAAGGTAAACGTTTGTTATAAATTATTACACGGTACTTACATTATTTATTTATCATGTCGAAATGTTCTACATTCCTGCCGATAGGATTTGATAACATGAAATACACAAGTTCTATCTGTTATACCAAGCTATTGCGTTGTCGTATCTCAGAATCGCGCGAGATACAACAAACGTATCTCGATCGGATGTCGTAACAGGCATTGCGATACTGATTTAGAGCAAAGTGAATCATCTGTGAAAGTGCTGACCCACTGACTGTACGAACTTAAGTCTTTTTTACTTTTACTGATTACGCGGCTCCTTTGTGGTTTTGTCGCAAATGTTTTAAATGTGTTAAAAGGATAGTTAAACGCTTTAAGTTATGTAAGTTCCTGTAAGCGAGTAAAAGTCAACACTTAAAAGTTTTTAATTTACTAGGGAATGCTTTTACAAAAGTATTTAAAAGCATAGTTCATTGAAGCACAGAGAAAAACCCACAATTTATCATGTAACAGATTGAAAAGACTGAATTAAATAACAAGTAACAACAATAAAGATTTCACAAATAAAACAAGTGAAAGAAATAAACATTAAATAAAAATGAAAAAAAACGAGTGAATAAATCCAGCATCAATAGATAATTTGTCTCCAACCAAGATTTAATGACTTTGGCTGTAGAGAAAATCGCATGAAGAAAAGTAAGTACTTTCGACTTTCCAGCAATTGATATTAATGGGCTCTGAAATAGATGCGGTCTGACCAATGGACTTACTGATATTATACCGTAAAATAAAGAAAGTAGATACTCTAAAACACACACGGTTTAACTCGAAATAATATGATCAATATTGGTCGTGTAACACCAATTTAAAATTGATTGGTACGTAACAATTCCATGTGGGAAGATTTCTAAGCAGTGACTGATTTTCTTAATGCAAAACCTAAGTCTTATATTAAATTACATTTAAAAGACGGTCAAAAATCTCAAGACCCAAGTAAAACAAACACAGTGGGTATCAAATGAATGGGAGGAACAGACGGAGGCGATCGTTAGACACGGCGTACGAGCCCCAATGTCGAATCCAATGCCACACATTGTTAACTGTCGGAAGGAAGCGAGCGAACCGACGCTTTGTGTACTGTTGAGAGCGAAGATAAGACGGTAGGCTGTGTGCTTGGAGAAATTAGGCGTGTTTGTGAATATGTTAGGTAGTATGATGATGGTTTAGAATTGTGAGAATTTTAAACCACTTTTTTTGTCGGAATACCAAAACATCGGTCTCGAATTCGAACCCAAGAGACGCGCCTCTGATTTTTCGGATTAATGTGCATATAAGAAAAAAAGATTTGCTTCGGTGAAGGAAAACATCGTGAGGAAACCAAACCCGCATGCCTGAGGAACGAACCGAGGCGATTTTTTATGCTTGGTATGAGCCTACGGTATAGGCTGTGTTTAGGAAAATTAGGTGCTGATGTGTTTTTGTTTCGGGAAAATATGTGGTTAGAGATTGTCAGATATGAATACTGATAGTTTAGAAGTGTGAAATGACTGCAGAAGACAGGACTCAAACCAGCTGACATTGTGTACTGTTAAGAGCCATGATGGTACGTAATTAAGGAAACTTAAATCACACCGTAATATAATAGCAAATGCGAAAAAGAGGATACGTAATAGAGTTCCGTTCATTTAAAGTGACTCACTTGTTGAAACTTTGAAGTCAAATTTACTTCGCACGTTACAAAGCCATCAATCTCCTTCTATGAATATAAATACCGAACATAAACTTAAATTGACATTAAAAAAAAGCTTCTAAGATACATCTAATAGTCTGTCGTTTAATATGAATGAACATCAATGAAGAGATAAAAGACAAACAAACAAGGATGGCAGTATATTTAGCTTTCGCCGCATCTATTGTTTCATAACACTCCTATACATAACTTTAATCTTCTATAGAAAGTTCAACAATTGTATCATTCGTATTGATATAATCATAATATTGAGTTATGTGAATAGATAAATGGACTTTTATTGTATTTTTAACGGATTTTGTTCCGGTTGAACCAAATTCCGATGAGTTTGGTTCAAATAACTACATAACTTTTATGATATTTGCATAATCAACTCGTGAATATTTATTTCAATGATTTGCCTAGACTAAACCACAATCAACTTCAATACTTGCAAAAGAAACACTAGGTACTTGGCACAATGATAACTAATATTTTATTTTGATCGAATAATTTGTTCTAGACTCAAATCCTTTATCATCATCATGATAAAGAAAGTCAAAAATTACTTTAGTTGTAAAACCGTCAGGTCAGTAGGCAACGCCTGTTATTCAACTTTTGCATTTAAACTACTGATAACATTGTCAAGCTTCTGTGTTTCTATAATATTATCTAATTTCATGTACAAATGATCTAATAATTCTCTTTCCTTGTTCCAGCCTAGTCCCGTTTGAGACGGCTGCGGGTGGCGAGATGGTGTCTCGACGTCGAATACTCTCGCGTTCCCGCGACGATCTGACACAGGCGTTCGCAGCGCCTGTGGAGGAAGAGGAAGATGTGTGGTATCAGAAGGATAAACTTTATAAGGTAAGTCAATCATAAATAGTCATCCTTTACCCCGTAAGTCTTCAAAGCATGAGTAAACAGGCATCTTCTGGATCATCTCTTTAACATCGTAGATCTAAACCATAGCTTCCAATTAGGCCAAGAGTAGGTCTTTCAGATAATAAAAAAGTAAAATGCATTGAGTAAAAAATACTAAGCGAGTCATTAGAATGTTGGGACCTAATATTGAACCTTGGGGAACTCTATACAATAAATCCACTTTCTGACCTTAAAACTCATATCAGTAAAGATTTGTATCACTTAAATGTACAACAACTTTCTTTGGTTGTTTCACTGTTGATCCAAGTTACTTTCAAGTAATTTTGCTAGACACAGTGTAAACATTCATAGCACCATGCCGAAGTTGTTACAAACATGAGGTTACACCAGTTGTTGAAACGTTATGCCTGTCTGTTTCCTCACCGTTGCGATGTGAATTTGAATAATAAAGTGATAGATTGACTATTGCAAGACTAAAACCAACGCCAATTAATGAAGGCTTACTAATCTAATTTAACGGTCGGAATGGATTTTAAGGACTCCTAGATTGTGAAAGATACACAAAGATTTTGTTAATAATCAAAGTTATATTCTATAACTGTATTCACCGTTACTTTCTGCCAGTTTTTTTTTGGAGGCGTAGAGACCACAAAAATTGGTTAATCAATGACTATCACACCAAAAATTCTGTAGGAAACAGTATTTTTTCTCAGGTCTCCTAAAAGCTTAACCTCCACTTCACAGGCACCGAACCGTTTCCTGCCATTGTATCAAAGACTAATGAGTAGGCAATCATATCATAATAGGCGAACGATACCCAAATTGGTATTTAAACTTTCTATGTATCCATCACGAGGTCATCGAGCCGATGTAAGTAATGTTCACGGCTCAGTTCACACAGTTACTGCTATAATAGCAGCCAATGACAGATCATAGGAGAAACCATTATGACAAATTTTCAAAGTGAAATCTGTTGCTTTCCACAAATTAGGACCTATACGTATATCCACTTAGTGATATTACTTGAAATGGTTTTATGAAATGTTATGTATCGACTTTTAACTTTGAATTGACACATGAACTTCATTCCAGCTGTTTTGCAAATATTCTTATGTGTCTACTATTATAGTGATCTAGGAATGTACTCGCTTTTCTCGTGAAAGTCCCTAAATTCCGTAACATCATTTTGTCTTACACAACTACAAATTGAAATTAATTATCTCAATTTGCAACTTAAACACTACTGTCTCCCATAGTTGTTCCGCGTGCATATTACGTTTACCTTTCCTTTGTCTTTGGTTGCGTTTTTGTAACTGTTTCCGACTGCTTACAGTTATTAAGGACGTGAGAACACGCCGTACTATATATTGACTCTGACACTTACCACGTTTTATTTAGCTTCAACATTACCAGCGATGCCATCGCTATTTCGCTATCCATCGACAACTGGGGATAGATAACATTCATGCGTGCACTAAATTCAGTAGCATTGTATTGAAATGTCTTTGATTGTCTATTGACGTAACTGCCACACAATAGTGTCTCGATTGACTCTCACAATGCTGTTTGTTCGACGCCTCCATTTATAGTTTTTGTTAAAGCTTTCGCGGATATAATATCTGCGGTTGACAGTGAAAGCCTAGAAGCACGAACGCTACATTCAATCAAAACATTGTTATTGATAGATTTTTCTATTGATTCCTGTGGTTGTGGCTAAAAGTATATTTTCCCTTTTTTTCTCAGGCCATTTTATTTCTTTCTCATCTCTAACATCAATACCATCTGTTTGATTACTATTTGTATACTAAAACTGTGGAACAAATCAACAATAGTTTATATCTACAGACTCTGTGATTTTATCACAGAATTCCGTTGTTTCTGTTGTTACGCCATGGATAACTAATTATGTAATCCTAAATGGAAACAAACCGCAGACTATCGTAAGGTTTAGGTTTACCCTTAATTTCTTGATTAAATCTTTTTGAAACTTAATGAAGATGCTAGATTCCATTCTGCATTTCGTAAAACGAAGTGAATATCTAAACGAATCGACTAGAATTGCAGGTTTTCAAGTTATGGTTAATATTTCTCAAGAAACTTCACTTCGCCTGCCATTTAGTTAATGCCAAAGTATTTGCAAAACAAACATTACTCAACAAGAGTCCTTTTGCAATGTTAGCTTGTCTGTCAGTCGTTGTACGGTCAACTCTGACCCATTGATCAAGATCGTGACCGATGACTAACAATGCACAAGTTACAGCATCGTAAATTGGCCGGAAAACATCTGGTCGCGTACACTTTTGACCTTATAGCTATGCAATGTCAAATTGCAAGTGATTTATTAAAGTTTGCTGGCATTACTGTGTCTAGGATTGGTGCTAGTCTTGTAATACCAATGTCTTGTAGATAAAGCTAGACACAGTATTTACAAATGTTATAAGATTAAAGTATTTAGATAAAATCCATTATGAAGTTTCGATCACTTAATATAAAGAATGGCATAATTTCGTTTTTAATTTCTCATCATCGGATTTTTTTCTTTCAAGGTGTCAACTTTAAGTACCTGTTCTTTAGAAGTAAAAAAATAATTAATTCCTTTCTTAATATCCCATAACGAATGCCGCCACGTCTTAAGATTTCAAGTGCGAATAATTATATCAGCATCAGTACTGCCGGATATATCTGAGGGCAATGATCTGACATGACAGTGGGAGGGCCAAATTGACCTTAACAGGTCCAGTGCAGCAAAATACCTTGATTGAAACCGTACGGTTTATTCCAATTTTGCTTTGTTGTACAAAATGTAATCTTGTAATGATGATGCATATTGTCATTTATTTCTTCCAAGTAACGCTTTGATGGAATTTCTTGTACCTTTCATACAGCTCTATAAAGTTGATTAAAACTGTATGTATGTGTTTGCACTTTATATAATCATTTCTTACAATAACATCCTTCCTTGCTTTGAAATCTTTGAAATCAGTAGGATCTATACAAGTTACCCGTGTAGTAGCAGTAGCAACCTTACCCTTTTTAATCTCAACAATTTTATCATCCGCCATCATTGGGCAGCTTGACGTATGATTTGCATTGCTAACATTTTGCGAGTGCATAACATTAAAGTCACGAATCTTACTTGACTGTTTTGCTTCTAATATCAAGGCTCCAAAAACCGTACCGAAATTAAGAAACGAATGCAACTCTAAAGTAGTTCAAGGTCACCGCGAATTCTACTTTGAGCGATTCTTTCACAGAAATTTAAAAATAGACGCTATGATTTCGAAGTTTGAAATTATTCCATTCATCTTGTAAGTCTAGTTTGGTCTTGCCTTGTCAGCTTTATTGCTTAGTTTCTTAAGATTTATCTGTTGTTGTATTATTTTGTGGTCTTTTGATGAGTTTATTATTCATTATCGCTGGTTTGCTACTAGTGTTAGCATAAGAATATTCGTCTGTGATTATGAACTTGCTTACTCAGTTTTTTGTTTGCTTTAACTTACATCGACATTGGTTTTGTTGGTTAAAATCTGGGTTCTTTACATTAATTTATCATTCCACAAATTCTTCTCATGCTGTTTTACTTTAATATTTATCTTTCCAAAAAAAATCGTATCTTAGCATTTTACCAAAAGGCTCTAATCAGTCGCCGATTGTGCATGCAAGTATACGACAGTGTCCTTATTACGGCCTACAGCGGCCTGCGCTCGCACGGTGTCGCAAGTCTTGACACCTGTTATTGGTCAACGTAGCTGTCGGTCTGTCTACTCGTGATTTTACGACAAAAATTATCAACTACATATTAATATTCTATACATACGTCGCGCGTTTGACGTATTGCACAATATTTTTAGAAATATTTTTGAAGTTGAATTTTGTATTCGTTTCTACTGCGTCTTGCTATTTTTTATGTTTTGCTAACATAGTATGGTTTATTTTTGCCTTTGAATCTATATAAATATTTAGCTTCTTGCTCTACAGCACTATAAACAAATTCATCTCAAAACAAATTTCTAGACCCATCTTCATATAAATTCCTATCCGCATTGCATTTTACATAACCATCATTTCCCCCATCATCATTCTGTGATAGTAATTGTTTTGGACACTTTAATTGTGCTGAGATCACGATCCGCGTGACGTTCAACGATCTTACGGACACGACACTACATAGTACGTATGTAACGAAAGTGAAAACGTGTAGTTTGAAGAAATATGACAACAAAGACATGAGCGGTTTCTTCTTTTTCTGGATTTTTCGTTTGGATATGATCTACATCTTCTAATATCTTTGTATTTGTACAGGAGTTAGTTTTTTTATCAATATAAGTTGGCTCACTTAATTTATTGATGTTTGGAGCAATTATGACTTTTGGTATTTATTTTCTTATAATCTTTGTTTAATTTCACTTAACTAGTTCAGTCCGTTCATCGTTGTTTGGTTTAATATAACATTATTTGGTCATCCTGTTTCAGCTCATTGGTGTAATATCCACCGAGTTTTTGCTACAGGCATCAAATTTATCAGGAGCAATTGCCATTGCACTTCTAGCATAATTACTTAGTTTAGCAATAGCAAGTTTAATAACTCTTTTATCTGTCGCATTCACTTCTTCTTCTTGTATTGTTAATTTCGCGTGTAGCAAAGTCTTACATGGCAATTTCATAACAATAATGTTATCGAACGATGCATCCATAGGAACAATAACCGCGATACGTAACATTTCTTTAACATTATACACATCAATGCAGCTTCGTTAGTTTAAGATTACTATCGCAATAGCTTCCATATGAGAAATACAATCAATATTACAATTATTTCATAGTTATTTAACCTCTGTCATAACTGTTATGACGACAAGAATAAAGGTCAAAATCAAAGTTAAAATAAGAATGATGGGACAGTAAGACTATCGGTTCCAATACCCAGTATTGCAAAATTCAAAAAATGCTGTCAAATTGGAATGACATTCATTTCCTTCATTCAAAGAGACTGGCAAGTCTCCGAAATTTTAACGTATAATAAGACGGGTGGCAGAATGCGTGTCATGGGTCAATATTTGACATTTAAATCTGCGTTTTAAAGAGAAATGACGTAAGGTCTCTGGTGTCTGCCAGCCAGTCTTACGAAAGTTTACAGTTGTCACTTGTATGCTTGATATTTAGTTGCGTGCAATGTAATTGCGCGTTAGAAAAGGTCAGTGGTAGTAATTGAAGATTAGATTATCGTGCGTTTGAAAATAATGATTTAGGTATCTTGCTCCATGTGGGTCTTGCATTGGTTGATAGATTTGCATTAGTGCAACACCTAAGTTAGCTATTAGGATTCTCATTTTTATTATGAACAAGAATGTCGCAAGATAGTTTACATGATGATTTTACACAATGCTGAATAAGTAGAAAAACCAGATTCTCTTCATGTCTAAATACGTTAATCAAGATTGTAATTTCGGCAACAATATACCTTTTTCAAATGAAGAAGACAATATAATTACATGACTAAATAAAGGAAACCCCAAAAACAAAAGACTACTTAAAGCGGTAGTCCCCGTCGAACTTTTGACGTGGGAACAGTTGGTATTCGGCTCGTCCTTGAAAATAAAGACTTAAACGCACCCCACATCCGGCTGATATAAATTAAGGGACAGGTAGCCTTAAAAAGTAGGCAAGGTGTACGCACAGCTACCAATCAAGCTATAAAAAACCAGTTTATGCAGATCTCTCATTGTATTGGTAATCTATACATAGCAAGGCCATGTTATACTGGTAATGCATAGCTTGATGTGTCGCCGTGTGTACCTCAAGCCCGAAGTTGAATGGAACAATAATAATAAATGTATTGTATTGTATGTTTCTCACACAAATAACTTATAGTGTTTTCTTCTGGTAAGCTTATAATAATATCAGTCTGTAATTGCTCATTCCATTGTAGAGCAAACTTGAATTGAAACTCATTATAATTGTATTGCAAAAATTGATTCTTATTTTTTAACCCTTCGAGAAAAATCGACCCAAAGAATGATAAGCATTTTTTAAGATTAAATCCTTAAGACATCAAAGTTCTTTTATTCCTCGAACTGTCTGCTTATTTGCAATAATGTCATGATTTATTTCAAATTGCATTGTATTCAAAAAGCTGAGTAAGGCTGATACAGGAATCAGAACATGAAAGACTTTGATGGGATCATCAAAATTCGTGTCCCTTGTTGGTAACTTGTGCCAATCCTTAGTAAGTTCCATATAAGGGCCTAATCGTGCTTATAAGTACACCTTTAGCAATAAAATCTTACTCCTGTTGTAACTTTTCACGCCCACGTTCATTTGTTTTAGCATCGTGACTCGATTTCGGACCCGACCCTGCAAATCGTACTTAATCTCCGAGATTAAAACAAACAACTTAATTATAACGTTACTCTGTATAATTACAAAATATTTGATTAACATCAATCTCACGAAAATCTGTATATAGTGCAAATGCAAACAACACACCATACCAGCCAATTGACATTTCGTTAACTTCGACCTCTTTGCAAAGTTCAACCTTCAATTCGATTTTAGTATCGAGATATTCGTAATTACGTTCCATTTTATACCGAATTCGTGGAATATAATGTGAACGATCCGATCTTCAACTGCTAAATCGAATATTAGTTCGTTTACGTTTCGCTTAACAGTTTGTTGATTTTCAAATCGAGGTTCTCGAATTGCATGATGTGCTGTAATTATATCCTTACGTCCTTCCCTTTCCCTCATTACGTTAACTGGGCGACCTCCAAACTTCTCGTCAGCAGATGTTTCATTTTAGTTCATTTTTGTAACTTTAATCTTTGTATTGACAACTTTTTGCTTTAAGCATATGTGCTCTACAATCAAGTTTTTCAAGTGGTATGGAGGCTTCTGTTGTAAACAGCTTTCAAGGTTACTATTTGGACATTGTTAAATCTCATGATCTCTATCCATATCTTTCTTAATATTATTAAATACAACATCTGTCTTTTCAGCCTCGAAATTAATGTCATCTCTCTTAATTGTTTTACCAGTAGCTGAATCTGAATAGCCTAGCAGACGTTCCACTGCAAAACTTTCCACAACACATATGAACAATTCTTTATAATTTTTTACGTCATTATTATCACGGTTAGCCAGCATTCCGTTACCTACGCCGATTCCAGTTTCACTTTTTAGCGTCTGTTCAGTGAAAGTAGTTGATACGAACTCCCAACCCATACGAAAGGAAGAGTTGCTGGCTCGTGCTGTGTCATAAAGTTATAAAATCCATCTGTATATGTTTCCTGTATCGAGTTTTTTTCATTACGGTGGTTTAGTGGTTTAATTGTTTTCGAGAAATTGATTGCGACATTAAGCTGGTCTTATTTTTTGTAAACGTTGTTTACTTGTTTCCGATTTGCATTAACACGTGCCTGTTAATCTGTTTTACTAAAATATTGGTACAATTCTCGCTTCTATAGTTTCCGGTACCAATAAAGCTTATAAATATTAGTTTCTGTATCGCTCAAATGATTTCTCATCTTCACAGACCAAAACAATATCGTTTTCAATAACTGCATTGATTTATCGATTACCTTCTCACGCACTGTATCTTTAAGTCTATCACCATTTCAAATTACCTATCATGATTCATCTATTATAACATCTACAATGCTACTTTTCCATACATCTTTATCATTGATCTTTGACTACATATTTGTATCGTCCTTGCATATCAAAGTCTAAATAGTTATATCCATATCTGGTTTCAAGTCGAGGCGAACGGGTGAGCAGGAAGAGAACAACTTTCGTTTTCACGCACCTGTCTTGTTCTGCAGCTTTTATATGCAGTTTTTATCTCAATTGATAGTCAACCTAATCCATAACAAGATAAAGTGGATTTTTGATCGATTGAAAGTATCGGTTGAATGATGGTCAGTGATCTCCCGTGAGACTTGTTCTTTTTCATTTTTATGGCCGTTCCTTATGATTTTGACGAGGTGGGATTGGGAACTATGAATATTATCTGTAGGATACCTTATAATTTTGGCTGTGATTGTTAGTTCACTTTTATCAAAAAACTTGCCCGTTTAATTTTGTTATTCCTTTTTGCTATGGCAATTTAAATTCAGCACTTAACCTTCGTATGGGGCGTCAAATGGTGTTAACGCAATTTCGTTTTGTCGTGCTTAAAGATGTACTCATTGAGTACGATCAAAGCCGATGACGAGAATGACGACATATCCATACAATAAGTGCCATCCTACGAGTACTATTTCATTCTGACCTTCACACCTATTTACCTTATTGTACCTTGCCAAATGTTGTTTCTAATTTGGATAAAGTATGATATATTTAAATTATATGGTTAGCAACGGCTAAATTTTTACGTAATGTTAAGACTTTCGCTCACGACTATGCGTGTTTGTAATGTGTGTAGAGATTCTCTCACGACGATATTTATCTTGGAAGATGTTTAAGATAATTTACAGTAGTGGCGCTATCTTTGTTACTTGTTATATCATTTGGTAAGGTTAGTGTTTCTTCATAAGCTTTAGTAGATAAGCTGCTAGATACTGTGCGATCTACCACTGCATTATCAACTGCAGATAAGTTTACATAGCAGTGGCACACTGGCACGTACCTACATTTGCTTCACAATTAATATTTTTGTGTGCAAGTTTCGATTCTGTATCTTGCATTTCCAATTTAGTGTCGACCATTTCTTCTCATATTAATCTTTTTTTATCACAACTGTCCATGACAAGAAAACTATTAAAGATCCTGATCAGCTCCATTTGATCATACAACCATACAAGGAAACTCTGTCACATTTTTTTTATCACTCACGCACTTGCAAAGTTCCGGAAATAGTACAGGGCACTCCCAAACAAGTTCTGTCACTCATAAATCACGTGGTTTGCCACGTAGAGCTGGTTTGTCATCTGGCAATTAATCAACTATTGTGGCATTTTTACAAGACAGAAACACTTGTTCTTAAGCCTATTGGAAAGAATAGACAAACCTTTTTTGGACTAAAGAGACAAAATTATGCAAGAATATAATTAAGTCGTTTGGGGATTAAAAAATGTGGTGGTTGAAGCAAAGATCTTTAAAACATCTACATGATAATATCACGCATCCTAACCCCGAAAGGTGAGGTCATTATGCTCCTATAGTAAACTCTCATTATGCCAGTTAATTTGAGTCTTACGTAATAGTACACTACAGGCTGCTACTGAAAAAAAACCCGAGAACATTTGACAATTGCGTTTGCGACCTCTCTACAATCAAGGCAGTCAATGAGATTGTCTGTTTTTGTAAATTTTGAAGTTCAAAATGTGCTGACTCTCAGCATGCCTTGATTAGATAACTTTTAATTTGATACACAATTATTATTATTAGTAAAGTAGCTGTTGCCCGCGGCTTCATTCGCGTTTTGGTCGGAAATTATCCCTCGAGCACGTTGTAAATAAAGCCTATAGCACTCGGGGATAATGTAGCTTCCTATTAGTGAAAGAATTTTCAAAATCGCTTCATTAGATCTAGAGATTACCCCTCTACAACCTCACAAACTTTACCTCTTTATAATATTAGTATAGATTAGAAGATCGAGCATAATAATTATGGTACAATTTTGAACACTTCGGTAATGAATCTCCTAGTCGGACATACAAGATATCAATTACCTACTTTAAAAAAAATATAAAAAATAAACGACGTGTCATGCTTAAAATTAAAATTAAATTAAATTACGTAAAAACATATTACTTAACAGTTATTTATTATAGCTTACATCATTTTGCTCATCCATATCATTGAGCTTCTAATCATTAATCATTTACAACCTCATGACACTATTGACTCATTCATTAAAGTTCACGTATGGAATGAAGAATCTTAGCCATCATTTTCTATAACTCTTCTTCCAGCGACATAAAGTTTGAAATTCTTCGGCAAATTAGAAGTTCTTAGAAAAGGTACAGTTGTGTTAGTGAACCGAACACCTGTAATTGTTAAAGTTTAAAGTCTTGAATGGTCTTATGTCATCCATCTTTAAAGTTAGTGATGACGAAATAATGTCCCAATTCATTGAGTATGACGGTTATGTGTGTGATAAAGTTGTGCAGATTTAGTGTTTGTCCAGAGATGTAACAAGATGTAACAAGTAATTTTATTCTAGCAAGCCAGTGTTAATTGACATAGGGATAGTGGATTTACGAATTCCAGTTTTCAATATCAATTAAATATAACGCCTAGATAAATATTGCACGTTGGTTTTTCAACTCCTTGTGAAAATACAGCAAAGCACTTTTGTTTGGACATTTTATTTAGATTTCACCCAGTTAGTGTTTTGAAAACGGTCATAACTCCAGTATTGATAAAGCAAAAATGATTACGTAGTACCTTTACGCAAATAGATTATGGCAAATAGCAGCACCAAGAGTATATAAAGAAGTATTTATCTGCATTAACATTAAAACATTGCATGAGCATCATACACAAATTAAAACGACTGCTCATCTTGAAGATTCAATTACACTTTCATAATAAATAATACGTATAAAATTAGATCACTTTATTATTGACCAATCTAATATGTGTGGCAGTTTAGTTCCAAACAATTGAATGAATTATTGCGTAACTTGCCAAGTGCGTGCTATCCATTAAATGTAACATCACAGTGAGCACACCTTTGTTAACATCATTTTGTTAACACTTTTGACGATGTAATGGATGTTTGATTACCACATAACATTAACATTTGCTTATAATGCTTCGCTTATATTTCATACTAAAGTATATATAAAAAAGAAACATTTAGAAATGTAAAAAATAGTAGCCCACCGGTATTGGGAACAGGGTCCAAGCTACCGACGCGGCGGCGGTCAGGGTTCCAGAGAGAGGAACCTCCTAACAATACAAGCCGTGTCCAGGAGTACCGCTTATTAATAAAGTATTATTATTATTTTGATTGCTTGCGTGTATTTTGATTTGAATATGTTATTAATAGTTTTATTTTTTGTCGATTTTCTGTTTGAAGTTATGGATATTTTTATTTGTCTGAGAAAACAAATGAATTGAATTGAAAGTACTCTGTAAGTAACTGCCTAGTTGGTCGTGTGGTCGCAAGCGTGACTGCTGAGCATGAGGTCCTGGGTTCCATTTCTGGGTCGGGCAAGGTGCTATTGGGTTTTTCCATTAGGGATTTCTCAGTAGCAGCCACGGAGTCTGGAATTGTGACCGCTTGATGGCAATAGGCTGGCTCCCTATTACATGGGACTTAAACATAACTGGTGAAATGTCTGCCTTACCCTTCTGGGAATACAGGCATAATGTTATGTTCTGTTACCACTAAGGCCATCACTGGTCTACTCTGGATGTTGAATTCCTTATCTTCAATTTTTATGTTCTTATTTTTATTTCCTTTACTAAATTCCCCTTCTAAGAGTCACGAAACGAAGCTTTATTAAGAAGAAAGTTTTCTTTGTTCCTATCCCAGTTTTTCTCAGCTGTAGAATTCTTAGATTTTATCTAGACATTTAGTAGCAATTGTAAGAGAAGTTATAGTTTATCAGTTTAGATTTAGATGGCATTCGAAACTATTATGTCCATATTTCACTGATCTGTTTCAGTTAATTCTTTTGTTACATCTTTTCATTATTTTGTAACTTCATTTATTTCTTTTAAAAGACTTGGATATCTGCTAAAGAATTTGAATGAATGTTAGCACTCTGTCCATTATACTACTTTCAAAACGAATAAAACAGAGAACGTGACTCGGATTTAGGCATATCTCATAAAGAAATTAGCCAATACCCAAATTGCTGTATCCTGCATTTATAACTAAGACAAAATTCGTATAGATAACGTTCACTTTCAATGAAATAACGACTCAATCGAAGAATTTATTACATTTGCCGATTCGTGACTCGCCGCCGTCAGAGGTCAGAGCATGCCATTATATTATTGCTTTACCTACGGTCTATTAAATCAAATTCAGATTAAAATGAGATTATACAGATTTATATCTATCGTTTGTTTTGATTTTGTTCACAAAGTTTGAAATGTGTGGTCAGTTTGAGTCGCCCTTGTAACCCGATATGGTAACTAGATCATTTTGTTTACATCATTTTGACGATAAGGTCACCAATGATACAATCGTTGTATTAAGCTAGATCGATGCAAAAATACAACGCAAATATAAAGGTGAAGATACGGTCAAAATAGATGCTTGTTTTGGTATTAACTAAGGGCTGACTTAACTTTAATCACTATCTAAACACAAACAAGATTAAAAATTAACTCAAACAAACTCACACTGTATCCTATTCCATATTTAAAGATCCTGGATGGTAAACCGCAAATTCTTAGCACATTCAACAAAATTTATGAGACAATAATCCAAGACAGCAGCTTTACATATTTGTTCTCTTCATAGAATCAAGCATAAAATTAACTTCCAAAGCCTATGTTTTCCTAGAAAAGCTCGAGAAGTTAACACTGCCGTTCACTATCATAAACGGTTTGCATTCTATCAAAGGTCGACGAGAGATGACCAAGGCTGCTCCACATAGCTGCAGGTAACATAAATCAGCTCTAAGCAATTAAGCAGACGATATGTTAGTTGATGTTTTATTCATTTCATCTAGGATTAAGTCTTTAGCTGTACTGGTTATAGTTGGTACAGCTTTGTTAATATATGTTGTAATACTGAATATATTATTAAGGTAACTTAAAGCTACTTTGTTCATGAGTGTATCATTTATACAAGTCATAATGCTCTAAAAATGACCATAATAATCAATGAAGACTATTTTAACACCCAAATTAGACAACAGGTAACAATGAACCTAATAATCAACTTTTTGAAACATAAAAGTGCTTAGGAGTCTGAAGAACCTAAAGTAACAAAAAAGAACAAATCAGCTCCGGGAGGGGAAATCACCAAAAGTAACCAAAATGAGAGGAACAAGAATACAGCCTTGGGAAGAACCCTTTTATCTAAAAAAAGTTAACGTTAATTAACAATCCTAAAAACCACTCCCAAAAAGGGATAATGGTCTACACGATCAAGACGAAACATACAGAAATTGAATTTAACTTCAAAATACAAATAAAAAAGATACACATTCCAAAGATACGCATGTCGGTTCAAAAGTAAGATTTATCATCGACATTATTAATGAAATATAATCTTTTAACGTTACTGACAAAAAGAACTGCGTAACAAGTGAGAAATATCATTTAAATATGAAAAATGAAACCAGACAGTTAGAAAACATGACAACAAAAGTGATTTTAAAAATTATTACGACCACTGAATACATACGAATGTAAAAGTTAAAGAATAAATTGCCAAATACGATAAATATATCACTTAGGCAATTCGCAAATTGACTTTATGTGTTTTTTTGAATAATGATTATTGAATTTGTTAAAATGATCATTATTTTTGAGTGTTCAAATATATTTTCATTTGAAAACAAATCTGAATCAATTAGTCTAGTATAATCTTATATACTTTTCGAAGCCATTTCATACTACTTAACATTGACCTACTAGGCCCAACTGTTTGCTATTCAGGTGTAACATGTTATACTTGGTAGTTATGCCATTTTGCTATACTATGGCCTCACTGGGACAATTTCTCTATGACATTCTTCGTTTCTTCTCTCTTTTATTTCTCAAATCTGTATCGTCATGACATACTAACAGTGTTCAACTAACCTTTTTCATAATTATTAACAACTATTTCGATATTGAAAGTTCACTTGTCTCTATTAGTATCAGTATATCCAAGAATGCAGGAAACATGACCCTGCAAGGCCGCTGTACTGTTACTTGCGTATGTAGACTAATGACCGGTGCAATGCAATTGTGAATTTTAATTGTAAGAAATCAAGGATTAGATTTGAATGGGGAGCTGTGTATTTGAAAGTGCAACATGGAAAAACGTTATATTTATAGAGTAGCTTTGAGTGTACATTGTTTTCTCTATTTGTGTTTAGCTCAAAACGATAACTGTTAGAAGCAATAAAACAATGGATACAGGTACATGTTAGAAATCATCAACTTCTAAATTGATAACCTTGAAGAATTAAGAATCTTTCATCGTCATCATCCACTGCCCGACTTCACCCACTACTGGTTATGGCCAGTCTTTGCTTGTGCCAATCTCGGCGCTTCTGTGGAATGTGTGTGTGAATGTGTTTTTAGAAGCCTTTATTTTGACATCTTCATTATTATTCGTAACGACATTACCGTCTTTGCCACATACTTCATTATTTATTTAACCAAAGCAAGGGCAAAGAATGCCACTTTTAAGCCATAGTGTGAAGAATGTGTACTTTTACAATACTTTGCTTTCGACCTCCACTAGGTGGTAATGTATCGCAATGTATGATTGTCCGTGTATGGTCCAACGCACGCATTATATGCAACTCAGTATCACAGTTATGTGATATATATTACTCAATAATTCGTGATAAGATTCGAGAATTAATTTACAACATCATTTCAATCAGGTGTCAAAATGGACGCGATACAGTAGCATTGATTCTTAAAATTAGTGGAACTTGACTGTACTTTGAAAAGGGATACATTAATTTCTTAATTAATTGTTTATTATCTTTTTACTTGTAGTTAAGTTTAAAATGTTTTGGTAACATTATTTTAACGAAGCCAATATTCCCTAAGAGGCTTTTCAAGGTCTGTTAAAAATTTGCATAAAAAGTTTTACCAAGCCTTAATTTTTTGACATTCTTCACCTCTTTCAAAGTCGCGGGTCTCAGGGTGAATATTAAGGTCTGCTCTCAGCGGGATGCTGTTTCTAATCTCGTCAATGACCTAACCTTCTTTAAATTTTGATTTTTTGGGACATTGCCTAAGTTTTTCTTTTATTATGTTACCGTTCGTTATCTCGCCTCAAAATCGTTGCAGTTTTTGGTTCTTCTTTTGATACTACTTTTTTGGTTGTCTACTTATTGATCTTTTTCTGTGCAGTTTGATAAAAAGTGGGTCTCGTTTTGTGCATCTACTTTGGTTTAACAAATCTTACTGTACCGATATAAATTTTGTATTCGATAAAATATCACCATCTTACTAAACAAAGGCATCTATTATGTCGTCTTACTCTTAAAATGTTGTGTTAAAAGGCGCTTCGGCATACTCTAATTAAGTGAGATTTATAGCACATTTTTTTTTACCTTTTAGCAATTTATTATTACCGAAAGTGTTCTGGAGAGCAATAAAGAGTTTTTGAGGTCATCGTCCCGAAATTTAAGGAAAAAGCGAGTCTCAGGTAGAAACCTCACGTTTTAGTGCTTAAATTAAATAATCTTGGAATTTATTTAGAAATGATACCGGATCACGTCACCGTCCTTTTGCTAAAACTGTCTTTTATTGATTATAAACCAATGGTCATTCACCCTTGCCTTCAATAAATATAAGAATGAATGATACCTAACGTAAAATGTACGAACTTGAATGAATGAAAGTGAATCAATCAAAAGAGGGTTGACTCAAAGCCTGATTGATTTCCTGAAAGAACACCATCAATAAAATTTATCAATGGGCAATAACTAGAAAATATTTAGAATGCCAAATATTTTCTGGTCATTGTCCATTGGTCTTGTATAATGGTATACAATCAACAAAAATACTATCAAAGTACAGAATTTTTATGTGTTCACTGACTTCTTGCTGAAAACTGGAAAAATTGATTGATTAAAATTTATCAGGAGGTAATCACAATAATCTTAGATTAATCGTATTAATGCCACTTGAGATGTAAATAATGATGTTAACAAATGTTAAATAAAACTTTTAATTACATAAATATAAATAGAGTTTTGCTCAACTGAGCAGGTGAAGCACGCTAAACGTTAGCATGCGATCTCGTAACTGTTACGAAATGTAACATCGTGACCACAAAAAAAGTATTGTATATTTGTGTAGGTCGAACAAGCTATTTGGTATACACGCAGAAATATTCACAATCCTATTACACTGACAATATTATTGGCAATTTAATTTTATAAAGCTTATAGATTTGTAGTTTGTAAATAATGTAAATATCTTGATTGAAATAAACACCAAATATGTACATAAAGGAAAATAAAGCTTAAGTCATTAACAGTAAGTCTCTTGATGAAACAAGCTTTATTAAATAAAATTTGGAAAAGTATACGCTTCGCCATTGAATTGTGAAAATTTCCGCGTGTATACCAAATAGCTTGTTCGACCGTACATAACATATTAGAGATCTCACTTTCATGGTGTTAAATCGCCAATGAAAAGAGATGCTAAAACTGTAGTCTGACGTAAAAACAATGGTACCGACAGAAATGACAATTTATTCACTACTGATAGAGAATCAATAGATCAATAGATTTTGGAGTTAGACCAAATGTAAGGATCGTAGCAGGTGTCGCTCTGTACTTTCTAACTATTGAAATAGGAAATAGGCGCGAGTTTATGCACGAAATATGTACTTATGATCAAAATAGATTTGTTGTAATCCATGTCCACATCGAGCAATTAGTTATGTGGCTTACCTCAAATAATCATGAGAATCAAGCAGATGTATTTGTAGACAACACTATAAGTATGTTGTGTCTAAAATAATAACCTACAGTGATGTAGATAAATCCATATATGGAACATTCGATAATCACGATTTAAATAACCAATCGTCATTAACATCAGAAATATTAGATGCTCTAATTCTCAAACAAGTGCAAAAGGATATACCAAGACATAAATATGATAAGACACAAGTAGTCGATGCAGTAGTAACATAAATAGCTTAAGGCGATCGAGGTGTGGTCAGCCTTGCATAGTCAACACCGTTTTTCGCACCTTACCATATTTAAAATGTTATATCAAGTGCAGAGGCTAATATAAACAGTGAGTTTATTGGCTCACATAGTTAAGAGTATTCTTAGAATGCCATGAATGACGTGGAAAATGTAAAATGTAGGCACAACAATGGACACACTTTGAATGTTCACGAAGCAAGAGTTAAACAATTGCTGTAAAACTAATTGGCAGTGAAGGTCTATCTAAATTACATTGACGATGGTGACAAGGCATCTTAAGATTCGATCGTCTTGTCCTGTCGTTGTTGCAATGCAGATTAAAAGCTGCTTCCCATCCAGACAAGGTTTAAGCTGTAATCACCCTTCATCCCTGCTTATTTACCACAGATCATCAATTTGTATTTCTTCAGCAGCCCTTATCTAATCAATCATTTCATACAGACAAGAAACCAATACATTAAACAAAATAGCAAATAATATTAGTATTATCTTGTCATAACTTCTGAAGCTCACCATTACTTTCAATATATCATTTGCTGACCATTGTGCTCCCACAAATGTCAACGTCACGCCACCTAGTGAGCGTTACTAAAACATCACAGGCCTTATATCCCAACAATATGCTATCCTGGGCTACAAATCAGTCGAATGATTAAGCATGACTGACTGTCCATTTGCGAATAAATACAAAATCGCACTAACGAAGGCTATTCAGGGCAAATAACGAACTGAATATGACAATATGAAGCTAGATTATGAGAAAGATGACGCCACGAATTGTGCATAGCAGTACACAACTGTAGAAGCATGTATGGTTAGGGAGGGTCAGGGATTGGAGCAGAGTATCGATAATCCGATGGTAAATAGTTTGAAGAAAATTAGAGATAGACCAATAAATGGTTTTGGGAGATGGTCATAAGAAAAACAAAACCAAATCAATGACAACGACTTTTGTAACAAATAATAATTCACTGAAATTATTGTCTGCTTTGCAGTGACTTTTGTGGCTTGGATTTTTTAACTGCAATCGCCTGGGCTTTTATAGATAAACTAATGAGTAAAATATCGATACATCTGACTAGTCACTGTACCCCTACATGGCAATGCATTACAGATACACCATGATTGATTCTGATTAGGATTTGATGTGAAGATACAGTAATGAAGAGAAAGTTAGCAGTGGTTGCGAATTTGATTTAGTACACTGAATGAGTCGTTAGACTGACTCAGTATTATATGAAGACGTCCAGTAATTGGATCATTTGGTTGATGGCTTTAGACGGTTTTGAGTTGGTGAATAGCTTAGCTGGATGGACAAAGGTACGCGGAGTTAATTTAGCTTTCTTTTTTTTATTTTGTCTGGTCTATTAGGTTCCTTAGATGCTGATGGTGGCTCATTAGGGCATTTCAGTATTAGTTGGAATTCAAGAGTATCTGCCACAAAACCCTGTATCGTTTCTCGGGTGTAGTCGGCCAAGTTGTGTTGACTAATAAATTGTTCTACGTCATCACCATTTGCTTAGCCTTTTCCCAACTATTTTGGGGTCGCCTTCCACCCTTACCAGATGCAGCTGAATACAGGTCATTTACATAGAGCGACTTGACCTCCACACCCAGTGGATAACAGGGTAAAAGAGTTTTTAACAAAAAAAATAAATGTAGGTAAATCATTTAGCATTTTTCCACGTGAAGTATCAGCAGAACTTTTCAAATAAAATTGAAAGTGAACACGAATGCCGCTATTATAATAAAACAGTTAAAATTGCTATAATCATCGCATTCATATGAAATCGAAAGTAATCCGAGTCTGTTCTAATGGTTTGCGGAAATTAAAAAAGTATAAACTATGATAGTGATTATTATACAAGAACACAATCGTGAATACAGATATTACTGTTGTGAATTCGATATTTGGAATTAGGGTTGTCGGTTTACGGGAAAATCGCAGACAATTCTCCCGCACTTCATCATCGTTGATTGGTATCCATAGACTGGTGCGTCTGCCCTTTTTAATTATACAAACGATTACTTTTCTATTTTCTCGATTAATAATGGTAGACAATTCGATTTTAATGATTTTTTGATTGACAATGTCATTAAATACGGATAAGATTAGAAAAGATGTAGGTATGTTAGTTTTTAAGCGAAATATCATTTTTGAACACTTGTGAAGTCGAGTCACTCAACAAAATAATTAAAATATGATCACGATCTTTTAAAGCAAAAACAATGGTGCAAAGTTAACAATCCAATAGTTCACCAATTAGCAAGAAATCCTAATGATCTTTCAACCCTAACTAGTGAACGCGGTTGCCAGAATAATTTCAAAACATTTTATGAAAGTAACGGTCTATTTAGAGGCAGTTTTTTAGTAGCAAAATTTCCAAGTTATTGTTACATGTAAGCAAAAACAGTGGCTCGTTTACGCAGGCCGACGGTTCGTTCAATTGGTTAAAGAATCCAACTAAACACTTCATGGGAAAGTTAACTTAAACCTTTCAGTAATAAGACAGGAAATCCTTTGATTTCCAACAGCTTCCAATGCTTCTCTTAACTCTAATGTCTTCGATGTTTTGTTATAAATCATCGAAATATTGATTGATTGTATTATGACGTCATGAGAGTCTTTGTGTCTGTTTTTTGCGAAGTCAGTAATTACGAGTATTTATAAACGCTCATCCGTCATGTTGTTTTGTATTTGAGTCATTCATATCCTCGTAAATTATTGTGAAGGAATCAAAAGCAATTATCGTTAGGAATTTACCACCCACGGGTCTGTGGAATGCTATACCGTGAAGTGATATTACATAGATGTCAAAGTATACCTATATGTTTGCTTGAGATGTTTTCTGTTACAGATACCATGAAAACAGTCATAGTTAAACTTCAACCATTCATTTTGGTAGTTTAAGAAGCTACCAGAATTTCGTCTATATCCTCTAGATTTTAGATGATATATCTTCAATCCCTTGAGAGTAGTTGACAGGAGATTCATTCATTTAAATACCCATCTCCGTTCATCATTTCGATGGTACATTTAATAAAATAGCGTAGTATTCTTTGGTGGCATTTAATCAAAAAGGAATTCGAAAACCCAGACACACTGAGATTCTTTCCAGATATCGATAATAATTAATCAAACATGCATTGGAAAGATACTTATAAGTTACCGAAAATCCTGTGTCAATCCTGCTTTTGTTGTAGAAATACTAAACACGTTGATTGTCACATAAATAGACCCTCTTGTAACGACTTTATTTGACACAAAACACCTCCCAACATGTAAATGTAAACCACACAAGCAAAACAGAGTCGGTTAGTAGAGCGGAACTCATGTTGCGCCGGCGACGATGTCATCTGATTACAACAACGTTGCCACATTAGGATTAATATCTAAACTTCAGTAATCATAGCTTACAAAAGTAACGCAAAGCAAGGTCATTCTTAAACAGGCATTTTGCAAGACAATATGAATGAAAACGTTTTGGTAAATGTGGGTAATGAAACTGCTGTTAAAAGTGTGTGTAATGAAACTTTGGTCAAGAAAAGGCTTGTTTTTATTGTAGTGAATTATAAAGGTTGTGGAAATAGAAAACTGGTAAAAACCTACTTATAAGATTGTGAATAAAATTGTTAATGATTTTGTAACATGCTATTGATTAATGTGAGCTACTGAATTTTGGTAGAGTTAACAGAAACATTCTGTTAACTCTACCAAAATTGCAGCGAATAAGTAGTCAAATTGATGAAATCTTTGTATGGTTAAACAAAGAAGTAGTGTTTATGTTAAACAAAAAACCTTTCATGCATAACTTTATTATCCTGAGGATATATGTATACATTGGAGATGATAACAAAGAAACAGACTAAAATGATGCCAGCATACATTCTGATAATCCATTACAAGATCAAGAAATGATTGGTGATGAAATGATTCTTTATTAAACTCCCATTTCTTGTCAACAGGAACACATACAGGAAGTACTGGACAAATGGACACAGATAGACGACGAGATATGGGCGAAGGTGATAGTGTTCGAGAGAAACAGACGCGTTGCCAAAGCGTATGCGCGTGCGCCTGTGCTCACTATCAACGGCTCGGACGACGGATTTGACGGCATGAGGTAAGGGAATGTTTTAATTACTACAAAGGTTTTTTTACCTACTAAGATATTCAGGAATGTTAATAACCTTCACAGTGATTAAGTAAAAATTGTTGCAATACTTTGTAATAATAGGACTTGAATGTGGCAAACGACAGAACTGTCCAGGTTGCTACGTACTGGTCGGTCAAAATCTGAGTCATCGATTCGAAAAGAAGAAGAATAAAATAAGAACTCTGGAAGTGGAACGACATTCATAGTATAAATATAGAAAATACATAGGAAATGTATATGATAGATGTAGCTAGAAAGGGGTATTTAGATGCCGACGACAGAATTGGGGAATAAGACATGCTGCACCTACCCCAAATGGAATAAGGAGAGGGTGATGATGTTGACTATGATTACAATACACTTATATAAAGTTTATATGATACTGTGTATCTATAAATCATTAAGATTATTCATATTGGTACCCGAGCAACCAAAATTACTGGTGAACAACAAATCTAATCCTAATTGTAATCTTGAACTGGTTTCGATAGAATTTCCTTTAGCCATTCCGAAACAAACCAATATCTAACGCAGCCGCCTAGATATTTCTTAATCTAGTTTACAAACGCACCTAGTTTTAATTATAAATCAACTTGAAACTAATCTAAGCATAATTGCGAAATGTCAGCATTGCTAACTTAGCCTTAGCTGTGGCGACGCCATTGTGGCACGTGGGTGCACTAAATTCTATACAATCCCTTTTATTAACTGTGAACATATCAATTTCTTGTACCTAATCAATAACTGCCAGGTTAACGTTTCTGATAACAATTTCTTCTATAGTTTCGAGTTTACATTGTTGTAATTCTTAATCAACAGCTGTTGGTTTCAATTTATTTGTCAGCCCATTGTCTTGGCTAGTTTTCGTTCAAATATTGTTTTGTCCTGTTTTAATGTCGGAACTACTATCCTTCAAGTATTGCTGCTAGCAATCATTATAGGGCACGGTACATAGTTTAATTAATTTCGTACTATCTCTATTTACCAACTAGTTATTATGAAACACATAATTACTAACCTTTTTTTATCCATAGCCTTCATTTAACTACTACATTTCTTCGACCACCCCAACCTCGTTAAGTTAATCACTTCAATTAATTTCTATGTCAATTGGATTAGCTACTTGTTCTTTTAACTGTTCACTATTATCGTTATGGTATATCGTTACTCAATATAATTATTATTGTGTAATTATTTCTGGTCTAGTAGGACCTGTTGGTATCACGTTGTCGTGATACATGGCGCTTATCGATTAGAATAAGACACTCAGCTCATTATTTTGCCCAGCGTGAATGCGGCTTTGTCATTCGTTTTCGTCAGTTGTCTTTCGGTGACCTTATTTATTATAGTAACTTCAATTAGGAAATGGTTGGAGGTAAAAATATTATTTCTTGGTCGTAGGTCAAATATCTTGATAATTTATTAAATGCTCAATGACTCTGTCTTTAATAATATTCTATAGTCGTTTACGTTTTTACGTTTCGTTTTGCTGTTGAAGGTTGTTTCAAAATTGTATTCCGTTTCCATGGAGGTTTCTCGTATAATACAAAAACAATCAAATCTTTTAGTGCGATAATTAACTACTTCCCTTCCATCATTGTTATAGTTTCACTTATCGTTTTATCCAATCAAGTTATGATACAACGTACTTCAATTTAACGCTAATAAACAGAATTCCAATAAATCACACAAACATGCGTATTTCAAACATAATTAAAAGGCCAATAACGCTAACTTTTTTAAAGCCAATGAATGGTGTGAATTATATATGGATACCGAAGTAACCGCTAACAAAAGACACGAAGTCAACGAAGCGTGGTCCAAGCAAGGTTACGACAACGATACTAACTGTAGTTTCACCTGTTTTAGTCAAGAATAAAATTGTTATCAAGATCATAATTCGTGCTACTTCGCGTGATAGTGAAAGTTTGTTTTAAACAAACATGTGATAAATGGTAATTATGATAGTTGAGAGGAGAGGTAAAAGAACACAGCTTTAAACAGATGCTGAATTCATTCAAATTGATTTTAAATTCATAAAAAAATTGTGCAAACAGTATTGTTGGTACTTATTGTGTCTATGGCCTCGTTCCCTTCTCTGACAATCATAGGTTTCCTATTAATAGCTTAGGCACCAACCTCAGATTTAGTGACGTCACAAAATTATGCAGTAATGCCCAAGCAGTAACTAGTCCTCTATCAACTTCACAATCATCGAAAACAAACCCATACTCCTTTCAGGCGCACTGATTGTCCAATTATCCTTAGTATATGGACTCCGCAGTAACAAGCCCCTTGTTCAACCAAATCAGTAATTGTAAACACTTCAACATCCTTACGTATATTATCATAGACTTGTGCCCTTATGGCGGTAAAGCGTTAGGCAACCTCGCGTGCGAAAACGTCGATAACGTTTTGATTATGGCAATCAATTGCCCAACAGTGTGGCGAACACATATTGAGGTTACGAGGATTGATATGATAACAGGCAGGTTTCGACAAGAGCTGTTTGTTTTTATAACTTAGATTATCTTGTAAAGAAATGTTCAATACAAAGTGTTTTGGAAGAAAGAAGCACCATTTAATACTTAGTATTAACAACGCCCTCGCTCATTCCTCGCTAAGCTGTCACCGGACATTAACCAACTAGTTATAGACATAAGCGTGATCTACTAACTAGTATATCAACTAACTACTAATAGTTCGTGACCCAACTACTAACGATATTCTAGAAATGTAAGATATTGTAAGTTTCCTTGAGGTTATGACAGATTGAGCTGTTGAAAACCAAATGATTGCGGTTCGTTTAGTGTCGGTTATAGCCGTTTTAATGGTGAGTAATAAATATATATGCGTGTCGCAATATTTGTGCGCAATGTTGCCAAATACTGTACGATTCCCATGCTAATTGCGCTCGTTAGGGAAATTAGTTGCTGTAGTTACTTTAAGGTTATTATTACCTTTAATATTATAAGTATTAAAGGCTATGTACTTTCTATTAAATTTCCTTTCTTCTACTGTAGAATCATGTTCCATATAAATGACAAGAACTACCACTGAATTGCATTTCCCTTTTCATTCCCAGCTTGTTAGGAATGTATGTCAATCGTCACGCTCTACTTATGTCCCCATGCCGTCCACTATAAGTACGTATATGGCGGTTGAGTGTGAAGAATTACTTGCAGTGAAATTCTATAAATTCTATTCACTTCATTTAAACGATAACGATACAAATATTGAACCTTATTTTTAAATTCTTTAAAAATAGAGTAAGTTTTAAACAAAATACATAATGAGCCCTTCATTCTTCGTCTTTTCAGTGGATATTGAATAAATACATAAAATTAAGATGATAAGACTAGTGGCGCGTGCCGATGTGATCTGCGCGCGCGCCTGAGCCTCACCAACCCGTAATGATACGGAAGTCTGTCGCGTCGTAGATCATCGTGCAGTCTTCGTGCTCGCTGGGACTTTATACTGCTACATGCTTTGTGTTGAAGAGTATATTGGTATAGTTGAAATGCTGATAGTTTCTTTTTCATAATTGTTGCCAGGTATTTGGTCCTTTTCATTCGTGTTTATAACCATAGCTATAACTGCTCAAAATCTTCTTTTATTCGGGCAATTAGACTGCTTTTTGTCAGCTGATTCCAGCTGATTCCGAAATCGCGAATCGGAAGACCAAAAAATCTACATCACCAAAGAACTCCACAGTTTTCCCAAAATCACATTTCACACGAATACACATTTCCTTAAACGTAAATCACCAACCATAATTCCCTTTAAAACATTTACCTCAAAACCCAGCCCTCCGTTTAATCCAGGATTTATTTAAAGCAAGATTTGCGCCTCCAGTTTTTACACTGGCTACAAGCAGGAAGTGTCGCCGTCGGCGCACTCGCTATCAGATCCGCACACACGAAAATCGCCATTTTAATGAAACCAGACTCTCTTACACTAGCGTTTAATTAGTCCAGATCTAATGTAAGTTCGAGCTAACAGCGAACAATAAAGATCGAACATTCCCTCTAATAATTAGGACTGCCGCTGATAGGGAGCGCCTTCTAATTTTATGTGAATTAATTGGACCTATCTTGTAGGAAGTGGGGTTTGTGCACTTGTGCATGTGCTACCGGGTGAATAAAAGTAAATACGGTAGATATTATCATTGTTATGTTTAAGTTTGGAGAAATAGGAGCTTCTAAAAATAGTTTTTGATTGGTTTTGATTTTTTGGGCATCGAATTTAGAAAAATCATTTTTGACTATGATGTTTTAGTTTAAGGCTTCGTAAAGACGTTCACTAATTTGTTATTTCTAAATATCTATAAAATACTTTGATGGTTTACGGTACGGTAAATAAACAAATTATATAAATTAATGCTTGATAGTTGTTTGTACAAGAACGCTTAAGCTCTTTAAAAATTAGTAGAAAAAAAATGCTAGCATTACTATTCAGTAGATTATAGTTGAGCAACGATTCTTGAATTTTGTTCCACATTTTGTTATCAAAAGTAATAAATAATCAAACATAGAGCAAGGAATTGCTCGGCTGTCAACAACTTTACAGGAACAGGCGATAAATAAAATCAGAGGTACATTTAAGGCTAACAGTCGGTCTACTTACAATGAAAGAGAATGGCCACCCTCGTCGTGGCATTTACGTAAAAATAGACAAAAATGACAAAGCGTCGCTTGGTTTTAACTGAAATAGTGCTTATGCCATGATTTTGAATGATAAAGATATTTCCCTTGATTTTTTTCTGAGTAGAATTTAAAGCCTAAGCATCTGTCAAAACATGTTTTGCTTTTGATGAAGAGAAAATTAGGTTGAATTAAATTTGTTGATAGGACAACAAATCAAGTTAAAGTTGACATTGATAAGGGCCTCGAGGAAGAAGAAGAAGAAATACAACAACAAAATAACAGTACACTTTTCTCAGCCGTATGTAACAATAACGTTGTAGGTAATAAGAAACACAGACAATATTTAAACGATACAATTGTATTACATAGGTCCTATAAAGCCAAACAAAACCAACTTCATACAAAGTAAACACAATTTACTCTTACTTTAGAACCTAAACCGTATAAATTCTAAACTATCATTGACTGTAACAGTATTGCTAAATACCACGTCCAACGACCCCACCTGGCAGTTCGAGACATCGACCTAGTTACCGACGCCCCGTCGACGGTCGGTAGAACGCCCCGTCGCTAAACTAGATCGTCAATCTGCCCACACGATCGTTACTATCATAATTTGCGACAAATCGTTCTTCATGTGCTGCGATTTGTCGAGTTAGACTGATTTATTTCTTTTGATGAACTGTTAACATTTTACTATTATGACGTCTGAATTAATTAGGTGGTGTTTTATGATGGTTATTTATATCTGAATTTGCATTGTTTTCTACAAAAACTTATTCATTTCCTTTTCCATTTGCTAGAAATCAAAGTCTTCTTTTTCTTCCGGTCATTGTCCAATGTTACTAGTTGTAACATTCTAGTATGCAACACGTTTTTTTCTTCCATTCTCTCTTGTCAGCAGTCACACTATCATTTACTTCCTTTTCAAGAAATTAATGTCTGAGTTCTTATATTTTAATAAAGATTTTAAATATTTTTTTCTTGCATAACATCAACCATTTATTCTTCCACTCCCAAGAAATTCTGACATAACATCGAAAAAAATCGCTTAATCGCAAGTCCAAACAATCCTATACAATCGTTAGTCGCATAACAGTGTCGTAATCGCAATACACGAACGTTATTGTTTATTGTGTTCTTATCGATATGGTCTTTGTACGGAACCAGTGTGTCAGTGCACAATGGGTGGAGAACCTTGGTTTTTGTTGAACCTAGGTAGTTTTGGGTAGGTCATGTTTGTTAGTTAAGGATCTGGTATCATTTATTTTTATCTAGTATTGTTATTTAGATTAAGTTTTAGCTCTGGAAACTGCACGTGGAGTTGAAAGAACAATGTGTGTGAAATCTTTTTCAAGTCAATAAATAAAGTTTAAGGTGTGAATTGAAATAGGCGACTTGAAAATATTTTTTTTTTTTTTTTGGAGATGGCATCTCGCAGTTCAGCCTCTGAGGCTGGCTACTGCTTAACCGGACTATTCCCTGTGGATGCCTTAAAAATGAATCTAAGGCCTCCAGCCAGGGGCTTAAAACTATACTTAAAAACTAAGCGACCACTCGCTAAGGGCACCCCCTGTGGGGTACGGGCCTCGGCTTAGGGCGTCGCTGGGGGGGGCAGCAAAGGGACAGGCTGGATCTGAGAAATATTAATTAGGGGCTGGTTTAAAACTACCGGCTCAGCATCGCGGGCTGGCTCTGGCAAGGGTCGGGGGGGGTTCGTTGAACGTGGGCGTCGCGTCGGGCCTCGGCGGCGAGGACGGAAACATGGCGGTCTGTATTTGTACTTTCGTAATGTGCTGGTTTCCCTACTGCTCTCCTGGAGGAGGGTGATGGGGTCATCGGGGGTGGTGAGAGCATGTCGCGGACGGCGAACCATGCTAATACGCGAGGGCTCGTATCGGGCGGCCGATGCGATCAGGGGGTTCCTATGCTTACTTGAAAATTGTTTGACTTGATACTTATGTAGAAAAAAATCTAAACCGAATTCAGAAATTAATGTAAGTGCATAGCTAACCCAATTCTATTCGCAAAATACGCGCTTTGGGCGTGGAGTTGCGGACACCAGTCCGTTATACAATACAATAGCAACCCAAGTACCAGCCCAAGTAACAATGCAACAGATTTACAACAGTCTTAACCAGAACATATTTAAAATGACAAATAGTTAATGCCCACACGACAGACATAATGCACATTTTATAGATCAAAGTGTAGACCAATTCACAAGAAAATTTTAAAAAGAAACGGTTAAAACATGCAATTGTTTATTTTTCACCAAACAACTGACAATATTCATAAAATAAACGGGTTTTGAACAATATGTCTACAGAAATAGTGCGTTTTTACCGTTTCTAAAGTCGTTTTTCATGTGTTTGTAGTTTTAACCTCGCGAAGGTGGCGTAGCTTAATTTGGTGAAATAAATGATAAACCTACTTGGTTAAAAGTTAAGAATATAATGTAGACTTTTTACATGTTTAGCGCAAGCTGATGAAGAATTTATTTGCTTGAAATGGCTTAATTATTTTATAGTTACCAACGAAACCTAGTGAGACACCAGATTACTCCAGGCTGAATAGCAATTTGTCCACAAATTGTTTTGCAATCTTTGGACCCAGTGCGTCATTGCTGATTGCGTGGATATAATAATATGACAGTAGGTAGGTAACTACATATGAATCAGAGTAAAGAAGGTACTGCAAATGCAAGCCTCAATTAGTAAATCTTGTCAGTGAATTTAATAAACTTTTTACATTAATATTCTTTGTAGCTATAGTTATGAGAAAAAAGAGCATGGCAATTCCAGTCCGCAGAACTCTGTGAAGCCCTTTGTTACAAACCATAATCAAGTAGAATGTCGTAACTCCTGAACCAGTAATTTTATAATGACAGACAAATCTACCACAGTCCACTAGCATTTAGCTCAATTGCCGTAACCATAGATCTAGATCAGATCCAACGCCCACCAACTTCAGTTTCGTAATTTGTCCTCATAATACCAACTACCAAAAGTACATTGTGGCGCCGACTGGTCCTATATCCTGAATATTCAATACTGCGAATTAATTTGAACTCTATTTTGAATCGACCAAGGCCTGCTATAGAATATTCAGCGACCGGAACATGTGCCATTCCAGAATCATTTTGCACGAACTTAATGTCCTCGATTCTATTGTCTTCGTCGATAGCTACAGCTACATTTGCTGCTTTAGAATGTCAGGGTTTTCTGTTTTGAGCTTTACTGTGTGGTTTTAAAGATGGTTTTGGAGTTAGTGAATAGCAACTGTAACGTGGTATACAGTGTGTTATAATTGTTTGTTTGTTATATTGTCCACATAATTGTGGCTGTAGATACGTTTGGAAAGTAGGGCGACATTGAGGTAGGCTGTTGTAAGAGATCGCGTTGGTCAGTGTCAATGAATTTGTTTCAGACATTACGCAAACGTCTGCAGTAATGTTCTTACAAATTGAATATCACTTTTTAATCGTAAACTACGTTCTAAAAGTGAAAAGATTACGAAATTGAAATGCACATCAAAAGATATTGTAAATATTGAATGGGTTTAATGCTGATTTTAGAGTTTCTTTTATTACATGCAGTCTTTCTGAAGATTTCATCCTCTTTTGAATATCTACTATTTAAAAGAAGATTTTTGAGTCTTGGCTAGTCTTCCAAATAATTTAAACTATTAGCAAAACTACAATTTGTAGTCGTTTTGACATTAAACTATCTTTTTGGTCCTAACACTATCTGTTATTATCAAGCTCTTATTGATTTATAATTCCTTGGTAAGCTTCAGGTGATTATGTATTTTCTTAGGACCTACCGTACTTACGTCATCTAGACTTTGTCTTAAGTTCTAGCTAAACCTAAACCTAGATGTGGTTTTACAGCTTTTGCGTAACATGGTTGTGTTAACTCAACCTATTTCCATCAACCAAGCCTAGTTTGGAATCGGAGAAATCAATAAATGCCATCTAGATTTAATAATCCTGATCAGAACTGTCATGAGGCTTCCTTGATTTTATGATTTACTTGATTAGTGGACGGACCGGTTCTGGTGGAAGAAGAAAAACTTGATCAATCATTAATCGTTGCAGTCGTTCATTTGTTTTGTCTGTAACATTGATTACTACTGCCAGATTTACTATTTAGGTATACACATAAGTAGGTACATTATTTTTAAAGAAATAACCCGACGTTCCCATTTCCACAACACAATGGTTCGTTGAGTCGACAACTTTATCACTCAACTAGCTGCTTTCAACCCTACTCTTCGACGTATGGAACTCGGTAATGGTTTTAAATCAGTGTTAGATTTTCTGAAATCGAATGAGACGTTTCGGAGATTACCTGCTACATCCAAAATCACAAACTTCACCTCTTAAAATATTAGTAATAAAAATCCTGAGGGCAGAGAAAAGTGGCAAATTGCCTTCAAAGGTTTTTTATTTCTACTACTACCTTATTTCAAAAGGATTCTGCTTTCGGTAGCAAACAATTCAATATTTTTATAGGATTTCGTACCTTAGTCGGCAAAAATGGATCCCTTATAGGTTCACTTTTGTTCGTCTGTCATAACGTTTTTTCTCAGGAGCGCGTGGAGATATTAAGCTGAAATTAATATCAAATACTCAAGTCTGCCATTCCTTGGAGCAATGCAATAATCAAACTTGTTAGTCAATGCGATCAAAAGATATGACCGTTTATGTCGAATATTTTGAGATTACTCAAGGGAATCTAAGTTTATAGGACACTTCCCGTTGAACTAGAATAATGAAATTTGTCAAGAAGCAATTTCTTACAGCACCTGTAAAGGAAAAAAACTGAAAACCGTAAATATGTAGTTTAATAAAAAAATACCTACAATAAGTTTATACGGAACCGAGTTCAATGTTGCGCGAATCCAACTCGCACTTGACCAGTTTTTTTCACGTCATTGTGTCTGGGAGGTTACTAGGAGGAGTAATTCCAGTGTGGGAAAGAGACAGAGCTATACAGGTCGACTAACGCCATCTCTTTCCCACACTGGAATTACTCATAAAGAAACTTTTACGATGTGCGCCTGCACATCGTAAGGGTTTTTTTTTTGCATAAAGTAACGAAAAAACTTTGCTTATGTATTCATGAATTCAGGTAACGGAAATGATCTCCCACACTGTAATTACTCCTGCTTTAAGACGTCATGGTAGGCCACCTAGTCTCTCTTGTTGCTGTAGCCTTGATCAATCAATGATCACTACAAAGTATTATTGTTCATGATAAATACCAGCATGGGAAAATCTGCTCGGACTCCATTCGTACCATAAAAGAGCATTACTAATGAATAAAAACATAATCGATTCCATAAATATATCAATTAAGAACATTATCTTACTAAACTAGAGTATCGATAACTGATTATGATCGTTTTAAAACTATTAAAAGAACCCATTGTTCTTGAAAAGGTTTTATAATTTTATTGCGTGATTACAAATTGATAATGGATTCAGGAAGTTTTAGATTCATTGCTGTAAGATTAACATCTGATGGAATAATCCTTGTTTTATTTAGTTCAACAGTTATAATTATTTGGATCAATCACACAACAATTATGTTTATTAATTGGATCTTTACTTACTTTATGTGATACAATAGAATTGATTAGATGTTTTGGATACAAGTGATAGGGTTGTTAAGAATAAAACCATAACTAGAATACTATTCATTTTTGGTTTTGCCATAATGCCATATCTCTCATGTCGCAGGTCTGCTAATTCAAGTTAAATAAGCAGTATGTCGGTGCTCTCCTATTCTTATGCATTTTTCTTTCTAAAGTGCTTTGTGTTTCTCAACAAATGACTATATTTTGTCCAACCAGAAGCCATGCTGAAACCTCTGAAACCACAATTCCTTTAGTATCTACCAACAGCCTAAAACTACATACTATACTGTACCATGTCCCTGCCCGTAAGAATCAGCAAACATTCCTATTGCTAACTCCAGCAGCTTTACATACTAAACCAGTTCCTTTTGCACGAAAAGGCTCACTTTCATTAATCGACCTTTAACAATTTAAATTATCCACTTTACTTACTTAAATCGCAGTCGCGTGCTAGATCTAATTTATAAAAATGGCCGCCAAGCAATTCCAATTCTAACAACTCGTAAGAACTCAATTAAGATTTTAAACTTGCTAGAGCTGGCTTCTTGACGCCTAACGCCGATTAACTAAAAATAAATATACTGGACAAACGGCATTTTAATGTTAATAGACCTATAGTTGACAATAGTGAGGCGTATCGAGAATGTGATGCACGAATCTCACATCACAATCTCTCTACGGCAAGATTCTCAATTCTAATAATAGAGGATTATTTTGTCGATTTCATTTTCCAAGTTTTCCCCGAAGTGAAATCGTTGATAGTAAACGGAACCACCAATTATCTAGCCGGACCTACATATGCTACTGCTGCTGTGCCTATTCATCAATGTCTATCATCGCACACCGCAGAGGATGCCTGACAACATTCACAATATTTTGATTGACACTGACTTAATTGCTTCTTACGGCTACCGGACGCAACATCACGATCCCTTCTAAACTTAGACGAGCTCCAATTAAAGATACAGATGATATAAATATAGATAAGGTTAATACAATTGGTCAGTTGCTTAAACCGCAAGCAGTGGATTCAGTGAAGGCATTCCACCAGATTCCCGATCACATCAAAGATAGTCATGAAAGTGATAAAACAATGTCTGTATCTTTAGAATTCAATGTGTGAATAATCAAATAAAATTAAAAAGCACTTACTGCGTGTACTTAACGTATAAATTCGAACAACAAATCAGTTTGATGTGTGGACCTGGACACGTACATAGACTTTTCTTCGCTGATCTAAACTGTCAATATATGCAAATATGGCGCATATCTGATGTTCGTGGCACGTGGGTTAGTTTAAGTCGCTTCTGTCGTTTAATAAAAAGATTAGTAGTGTTGATTCGGCCCACGGAGGCGCGTTCTGTGTTTCTGTTCCTGTATAAAGGGTGATTCACAAGTTGTAGACGAGAAATTGAAACTGTTAGAGAAGGTACCGAACAACTTCAAAGTTTTCTTTCAATTTCCTTTCTGAAAATAGAATGCTGTGAATGTGAACATTAGAGATATTTTCCAAAGATGTGAAACCCCCAATTCTTTTAAGAACTTCACAAACGGCCGAACTAAATAACTCCATCAAAGTGAAAAGAGTCCAGCCAGTTCATTTATTGATATTTATATTCAGAAACCTAAGATACCTCCTCCTGTATTACTCAAACGAAATATGTATTATGGAAAACCATTATCGCCATATCCAGCATAGCTACAGTAATACATTGTGTATTTGCCTCAACATGAACTCGTATTTCTTGTTGCTACTCGCTTGTTTAGAGATGAATGTCACATGTTTTGTTCTACGTTGCTATTTGATGTGAATTTCGCGCTTATGGCGACCATCATGAATTTGACATGAGCTTGCTGACATTTATATTGTTTTTGTTTTATGCTGTTTTAGATTTAGTTTTAGGCATTTGGAATAATTTGATTTGCATATTCTGGTTTACTATTTAGGGTAAATGTATGTTTATAGATTTAATATTTGGAAATCAATGAGGGCAGGACATTTGAAGGCATGCTAATATTTTAGCTTAAGTAATGACATTGCTTGCTATGGGCTAACTGGCCGTCCGTCCGTCTTATGACGACAGGCCGTGTCGACGGCGCGTTCGTGTTCCACGCGCACCTCAAAGAGAGTCAGCAAACAGGAAGGGGTCCGAAACACGGAACAGAGAAAACAGTTTACTGTTTTCTCTGTTCCGTGGGTCCGAAAGGACCGATGCCTGCCAGGGTTGCGGGACTGTTCGAAAGAGATACCGCGGCCCTGGAACACAAAGGGAAAAGGTAGGAACATGGATGGGTTTTAGTCAGTAAAAGTCTGACACTCCCTCCTGCTCAGCCCAGAGCGGGAGGGGTTGTTTGATGATTTCCCATCGGTAAAAAAAAAAAAGCCGCCGCGCCTGTAGCTTGGACCCTGTTCCCAATACCGGTGGGCTACTATTTTTTTACATTTCTAAATGTTTTTTTTTTTTAATTGTACTTTAGTATGAAATATTTAAAAATGTAATGAATGTGTATAAAAATAAATAAAAGAATAATACTTCATAGTAGGTACTTTATGTAATTAACTACATAATCTCTGCTCTCAAAAAGACAAAGGAAACATCCTGAATAAACTTTAAACCAACAATATGAAGACATGTTACATCCAACCGCTCTGGGCCTGCGCGATGGATTACAGCTCAGTCCTTCTCATATAGAGGAGGCCAGAGATCCAACAGTAGGAAGTATTATAAGCAAATGTAAAAAAAAAAAAGTAATGACATTGCTTAGTGAGTCTTAAAACATTATAGCTATCAATAGGCCTGCATCATGATAAAATTCAAGCTAAAAAATAACCTAACTTCATGTTTGTATTCCCAAAAGGTATGCAGCAAAAGAATACCCAATAGTTAATACACATTTCACTAGTCATGTTTAAACCCCATGTTTTAGGAGCGAGCCTATAGCCCGACTGGAATCATGGTGGAAAAATTAAGAACCTCATGCTCAACAGTAGCGCATCACGCATGCGACCACTAGACGACAAACTAAAAAAATATTTCTCCAAAACATGACACAGCGGTTTTCCTTTCATCTCCTCAACTTTTACTACAACCATTACAAAACTAACCTTTGCTCTAATTCTGCAAATAAAAAGCCCATAGAACTAGGTAATTCCGTGTTACACAGGCAATAAAGATTGTATCAAACGCGTCTGTACACGTTCGGAGACGGTGTGAAAATGACGAAGTGAAAGTGGGCCCTACGCAGTGACAATGTAATCGGAAGATCTCACGCGCATCTCGGTGTTGGCGATAAATGCGCACGCGACGCGAAACTAGCGGCCACTTGTGTAATAGTGTCGAAATCTTTTGTAAATATTGATTTGTGTTGATTAAAATTGAGTGTTTTGATAATCGTTGGGTTATTTCTTTTTTTAACAGTTGTAATTGTTTCCGTAAAAGGGAGAAAAATGATGAAATATTCACTGTTTTCAATACAATCATATTCATATACATTTACATTTGACCTAACGTATTAAATTGATCGTTTGATTTCATGCCTTTCGTGGTTACTTTGTTAAAAATATTCGATTAATAGATGCAGACGTCTTCGAATAAAGTAGGTTAACTAAAATTTTTCAGCTTCCTTTTATATGTTCTAATATAGACTCTTTAAAGCCATTATTATATAAACAATATTAATAACTGCATCCAAAACTTTACCGTCTGACCTACATCAATTAAGATCATCAATAGACAATTGTTTCTGACAATAGAAGCATCGATACAATATCGATTACTGTACCTATTCGATTATTGTCGACCTTGTTCTTTCAAGTTGATTGTTTCGGGTTTGCAATCAATCATAGTTCGAGTTTTAGGTCATAGCTTGTGTTGTTACAGATAATTAACTATTGAATTTGGAACCAAGATGAAGTTTGGTCATTTAAGTATTAGATATGAGAATTATCTGTTTTTAAAACCAACACCAAACCAAAAGATAAAAATTTTCAAAAAAAAGCCTTTTTCTTTTTCAAATTAAAACTCGAAGATTAATTTACACATTTTAAGATTCCTGCTCTCAGATGCACTTCAAGTAGCTTGATAATATATTTGTCAAAATTAAAAAATATGTTAATGATAGGTATTTACCATCAAGAATCAGTTATCATCAAGAATCCAAAAATTTGCAACGTGACATCATAAGCTAAAGTGATTTGTGAAAATCGCAAAATACCTTACATACTTTTAGTTAATTAAATGCTATTTCAACATTTATTTGCATTTTATGACAGAAAATTATACAAATGACATTTATGTTGTGTCGTAAGTGGCTAGTCTTGCTATTTGACTAAAACTAATGGCGAGGTATAAATAGCAGATTTCAATGCTTTTGAATGCAAGTATTGGATACTGAATAAATCATGTACAGACGTATTAATCTGAGTACTTTATAATAATAATAATAATATTTATTTAATTCAGACTTGGTCCATAAATTTGTTAGTAACAATGTTCTTAACCTAGTGTTAGTAAAAATACAAATCCAAAGTAGTTAGTAACAATGTTCTTAGCCTAGTGTTAGTACAGGTACAATGGTCAGACACTTGCTCTTGCGTGTAGGCCTATCCAGTGCGCCATCAGTACAGAGTCCCAGCGGCCGGCACACGCGGCCAGAATGGCGCTGGGGCTGCCGCGCACCCGTGCCAACATTGATGCACAGCGCTTACGCATGATGGCATGGAAGCCGTCCACCTGCGCCTCTGCGAACATGCCACTCGCGCTACAGTATCGCGGCAGCCCCATCAGCACCCTGAACGCGTTCTGCGTGTATTTAGCCCACAAACTGCACGTGTAGAAGGTCTGACAAAATGCCCTAAATAGTGTGACCTTCACGTGTTCAGTGCAACGAGCGAATCTGCGAGCCAACATATTACAGCGGATACACAACGCCCTACGTTCTCTCTCCACATCCATGTTGTCTTTGAGGTCTTCGGTGACCCAGTGGCCCAGATACTTGAAATGAGAGACTCTGTTCAAAGGTGTACCACAGAGTGAGATGGGTGGTACGTCTGAGAAATGTTTTTTGGGTGCTCTAAAAACCATAACCTCACTCTTCTTCACATTGTATCTGAGCCCATGGGCCTCCGCATACCTTTCACATATACGAAGCAGCTTACGCAACGCGCTGACTGAAGGGCTGAGCAGCACCATGTCATCCGCGTAGCTAATATTATTAACGCAGATTCCATCTATATGACATCCGATTCCTGTGCTGCTCAGCTCTCCAATCAGGCGGTCCATATACAAGTTAAAGAGTTTCGGTGAGGTCAACCCCCCCTGCCTTACCCCGCACTCTAACCTGTACTCATCCGATCTACTTTCTGCCCACCTAACAGCATTTTTCTGATTATCGTACCAGTACTCAAATATCGCTACAATCTCAGTGGGCAGACTAGTGTCTTGACGCATTTTTGTCCACATTTGGTCGTATGAGACCATATCAAATGCCCGGGACAGGTCTAGGAAACACGCGTATATTGGCGTCTTACGCGCGGTGTAGTAGTGCACGGTCTGCTTGAGGCACAGAATCGCACTTTCCGTGGATAGACCAGTCCGAAAACCGAACTGACCGTCGTGCAGTTTTATATGTTTAGTTAAATGGCCGTCAAGCAGACCGTCCATCACCTTCGCTATAACCGCAGCTAACGAGATAGGCCTATAATTTAATCTATCCGAGACATCACCGGTCTTATTTTTTATAATAGGAACAACAACAGTAAACATGAGATCGTCAGGTAGGTAGGAGTGGCTAACACACAGATTAAATAACAAAGCTAGAACCCTAGGCAAGTGTACCCCAGCATGCCGCAGGTGCTCAATGCTGAGGCTGTCATGTCCTGGAGACTTTCCTTTTTTCATAGATTTTATGACCAAAGCAACATCCTTTGCAGTGAACCTCACATTGATATCTCCAGATGTAACCACAGCACCGGACACCGACAACAGGTCAGACTGTGCAGGCTTCAAAAACGGTTCAACCCTGAAATGCTGCTGAAACAATCTAGCGATGTCATCCGGCTCGTGTACACCTTCGACGCTCACGGGCCGGCTCGGACTCAGATTCAACTTATTCGTTGATTTCCAAAATTTCGAAAAGTTTTTATTGGCATGGTGTCGTGCTATTATATCCATTTTAATCTGTTGTTGGTTATTCTGACACCATTTCAATTTTACCTTAAATAATCGCCTAGACTCTGCCATTTCATTGTATAACCGTCCAGACCTAGGTTTCCCATACAATAGCCAATTCAGATAAAATTGCCGAGCCTTACCGTGAGCCTCTCTCACGTGTCTGTTCCAGCCTATTATGTATTTACCCCTACCGGGAGTTGAAGCCGCACTATATGAAGCCGCACTTTATACATTTACTGAAAAGGCAGACCACATGAATAGATTTTGTGAAAGATGACAGAATATGGTGAAGAAGAAGGGAATATTAATTTGATGATGAAGGTACAGAAGATCTAGGTAAAGAAGAAAACCCCAAATTAATTGAAATTGAAAGATGATGATGAACTGCTATTCAAACAAAAGCACTGCAACCTGAATTGCAAAATATCAACTGTTTGCTCAAGATTACAGTAGCTTAAAAAGCATTAATAACGTAACCTGAAATAAAGACCAAATCTTTTACATCTTTGCCGGTACAAGTTTGATTGACAGACTGACTAAAATCAACAAAAACTTATTTCGAAACTCATACAACAATTAGTACTGTGTTACCATAATGGGTAGGTAATTTATTTTGATCATAAAACGGCTGTTGTAGATATCAAAATGCAAGATTATCACGCCATATGCAGCCTCAGGCGAGAAGTAAACTTTTCTAAATAATTGAAGGCCTTGAACGACCTTGAGAGCGGAAGCATTAGAGTGGCGGGGCGAGTAGCGGTTTTAAAAGACTTGGAAAAATAGTAGAAATTTGGCAACTAGAATCAGACTTAAAAAAATTGGAAACTGAAAGAATTTCTAAATAACTGTGGGAAATCAAAATGATTATATTGTTGCACATAATGATAAATTGATAACAATAAAGCATTTATAGCCACAATATCTGTTTGACAATGGAACGACTTTAAAATAACGGAGACATGTGTATATTTACCGAAAATATATGAAATTAGATGACAGCAAGATTACTATGCAGACTAAATCCCGAGAAGAAATTATAGCTGAAATACTGTAAAAATGAAAATATTGGTTAATCATGAAGTCAGCTATGGCACCAAGATAGTAGCTACAGTCAATACTGTAATTACATTAAGAGATATTTAGGAAGAAATCACAAAATCGTTAATTTCCGTTTAAAAACGGAAGCATTATACTTGCACTCGTGACCCAAATAATCAACACTAAATTAAAATTAAATATTAACGATTTCGTAGCCAACTTACCTATTAATATAAACTTTTATTGCTTTTATAAATTAGTTTATTTAATTGAAGAGGTAAAATTCAATTTTATATCTTTTGTTACACGAGTAGTTATATCGATATCTATTAATTTTATCAAAAAATATTAATATGATACAAGATTATTGGAATTGATTATTATCAAATCTAAGTATAGGTAATAGACTGTTGATAGACTTCAAATTGCTGCAAGTATTTTGTCATAATTAAGCTTTTCCGTCAATAATTTATCAATAGCAACTACGGAGAATGAATTTTTGCCCGGTTGATAGCAATAGGCTCCTATTACATAAGACCTAAACATAACAGGCCAAATCTGGGTGTACTGTTGGGGACACCTCTGGCTAACCGTTCGGAGATTAAAGGCCTTACGTTATGTTTTAACATTCTCTTCATCACCATATCATATTCATATTTCATATTCTACCAGACGTCTGACGTTCTGTTTAGGTAATCGTGATAGGTCAATCTTAGTGTCTGAAGCCCTCCCATTTACTTTTACATTTGCATTGTCTTGTTGTTTCAGTGTATTCAATTTAATATTTTCTGAATTTTCAAGTACAATTTCAAAAGTATCTCGTCCTGCTTTGATGAATTTGTTGTAACAACTCCTCCGTACGTCCTCCATATCTATTAGTGTTTCTATTGTAACAATTTTAACATTTTACTACGTAAGTATTGTTGGCTTCATCAAAGTTTTAAAATATATATTTACATGGGTATGTACTAGTTAAAAGTTATATAGCTAAACATAAACACTTAAAAGCTTCTCAGTCAACTTCATATTACCAACATCTTTTAATATAATGCCTCCGGTCTTATTTATTTTTAACCACTTAAATTACATTCACTTCACAACATTCAATTTCATCTAAATCATCATGCGATGCTCCGTCGATGTCGAAACGATATCGCGTCGGACCCTCTAAATTGCTTACTTGACCTTTTGCCATAAACATTTTGAGTTCGTTGCCTCTAATGCCTCTAATTCACCTATTGCAGGATGTTAGAGTCTAAATTAAGAGCTAATTGCTGGCAAAATGGTAAATGTTGTTGACTTAGGTAACTTGTGTTAGTCCGTAAGTAGTATTCGAGGTTACGCAGATATTTGTGCATACAAATCTGTCTGCGGCATTTATGTTAAGGAGTTTGTTCAACATTGCATTTATCAATATGACTTATGGAGTCTTTAGAAATTCATAATTGATTGTTGAATTATAATCGTTTTGATTTGAGTTATGTACGTGTTTTTTACTTTCCATGCTTATGATAGTTTTCTTTCTTTTCAGGTAAGCACATCAAGCCATATTTTAATTCCGAAATGGATCTCAGTGGTTACGTAAGTATTTGGCTCTGACCTGAGTTTTTCACCACATCCAGACAAGTTCCGATACATTTATGGCAGCCAATTCCATTTAAATTGTCTATGAGGCTGGCTTCTAATTAACCGAATTAGGCACCCATAGGATAGTCCGATTAAACAGAATCCAGCCCCATAGGTTGAGCTGCGACAGGCCATTATAAAAAAAAACTTCTACTTTAACATGAATTTTGCAGATAGTGCCTATCGAGAATCGAGACACTTAATAGCACCTTAAACTTATTGAACAATATTCCTTTACGACCTGCATGAATAAAAATGTAATAAAAATTGGCGTCTCGGTACACAGTATGTGAATGCAAATCTGAGTCGAAAATGTCGTGCAGTCGACATCCTGGTGCCAATGTTTCAGTAGGTGTGACGAAGGTCGACCGGTAAAATCAACGCTTGGTTTCGAACACAATGTTGTTGATATAGTGAAATAGTACTGCCGTTGGAACAATGAAAGTAATGTTTGATAAGCAGTTAAAGAAGAAAAGATTTTTCATCGGCATAAATGAAACTCCTTTGATTTTTTTTAGAGTGCTCACTTTCGTTATGCGAGGTACTCTTGTGTAATTTTTTGGTTCCAAGCAGTCTGATATAGTAATTTTGTTCAACTCTCTCTGATAAAGTCACACATGAGAGTGTCAGCAACTATGCATAGGAAAAAAATATTATGATCGTTGTTTGAAGATCTTGTCTTTTTTTAGTCTTTTAGTTTTGTCTTATCTTTGAGTCACCTGTTATTTGAGCAGAAGGCCTAAAACAATGGCAAAATTACCCACAATATAGGGTTTGATGATCGTAAGACATTATTATTTAATTTTTATAATCTTACAACAAAAGAAACTACAGTGTGACCTCGTAGACGTTAAGATTTCTACTATCAATATCCAAGTAGCTAAATTAAAAGATCATACTTCTGATAGTTTAGTAATCAACAATACTTACAAGTTGACAGTACCAGCAACAAAAAAAGTCTCTAGTAAGATTATACGAGTTGCCAAAAACTTATTTGCATCTAATTTCAGCACAATGTGTCTATCAACAACAATCACGGAACAACATGTCAAAACATCACCTTGTACCTCTCTCAATATTTTTTTTTCTATACGAACATAAATGACATCATACAAAATGAAGATGTCTCTAGATATAATCCTTTAGTAAAAAATATTTAAGACGAGTGTAATGGCCGGAGCATAGTCGCTAGTTGATAAATGGCGCTAGTTTTCCGTTACCCATGAATAATTGGCGTGAATCCATCGTATCTAGCTTAAAACTTGGCAATGTGTAACAAGCCTGCTAATACAAACAAGTATGTACCTATGTGACTTAGTTGTTTGGTTCCCAGGTGGTCAAATTCTTTTTGCATTAAGAGGAATCAATGTCCTTTGAGTTCTTCGTTTTTTTACCTTCCAGTTTTAGTCTTCTAGAATATTTAAGTTTTCTTCTTCTCGAATCGATGACTAAGATTTTGTCCAACCAGTACGTACCTACCTGGACAGATGTTGTTTGCCTCATTTAAGTCCTGGAGAGTGTAATTAGTAGTACATGACGGGCGGAGAGAAGGCTTTAAGGCTACATTATTTAAAATAGTCTTCTAAATATAATTTTATTGATATGAACACATAGATATAGCTTAGAAACGGCTGCTGCTTTTCCGGTGCTCAAGCAGAAGATATCATAAAACAGATAAAGGAACTAGTTATAACTTAACTAATAAACATTCAAGATCTAGTCCTTTATTTTACTTTACTTTTTATTTCCCAACCATCATCGATTGATCACCCAAAATTTATACCAGTTCGAGTACCTAAATCATAAATAACTGGGTGCAGTTTCCATAATTTATGTCTGTCCTGAACTTTAGTACTAAATTGTACGAAATGCTAGATCGCTGCCCGTTTGGTAAGAACAATGAATTATTGAGGCATTACTCACAGAACAATCTTGGTTGATGTCAAACTAGACGGTATTGATGAATATGTCTTAGTTCCGAAAGTGAATCTTAATATTTCGCCGGAAACTCTAAGATAACATTAAACAAATAACTAAAAAATCAGGAAACCCCTAAAACTGTGATACAACAAATAATCACCAAAATAAACAAAAATAACTTTTCTTTTTGCGTTGGTAAAACCGGTTTCAAAGTATATAGGCGCCGTGTCACATTTTTGCATAAATTATGAAAAACCTCTTAACTTTGCAAACATGCTTGACGATAACATAACGAAAAATTAACACAATCAGTATAAAAATAGACATCATCAGTTCCTGCCCATTCTTCTTAAAAATTCTTTGACACTTTCTCTGCTTATAATGATTATTTCATATAATATTATCGTCTAAATTAGAACTAACACCTCTACTCGTTCCATTAAATAAACCTTGTTTCTTTTAGAAGTAAAAGTATTTGTATACCGAACACTAACAGGAAGGCTTAGGTACTTTGGCCCAAGGTAATTTAGAAATAGCCGATACCAAGGCACGCTTGGAACACTTTGTGCTGCACTAGATCAGCTGTGTATTACAAAAAGGCGAGAAACCTAGCAGCATTAATGATCACGTTAAGTAATATAAAGGAATGTCTAATGATGTTAATCTTAGATTGTAGCGTGAAGATCTGACATAATTTCGTATTGGGAATCATAAAGTATGAAATACCGAAGCAATGTTTGTTAGCTTTCTAGATATTAATGAAAACATACTCTTAAATTAACTATCGCACAACACATAGCCTAAAACAGTGGGTATAGAAGCATACAATTTTGATTGTATGTTTAGATAAACAACTACGAAAGGATTGTTGAAAACTCTCTTCTGATTAGTAGTTTGACATTTTCAATGTCGGAAATAAATAAATATTTATTTCTATACAGTGACATCATTGTTACGGACATCTTAATGTCGGAAATAAACAAAGATTTATATCAATAAATATTTATTTATTCTACCTATTTTTCTATTCTATTCTATTTATCTTAAACTACAACATACATCATTATGTGCCATAGACAAGCCTCCTTGCCCCCAAACTAGGTTTTCACCTGTGACTTGGGAAAATCTCATCGGAAACACTGCTTGTTGAACCATAAATTCAGCAGTGGTCCAATAAAAGAAAAACAATTGAAAATACTCAAAGGGCTAACTAAAATTAAACTTTACTTAAACAAATGAAATGAAAGAAAAAGAAAGTAATAGTACTGACATTGCTCTAAATAAGACTTTAACAGAAAATAAATAGACCGTGGTTAATGCCACAGATAATGAAAACGGTAGAAAGAAAGTGATAGTGCTGTAATCAATTGATTTTACGCATGATATGTAATCGATTGTCGATACTCGGGATACGGAAAGCTTTGCAACGGAAGCGTTTATTGTTAACAATCCTATTATTGACAAATTACATTAAATATTTAATCTTTTCGTGATGGTATTAGAGTCTAATTTTAATAGACTCCTTTATAAATTTTCACTGGAAGTAGATAAGTAGTAGCAAATTGCTACAGTGGGTCGTTTCATTTCATAAATTATGTTATGCTCTTATAAATATTATAATTTTCTTGTTTGTATACCTAAAAATCATTATTGTGGCCATCCATATGATACCAGAGAGAATAGGTCGACATGTCATTTACCATTTTAACTTCACCTACATTGCAAGAAACTGTGTCTCATTCTTGCATCAATGTAATTTAATAAATTACCGTACTCACATGCATTACAAAACAAACACTTCCTTTCAACTTTAATCCAAATGTGAATGTTCACACAACGAATTATATTCGTGCACATCTCGATCGCTTCAATTGACCCGATTTCGAAGGCAAGGCGACAGAGCGCCTGCGCATCCGATCACCTCAGTCCTTGGCACAGAACGAATACTTCCATGGATCACAACACAGGCCCTATTGTTGTTCCATAGACAATGTTGACCTACAACGAACATCTTTATGATGCGTAAGAGTGGATTTGTGGAGGGCATTCGATAGAATGGCTCGGAATGCTAATATCGAATTTGCATTGTGTGAGATGGGAATACATGGATCGTTGGTGGTATGCAAGTGAGTAAACATGCAAAATAATGGGAGTCAATAAAAAATATAACATGGGTTTGTATCATTGACTTGTAAGCCTTACCCACAATACTAAACTTGAATTTAAGATCTTAGAAGCTAACGTGTAGGCAGGCTAAGTAGGTAATGAATGAAGACTAAGTGCATGCACATGATATGTGTTGGTAGCCTTATGTGATATCATGAAAATTATAATTCATATTTTGCTCTCAGCTTCAGCACTGTCTTGTAGAGAAAACCGAAATGTATTTTACCAAAACCAGCTCACTAAAAATTAGTACAATTCTGATAAAGTTGTAGCAGCAAATTTGCACTTACAAAATTAATTTACCAACAACTGTCATTAGATCATACTTTCTCGTACTAAATACATCTTAAATGGGTTGTAGACATGCCTTAAAATCTGCTTAAAGATAATACAATCATTACTTGGTGGCCCTGCGGCGATTTGTTTTATAACTCGCTTAGACCTGTTATGTCGAAGAAAGCTATTGTTTCCAGCCACTCATTTATAAGTAGACAGTTTGTTGCTGCAGAATTTCTAATAGACTTTCCATTGTCAACTTTTTTATGGTTCATAATACAGTATCTTCAATTCTTCGCATTTATTGCGGCTTGGGGGAGTTAAATGAAATTATTTCCGATAACACCCACTAGGTTCGAAGGTAACTCCTACGGTACAACGGTAGGATTAGTCACTAATTGTTGGTAATGGGATGGGTTACAGCACCCACAACTGTAGGTACCTACCTACGTATATCATCTGCAAATCAAGGTAGTTCATCACTCTCGAAGATGGAGGAACTTACTTTCAGTTTTAAACGGTCAGACCTTATAAGGTGATGTATATATGCTTTAAAAAATATCGCAGATGACGTTGGTACTTACATCTGCTGATATAATGGGGGCTATCGCGTGTAAATTCACCGCTAGAGGCGCTGGTGTAGCACGAGGGCACCGAAATGTCAGATGTCATAGAAAGTTCACGCATTGCTTGCTTTTTTTATCACGTATTTTTACTAATATTCACAATTGTGGTCTAGATTGAGCTATTCCTGATTAATTATGACTTGAATGTTTTAAGTAGAAACTTAGGATCTTATTTGTTAGTACTTGGAGGTTAAATGATTTTTAAATGTTTCATGCTTGCTAAATTTGGGGAGAATATTGTAAATAAATGATCCGAAGTTTACACTAAGTTTTTATACGTATTAAAATGAACTTTTAATGAAGTTATTCGTAATTTAAAGTATAAAATAGAATTATGGACATGGCCATAAGCCATAAGACAGTGGCGCCATCTGGTGAGCTCAAAAACGATAGCCCTAATTACTAAATTATTATTATTTTAACCCAAAACATTCGAAACAAAATTTTCTTCGTTTAATATAATTACATAGGTACCAGCCATTGTATTCAATTTCCCTAAGAAATTCTCAGTACCATAAAATTGAACATCATCCTTGTTCAAAGATTGCATCTAAATCAACGCATATTTTTGCACCGGACGCTATGAAAGGGGCTCCGTTGTATTCAGCCGTTTCTATGGAACGTGAATAAGACAAGCCACAAACAAGGAGTTTATACAAGAATCGAGAATAGCTATTGATATTACCATTCATGGTGAATCGTTTACTTTCCATACATATGTACTAATATGAGATATAGGGCTAAGTTCATTTTTGCGTCAAATTTTAGAAATAAGTGGATTCTCTTCTTAGACTTCGAATGGTTTTGAAGCATTTTACGAGTACATACAGTAAGCGTTCAAAGCCCCACTTGTATTGCTTATCACTAAATGAGTTTAGAGCTAAAAACTAAATTCTGACTTTGCCAACTGCGAATGATTGATCGAAAATGAAAGATGTTCTAATTTCGTTTGGCGCTAAAGTGGCTTGCGGTGGATTTAGGCCTTAATCTTCAATTTTCATACTGTGCCTTTCCAACAATAAATTATTTCAAAAACTGCTGTCTTCTCGGAACTGTCTTCATCTTTCTACTTTTTTGGCACAACAAATCCATCACCAAATTAACACAAAGAATTTGCATCATTTACGTTCACTTCAAAATCAAAACTTTTTAAATTATGTCGCTTAATACAAGGTATTATTGCTATTCAATTAACAAAAATGACTTAATCAGTCACTGTTTTATCAATAATTACGTTAGTGATTGATCAATCGTCATTGTTGATAACTTTAGTTTTAAACAAAGATAATCCCATGAGTCGAGTACCTCAGTGAGTGGAGGTGACCTTTCGTCTGTGTAAACAAAGTTATTAACAGTTACAGCTTTAGCATTGTTTATGTTGTATTGTAAAATGTTAATTAGTAGTTAAACTCAAATTAAATGCCAAGGATTGGGAGACATCGTTTCGGATACAATGACCATTTACTTCTTATTTCGTATGTATTTTTGTCACCAGTTGTGGAATATTTATATTACGTTGTTTATTAAACCAATCACTTAGCCTTATAGTGGTTTGCTCTTCAAAATCCCAGAAAATGCAGGATACTGAATAGGTCTTTGAAATAGAACAACGATAAAGTCATTACAGTAGGTTACTATAAGCCCGCGTGCCTGTGGACAGTGAGCCATGGGCTAGCTCGCCGTCCGTCCGTCTTACGACGACAGGCCGTGTCGACGGCGCGTTCGTGTTCCACGCGCGCCTCAAAGAGAGTCAGCAAACAGGAAGGGGTCCGCAAGGACCGACGCCTGCCAGGGTTGCGGGACTGTTCGAAAGAGATACCGCGGCCCTGGAACACAAAGGGCAAAGGAAGGAACATGGATGGGTTTTAGTCAGTAAAAGTCTGACACTCCCTCCTGCTCAGCCCAGAGCGGGAGGGGTTATTTGATGATTTCCCATCGGTAAAAAAAAAAGAAAGGTTACTATAAGCCATAATTCAAAGTAGAAAGTGACATCTACCCTTAGGCAAAATAACTTTAGGATCAAAACCAGCGATATATCATGCGCAGCGGCTAATTGAATGTAAACTATGTATAAGTAGGTAAATCCGGTACACACCAAACAGCTTTTACTTTCAATAAGACTGCGCCTGCGTTGCTTCCGCGAACGAAACTGCTTCGGTAACAGCCGCGGATTTTTTATCGATATCGATAATATGTTCTAACTTTTTACTTTTACGTTTTTCTTGAAAAACTCCACGGCTAGCTCAATTTGGCAACAAATGTGGAGCAAAACGTGATGGTTTTTGTGTGGTTATTTTATTTCCTTTTCAAATTAACTTCCAAAGAACGATCCAATATGGACTGCCCAGTTTTTGCGTGTCTAGTCAGTTAATCAAAGATGTTCATAAACTTAGATCGTAATCAAAACCATACTTGAGTTACATATAATAATACGTTATAGGATAAAACTAATATTTTATAGTCAATGCGATAAGATAACTATGGTTTTTACCCACAAAAACTGACTCCATCCATAGCGTCAAAAACCTTTTCTATAAATAATTGATCACGATATTTTTTTGCATTAAATCTAATTCAGTTCCGCGTTTAGTTTAGTCATGATAAAAAAAAAAACGTAGTTACTATGTATTTTGTGTAGACTATGACCTAACTGGTTGAAGCATAAATAAATAAAAAAACTTCAGGTTCGCAAAATATTTTTCTCAAAAACCTACAAAGAATCATCGAACTATAAATTAATAAAATCCTTCAAATTGATGACTAAACATAATAATAATTCGGCAATAACAATAATTACCTACTAATCGCTATAAAAATAATTGATAATAAATGAATAAAATCCAATTTAATGTTCTACAAAGTGTTCATAACACATCGATAAAATAGTCGCAAACTGCATATTCGCACCACTACGCGCAGTTTATCATCGGGTATGCTGATCAATGACAGCAAAACTTTCTTTTACAAACACTTGACGTGCGTACAACGTATTATATGAAATAAGTATCTGCCTCTACAGTATAATTTCACTTTTTTCCTATTTAATCGGTGTGAAAACCGGTTTAACGAGGAAATCAATTAAGTTTTTGATCAAGGTGCATGCATTGGCATGATCTTTAACCTCAAACACGTTGTTACGCACGTGGGTATTTCATGTCACACGTCCTTTCCATGGTCCATGCAAAACGTCAGCAAAATTAGCTACTTTGAATCATGCGACCATAATTTGAAATGAAACCTGATTGTTTTAATCGTAGTTGCTCTTAAAAACACCAAAAGGTCAGACTTAGGAACCGATAATACATCTTGTTTTTATTTCATCTTAGACGTCCGAACAGAAAATCGGAACATTAATGATATAGATTTGTCTGCTTTGTGGTTTGAACTTTTTTTTTTGATCTTGTGTTGATTCCTAACCTAGTTCATCAACAAAATCACTGTCCAATGTTACACAGTGAAAACCTAGAATGGCCGCAAAATCATAATAGAATAATCGTCGTTCCTTTTAGTGCTGATGTAAAGGATCTAGGCTTGCATATTGATAGCAGTATGAAATGGCATACCCAAGTCGCTCGTGTCAGCCAGAAGGTTACTGGTACGTTGCGGGCTCTGTACCGTTTGAAAAACTTTTTACCGTCTAATACGAAAACAATGCTTGTACAGTCCTTAATTTTTCCTATCATCGATTATGGTGATGTGTGCTACTTTGACCTGAATGCGGATCTCCTAGACAAACTTGACCGTCTTCTAAATTACTGCATTCGATTCGTTTTCAATCTGCGTAAATATGATCAAGTCTCTGAGCACCGGTCTCTTCTTAAGTGGTTGCCCATACGTCAGCGTAGGGAGCAAAGGGCGCTAACCACCTTGTTTTCTTTTCTTGTTTCTCCCTCTTCCCCTAGTTACCTTGCTCCCCACTTTCAATACATTTGCGCCAACCATGACAGGAGTCTGCGCTCATCGCATAACCGAGTTCTGCAATGTCCCTCTCACCGCACTGACTTCATTCATCGATCATTCTTCGTTCAGTCTATTTCTCTGTGGTATGCTCTTCCCCAGGAAATCAGGATGGCAACCAATCGTCTATCTTTTAAAATTAAAGTTCGCGAGTACATTCGGAAAAAGCTGGCAGTTTCGTCACAACGTTAATGTTTTCTCCATTGTTTGTCTTTTTATTTTAGTTTATTTGTGTAAATGTCTATTTACACATGTATGTATTTTTTGATATATATGTATAGTATTTTGATATATTTTATAGTATTTTATATATCCTTGTAGTTTATTCATAGGTACACCTACCAATGTTTGTCTCTGCATCACCCAAAGGTTGACTGGTAGAAAATGCCTATGGCATTAAGTCCGCCTCTGTACTATGTGCTTGAAGTGTTAAATAAATAAATAAATAATAATATGAGTGACGTTACAATTCGTAAAATAGTCACAAAGTCAAAAAGACAATTCATAATATTAAGTGCGTCTGTGACCATTTTAAGAATTTTAGCTACTCTTAAAGCGGCCATTTTAGGCTTGGTATATCTTTTCAGTCACTGAACTCTCCATTATCAATTCTACTAGAAAGCTACTCGGAACATTTTATACATTTTTCACTTACTTGGAGTTAACAATGAATTTCCACGAGATGACAGTGCACGGTGAACCTCAGTTCCGTCGCCACACCTTGGGCCATGAACTTGCTGGACATGGTCACTTGGCCACTTTCCCGTAGCTATTGTTCTTTGCGAAAATCTATTTGTTGCTATGAAGGCTTTTCCTGTCACTGTCGTAAAATTGATTCGTTTTGTTTACCTGGATGATGTATTAAGTGTAAAGCAGTGATTTTTTTTTTGGATTTTCTTTTCCGCTCTTATCGATGTCCGTTCACAAAATGATTTTTTAAATCTCTTGTTGTTTACTTGTCGTAATGGCAAGTTCATCTATTGACCCCAGATGCAAAGTACTCTGTCTGAATCACTTAACACAAAAACTACATTAAGCGATGCCAATTTTTCACACCCTCCGAATTTGTCACGCCTTCACGAAATTATACCTTTGCTTGTCCTTCATCATCATTATCTGCGTTTATTTGTTCACGAATTATTGTGTGAATCAATATTATAATATAATTTTGAGTCCTTTGAGCTCCGTTCTTCGTCATCTCTTTTTTGCTTGTATCTGAGACCTCTTGTATTTTTAACATCCTTGTCCTCTACGATATTCATTTCTTTGCCTTTTGTTTCAGTTTTATTAGTTGTAGAGTATTTTACTGTTTTCTAGTTCGAAGCAAATTAGAGCTTACTAAAACCTTATGTTTAAAATCAATGTTGATACTACCAGCATCGCTATTTTAATCCACTGCCACTGCAATACCCTGCAGCATACATATATCTTCAAGAAATAATACGAATCATGAAATCAACGACAGAGCTATGCGTGCCTCATTATTGACCTGACATGGACTTGTGTTCTCTAATCAAAGTACTCTATAATTAACATGGCATTCCAAACCTAACGTCAAGAAACTCGTGACTGACCATAATGACGAAATAATACATAATTGAATTAGATAACGGAACAGTATCAGTTGGTGCAAGATAGCATTTCATTAAAACAATTGACATGGCCTTGGTTTAAGTCACGCATGTCCTTAATGTAGAAAACTTTTGTGTGGGTGTTTTAAGTATGACCGAGAGATTTAATGAGAATGAATTTGTGTTATCTGTGTAATGTGTGATGTTCATAGAATAAAATAACAGTTTTATGACAACAGGTGCGCAAGCAAGCATTAGGGAGCTACTTGACGATCACAAATTCACTATAAATCTTAAGTGAAGGGAAAATATGGTCGCAAATAGAGGCAGAACGTATTTAAAAGTTGTGAATGATGACGGTTTGTAAATAAATTATTCCCCATTCCAATCCTACCAGTGTTCCTAATCAGTGTTTAGTAAAATTTGATAATAACTTGTACATATTATATTGTTTCATTTTTGAGAACATAAGTTCTCAAAAACGAAAGTAACTCGGTTACATCTTAAATGACTGCCGGCCCTAATGAACGACTATGATTACATGTGCAACAAACACTAAACACAAAACATCAAATCAGAAGTGAGGGCGGCATCAGCAGCGGCACGCATGCGCGAGAAATGACACAGTAGCCGGTGACGGGGCACGCGCCCGCGCACGCCAAGGTCGCCGCTCACCGCTCAACTCCTGCGCAGTGTGGCTGAGTGGTTCGACGACCGATCTGTTCAATATTGTGATTTAATTAATTTAACGTTTTATTAGTAGTTATTAAGGCTATAAATCATAGTTTTGAAAAGGATGAAAAATACTAAAACATAATAATATTGCTAAAGCTCTCAAGAATATAATTATTATGACTTATGTGCCTGACATGACAATGTAGGCTCCTAAGTATTTAAAACAAGAGTCAATTAAATTATTTATACATATTTATTTACAAAAAAATCATAAAGAATTTGTTATGCAACACACGATTATGTATGTGAAAATACATGGGCTTACCCAAAACCAAAGCTCGTCGTAAAATACTACGATACATTTAAGCAGAATATTTTTAACAGAAAGGCATTGTACTTTTACCTCAAAAAAATTCAATTCGACAAGCCACTCCACGAAATAAAAATTTCGCTATAAAAATAATTTGAATATAAAATGTAGCACACACATTGGTTGAATACATAAACAGGTACATAAAGTTCAGAATTATCTTGTATGACTATACAAGGTTTTGAAAAGAATTCCACCGAAAGGGTTATTTTTACATTCTTTGGATGCCGAAATACTCAATTTCATAATAACGTAAATTCGCTTAAACTTATTGAGTATCATTTTATGCAATCTTTTTCTTTCCTTAAAGACCTTTTTCAATATTATAACTCTCAAACAGAATAATTAAAATGAACCTAGTAACCATGTTAGTAGGTAATATTACTGACAAAGTCACTTGACCCACATCTATTTTCTCAAACACGCTACACAACAAAGGTCAGATGAAAATATACGTTTATTGAAAAATAATATGGTGTTGTATCACGTACAGGCGTACCGTGTCATTGTGTTCAAGCGAATTATCACCTTCAATCATAGCGTCGTCTATGTATGTCAATATCGGAATTAAGAATAGTAATATGAAAAAAATGCTGGTTACAACAATGGTAATACATTTTCTGGGAGGTAAACAATACTATTGTTGCAAATAAATAGCATTACCTGCAAATAATCTACGTAAAAACAAAGGAAGAAACACACATGAAAAAAAATGACATTGTGGGTGACATGTTTAACGTGATATGACAACGATAATGTAGGTGTACACACGGCTACACATCAAACTATACATGTCCAGTATAAGCTGACCTCGAATTGTACGGAAATGTTATACAATGCAAGATCAGCATAAACTGGAAATGTATAGCTTGATGCGTAGCCGTGTGTACATGTATCTACGATCCTAATCGGAAACGTGTGAAGTCAAATTACTTCACACGCTTATTAACGGTCTAAACAAAGAAATTCCTAAACACATACCAACCCATACCGTACCATTTCTATAAACTTAAAAACCTTTAGGCGTCCATCTTTCACTTTCCACGTCAAATAATGGAATATAAATTCTAAATGCGAAACTAACGTACACGTTTTCTTTACCATCGTTCAAACCACCATCAAAGTTAATCGTTTCACCCATTGAATAGAAATCAACATTATACACATTACCCAAAGAATCAAATAGAAATCCCCGATCAGTAAACAATGCCAGACCTTGGTAAAGAACTTGAATACCAATGTGGATATTCTCAGGGCAATGCCAAGGAACGGTTTTGAGAAAACGATATTCCGATAGTACGTCGACGAAATACAAATGAAGAACAAATTCCTATGTCATCATTATTCAATTCGACACATGAGAACCGAACATCGGACTAGATTTTGTGGACGTTACACAAAAACATGGAAACGACCATTAAAATAATACTGAAAAGCAGGAACAATTGCTATAAAAAAATTAGAACAAATTATCAACTGAAACTAACTATGAATGAATGAATGAATGAATGATTTAATTATTATTTTAAGATTCCTTAATGCTAGGTACATTGCCCCACAAAACTGCTTACGCAGTTTAACTGTGAGATCGTTGAGTCTCTTACAGTAAACTTAACATTAGGCACATCTATAGCTTATATCTACTTAATAGCTACACTTATATATCTATATAGATTCTAAAAAATATTTTTTAAGTTTATGTGCGAATTTTACTTTATTGTCTTCTTGTCTGATGTCAGCAGGCAAAGTACAAAAAAAAACCGTAAATACCGTCACTTATCCGAAATACACAAACACAATATCCAAAGAATAAAACATAAACTCAAAGTATGTCAAATTATAAAACAACTCTTAAGTACAGTAGCACTAGAAGCACTGATAAAATGCAATTCTTAGTAACCCACCCAGCGTAAAAACCAATATTATTATTATGAATGATGATATAGAAACATGTAAATTATGCTTGCGGTCGCCAATGCCTGTAAACAATGCAATGTTATTTATTAAAATTGCTTTTTCACATTCAACGTTATTCTAAATTCGCTTGGCAAAATTCCAGCTATGCAAAAAACGTCGTATCAAAAAATATAGACCGTCCGCGCTGCATACAAATTACGGTATTTTGTACTAGCAACTTTTGTTGCATCTTTTAAATTATGTATCCATCTTTACTATGTACTTAAATGCTATTTTAGAATTTTGAACACGTCTATGTAAATCACTGTCATCATTTCACTCAAAATCTTTAATTTTACTCATGTCCTTAACAGTCTCGTCTGTTTCTTTCCAGAATCGGTCTTTGCGGATTTGACAACCCACACAGAGATCAGAAATCAGAAGAAGTAAGAAGACACATAGGACAAGTAAGTTGAACGTATTTAATATAATTTAACATACTCTTGTACCAGACAAAGCACATTAGGGACGTATAAGGCAAATGATTCATAATTATGTACATTAATTCAAGCCAGATAACTATCTTAGATCTGAGATAGGTCAATGTAAAACTAAAATACTAATGATGTAGCCACGCATGACACTGATATACCGGTAACTGATGAGCGTTGACACCTACACTTTGCCTACACTAAAAACAGTGATGAGTTCACGACCAAATAGGCAAATGCAGAAACGACTTTACGACATGAGCTGAACGAATTGGATGTTTTTAGCAAGCGTTCAAATTGATAATGATGATGATTGAATAATGAAACCCGTAATATGAGAACAAGAATCTGGGTTAAATGTCTATAGCGAACATATTTTCTCATCTTCAGAAATGAAAAAAAGTCTTTTTAAGCACTGTGATTGATAGCGCCACCTGCCATGTTTTACATTTAAACAATGAACACATCAATTAAAGTCACTCAGTCACAACTGCCACCCACCGTGAAGATGATTTTCATTACTAATCAAGATACAAAATGAAAACAAAAAAAAACACGGCTATACATAGTCAAAATAATAGAAGAAACCACTGTCAATCATAGAGCAATCATGTTAACAGTAAAATAAAAAACTTGACAGACGATCAACAAAGTACTGAAAACAGAAACAATTGTTGTTCGCAAGGAAGTGATGTAGAAGAACATTTTAATATCGAAGCCAACAAGTATGTAGGTACATATAGCTATGGAAAATAAATATCATGACCCGAACAATAGGATCCAAAATACTGATAGACAAATGAGATGCGGCATCGAGCTGTCAAAGGCAAGGTCGTAAGCTGATAGACAAAAATCGTAACTACGTATTTGCTGTTGTATACTTTGGCTTTTTCTTAACAAAAGTAAACATCAAACGATCTTGATTAATAGATTTCTCAATAGTACTTGGAGTAACGTGGTAACTGGTAATTTGTTATTTGAACAACCTAATTCTATAATTCATTACGAACAAATCGGCCTAGAAGTAATTCAAATTGTATTTGCTCAAATAAATCCAATTTTATCGATCACCTTGGAAACAAATTTGAACCCGATATAATCACCATGATTATTGTTGCCTCGATTGATTACATAGAACATACAATTCTGATTGTACGTACACTTGAGTAAGGCCGGGAGCTTAATGAAAAAACAGCTCAACAGCTTTTATTAGTCGTATCTAACGAAGTACTTGAAACAAATCATTTTCTGTGAGGTCAGACTGATATGTCTATATCCGGCCTAATATTTGGAATTGAGGAGATTGATTTGATACGGTTTCTTGATTTTGAAACAGACAAATTTATTCTGAGATGAATTATTATGTGTTCTGGGAGGGTTAACCTGTCACTGCTTATGCCAAAGTTTGATCTTTAACCTCCTTCATTGTTGTAGCACATGTTAAAACCACACAAGAGAGCAATAGTAATGTAAGTAAAAAGATATCAGGCGGATCTCAGCTGTTTCTTATTAAGCGATTGAAGGCAACTTTTTCACTGACATTCATCAATCTTATTGATCGAAGCTAACACTAGTTAATAAACTTCATAATGAGTACCTAAATAGCACTGCTGTAGTTTCTAAATTCTTGGTGCTGAGTCGAGGATTGAAAATCCAACAGACTGCTTTTATTCTGACTCGGTGAAAATGAACACAAAACGGGTATTAGTCTTTATACAGCGTATAACAACACCCTTAACGAAGCCGTCAACCAAGCACTAAGTACCAAAATAGGTAGCTTTACGCAAAAATTATTGCCGGGAAACGATTTTTTTTTTTGGGATGAAGAATCACGTTTTACGGTAGGAGTCAATGTAACTCACTCAAAACATTGCGCTGAAGGTTGGATTGAATATTACGGGGATTGTGGAAGTGTTTAGCGTAAAAATATTACGTTAAAAATCTACTGCCTCAACTCCTGCTTACCCCCTTCAAAACGATATACAAAAACCACTGGACTTAAGCATGAATTATCTACGGCTGACTGGTCCTAAGGAATTTGGTTCTACCGCGCGACAATTATATGCGTTTCGTCAAACCACATGCAACTTCCCTCTACCGGTTGTGTTCGTAATTTAATGTTAATGTATTCCTGCATTGTGTGTGGATGGAGGAAATGCGTTGGGCTTTAAGGAAATGGGAGCGATTCTGTACATAGTAAGGATGAAAAAGTCTCAAGATAAAAGATGTAAATAGTTATCTACCAAAGATTGATTTTGGTGTAAAAAATCACAAAAACGACGGCAGGTGTTACTTAATTAATTTCTAAGACTGTCAATTAGCAAAAACTTTACAGACGTCCACAATAATCAAGCTTAAAATTAATTTCATTCAAGGCAACTAAAAAAGTGCGCTACCTTCTTGCAACAAATCATTTCTGACATCTCTTTATTTCTGTCATAAAACATAAAACGACAAAATCTAATCAATTTGGGATGACGTCTTCATAAGAATCGTGATGTAATAAAAAGAACTTAGATATAAACAAGGAAATAGTACTTAACAAAACATATGCACAAAATTCCTTAAAAAATAACAAACGGAGTAAAAACATAAGTATTATTAAACAAAACGTACTAGACAAGGAAGCTTCAGTCTCATACTCATTACATATTCCACTAGATGCCTATCAGTACAAACGTAACGCTGGTTCGTGTATTAAATATTCGCTTTCTGTATCTCTCCAAATGACAAGGTTGTCTAAAGGTTACCTGTCATGGGTCTAATTTGTTTTACGAAGACATTAATGTATTTTAGTATGTTTATCAAAATCTCTGTCAATATTATTTGTAATTCTTGGCCATCTTGTAATTTTAATGTTGCTGGTATGTAAGCTATTTCCTGTGGCATTTATACTGATTCTCATTATTAATATTTGAGCAATCTTTAAATTTATTTCAAATAGTTTTGTATCACATGTATATCTAGGTCAAATAATCCGTATATAAGATTAAACAATTCATTTGGGAAAAACAACAAATTATTTTCCTGCCAGTCTGACAGACAACAATGGAATTTTTAAAAGCTACCACCATGAATGTAATCAAATTGTCTTCAACACCAATAAACATCGTTAGACATGCATAAAGCAAAGAACATATCCTATTAATCGTCCACTCATCATTATCCAAGTCCACAAAAAGCGACCATTGTAATAAATCAATTGCAAAAAAAAACATTCTCACACGTTTAAACTCTAATTGATTTTGATATATTTTTTACCTCCAAACATGACCCATCTTCCGCATTTTGATTAATACCAAACATTAATAACAATAGTTTGACATGCAGTTATGTACCAGGCTCACAGAAAAGTATAGAAGGTCCTTTTCGTACAACGGACGAAAATGCACGCACACATAGACACGCTTCACATACAGCGAGTGCACTCGCGACTGGCATTTGTTTGAGATCTCCGTACGTACGAGTCCATGTGTGTTCGTGCGCCTATTTTATCTCCTCGTATGGAGTTTCTGTACTACGGCTCAGCAAAAGTCATGATATCATAGGTCATATTGGTACCTATTCTATTGTTTGTCATGTCATAAATCATATTGAGATGAATGGTGGAAGTAAAAACTATGGCAAAGGCAATGACCTTGCTGATGACAGATAAGGGCAGGAACTGTGATGTCATAATGTAACGGGCCAAGACAGCATTTGTTTTAGAGGTGACTGTCCTTTTCATGAGTTTGTTGATTTGTATGTAGATGAAGACGTTAATGAAAGTTATTGAAGTATTATTCTGTAACCATCAAGCCAGACAGAAGCTAGTCTAGTCTAGATTACTTAGGGAATTTCTCATTACAAACCTATAGCTTTCGTAAGACATGATTACTTAAGGTAGTAATTAATCTATCAACATGAATACTGCAATAGTTAAGTGTACCGATCACGACGATAACTCGTAAAATAGTTCTTTAATCGATTTTTCGAAGCTTACATGAAACAAACGACAAAAATCACACATTCCATCGAAATTGACAGTATTAAGATAGCTCTAGCCACCGCCAATAGAGCCTTGGTCTATTTCACATTCACTTTTCATTCATGCTCTGCATTTGTCAGTGCTCAATTTTGAAGCATCCGGTCGATTTCATCTTTATATGCTAGTCACAGACATGTCCTTGTACTAAGGTCGCGACTGCAGCAAAAGTCATATCTGGCATTCTGCCACACTGTGGATGTAATAGGATTTAATCTACGTATGACATAACACCTGCACCTGCATGGTCAAAGTTCATTTACGCTAAGAATCTAAGATATTGAATTAAAGTGTAAATTAACAAGTTGAAGCTGAAATAGGCGTGTGGTTAGATTGTACTCGTAGATGACACTACTTAAGCAGACGATGATTTTTTTGGCATCTCGGTGGTTGGGATTAATGACGAGAGTCTGTATGAAATTGAAAGCAAAATCTCTAGGAATAAGATTACAAGTTCCATGATTTCTTTTGAGTACAATAATGTACTCATAATATTTAATGCATATGTAAGGAATTATGAACAAACCACAAAAGTAAACCAAGTGTTATATTTAACCACCAAACTAAACCTTGATATCATTCCATTAAAAACTCATAATATTGTGTATTGCTCCATGCAATTAACTATGGTACTTTTGATACAAAATAATATGGTTTCGCAATATCAAGCACAGTTACAACTGCAGAAGTACATAGAATACCTGCAAATAACAAAGCTTAGAAATGCGTATGAACTTTATTAGATCTATCTTATCTTTTTCAAATGCGTCTGTCTCCTTTTAAACTATATCAGGCTTTGAAATGATCTAGTTCCTAAAGTCTAGTTTACTCGGTAATAAAACAATTTCTTAAACACATTTTTTCCTTTGTCAACAGGGTGTCAAAATCAAAATGGACGACGCCGGTAACATACTCATCAGACGCTACTCCAAGAGTAATGTATTTGTGAAGAGTACGGCGGCCACCACCAGCGAAGAGACGGCTATAGGGCAGGACATAGTCAAGCTACCTGGATACGCACTGGAACAGGAGAAGATATTTAAGGTAAGAGAAAATATTGATAAGATTGAAGTCATAAGTAAAAGATAAGTCTGACAGACCCTTCATCCGCCGCGGACGGAGGATTTGCAGACAAAACAAGAAAGGAAAAGATATTTTAGGCAACAGCTGGTGCAGCATCAGCTATAAGTAAACTTAATGTCAAGGGAGAAGCTCACGTAGAAAAGTTGATGGCACTTGATAATGATGATCAGTTGACGTATTATAAATATATACTCTGCAAATTGTAGATAGAAAAATTGGTGGTTAACAAAGGACACAGATCAGAAAATGTAGTAAAATCAAGAAGGACTTGAGGCATACAGATGAAGACCATGATAAAACGTAACCTTAATTCACATAGTCTTTTATGCCATGATAAATCGTGAGGATCGAAAATAAAAGTAAATCAACAAATATTTAATGACTATTAAAGTACTCAAATATGCTATTAACATATTAAGAACAAACGAAACACATATATAAATCGCAACGCTTATTGTATTTAAACAAAGCCATTTATCAAAGAATGTAAAAAACTTTATAGGCGTAATTATTTTAAGTGATACAAATAACGCGGTTTAACAATTTATTACAAAAAAGTTTACCTCAATGTCAGGTTAAAAAATTGAAGCAATGTGGTTTAAAACATGATTACAGGTTACAATGCTTCCTTTATAATGGTTAAATTCAATGAACTCATTCCTAAACATACAATATTAAGTCAATTATAAAAGGCACACAAATTCCCAACTTAGCTATATTTAAATAAACAAACATCATTTCCGATTACCATTGCACCTACCTTTTGACCAAATAAAAACCTTGTACAGTAATTACTTTTTATAATGCAGAATAAAATAACATCATTAGTGGGTCTTGCTTTGATAAACTTACAACCGCAATTTGAACCAAGTCCACTAGACATAGGTGCATCTAATTACACGTTGCTAGCTTATCCTTCCTCTTGCACCAACAAACCAGCTATGTTATTTACAAAATTATCGTCCAACGAAATTAAATCAGAATTCTAGTCTTTACTGCTATCGAAATATGAATTTTAAAGTCTAATTTATGGGTAAGCAAGGTAAACTGGTTCGTTGTGAACATACCAAACGGGCGTCAGTAGTTATTTCCGTCAAGATGGATGCGTTTATGAAATGAGATGTCGTAACATTTGCCTATTAATTTCATGGTTGCCCACATAATGATCTAAATTGCTTGGAAGACGGTCATCGGTCCGGTCTTCACTAGAAATTACTTGTTCGGTAACCCAAACATTGATTTTTTTCTCTTATATTTTTCTTAAGTTCTATCTACCGATTAAAATGTTCAATTACGTCTTTTCGAACGTGGTCACACACAATAGGCAGCTATTGTCCGTCAGTTACTTCATCATTCGCTGCTTCTGGCTCCATAATTTCCTTATGTTCATCGTTATTAAAGACAATAATCATGGTAGAAAAAAATTAAGAGGGGCAAGGCATTACTCTAATGCGCGTTGCGTTAGTGCATCAGTCATTTGTGGTGCATCACGACTGCACAGATTGTGTCCGAGCACGATTCTCTCTGACCATGACATTGCCACGTAATTTCATTTTATCAACATTTTCATGTTACAAAATATCTTGTACGTTGAAGAAGAGTTATTGTTAAAATACCAAACCAGTGTGAATCCACCGATTTCGTAAGCTTGAGTATGCGGTCACTTGATTTGTTTTTTTTTTATAAAGCACACTTCTCCGATTATTTCATTATGTTTTTGTAAGGCGATATGCTAGTGGAATTATAGATTGTTCGCAACAAGAATACCATTCAACTCGTATGGGCCATGACATTTGTAAATACGGTACTAATGACAAAGCGAACGCAAATGTGAATATAATAACTTACTTCGATCACAAATTAGCTGACTTAACTGTTATAGAAGTACTTTCGTCGTAAGTGACACTACAGGTACAAGAAGTGGTACAAGACAATGGAAAATTCACTTCCTAGCATCCAAAAGATTCATTACCAATTCATACACCATTACCGACAAGGTTTTACGTAAGTCTGCAGCACAACAATGAGAGAAGATAGCACCATTAAGCAAGGGAGGGAATGGTCATTGCCTCACATATTTGTTTGGGTGTTATTCTATTTCCATGGGAGTAACGAAAGCGAATTCGCAGAAAGTAGTCCATTGTCCGTGTTCAGCACCGCCGAAACAATGTGATGCCTCAATTAATGGCTATTGTGAGAAATATTACACCTCTAACTATTATTATTAGTAACAATTTATCGCAAGCTTTGTAACTGTTACATATTCTTAAACGTTGTAAAATATAGGTCAGTTTATTTTGTCTTTAAAATTCAAAACAGACTATTGGTCGGAATTATTCCTTAGTCACATAAACAAAGGACGTATTAGATATTACTCTTGTCAATTATTCAGAGCATTTAAAAAACGTATTGTTAGGTCACTCTTTGACTTGTTGCACTGTTCCACTGCAATGTACGTCTTCATTAAAAGCCTCCAATTTCCTCGAAACAATACCGGCGAGTGTTGTAACTGTATGATCTCTGGGATTTTTTCTGTGCGATCCGGCTCGTTTCCCACACCGAATTCCCTTGTGACTAAATTAATTTAAAACAATACTATCTGTAGTGTCAACTACAGTTTTTAAATAGATCTAAACTACTTCCAATGTACAATAATCTTGCAAATGTTGTGACATATATTCTCAACCACTTCGCTCATGACAACTACTATTGCAGTTTTATTAGTGAATAAATTATCTTTCTGAGATTCTATTGATGTTATTAACTTCGCAATGTTATACAACGTGTTAACAAATAGCTTCATCATGTTCATCAAGTGTGAGAACGGAACCAAACCATTTGTCTTAACAAAACATTTACGTCAAATCTTCCATTTCAATTTGATGCTTGCGTCAAACAATTCATCTCTTCCCAGAATGTTCTCAATTAACTAGATGAGCTTGTGTTGCAACAATGGAAAGTTTCAATTTTAATTAGAATTCTTAAAATGCATCAATTTAACTTGTGGTAGCTTGTATGACGTTTTTTGAGTCGCCGACCGATGATTTACGAATTACGTCGGCGAAGTTTTTAAAGATACCATCTATATAGTCTACTGGTCCGGACTGACGGACGGACTCGACAACTGCTTGCACTGGTTATGTAACAACTTTATAAGCCTCATTCAATTTCGTCGATGCATCTGACTCGGCGTTTTCGTTTGTCTCTCGGAGTTCCTCAGTCGAATCGGAAACCTTTTGGAGTATTCGAGATTATCTTAATAGATTTAGATCACGTCGTGCTGAGATTTTAAGTTTCGTGACTTTGATTTTTGAAAGAAATTATGAAATGAGAGAAGAAAGTCAAAAATGATTGGACTTATGCAATGTTTAATTTATCCGGTAAAATGAACATCTCAAAAGATGTCATCTTAAAATACAGACCAAAGAGAATTGAATGGTAAACGCAGGTTGTATTTTTTCAAGATACTTAATTTATATTCATACTTAATTAACAGCGCTCACTCTTGACATTTTCATTATAGAGATGGGCACCCTACATGACGTCGGCTCAATTTTTGTTTGATCGAGCGATTGTCTTTTCATTACCGGCCGATGGCTTGTTATGTAATATTAATTCGATAAGATCTTCTAATTTAGACGCATTCAATCGATCGTCCAGCAATTTGTTTTAGATCATCGCTCGTGTTAATTAAGATAAAAAATGTACGCGTTATTTGTTACTGTCTGTTACTTCAAGTTTGTTTTTAATAACTTGATTGGTGTTATCTCATCTTTTAAATTATTTATTGCGAGTCACACTGGCTGAACAGTTTTTTTCCTACCAATTGTTTATCTTAATATCTCATCGTATTACTCCCTAATACATCTAAGTCATCTTTTCTACTGGCTACCGAGTCCATATTTGCACTAAATTATCTAACACTATGAAATGCTTGCCTTAGTATCTATGCTTTAAAGAGCATACTTAACATTATCAGAGAAACTCAACAGGTAGCTTAGCCGCTCTACTTTTAACGAAGGTAGGATTAATACCCTCTCACTTAACTTTTTTGCAAAAAGCCTTATTTATTTTGTATAATGTTATATCCTGATGTATATTCTCTTCCGTTATTCAACAAGAAGTTACAATCTAACATGAACATTATCACCGATATTTATTAGGTTGCTGCCACTTACACGATTCTTTATAATCTTCATCTACTTTGGCGATGCATGCTTTCAACTTTTGGTTTCCATTAGATTTTATGTTCTGAGAAACTGTTAAATCTGGTGAAGCTGTAGTCTGGATTTCCCACCAACAAAAATGATGAATGCCTATACAAATTTTCGTCACCTTTTTAACCTTTCTTAGGAGATTAATTTTCAAAAATCCTTCCTTAGCACTCTCTTCGTATTAAGACCCAACGGTTTAGGCAGTGCGTTGTCTGTCAGTGGATATTAGTTTAAGATTTTATTAATTAGATGTTTTATTCTCTTCCAGTTATTCGACATGAAGAAGTTTCAATCCAATGTGAACCGCGAGCTGCGCCGCTCATACCCTGACCGTAGGAGGCTGGAGACGCAGTGTCTCAGCGCCATCGCCTTCGTCAAGTCGGACTCCGATCTCTTAGACTGCCCCATCTGGGTACTCATTGTCAACGTCGTTGCTATGGATATGCTCAAGTCCAAGCTGCCACCGGGTGAGTTTAATTTCTTAAAGTTTATCTGGCAATCTGTTGGGTGTATTGAAAAAGCCTCCTAAGTCTGGCAAACTTCAATAAATATCTTGCTGACTGGCTTTACCCCGGCATAATATTTTCACAGAGTTATGCCTATAAAAATGTCCTAATAACTTTCATGGTCACTATCATTAATATTATCATAAATACTAAAAACGGGATATTTACCATGTATAATGTTTGTTTAAACCGAAAAAGTGCCGAATAAAGTTCGCGAGCGGACACAGTGAGTTTCGTGTGTCGGGGACAGAATCGAGTTTGTTTAAGAGCATTTCAAAAAACATATTAATTCTATTAAATGTTAAGACTATAAATAGGTACAAACAAAAACCAATAATACTAGCTGTGCAGTTAAGTGCACACAAATTAGTTTGTCCTTGCCGAATGATGTTCTGTGTAATTCATATTTTTATCTATTTTCAAAACAAAGTGCAATTTGGTTATTTTGACGAGCTCGGGTTGAGTCACTCCTTTTAATTAATGAACTAGAATTAGTTATTATTTCAGATACAGCTATAGTTCCACTTGTTACAGTTAAAAATCTTAATGAAATAACAAATATAGGCGGTGTCAATGGCATTATATTCGCCAAACCCAATGTAAATATGTATCTGGACATAACTTTAGCAGGAACATAATATGCAAATGCAGTCGATCGGTTTTTTACACCTCTCAAAAGAACTGAAGGCACAAAAAGGTACAAAAAACAATGCAGGTTTTAGGATTAGCGATAATATGCACTTTGGTGAATCACATTGAGGGCAAAAAGTAAATAATCTTGTTCAGAAAAAGTCTTGATATTAATTTTATTATAGCGAGACAAATTAACACAACATTATGACGTTTTTACTTCGAATTTAATTATAAACTCTTCATGGTTACTATCGTCGTTTTATATATATATAGCGGAAAATTGATGAACCTCACAAAAATCTGCAATAATATTACTAAATGCACAACCATCTTCTCGTATAACTCCTTCTACTGCTTCATTTACTTCAAATACTCAGCCATCATCCACCTCACTCATCATTCCAAATCTCTTCGTTATCATCTTTAACTACTTCGTTTGTAATTTAATTAAAATTTTCATTACCAACTTGTTCACTATCTACATTGACAAGGGCTTGAATCCGGTTGTCACGTCAGTCAGCCGACCTTGGCCGAACAATGTTTACTGTCACTTTCTAAGCCTGCACTTTGCAGATCATATCTTATGTAATCTTTGTACTAAACATGTTGTAAATTCTAAGGTGCTAAGAATTGATGGGACCGTTATGCTAAATTAAATTAGTAATTAAGTTAAAGAAGGAAGTTTCTTATATAATTCTGTTGATGCAAACGAAAAATATGTAAACGAGCTGTCATTCAATAGTTTTTGATTATTATATTTTAACTGGGAATTTTGTGGTTAATTGAGAATTGAAGAGGGGAAAATAATAAAATAATAGATTTTTTATTTATTGTTGTTGTGGGTTAGTAACATGTAAAGATGGTAAACAGTAAGATAGTAGTGAACCATATACTGAACCGTACACATATAGATAACGTTAACTCTGTAGTGGAAGTTTACTGCATAGAGAAAACTGCACCTGATGAATGTTAACTTGGAGGACATTAAGATTAAATTTTAATCTTTGAAAGTAGACCACTGACAATTTTTTAAATCACACTGAGGCGTAAATAATAATGCACATAAAACTTGGTAACAAGAAATTTAATGTGACAAAGAACTTATTAATTTTTCCCCCAAAAACCCAATTTTATGTTAGAAGGTACATACATAAGTGGTAGGTTGGGTAACTAATTGCCTACAAAAGATGAAGTTTGATAAAAATGATGGATATGTTTCCCACGAACCATTACGGTTCAAACATAGGAGACCAATTACTTTTATATAATTATGCACTTATGATTATGAGATGTTGTATCTAAGCTTAATGTGGAGAGATTTGGAATAGTCTGTGCGTATCGTCACGCTGTTTTCACTTACAGTGAGGGCGGGGAACCAGCTTTTCACTGTGACCGTTTAGCAGACGATGAACTTGAGATATACGGAGCCGGTGAGAGTCTTATTAAAAAAAACGAAATAATATTGTATGCTTTAGGTCTTCTAGCATCTATACTAAGCACATCAACTAAGCACTAAGACGCAACAATAGATGCCCAAAGTTTTAAACACTACCAACTTCAACATGATGAACAGAGCCAATACGCTCGAAATATTTACGTAAAGCACAATATTTCGTAGAAACTTTATAATAAAAACACTTCCGTACTAAAAACACAGCGATATCATCACTTTAGTTATTTAGTGTGGCTAGCCACAGTACTTAAAAAACGAACGAGTGAACAACGCATCGTTTTTGTCTTATTTTTTTAAATATAGGCTTCATTAAGTAAAGCATGGTCAAGGTGGGCGGGTTGCGAATTTGGGAAAATATTTGTGGTGAGGTCAGTAATGGCCGTGAAAAATTATATACGATTCATTTTGAGCTTCCAGTGATAAATTGAGTTTGGGCTACTAAAGACAAATTGTCAATTTATACAAGAATGATGTTTTAAAAAAAAATGTTGTGTCATTATGTCAATTAACATGCCTGTAGTTGTCTTTAGATTACATTTTTATGATAATTTGTTTGATTGCTACCATTAATCAAATATTTTTTTAAATTATTCATCGAAAGTCATTTAAAGTCCAAAAACATACTAATACACATTTGATTTTTTGTACCAATTGTAACGACACCGCACTTCCAACGACCAATAATTAAATCAACTACGCACGACCAACACACACACATGCACGTCAATAAAATCTATCCACGATCAATAGTTCTTCATTAAACCCAGCAAAAACTAAACAGGAAATGATTCGTCGTCCACATATTACTTCAGAGCACCAATACGACTCACAAATTGGTCACAAAACCAATTAAATGTCTAACAAACATACGCGATCAACGTTCCGCATATTTAGATAATTACACTCTTAACGTAACTGGTCTAATGGGTATAAAAATTAATTTGAATATAACCTTAGAAAGAAATGCACGCCCACTAATAAATACGAAATTAAAACAAATAATAATAAACCTACACTACCTTAATTTGAATGCCCATAAAAAGTTCATGATCATTTCTGTTCATGTTCTCGTTTTGGATAAAAGTTAAGTTATAAATGGCCGTGCTGGCCACGGTCCTAAATAATCTAAATCTGTTGCCGGCCACGTCGCATCGTTAAGGGTGACAGAGGTACCAAACGATTTCACGCTGGTCGCAACAATAGCAGAGAAAACAAGCAAATCCAACAGAAAAATTGCGATAGCAACATTAAGGGACATAAACACACAATACGTGTCATAGCGAATAAATTGCCTAACACCGATATCATGGACAGAGACGCATGGGGCCAGTGAAGAGGTAACTCCACCTCTTTATCTTAAAACACAAAAATATTCCATTATTATATTACATTGTGAACCGTATTTATCAAATCGCAACCTGCCTGGGAGTTGAGCATGACGTCTCTTTAAGAGTTTATTAAACATCTGTGGTTCTTTCTCCTTCATCAATACCGTCATTTAAAACAAGAATGGCATTAGATGTAATGTTTATTTTAGGTCTTTCCAAATCATCAGTTACAAGGCCTCTGTCGAACATCAGTCACGCGTCATCAACGTTAACAATAATTACCATTGAATGGGCGTATGTTTGCATACGTAGACGGTGAGTAGAGGCACCCAAAGATCTCACAATGTTACAGTTACCTTGTCTTAGACCTCCGGGACAGAGGCACAGGTATTATGGAACAATGGGACGACCTCTACACTTATCATTAACTTACGAATATACCAAATTAAATTCGTATAATGCACAGTAATATTCTCACGCGCAACTGTGAACGTTTAACCAAGCTGTCCTAACCTTGAGGTTATTGAAGTTTTAAGTAGAAGAGAAAAAATTAAATGGTGCGGAAAGTTCAGTCCGAAAATAAACTGATTATATACTTGAGTTCTGATATTGGAGATGACCTTAAAACCAGGATCATCAGAAGTTATATTCTTGTTGTAATTATTGTGGACTCACTCAAGTGATCCGGTTTCCATTGATGCAAGGTGATCGGCCAGTAATAATGTACAATTGACTGCCCAAAGAGACTTCCGGAGAATTTATTACCATGCCGGGTATTCAGGTACTAGGCGTGCGTCATCTTAACGTCTTAGTAACAGGAGCTCCGCTTCTGTTTTATTCATATGAATAGAAAATTTAAATTACAGTGGGTAATTTGCACGTCTTTGAAGTAAGCAGCAAGTGTGAATCGAGGTATTATTATTTAGATAATTTTCAAATCTGATTTAGTTCCCATAGCACGCAACCGCATCAAGCATGCAGAGCCTCACATCTCAGTAGCCAGCTTATTGTTGTGCAACAATGCAATCTTACATCGATCTCAAGATGTATTGCACCTCATTTCACTCAAACCATACTGCAAATTTCTAACTAACCCCATCTAGGCAAGTTAACAGCAATTCAACATCTAATATTGGTTTTGCACAAATCATAGTGAGGCTATGGGAAAGAAACCGCACCGCGAGATTCCCGTGATTTTCCACCACGGATAAGATGCGTTCATAGATTTTCTACAGTGGTTTCGCGGTCTAGCCACTGTTTATCTGTTAAGGAACTCAAATAAATCTATTGAGTAACGTAGCTAATGTTTTCTGTATGGAAGTCGTGACACTTAACCGTGGAGACTGGTCGCTTTTGCCGATATAGCATCAAAAGTTTAACCTTCGTGTCATGGTAGTACATGCACATTGTTATTTTGTTCGTGTTTTGCTTTATTTTCATAATTAACCGATATATATGTAATGTTAATCGTTTAATCTGTACTTGGTAGGGTAGCTAGTTCTTTGCCTACGATAAGATCTGCATTGCTTACATGTTTCTTATCCAATAAATTCAAACGTACTTCATTGTTCACATCACACACTCGAATTTCGATTTCCTAACGAAGGTCGTCATACTTCGTAACTGGATCATTCAAACGCAATCATGGGCCATAAACCCATTAAATTCAGTTTGAATTTGTAACGAGCGCCAATTGAATCATTAAAGGCTTGAACAGACGTGAATCGTGACTGATGTTATGCAAAACTCGAATCGACGACAATAGGAAGCATGCTGATCGAAAGTGATTTATGAACTACACAGATTTTTGTAGCCCTAAATCGTAGTACGGAGGTGATTCGGTTTCTTACACAATGTCCCGATTAAAGATAACTCCTTGGTTAAGAAATTTTATTACGAGTTGAAATTGCAAACATTTAAACAAATCAGGAAAGAAAAAGCGACTGTTAGGTATTACTACATATTATGAAAAGAACGCTTTCAAGCAGGAAAATGTCTTATTCCATCACAATCTGAGCAACACATTTGAGTTCAAATTGGAGCTAAAGTCGGACTTTTGACTCATGTAAACACGGCTACACATCAAGCTATACATTTCCAGTTTCTGCTGATCTCGCATTGTAAAGGATTTCCGTACAATGCGAGGTCAGCTTATACTGGAATTGTATAGCTCAATGTGTAGTAGCCGTGTGTACCACAAATAGCAAAATTAAAGACTTAAAAAAAAGAGAAGGTAAGTATTCCACCTACATCTTTTTTTTAATGTTGTGTGTTCACCTATTACTCCGTGATTACTGGGCAGATTAATGTTTTTTTTTTAATATTTAGTAGAGGAATCCCTCAGTGATTCCATATAAATGTTATTAACACCCGGTTTTTTTTTGCAAAAACGTTTTTTCATGTACATAGACCACGTCATTTTGTCAGCATTTAAAAACAGTCGGTGTATGTATCTTGGCTATTAGCATTCAGCTCATTGGCTGAACTAATCTGGATTCTAATCCCGTTGCGACATGGCGTCTACGGTATTTCCAGACACAGGTATATCTTTTAAACTCAGATTATGTGAGAAACAAAGGTTTATCATTTCCACAACATCTTTATCATGTCGGTGCTAGAAATCTATGAAATGCTTTTCAAACAAAAGAACCACAACTTCCTTATCAAAATTGCTGTAATTGCTATCTAAAAACGCTTTTAGATTTCAATTTAACAATAATGTTTAATGCCCAGTTAGGTTATCGTAATAGCAGTTTTTATAAGTGGTCTAAAACTGTGTAATCGTCGTAATGAAAAGGCACAATTAGGAATAACATTTTAATATAATTGACTAATGTGGTGTCTTAGTGAACGTAAGTCATTTCAAATCATTTCCGCTCGTTCATTCATCATGATTTGAAGTGTCTGAAGTGTAAGCAAACATTTAGAACGTAGACAATCCGACACCACGGCATGATGGATGCAGTTGTCACTATTCCTCTTTTGTGCCGCACCGTCGCTCATGCAATAAATTTTATAGTCACTTTAATATTTCGCAACTAAAAGAGCCAATATTCGCATGAATTTACATTTATTGTTGGAAGATTATGCATTCAACCTTGCGGTGTAATAGTCAAGTTGGTTAATCGTGGACGATTCGTTTATTTTTATGATTAGAGACTAAGGTACGAATAATGGGTAAACTGGAATGAAGACACCAGACCTTTAAGCGTCACATTAATAACCGTAGGTTGCTCGAAGTCGTGAAGAGGAGTGATTGCCATCCGATCTGAACATCACGAAGTAACATTCGTGTTGTGCAAGCGTCGCTAAATGTTTCCAGTTGTTGTGTGTTCGAACTGTTGGATAATCTTTTGGAAACTTGTTATTTAACAATATTTCAAACGTTTCAATAGAATTTATATTGCTTCATTAATATCTGAGACGAGGATTGGTTGACCTTTGACGAACTAAGACCCAGGTCGGTCATATACGATTTATTTAAGTAGAATATTACATTTACAAGGAGCCATTTACCCATTCATTATTCAATAAAATCCTACAATAGAATAATTCTTTCAACTGCGAACTACCTTATAAGTATCAAACAACTGTTATTCTTCTTAATTCTTTCTTCCACTTTCTAAACAAACAATTCTTGCTCAATAGTTCAAAGACTGATGGACATCAAGAACCGGCCTCGCATTCCAATCCCAGATGAAGACCCGTACAGCATCGCCAGCTCCAACGTCAACGGTTCAGGATCAAGCGGCAGTTCTGGAGGCTACGGAATAAATGGACACAATGGCCACAACGGACACAATAACAGCAATGGGCACGGAGTCGTAGCCGCCACCAGGGAACAACTGATGATGCAGATGGGACAAAGGAGAGGAGACAAGCCTCCGAAGCTACCGCCCAGGGAGAATGGCTATGGGCCTGCTGATATTCCCAAGGTACGTGGATACAAAGTGAGTTATCGATTTTGGTGACCTTTTGCATGCTGTTGCACCTTGCATGCTTAAATTGTCACTTTTGAAAGTTACAGGACCGAGAAAAGATAAAACTTATACTACAATGCATGACCAAAAAGCAGTATCAAATGATGATAATACAGTTACTGAAGTAGCAGGTAAAGAATAAGCTAGGTTTGCACCCGTAGGCATCGTAAAAGGCAAGTTTGGAGCCAGAAGGTTGAATAACAATAGTCTTCTTTCTGTTAATAATAACATACTGCGGTTAATAAGGCCTGCCAAGCGTGGTTGAGCAATATCGCTTTATGACCGATTATTGCAGTTTTCTTATAAGCTTTTATGACCAGCTATGAGCACAGCCTATTTAATCAACTCAATGGCATAATTGTAGTCGATAAACAAATTGTCAATACTCAGTCAGCTATTATAAAAAATAAAGAAAACAAACACGAAGACACTTCAAAAGTCGGTAGCAAGGACACGTGTAGGTAAATAAATTTTCAATGGCTTATTTTAGAAGTTTCGCCCTTCGTGAATTAATTTAATAGGATATGATTTACGAGGCCTACAGTTTCATGATTGAATAATAATAAACTTGAACCCTCTAGTTCCATTTCGATATAAAACGTAAGATGCGGTTGCGGATCGACAAAGTAATTTTCGAAGTGAAAATTGCATTACGAATTATTTTTTCGTTGTTAAAATTGTGCATCAAGGGTACTTTTGAGATGGCATGGCTATTTTTATTACGATAATTTACATGTAATTTTTATTACATCTCATCTTATAATAAACATCCTACCGCCTGCGTCTGCGCTGGTGATCTTTATATATTTTATGTCGCTGATTATTCAGGTTCTTTTAGATGTTATTTTGACTTTTATTCTTTTTAAAGAGCAATTTGTGCATTTCCGTCGTCTCCGAGTGCTGGCCGTGAGTCCGTGACAAAATATTTTACAATAATTGTATGTTTAACTTGTGTGTTATTACTTTTCCATGGTAATTTCCTACATTCAAAACGAGTTGTGCTTTTGGCTTGGTGGCGTGTGTGTTTATTTTGTCTTGGGGTATAAGTCGATGGAGACGTTAAGTCATAGTATAGTACAATACCTAGACGGTCAAAATGTAAGGAACAGCTGTTTTTTAATTTTTTTTTTAAATTGCCTGGGAATAATTTATATGTGGCGGGGTTCGGAATGATGTACTGAATATATGGTATTCCTTTGGGCGTTGATTTCCACCCTGTATTCGTAACAAATCAGGCTTCAATACTATTAGTCGGCACAAAGTCAACCAAACCAGAACTCCCAAAGATCACTTTGGAAAATGTAAATCAAACTGAAACCACATTAATCTTTGTTAACCCTTAATGCACATTTGACAAAACTAAAGAATATAAAGGCACACAAAGTCAACTTAGTGATAAAGATACGATTTATGCAAATTGAAATGCAAAAATGTCTCCGAATGAATTATGGATGACGGCTGTAATCGGCAAATAAGTCACATGAGAAATGTGCTTCATTCCTTAATACGACTTTATCAATCAAGAGCAAATCTTGATTTAAAGTCAGCTTAAGTTCTTAGTCTCGAAAATATTCCAAAATAATTATAATCAAGAGCACGTAAAAGGAGAAAAGGAATAAATCGAATGCTAAAATCCTCAGACGAATTCAAATTCCAATCATCTTAATCCTATCTTTCATTAAGTCCCATTAAATATCTGCTGGATTTAGAAATATATCGATTAAACAACTTTCCGTATTCGGTTCTTTTACATTAGCCTCATTGTAAATTTTATCATTTACTTGTTTATTCTGCAAGTCATTTATTTTTCCGTCATCGTCAAATTGGCTTTTTCTACAACACAAAAGATCACATTTATCATTTGATTGAGTTTATAATAGATTGCTTAATGGATACAAATTCAACATAATGCGAATCAAATGGTTTCACATTTTTGCTGCCACCAACAAATTCTTAAAATCATTTGAAGCACCATTTGTTTTTACAAAAAAAATAAGTACCCAATATTACTATCATGTAACTCATGCATCAAATAATAATCCAGGGTTGTAAGGTGGCTGTCATGTACTTATCTATTCACGTCAATAATTCTTTCTTCCTCAACAAAACGTATTCATCCATCATTGCTCAAATCATAACAATTGTAAAGATATAAACATCGGAGGAGGTGAAAGTTCAATCCGATTAACGCTTGTCGGTTCCGACTTGTTGTCAGATAATTGTGGACATACGCTATCGCAACTGTGTGGAGTGGACAATGGTCGGCCCAGCGGGAAAGATAACCCTGACGTATCTCACATCTCATCGCCTCCCAAGATAAATGATAGCGACTACATAGTACAGTCGCGTCGGCTTTTACTCTTTTATTGGTTTACCTAGTCTTCGATTCTGACACCATACAAATGAACAATGTCCTTTGTGTGTCTGTTAAGCTTCAGTTTTATGCCTGCTAGGTGTTTATTAAGAAAATATACTGCGTGAACCGATATGTCTGTCTGTGTGTCTTGCCACTTTGCTAGGGTGGTTTCCATAACCTTTATTTGATAAGATCCTGCACCTATGAGTTTTATATATCACGATTCGTCGTTTTTTGATGCCATCTTTGGTTCGTTACAAGGTAAAAGATTGTACGGCGCCCACACGTTCATATTATTGCATCTGATTTTTGCTTCGTGTTTTATACGTGAATTACTTGCTTTTACATGTTCTTAGGCGCAAGTTGTGTTGTTTAGTGGACATATTACAATGTAATTGCGTTCTGGGTGTTCCTCTAGGCGCTATCTACCTTTCAAGTCGCCAGGAACGTTTTAGAATATCTAATTCAAAACTTTACGAAGCGCACTATACTCGGTATACAAATGCAAAAGGTTGAAACGTTTTCTCAAGCAAGAAGTTGTACGGTACAAGAAATTTTAGATATATTTAATCAACATTGTCGTAATTTTGTTTCACAGCCTGATTACGACGACATAGAAGGACACGATGGACGCGTGCCAACACAGTTCCCGAGAGGCAAATCAGATAAGGGCAAAGACAACAAGAAATACGGTGAGTGTCACAATGTTGTTATTAATCTATGTACTTCAATTAATATAATTATATAGAGAAAGGTGTATGTAGGTACAATGCAAATCTTATAAGGGTTTTCCTCAAAGAAACCAAAATTGATAAGCCAAACAATAAATCACACGACAAGGTCGAACCTCCAACAAACTACGATTCTACTTTTAATTAAGCCCAAAACTATTTAAAGTCCACTAAATCTCTTCAATACACTACAAGAGTCTAATTACGTTCAGGACCGTTCATAATTTACCGGACTTCAATTAACTTTCCCATTTTTGAAACAAAGGGTATCAAGAAAAAACAAACAGAAAAATTTAAGCATTAATTACTAGGACAATATAAATTCTCTTCGTAGTATCACGGTGTCCTGTCTTGCTGAATGGGTAATAACAGTATTTAAAAGGTAGAGGTGAAGGCGCCTACATTGAGAGCGGCCTGTAGCTTGCCTGCCAAGTTTGGTCATGACTTTGGTCATAATTCCTCAGTAATGGACAAATAGGTTCAACTGATAGCAAACTGTGGCTTCTTAGTGATTTTTAGTCAACGAATGCTTGTAGATTCTTTTTCTGTGTGTTAGGATTTGCGATTGGTGCTGTACTCTTGTTTTTGTTTCGCTTTCTTGAAAAAATATTATTCCCTACACTTTAAATACGAACTCATATTGAAATAATGTTTGCACTAAATTCCTAGACGTCGTCATGTGTATTTAAATCTTCAGTTACCAACTACACATCAATTGAATTTAATTTGACTGGACATCACATTTGTCAATTCATTACCACACGGCGAGTAAATTACAAAACTTTCTATTACATATCACAACGTCCAATCACAAAGATATTATTTACGTTTCCACTAGTGATATTAGTCAAGCAATCACCGTCGTTTGCGACCACAGCTGTCCATTCGAACACGGCATAGTTGACAATGCAATGGATTTATGAATGCGACTTGCAATTTATACAGCAACGTTGCAAGTGTGAACCTTTATATCACCATCTCTAGCCGGATCATCATTTATAAACCCATGTTCACGCACAAAGTGATTTAAAGCAATATTTATAAAATATGGAATATGGATGTAAGGTTATGGGCACAATGAACAGAAATGAACGAAGCCTTTTGATGTGGTAGTGATAAAAACTGATATACAGGGGTTATTCTTGAAGAGATTGCTGTTATGCTTGTCAATACATTACTGCATATTTTACAATAGACAGTTCTTTTTATCTTAAGACGAGTGTAGGTATGTATACTATCTTTATATTGAGCTGATTTAAAATAAATCAATTCCGAAATACTTTTATACTCATAAAATTAAAATTAATTCATGATGCTAAGTCTTGTCATGCTTTATCTTTAGTCGCCATAGAATATGCACCTCGAGAGTGGAATTTTGTGTTTCTAAGAAACTTTTTGTTCACAAAAAGACAAGGCGAGTACCTAGGTAGTGTATCAAGAGCATGGCCATACATCACAGATTACAAGGAGACACTTACTCAAACACCACAAGCACCGTCTTAAAAGGAGTAGATACTATTTAAAATATTAAGAGTTATACCGACCCGACAAAGAGCGCAGTCTCTTTTGAAATATGACCACAGCTTACGTTTGAATACACTTTAGACAGTTATTCTTTAACATAAAAGGACGTAGACACATGAGTACGAATTTGGAAGCTTTATGCAATTTAATTTCGCACAATATCTGATATATAAGTAGCTCCGGTCTTCGTTCACGGATTCCTGACTGTCAATGTCGAGTCACGTTCGACGCATTCCACATCCGATACGGCTGATCGGATTTGACGTTTTTGGATCGCATTCGCACGCTTTAATTCGAGAGCACTTGCTTTCCATTCATAAGAAGCGCTAAGTGCAGAGGTTATAAGTAGACAATGCCCCGGTGTCGCAACCGCCGGCTGGCATTTCGGCGTATCCTTGATATTTGAATCGTCGGTATTTGGAACGAGCCAGGCGTAGGATGCGGAACATGGGACGGAAAGTGCATGCGTTCCGTTTTATAGGCGAGTGTGTTCGCAGTTTCTAACATAGGAATAGGTGAACGTTAGCAATGTTATGTAAAGACTCGTTTCCAGGTACTAACACGTCTATTGGTGCCTGCTTACGTGTAATGTGATTTCATTATTTTTGTTTTGTTTTCAGATGATCCGTACTACTGTGGTCTGCGAGCGCGCGTGCCGAACTTCGTGAAGACTAATGGCGCGAAAGTCTTACCTGCAATGACTGAGCGTCTGACTCTGAAGGAGGCTCCAGTGCCCAGCAAGCGCTACAGCGTAGCTCACGCCCACCCTGGCCCATTCCCGCCGCTCATGGCTCCGTTTGCGCACGCTCCTATGCCACCACAGGCTCTGTGGCACGCTCGTTCTTACGAGAGCGGAATCGGTGCGTACGATCGTCTCCCTAGAAAAGAGAAGCTCATGGTCCAATTCTATCCGAACAGGGACACACGGCTGCGACCCCTCGTGATCCAGCAGCCGCGCTAGTGTATATAAAGACTAACCCCGCACTTTAATTCCACCGCCTCAACGCGGACTCTTCGCTCCAATCTTGGTATTTAAACTTTCTGTTATATTAGTTAGCTTCGCTTAGTAGCACAACTCGCCTGTAAGCTTCGTTTCTACACTTTTCACACTTCTGAGTTCATCTCTCATATTCACCAAGTATTGAATGCTCATGACTATACTTTTTTCTTGACAATCTTGTCAAATCTTGATTCTTACAAATTGCGATATTTCCTTTTCGAAAGCTTTGCTATCATCCTTAGATGTATATTTCAAATGCAACAGGTCCCCAGACTAGGCAGCCGTTTCAGCAACAACTAGGAACGAATTCCCTTGCAACGTTGATCCCGTATGTGTGATTGTAACTAAAATTAATGATCGTTGTTTCTTTATTAACCCAACCCGTTGCTTATCCATTAATGTTTGTAACATCTCCACTAACTCCGCTAAGTACGGTGATCTTAAGTTAGTCTACAACTTAGTAGTAATAAAGCAAGCCTTCCTGGCAAGCAGACTCTTAAACAAAATTAATTTAAAGACCCTTAAGACAATTCAGCCGTCTAAAACGTTGGTGATTATATTACTTGCAGACGGAGAGCAGCACTATGACCCATACGCGCTGTACGGGCGCCTGCCCATGCCAGGACGTGGCTTCCCCCCACCCCCCGCCCCGCACGCGCGTCATATGTTCATTGGAGAGTGGGACTAGAGTGCAAATCACCTGACATCTGGCAACTTAACCTAGACATTAATAACGGATACTGTCAAATCGAAATAGTGAAGTCACAATATATTTTGGTATGATTTGTTTATATAGATGACATCATTTTTTCGAATGAAGAAAATAATCATGTAACCAAAGATTGAAGTGTATTTTTAACTGGTTTTAAGGTGCATGAAGACAAGCATGAAATTAAGAATCGATGTGACAGTATCTTGTAAAAACGTAATCTTTATTTGTATTTTTGTAAATATTCAAAGATTTGTAAAATAAAAAGGGTATAAATTTGTGTTTACTTCGATGAAACAATTATTTACTTTTGTATGAGAAAAGCAATGAACTATATTGCTTTAAGGGGTATTGCGAATTATCGAGATTTCTAGTATACATTTTAATGTAACTCTGTAATCAACCTTTAATTAAGTGATAGATTTAGCGTATATAATTTAGTAATAAACTTTACCAACTTGTTAGTAATAACGTATTTAACTGAATATTGTAAAAACTTAGTTTACATTAATTAAACCTATAAGTTAACTATCACTGCCAATATTTAACGATTTGCGTGTTCAATGTCATCACAAATGTCGTCTTGTCGTTAAAATATTTCTTTTTTTTATAATATTTAAGTGGCAATCCTAGTCAGAACAGGGTTGGGAAATTTTAAAACGATTAGGGAGATTGAGATTTTTTTGTTATTTTATTTATAGCTAGTTTCAAGAATAATGGAAAGTTTTATCAAAATAAATGAATGTTTTTTTTTTTAACAAAATAATAGCAGATTCGCATTTATTAGTGACTTTAACACTCGCTAATAAATCTTCTTGTCAATATAACGCAATATTTATTTTTAGTCAAAAAACAAATACATCACAATATTTACCTTTGTCTTTAAAAACATCACGTTTTCTTAATACATATTTGTTATTTGTATGTAAATTGCATATTATTGAATTCTAATTAAATATTAGGTTAAAGTAGGAATTCAATTTTAGTTTTAATATATACTTTTGTAAATACATCTCTTCCTTAATATTGTTTTAAGTTCTATATCCATGTATTTCCTGATATATTTCTCCAATACTCAATTATCATAATAATTATGATCTAGTTACGTACAACTAAGTTGACAATTTAAATGTAATTTATTGTCACAATTACTTTTAAGATTTTAATATTTTTTGTATATTTAGATACGTTTTGTATTCGTAGCACATAAACGGTGTAACAAGACCCTTAACGAAGCCGAAATTCACTTGTTCTCCCCGCCAGTGTGATCATTTTTTTGTTCTAGACCATACCTGGGACCTTCTAGTTACGGGGATATTGGGGGTCAAAGTTCCAACTTTTTCACAAGTTTTTTTCTGAAATACATGTTTTTAATGTATGATTTTTAAACACCTCCCCTGTACTATTCAATCCACCCATCAGCACAATGTTTTGAGTGCGTTACATTGAGTCCTACCGTAAAACGTGATTTTTCACCCCAAAAAAAAAAGTCGTTTCCCAGCAATTATTTTTGCGTAAAGTTACTTAGTTTGTTGTACAGAATGCTTGGTTGACGGCTTCGTGAAGGGTCTTGTTACACCCTGTATAGTGTTATTATAATATTATCCGATATAAAGTAACTTTAAAATAACATCCCAAAAAGAGCTATGTTGTGTACAAAACAAAACTCTTTTCAGTGGATCTTATTTTAACCGCTTCTGAAACTGACATGTAGCTACATAAATTCGGAGGTGCTACACAGGTTACCATAAAATATTGTATCTTATGCATTATTGTAGATAATTATAATGATACTTTTTAGATGAGACTTTCCCACGTCAAAAGTGTAAGTATTTTTCAAATCAAAGATGATGATTGAGGAAAAGAGATAGCGATTGATAAAATAAATGTATTACAAATAGTTACGATCTATCGTGAAGATGTACATTATTAAACAGATGACCAAGAAAAACTTGCTGACAATTTCAATGAAATAAGTACAGCATTTTTTATTGATACACCCGATGGTGTTCTGGTAGAAGACACAATTAACTCTGGCACAATGTTAAATACTGCTGTTAATACGAATTAGTAATGTAACATCAACATCCACTTGTATTGTATAGCATTGGGTGTTGGTTATCGAGTAACCTATCATAAGGAAGACCGTTTATGAGTAAATATACAATTATTTTAATAATACATTCGTTTTATTGAAAAATTACACCTTATTTTCAAATCAACATAAAAAAGTGCGATGATTCCCAACATCCACCACCGGCTTGTTCACCAGTGGTGGATATTGGGAATCATCGAAAAAATTTATGCGTTAGATTCTACTACAGCTACAATGATACAAACTACGCTAAGGGATATAAACAGAACGAACGCGCCACCAGACATCAAAATGATATTAAATCACACACGTCTACAGAATCAACTAAGGTTTCTTATATTCACCGGCACCTATCCATTTCTTAATCAAATACTTAATATACCTTCTAGCTTCTTTCAATTCTTCAGGGTCTTTAGATCTATCTGAAAACAAATCCCTGCAATGCGATGATAAAGGTATTATCTTAGCTGGGGCATCATAAGATACATCTTCTAATACTCCTAATCTGTGATAAGGATCCAAGTCACCATTTACAAACACTACATTGGTAACATTAGGTTTCAAACCACCATACATTTTATTAGAACGCTCGATCCCTTCATCAATTCTTCTCTCATCAAATTCTTCACCATAAGATTTAGTACACAAGCTGTAGAACAAATCCATATGAATATTATCGGTGAACGGTTGCTTGTCTGAAGAACTACTTGGCCAGTAACTAAATTCTGTACAAGTTTGGTAAGTCCAAGCGGTAGCCCAGTCAACATCCTTCATCGCTTCAACCATCTCATCAAAATCATAGTTAAAGCAACTGTTTTTGTTACTCCATAAATCAACATCGTCATCTTTGGAAGATTTTACGTGTAACGTTTCAATTACATCGTCACAAAAATTCTTAATACTCTGAGGATTACCATATTGAGCTTCGTACATGAATTCAGAAGTCTTGTCTAAGAAAAATAACTGTTTGTTTTCTGACTTGTTCATATCTGTACTGTTACAAATCTCTTCCTCTTCTTTAAGCTGAGCAATACCATCGCTTGTCTTGAATAGCTCGTCATACCTGTTAAATACTTCGGTAATTTTGTGATAACATCCTGGCGTTCCTTGCTGTTCGAAGTCATCACTGACATTTTCTAAATACTCGAAGAAATCTTTCACCGCTAGTACTGGTGCACTGCTAGCAATAGCAGCATCCACTAGGTCGGGATACAGGAGTCTCATCCAAGCTGCTAAGTTCCCGGAGTAAGAGCCTCCTACTACTACAACTTTTGATTTCTTATATTGCGGCCATATTTTAATCTTTTCCAACAAGTTTGCAATATCTGCAAGGGCTTGTCTAGAACTGAGAAAGGCCAAGTTTTCTGTGCTCAATTCATCGAAGGGCTTGCTTTTTCCGTAGTACCTATGTTCGGATAAATACATAGCGCCATTGGTCTCTTTTGCCAAGTCATACAGTATTCCAGTCTGAAGAAACACTTTACTTGCTGCTCCTTCCCCGTTGATGAATAAATAAATTGGACCTTTTGCTCTCCAGAAGTCAAGTCGTTCAAAGTACCTCATCTTCCACGTTCTGGTTTCGGTTTCATTGAAATGGTCTAACGGTTGTTTGATCCACTTACTAGAAATTGGGGCTGCATCTAGCAATCCCACTGTAGACGTAAGTTCTTTCAAGAAGAATCTGTATCCATTACCAAGGCCTGATATTCCGAGAGCGTTTGAGAAGTAGAAGCACGAAGACAGTATGATATTTAGTGCGGTTAAGTACATTGCAGTGAGTTCGCAGTTGCCTGCAGCCACAACGTGTAATGATTACTGGGTTTTGCAAGCTCATTGTGCAATCATCGACAATGCCTGCTATTTGGAACGTGCGTCATACATATTTTGTATATCACGTAGTTAGGCCAGACCTACATACATGCGGGTACTAAATTCAAATAACTGGTCGTGTCGTCCCTTATTACGAGCATTATCTAAGAATGCCTTCTACACGATGTGGTGTCTGCGAAAATTAAGTTAAATTAAGTGTAAAGTGGGTGTTGTAAGGAATAGTACATTTTTATATAAGTGGGGAAACTTTGTTATTGCATTCGAGCGCGGAATTAACACCCGAGCTGCAAGCGAGGGTGTTATGGAGTCGAGAACTGCAATAACAAATCCCCATGCGTATCAAACGACGTTTTTCAATACACTTTCGCAGAAATAAAATATTAGAACGGAAAGTATTTTTGTCAGGAATTATTAGGAAACTATGATTTAATTTGCTTTTTTTCCGCGCTTTGCTTTCGCCAGGTTGAAAAAGATGCACAGGTAGGATGCTGTATACAGCCTACTATGAAAAAAAGAAAATTCATTATTTTTTTTAATTTAGAACACATTAAGATGTTAATTTGTTCAAAAAAATAAATATATGTTTTAAATAATCATTTTTATCTATGATATTCTATTTATAAACATAATTTAAATACTCGAAAAATACTTAATCCGTAAAGACGCATATCTCTTTGCCGGGATTAAAAAAAAAACAATCACCGCTGACTAAAGTCCATTTCACGAAAGAAGTCCCGCAGACGCAGCGCTGTATTCGCGCGACATAATGTTGCCACGGTTAAATATGGGGAAATCAGGGGAAATAATTTATAGTTCATTTTATTAACTAGGTACTCGAATAGTTAGATAAGAAAAAAAATGTTTATAATAGAATGTATTTTTAATATAATAGGTACCATTTGATGTCCATACTGCTAAGGTCAGATTAGTGAAAAATAAATCTTCCTGTAATTTCTAAATTATAAAATGGAGATGTTCGACCAACTTTAAATTAGAAAAATAAAATAACATTTAAAACTTTTATTCAAATTTTTATTGAATAATTATGATCGGTCATACTATGATCACTGTCAGAAGAGTGAATAGAAACAGAATCAGATTCTGTTTCACTATCACTAGCCGTGGATATGTAGGTGGACCTTTGTTTTGTTTAATTAATTCAAATAATACAGCTTTTGTCCAAGTATCTTCATAATATACTCCCTTTTCTCGCAGCCATTCCTGCATGTCACGTTTAATACTTGACATTGTAGGTGCTTTATTAATTTGAGTGCAGTGATACGGAGCGTTGTCCATTACCACAAGTGACCTTTCAGGTAGGTTAGGAATGACTTTTTCACTCATCCATTTCAAAAAATTTGTTGAGTTCATGTCATCGTGGTAATCTGATGATTTGGATTGGGATTTGAACATTAACAATGCACCATTAACAAAACCATTTTCAGTTCCCGCATGAGCAATTATCCAACGACTCCCTGATGACTCTGACACGAACATCCCAGGCTCCTCCTCACTTTGCCAGCAACTTTTGGCATGATAAGTGTTGTGTATATAGGTCTCGTCTAAATATACTACAGGTTTTTTCTCCACATTGCGATTTCTTCGGATTCTCTCCAAATATCTTGAACGCCATGCAGTAATATCATAACGTTCCATTAGTAATTTACGTTTCGATTGGCATCGCTTATACTTGAAACCGATGCTATGCAATATACGGTGCAATGTTGTAATGCTTCCTTGATAATTTATGTCTTCTCTCAAAGCTGCACGTAATTTAACCAATGTAGGTAATTCCTTCTTCACAACATAAAAACTGTGAATTTTTTGCCGTATAGCACACAAATCAAATCCATCCAAGTCGAACTTTTTAGGATGCGGGCGACTCTTCCCTGGGGTGACGATAACTTTAGAAGTACTCGCCGCTGTTGCGCCTTCTTTTGTAACTCTGGTTACAGTTTTCTCTGACACACCTGCAATAAAATTAACAATAAAAAAAAAATCAAACAAAGATTATTTTCGTATTTAATTACATTATTGTTGAATATAACTTTACAAATTTTTGTAGTGTTGTGTTAATTCCTTTTCAAATTTTCCTTAATAAAAATCGTGCATTAAAAAAAAAACTTAATTCCAATCTGTAAATCAATCGGGAAAAAATCTGTATATGGCAGCCCCAAAATTTACCTGACATGGCGGCGACTCTTTTGCGGACATTGTGTATTGGTATTAAAACGCCGCGATTCTTGTGTTCCGCTTCACAGAACTCCTTCACCTTTAATATCATTTCTCGACCTGCACTTTTTACAACTTTTGGCATCGTAAATAAACCTTATAACGCACTAATCCAATAATAAACTCTCAAAATATCTACCACAACAAACGCACCTTGATAACATCGACAAACGACAACATGGCCGATCTCCCCATCTGTCAAATTTAGTTCCACAATTGTCCGCGGGACTTCTTTCGTGAAATGGACTTTTATATGTAAAGTCATTGAACCCTTTAGACTTATCTGTGCAAATTTTTATTTCCGCACGTGTGCGGAAAAATATTAAAAATCGCACGCGTGTGAAATACATTGCATGTTGAACCTAATCGTAGTGCGATTAGAACCAGTTTTCGAGAAAGTGTATTGAAAAAAATTTTTAGATTTTGCCAAAATATACGCAGAAATATATGCCAGTGGTGACATCACGAGACCTTCTTACAAGTCTTCCCACACCACAGCGTGCTTCTACAGAGCCGTGATGTTTATAGCTCGAGGTGAGGACAACATTCAGTGTCTGATCGCAGCAGAGTTGAGACGTCCCAGAACTGTACCCGACGCATTATGCTCCGTGTTATAGCGTTAAGTTGTAATTTCAAATAATTTAATTGTTTGCTAAAAACAGTGTATCGCACCCAGTGTGTTTTTATTGCACGAAACCCATCTTCTGCCCACATGATGTAATAATAGTCCTCCTGACCGTTTTCGGTCACGGCGGCCAATCTCAACCCAGATTAACCATCGGCACGGGAGATATTATAGTGCACAAGTGAGTGCGCAGACACAGGTGCACTCTCTGTTCCTTTACTCTCATAGTCCGATGGCATGGGAAGGCAATTCGACACGACCGGAGAGAGATCAGGCGCAGGACCAAAGGCTTAACGTGCTTTCCGAGGCACGGGGGTATCATACCGCCAACTTCCAAACTCCGGGCTAGTACTGAGAAATTTCGAAATGAAAAACCGAATAGCACATTTTGCCCGACCCGGGAATCGAACCCAGGACCCCGTGCTCAGCAGTCGCGCTTGCGACCACGAGACCAACGGGGCAGCCACATGACGTACGAGCCTAACGGAATAAATCCCGACAATCCGACATACAATATGGAGTTGGTTAAATTAGTTGCACTCCAAACTATACGTAAAGATTCTTTCTTTTTCGTGTGGTTAGTGGCTATCCAGGTGTCAGAGTTTTTTTCCGCCCATGGAGATTTAACTTTGCTTTACATGCCGTCAAGAAATATCTCTCAGGCATGCTGGTTTCCTCACCATGTTTTTATTCACTGAAGCAAGTGATAATTTTAGGCAATACGCACATGAATCCGAAAAATCGTGCGAGAGGTGCGTGTCTTGGGTTCGAACTTGAGACCTATGTGTTGGCAGACCACACATATTATATAGCTACCAAACCGAGCATACCTACGTACTTAGTATAATTAATGTACCCTACAAATACTAAGGGACTGGAGAGAATAAGACTGTTAGGTAACGAAACGGGCTTTAGTGCTTATCTGCACAACCATATATTATTTTTAAGAATCTTGCTCGAGTTTACCGAATGCTTTAAAATATTCATCGCGAGAATTTTACTCTACGGAGTTCCAAACACTGGCTGGTACACGATCTTAAATGGCTGACAACACCGCGCGTCGTCATCTCGTTGCCACGGCAACGCATTAACAACAAATCTAATGCGCCGGTCGACTTTTCGAGACACTTGACCCGGTTTTTATGTGAAAAAAATAATTAATTACTTGGTATTGTTATGGATTTTTCTGAGGGTAGCGCGGGGGGTAAAAAGTCAGACGCCCCTCGGCCTTTATCCAGACGGGGCCATCGAGATACTGGCTCCGCTGTGTCAAGGTAAGTTTTAGTGCTTCAGTGCTTGGATTTTTAGATAGATCGTTCTAATACACCATGTGTTTGCGATTGTGCTTTACGTCATTTGTTTTATAGTTTATTATATGTGCCATTTGTAGTATGTCCTTTAGTGTTCACTATACATATACATTCTCTCTGTAGTAGGTTCTTAACTCCCTAGTAACTACATTAAAGATTCCTACTTAATTATTTATTTAGCTTATTTCCAATACTACAATTGGCTCTAAGCCAACGGTAAAGAGTTTAAAAACTTGCTGTCGGCATCTAACTCGTCCCATCTCATCCTATCCCGCCCGTCTCGTGTCTAGCCTTTTCTCAACTGTGTGAATGTTAGAGTCGCCTTCCAGTCAAACCGGTTGCAGCTGAATGAATGGCACACCGCCAGACAGTTATCACAGCAATTAAGCAACAGTCAAGTGTCAACAGTTCCACAAATGCTTTATCCATTATTAGCAACCCGATTGACGAATGTAGACAATGAGAAGTGTTTTGTTTTTTTTATTAGTCTGTGTGTGTGTTCTACTGCTGGGCAAAGGTCTCCCCCAATTCCTTCCATGTGCTCTTTTCCTGTACCCCCTCGAACCAGTCCTCGCAGTATGTGTCCAGATCGTCTCGCCACCACTTTCTGTGCAGCCGACGTGACCCGCCCAAACCTATTTTAGCATAGCAGCCTTCTTGCCAACGTCCACCCGTATGCCCGTTTTGGAACGCAGCGTGATGTTACTACCCTTACTTTGTCTTTTGACACCCAGAATGCTGTGTTCCATTGCCCTTTGGCAAACTCCAAGGCGGATCTTTTGGCTCTCGGTGAGTGACCAGGTCTGAGCACCGTAGGTTAGGAAGGCACATCGTTCATCAAGGCACACGTCGATGAGTTTGTGCTTAAGGAAGATCATCCTTGAAGGTCTTCATGGACCAGTAGCTTTTCCAAGCGTTTTCTACTCGGCGATCGATTTCTCTTTCTTGCCTGTTTTCGAAAGATACTAACTGGCCCAAGTAGGTAGATACACTCATCGATATAATGTATTTCCTGCCGACCCTACACTTAGTGCTGTTGGTCAGCTGGGTTTTAGACCGATTAATCGTAAGTCCTACCCTAAAGCTGGCCGTGCTCAGTTTTAGGAGCGTGGTCTGTATTTCCAGGGCTATGGGGCAAAAAGGACTATGTCGTCGGCAAATCGGAGGTTCGTCAACCTCTTACTGCCGACTTTAATGCCTTTGGTTGTTCATGAGGCTTGTAAATAGCTTCGAAGAGAGCGGGTCGCCTGTTAAAGACCCTTCTGTATTCAAAAAGAATTTTAAAAAAATCAAAAATTCCTCATACAAACATGAAAATTGGGAACACAATAAAAAAATATCAAGCAAATCGGTCGAGCAGTCCACAAGTGATGCTCCGTCTTAAATGTGGCAATTGATTCATTAATATAGACAGGTATGACAAAAACCGCCAACGCGGTAGAACTAGAAAGAGATGTCGGGATCAGCTTTGTTTCCGTCTAAAGAGAAAAAGAAGAGGGTAGGAGAAGGCCTGTTCGCAGCAATGGGACAAGAACTTTTCAATCATCAATAACAGTAATAACTCTGTCTTAACCACAATACAAGCTTAGTTTTCGATTTGATTTCAGGGTTCGACCCGAAGTAAAAGTTATCCATAATGATATGCAGAGGGTTTGGGGTGCACAAAAGCTAAGGTTGTATTATATAAATAAATGTAAGAAGCTTACTTACCAAGTCGACATTTCAGAAGTAGCACAATGAGGCCGACATCAGCATACCGAGGAAGCACAGCAGTGGTTAACCGCGAAGCTTCGCGACTAACCACTGCTGGGTTCGGACCAGCGCCGCCGACGGCCAGCCGGCAATCGACTGCTATGACTGGGTTTTCGAAGGTATGACGATATATCTGTGGGCACCAAAAGAAGTTTATAAACGTAAGAGATACTATAATTCGGTGACTGGACGTTTCCAGGTGAGACTTACAGAGAGTCATACGAGCGTTATTACAAGCATTAGGCGCCAATTCCACGGGAGAGAGAATCCAATAGAAATTCTATGAACACACCACACGACGATATTATCGCGGCGATAATCTGTAAGCGCGGCGTTACATCGCCGCGATTCTCTCACCCATGCCGGATTCTTAGCGTTATTCTTTTTCTGTTTATAAAGTAACCTGGTAGATAAATGATAGAAAATAAGTTTCAATAACCAATGTTATTATGTACCTACAATAGAAGAAATGAGGTGCTAGGAGCAAATAATTTGAATTTACATATATTCACCAGATCGACAGACCAATAACACAGCAAGGCATATCAGGGCTGCGCACAGGCACCGCCCGTGGGTTCCGCACACGGCAGCTCCAAGACAAGAGGTATTGGGAAGAGCTGATGCAAGTGAAGGTTAGAGAGATGAAGGCGGAGATAGCCAGGTTGAGTGAGCAAGCAGATGCGGGGGAGAGGGAGAGGTCCGCTAAGAAGCATTACGAGAAGAGAGTCAGAGAGTTGGCGTTAGAACTGACAGGTGAGTTAGAAAAGATAATTTAGGTTTTCCTCAGCAGATAAGTGTCAAAAAAGCTAGCTAGCAAGCTGATTGGAAAGGCCGATCTCCAACAGTGGAACCAAGTCCAAAAATGGAACTCCTTCTGTAGGCTTATAATGGTGATGAATATTGAATTGCGGCACAAACAGTCAACAATAAATTAAGAGGTAATTGTATCTATCCAGACTTACAAGGACGTCTAGCAGATTACAACACAGCCATACGCATAGCTAATGGGGAAGCAAACAAGCAATCAGTGGAAGAACAAACAAGGGATTTGGAAGCCAGCAATAATACGATGCAAGAGGAAGTGGAACAGGTGTTCATGGAGAAGCAGAGGAAGGAATACCAGCTGAGACAGTTACGAGAGCAGATGGATAAGGTAAAAATTCAGTTTTCCGACGTTACATTACACACAGACAATGATCTAATTGCCAAATGCCAATCCAGTTAGGCCCTCTATACTGCTCAAAACATGCCGTCAGAGTGACTCCTGCGCTACCAGCGACACGAAGAAGAGGAAGAATCTTATTTGAACCATGGCACGTATATACTAACATAGCTTTTAAGTCTATTTTTGTTACTAACACTATGGTTTTTTGGCCGAAATAAATACTTAAATAAAATAACTACATATAGCTAGGCGATACTACAGCTGACCTTTATCTATCAGAGGAACGAACGATTTTGAGGATAAAAACATCTTTTCTCGCATATTTCAGGAACAATCAACGATTACAAAACTACTAGCAGAAATGACACAAGAGCAGAAAGACGAGTATAATGAACTAGAATCTACTGCCGCTGTGCTGAGAGAAGAGGTCGATCAAGCGAGGACACAACTCGATGATCTCAATAGAGAGAAAGAGGAATTCAGTGCAGAGATATCTGGATCTCAGGTATAACCTCGCGTATTATGCGGTCGCCGCCACAACTAGGAAAAATTCGGTCAAGATGGAGAAGTTCATAATAAAATCCAAAGTTGGTCAGCAAAGCAACTGGTCAGTCGCATTGGCTGTCCGACCAAGCTGTATGAACGTTCAGATCTTGGTCGGAGTTTCTGCTTAGCATGCTTGTTGTGGTCAGTTGGTAACGGCTGCGTAGTGCGTGAAGTCCCTACTTTTCGAAAGCCTTAATGTGTGATTTATACAATAATTGTACATCAATCGCAATGTAATATGTATATAGGCAAGCATATTATAAGTTTGTGGATTACATTGATGATAGAAATGCTTTGCTCAATGCTGGTCCTGCTCCACAACCATAGGGACAAACTAATTATTGATTACCACGTGAAGTTATTGTGGAAGCAGCAGAAGATTGTAAAAATATCTATGCATAGTATACATTCAATTTCTTAATATTAAAATAACCGGATAGCACATGTGTGAGTACTATGTACCTACTGTAAAGCTACCATTTACATTTAGTTATCTTTCATTGCCTCGAATTTGCCCTGGCGGTTGAGAGAATGTCATTCTCACTCAAATGTCTCACTGATGGTGGCGCGTGTGTCGGATCATTTAGTTCCCTTCAACATGGTGCATTGAATAGTGCTCATCCATGCGTCATGTTCGAAAACGGGCGTTGTCAGTAGGGTCTGTTCATCTCTTAGCTGCCATGTTTTATTGTTGAACTGTTTTGATTATGCTTTTCCTCTGGACTATCTTAACTTGCACGTCTTTATATATCGTTCTGACATATATATGTATATAGTCTCAACATGAATGATGTAACCAAGATTATGATTTTGATTGAAAAGAGTGTACATGGAGTTTCTCGCCCATTCTCTCCATAGAAATCTACGCCTTGGAATGGGCAACTACAGTACTTTCACAAGTTATTATGCCTTGTGACTGTGATTGTAACTTCGCTTTCTTTGTTTTTCTGCCATTCAAAAGTGCCTGTAATGGTCTAATTGAAATAAATGCTTTGAGTTTGAAATCTGTCGATGTCTTGTGGTTGATAGGATGAAGACGATGAAACTATTTACACACAGATAAAAGTCCATCTACTGGAACTGCATCGTCGACTAGTAGGTGTTGAAGAAAAACGAGACAACATGAAGAATGAGATGAACAACCGTTTAGACCCGCTAGAAGAAAGAGAGAAACTGTTACTTCAGGTACCTATAGCTTCAAAAACTCATAATTAAATAAACTTAAAACCTGTCAGAACTTAAAACTAGTTGTAGGTGTATATACAAACAAAGAATAATAAATTATGGAACTACATTAGGGTTTGATATTATTCAGGTTCGTGAAGGTAATGCTGCAATCGCATCATTGGATAGCAACGCTGCGAATTTGAGAGAACAAATCAAGAAAGTGCAAGAGCTTATCGAGCAAGCTGAACAAGTAAGCAAAGCTACTATATTAACACTAAATAAATTGTAAGACCTACCAGTTTTTCGTTAAGGTCTATTTTTGTTTCTAATACGGCCCTGACCCTGATATAATTGGCCTTGGAAAATGTTAAAAGCTTTGTGTTACCTTCAGGATTTAGAAGAAGGCAACTCCGATCGCCATCAAAAATATCGTGAACTAAAGAAGAGAGAAGAAACAATGGACACTTTCATGACTTCTTACGAAGAAAACCTCAAAAAGGCACAAAACGAGATTGACCAGCTAGAACGGGATATCGTCTTCGCTTTAGAACATAGCAGTTCTAACATAGATCTAGGTTTGAGTGAGATAGACTCGTTGAAGCAGAAAGAAGGATATACTTCTCAGTATGATGATAGCAAGAAGTCTATTGATATTTTGATAAAGGATTATGAGAGGTTCCAGGGGAATTTGAAAAAGGTAAGAAAAATATCAAGATCAAGCATTTTATAGAGTAGAAGTGAAGATCAATCTAACAAGGTTGATCTGAGCGAAAGAGCCTTTAACGAAATGTAATCTGTAAATCTCGTGTATGTCTATGGCTGATAATCATTTCATTGTTGACAGGCAGAAGGAACAAGAGAACGCCTAGCTACGGAGCTACAAACATTGCCTGAGAAGACTAAGGTGATGCAAGAAGAACTAGTGACAATGTGGGATCTGGAGAAACTTCGAGAGGACGGTATTACCTTCATCATCCATCATCATCCGGATTCAGTTTTTTTTTTTTCGGATTGTAAATCATCTTAATAACCTCTCCGCTCTGGTCTGAGCAGGAGGGAGTATCAGACTTTTACTGACTAAAACCCATCCATGTTCCTTCCTTTGCCCTTTGTGTTCCAGGGCCGCGGTATCTCTTTCGAACAGTCCCGCAACCCTGGCAGGAATCGGTCCTTTCGGACCCCTTCCTGTTTGCTGACTCTCTTTGAGCCGCGCGTGGAACACGAACGCGCCGTCGACACGGCCTGTCGTCATAAGACGAACGGACGGCGAGCTAGCCCATAGCTCACCGTCCACAGGCCCGCGCCTACGGTGGCCGGGAGCCACCGCGTGGCCCCCGACGCCCGGTGCGTTTCCCGCGGCGGCTGGGACGTGAGGTTCTCTCCCTCTCACGTACCGCCACCTCCTTCGCTAGCATGACTGCTTCGCAGAAGGAGGCGACGGCGTCCCATTCCGTCTCGCTCCGGACCATGGAATAAACCAAGGCAGAACGCGAGAGGTCGCCGCCGCCGATCGCCGCTACGAGGACACGGCGGTGCTCCACCCACGCGGGGCGGACCTCCATCGTGTGCTCCACCGTGTCCTTCGGTCGATCCTCACAGTGGTAACACCCGGGCGTTTCCGCCCGCCCGATCCGGTGCAGGTACCTCCCGAAACAACCGTGTCCGGTGAGGACCTGCGTCAGGCGGAAGGTGAGGACGCCGTGGCGCCTCTCAAGCCACTCCTCAAAGAGGAATCCATCATCATCCTTAACTTGACAACATTTAAAATTGGGAAACGTCATTAAAAAATTAAGAATCAGCCAATTGGAATGACGTCTTTTTGTTTCAACAATCACATAAGTACATAATAATTATAAATTTCGCTGTATTCTATTCTAGGTGAAGTACATAAAAAAGCTTTGGAGACAGAACTGCAGCAAGTCCGAGATAAATTGGCGCCCACAGAAATAGCTGTGCTTGAAGCAACGAATAATTTGAAGAAATTGCAGGTACGTAGTCTACACTTTGATATCATACATGCTAAAGAGTTAAAGACAAACAAAATGAATTACAGATTAATTAAAATATTTGCATGCTGAGGAATCTTAGTGGCCTACTTACCAATTTTTTATGTTTCTAAACAATTAGATAATTTTAAAACACTGAGATTCGAGCATCCTACGCACAATTATGTATCTGCTAGATGATGTACATGACATATAAAGACGCTCCTTCACCTGTAATGTAACATTCCTAGATTCAATTTTGTACCGAAACAAGTGAGTCTGAACTTTTCTAGCCTATGAAATAAATTGTTTTTCAGGCCAGTCTCGACGGTAACGAAATGTACGCGAAGTTTAACGGGTTGGAAGACCAGTTAGCTCAACTAGAGAACAGAAAGACGGTTCTAGAAAAAGACATAGCTTCTATAACATTGAAGGCAGACTACGAGCCTTTGAAGAAACAGGCCATTGAAGAATTAGCCACGTTGAATAAGAAGATTATTAAGGATTTAAATAGTGTTAAATCTTACTGATAACCAAGATTTTGTAACAATATTAATATAATATATATTTTTTTGAAAGAGCGATAAATATGTTATGAAACTATGATAGATTTATTGTTTCATTTGATAGAAATGATTTACTAAGTAGTAACATTGCGAAAGCTTGGCAACGAGACGCTTCACATTGCCCATAGATATATAGATAGATAGGATATATATCCTCACAAAACTGACCACTCTAGAAAAAGACAAAGCGAATACGCTGCCAATACATGTCTCTTTTCTGCAAGCGGCAGGCAAGGCGTAGAAAGAGACAAGTACTGGCCGCAAATTCGCTTTGTCTCTCTCGTACTTTTCGGTCTGTATAAAAAAGTCGTCTGTGGTCTGTATTCACTGCACAATTGAATACCGAACGCTCAGTCCATTCTGTCTATAACACTGCCCAACGGGTGCCTCTTACGGGCACCCGTCGCGTGTCTACGCGTGTGGGCACTCCGTAGAAACGCGACGGTCTCCGTTGCGGAGACTGAAAAAGCCTCCGTGACTAATCCCGACGCGCGGAAGCGGATCCCGTGACGGAGCAATATTGTATGCCTAAACGCAGTTTCAGACCTCGTGTTCAGCAGTCGCGCTCGCCACTAGACCAATGAAGCTGTAATTTTTTCCAAGGTGTAGTTTAAGGCGCCTTGCAGATGGAGCAACTATTGCAGCAAGTGGCAACTCGTATCTCAATGGAACTGCGCATACGTAGCAACTCGAGTTGCGAGTTCCGGTGATCGGCAACAGTTTTCAGTTGCTGCAATCGATGACTAAGTTGGTTTCTAATTGCTGCAACTAGCAACTGTCAAATTTTTATCGGTTGTTTAAAGTTGCTAGTTTCCCTAACCGGCAATAGCAACGCGTCGAGCGATTCCACACCCTCCCTGCCTCTAGAGTTGGTCCCGCGCAGCGCTAGTGTTGCTCAACGGCGGCGACGTAATATAATGAAAACAAGTGCTGCTTCTTCGATATCCATCATCACACTGTAAGTAGCGTAGATAGGAACTCGGCTATCAAAGTTGCTCACAGATTGCCATAAAATAGCACAAACGTAAACCGGGCTTTTGGCTGTAGCAACTGACAAGTTTTAAAAAGTTGATAGTTGCCTCAACTAAAGTTGCTTCATCTGTAAAGCGCCTAATCCGCCATTGCAATAATGCCAGCTCAACAACCAAGTCAATAAAAAATAATGATGATAAAATTAAACATGACAAATAACAGTTTATTACCTCAATAATTTAATATCACAGTTCAATTCAATCAAATATTGTATAATATAAACTAGACAATTTACTTACTTACTAAAAAGTAACAACTAAAATATTTACAAACTACGAATACCTAGTTCGACTCAGACGAATTTCTACTTTACGAAGACGCGATAGAGTTAAAGTCGACTTATTACAGTAGAATGGCAGCCCTGAACTCACACTTAAAGATTTGTATTTTTGTGTGTGTGTTTGTTTGTAATGAATAAACTCAAAAACTCTTGCGCCGATTTCAAAAATTCTTTCACTATTCGAAAACTAAATTCACCCTGAGTAACATAGGCACCCGTGCAAAGCCGGGACGGGCCGTTAGTTGTTTATAAGAAGGCAGAAAAATGCTGGCATGTTCTTAAAGAATGGTTTGTGAAAAACAGTTTAGTGCGAGGTAGATACAGAGGAATACATAGGTTTTTGTACAAACTCGTACTAACATGTTAACTAAACGCAAGCAAACTTTAAAACTTATTTGGTAGTCTATGACGACACTATTATTTAAGGGTTGCACCACATCTGCCAGGGTTGCGGGACTGTTCGAAAGAGATACCGCGGCCCTGGAACACAAAGGGCAAAGGAAGGAACATGGATGGGTTTTAGTCAGTAAAAGTCCGACACTCCCTCCTGCTCAGCCCAGAGCGGGAGGGGTTATTTGATGATTTCCCATCGGTAAAAAAAAAAAAAGGGTTGCACCACATCTAGCGGCACGGAATCGCACTTTTCCATGCTGATAGTGGCGGTACTCTCATACAAGCCCAGAAGCTTGGCTTGTCTTTATAATCTACTAATCTTCATGATGTTAATGTTTCTATACAGTCTGAAAAGTGGGCTTGCCGTATTTTTGCCCTTAGGCACGCCACTGTCTCCTACCCTTTTGTCGCTTAACTTAAAAAGGATAGAAGCATGGAAAATTGTGATTTCGTGCTGCTTGATGAGGTACTCACACGATGTGTTTACTTTAGCATGTACTCCAAGCAAGTTTTAAAGATTTGTTGTATACAAATCTTGTAGAAAACTTGAAATTGTGACGTATGCCACAGGTTTTCGCTAATTATTTTACAAGACTTGTCGAAATCAAATATTACAATTTTTTTATGGGAATTTTCTATTATAGAAATGTGTCTGTATATTACAAATAACCATCCATAAATATTACTAATACGCGCGTTTGAAAGAGACGGTAACACAGGTATGTGGGACAGAGACAACACTGTTCATAGCCTTTTTTTTTCTTAATCACCTTGAGCCATATTTACGGCAACGTAGGTACACTGGCCTTGAGTTGATCTAGCTCAGTACGGAGTTTCAATAAAATAAGAGGCCAGCTTATACTGGTTTTGATTAGAGTGCTGTTGGTTCTTTTGGCGCGTTGCGATAATCAAGAACTAAATCCGCCATCTTGTTTTTTCTATACGACATCCACAGACAACAGCGCGCGCATGACGAAGAAAAGAACCATGACACCCTCACTATACCTACGTTGCCGTAAATGAGGCACATCGTTTTGAATACATTAAATTAATTATGTTCTTATTTATTGCTTGTCTTTCTTCGTAGCTTTCCTATTGAGTAACATAGTAAGTCCTGCTGGCACTTCCCTGTTGTTCGCTTTGATCATAGATATGATGTTGTTGACGAATTTCTGTGAAGGCGACACATCGGCGTCTTGCATTCTTGCCCATAGTGCTAAAGCTTCAGTGACGTTGTCGTCGCGTTCTGAAAAACAGAATTACAGAATAAATTTAATGTGATATTTATCTATATTTCTCTAGGCATAGGTAATGCACGTACTGTCAGTTATATAGACAAATAAATATAATTGAAGTGTCTCGTTCGTAATATCAACATTACAGCCTTTTACTGAATGCAAATGAAAATATATACGGCACTTATAACAAAAACACATGTTTTCAATTTTTGTCTGTCTTCCTGTCTGTTTGTTCCGGCTAATCTCCGAAACGGCTGGACCGATTTTGACGGGACTTTTACTGGCAGATAGCTGATGTTATAAGGTCAAACATAGGCTATTTTTATTTTAGAAAAACAGTCGAGGTTCTGTGCAAAAAAAATTAAAACCCTTGAAATTGGTAATAAAATCCGATTAAAAATGGAAGTAATATTTTTTTAAATAATAATTTCACGCGAACGAAGGCCGCGGGCAACAGCGGTGTTATAATAAATATCTTGAAGTTGGGGCAAGCCTATTTTCAATAACTGGAATGCGACTAGATTCAGTCTCTTAGCTTCTATTGTAAATATCCACGCCGTCCTCGAGATTCAACAAAATAGTCATTATCCTTTCCCCCACTATGTTAGACTCGGCTTCCAGTCTAACAGGATGCGACTGCCTATCTGACCTCCATAATCCAATAATCGGGTAATACCACGAGACCCTTAGCAAGACTGGCTGTCAGACTATCGTGCTTTTGACTACCCGCAACTAATGTCAAGTATCTACAACATGACAACCGGGACTATCGGCTTAACATGCTTTCCGAGGCACGGATAAAATTCGGTATGACAAGAGAGTATTTAATTATTATTCTATTAACATTTTGTGGAAAAGAATTAATATCCGTCGTTGCTTATGACAATATCCGCAGACGTCCAATTTTTATTTCACCATCATCATTTCAGCCGTAAGACGTCCACTGCTGGACATAGGCCTGCCCCAAAGAGGTTTGCCATACCACGCTTGGCAGGCGGGTAGATAATTAATCACAATTTTAATTTATAGTAAATAATTTCCACTTACGTAATACATCCAAGATCATATCATAGATCTCCTGAATATCGATATGTCTTACATCCTTCGCGCATTCAGCGATAGCTTCAAGCGCAGAGTATTTCTTCTCGTCGGCAAATCGTTCGCAGCGACGCAAGATAGCGTCGGGATGGAACTTCACATTGGGATCTAGGAACATTTTGCGAAGCGTTTTCTTGTAACCCACCTCGGCTAAGGCTGCTATAACTGTTAGCTGCAAGTATTCAATAGACATTAAAAAAAGATTAGAATTCCTATGTTTTTTTTTATTAGAATAGATGGCGTTGTGGCTTTTAAGAGCTTTTGGCACGATGCAAGGGGAAATTAAATGAGCTAGAGCAACTCCGCAGATGTGTAATACATTTGCGGAGTTGCTCTAGCTCATATAATTTATAGAATAGAATAGAATAAACATTTATTCGTTAATGGACAGCAGCAACACAATAGAGCAGCACATACATATACATATTACTAACAAATAGCTTAACAATTAATTAAAACAGCTCAACTGCGCTGAGTATGCCCATAACGAAAGGGTCACCTACTCAGCATATACTGGGTGTAAAACACTCAGCGCTGGTTTTCAGTAGGATATCTAATCATAATAAATCATCATCTGCCTAGCATTTTCCCAATTATGTTGGGGACGAGTTCCAGTCTAACCGGATGCAGCTGAATACCAGTATTTTACATGGAGCGAATGCCTATCTGACCTCCACAACCCAGTTAGTACTGGGTAATACATACCCCTTGGTAACACTGGTTGTCAGACTTTCGGCTCACTGACTACCTGTATCGACTGTCAAAGAGCTACAAATGACAACCTGGACCAACGACTTAACGTGCTTTCCCAGGCTCGGAGGAAACTCGGTATGTAATGGGTGGTCACCGCAGACCAACCAACTTAGACCAACCTAGGCAAGCGCGGCTTAACCAGAAGATTGATCCGAGCGGCTATTATTTAGCCACGTCGTTTTCATTTATTTTGACAGTCCAAGTGGCCCAAAAAGTCTCACCAAGGGGTATCGTATTACCCAGTACTAACTGGGTTGTGGAGGTCAGATAGGCAGTCGCTCCATGTAAAATATTGGTATTCAGCTGCATCCGTTTAGACTGGAAGCCGACCCCAACATAGTTGGGAAAGCGCTAGGCAGTTGTTTGTTGTGTTAGATCCGTAAAAAAACAAAAAAAAAAAACAGATTTTATTTATCTATACTAATATTATAAAGAGGTAAAGTTTGTGAGGTTGTAGGGGTAATCTCTGGATCTACTGAACCGATTTTGAAAATTCTTTCACTAATAGGAAGCTACATTATTCCCGAGTGTTGTAGGCTATATTTGTAACGTGCCCGTGGTATAATTTCCGACCAAAACGCGAGCGAAGCCGCAGGCAACAGCTAGTTGAACATAGTAACTCCATACATGTAACACATATCGTTGATCCCAAAAACATATCCCCACTTACTTTTGTGTGCTTAGTATTAAATAAAGTACACATTTTGCAATTACCTGAACATCACCCGGCCCATGCACCTGTTTATCAATATTAAGTACAATCTGCACCAGTTTGTTCAGCCTCCCGTTGCCTCCGACCTTCTCATTGACCAAGAAGTTTTCCTCAGCCTGTCCATCACTCATTGAGGTGAAGATCTTACACATCAACTCGTGTTTCAAAGGAGTTTTGTTATATTTGTTGGCTAGCGCTACGAATTCGTTTACTGCTTCCTGTAAGTTGTCGCTGAAAGAGGTCATGAGGTAAAGCATAATGCGAGAGACGCATATAATTTAGTACATACGTTTAAAAAAAGAAAAAAAACATTTTTGTCTATGACCCAATCAAAAAGGTTTATTTCGATATATTAGGGTAGATGACCTAAAAAAAATAATTAGTCCGTCAGATAGATTTACAAAAATTTTGGATACGTATTTTTTTCTTTTTTCACAAAAACAAAAATTGAAGACGGTACAGTGCGTCGAAAACTCGCGTGACGTCACTTGTACGTACACTTTTTACGTACACGTGACGTCACAAGCCCCTACTTCGATTATTTGATGCGTTATAACTTCGTCATTTTTTATTAATTTGATAAAACAAAAAATACGTAACCAATATTTTCGATAATCTAACCGACGGACTAAATAGAATCATATTTTTTTTACTCAGGAATCATTATTATTATTATTCCTCGGGTATATTCTTCCTTGATAATACTTTGCTGGGCGAGAGTTAATTAGCCGACCTTTGGCATTTCACACTAGGGAGTATTAGAAGTACCTATAAATATGCATGATTATCAACTCAGTGACTTTCGAAATAGACTGCTGAACAATGCCTTTTTCTACGATATGTCACCGCACCCGGCCTTTCTTATCCAGTCAAGTATACTATTGAGTTTGACCAAAGATCATTCAACAAGGATTGCTTCTCACCATGGACATTCAAAATATATACTTAAACCCAGGCCTCTTTACCATGGGGGTAGGCAAAAACCACAGAACGTGACCTGCTACGATGCCTTCATACTCCTTTTGCCTCGTCCACGTTCATACATCTGGTCATTCACGCGCGCCGGTTGCTAGTACTACACATCTGACCTTTCTGAAAAACCTCACCAATAAGGGCAGTGTATGTCACATTTAAAACTATAAGTATAAATCACTCACTTCTTTAAATGCACTCTAATCCGCGGCCCCAGCATGACATTAGTAGGCTTGCAGTACTTATACAAGATCAGTAGATCGAACATCTTGCGTACGTCGACGTGTGACCCGAGCGCTGCCGTCGCGTCGAGCAGTCGCCAGCAGTTCAGTGCTATACTACGACCGCCTATTACGTTCCTGTAAGACATATATTTTTGGGTTAGATAAATAATAATGGGTGTAAAAATACCCCTAACGAAACGAAAGGCATTTGTTCTCCCTGTCATTGCGATATTTTTTTTTTCTAGACCATACCTTCTAGTTACATAGATATTGGGGGTCAAATTTCCAAGTTTTTTTTTTAATACAATCCTTTAATGTTATAACTTTACTTTAAATACCTCCACCACCCCCGTATTATTCAATACATTCATCAGCACAATGATTTGAGTGCGTTACATTGAGTTCTATCGTAAAACTTGACTTTTCACCCCAAAGAAAAAGATGTTTCCCAGCAATAATTTTTGCGTAGAGTTACTTAGTTTGATGTACAGAATGCTTGGTTGGCGGATTCGTATAGGGTATGTTTACACCATGTATAATACGCTGGCATTCTTTGAAACGCTAGCAAAATTTGTACTGTATGTATGTTAGGTATGAGTACCGTGCCTATTTTTCATGTCTGATTGAAAGCCAGGCTTAAGAATTGCCAAATTAGTTTTATCAACTCAAAATACTGAAAAACCTACAAATTCTACGAACATGAAAAAAATATCACTCAAATGGAGAATTTATATTGATTATTTTTGGCCTGAGGAGAATTTAATTTAATTTGCTACGCTGTGAACAAAATAAACTTTTTCAAAAGTCAATTGTTAGCAATATTGCTATAACAAGAAATCGCGAGAGCGAAAACAAAGAATCGTTCTAAACGATTCTTACACTCAATGATAGGAAATTTATTAATATGAGAATTACCCTGGCTACTGTTTGTTAAAATTTTGTATTATTAGAAATACGGGCGCAAGCAGACGCCCGCGCCGAGAACGCGTCATCCACTCGTAATAGCAAACCGCAGCGACAACACTGGTCTGACGGCAAGATGCGGTAGTATCGTCATGTAAGGTGGAAGCGCAGAAGAGTCCGCGAAAATTACTCACGTTTTTTGCAATTACCAGGTCAGTGTCAGGTTGCATCTGCCTAGCCTTTTCCCAAATATGTTGGGGTCGGCCCAGTCTAACTGGATGCAGCTGAATACGAGTATTTTACTTGGAGCGACTGCCTATCTGACCTCCACAACCCAGTTAGTACTGGGTAATACGATACCCCTTGGTAAGACTGGTTGTCAGACATTTTGGGCCACTGACTACCCGTTACGACTGTCAAAGATCTACAACTGACAACCGGGACCAACGGCTTAACGTGCTTTCCGAGGCACGGAGGAAACTCGGTATGTAATGGGTGGTCACCCATCCACAGACCAACCTAGGCAAGCACGGCTTAACCTAAAGATCGACCCCAGCGACTGTTATTATTTTGCCACGAGCTCTTCCAGTGTCAGGTTATATGTGGATTAAAATATGGTAACAAATATCACATTACAAATTTTGAAAATTTTAATTTCGCGGGCTATCTTCCTTTCGAAGCGTTTTCACCAGAGTTACATAGGAACCAGATCGGTTCGTCGTTGCGGTCCTGTCAATCATTGCGATTGGACGGCTTTGTAGCAACAGTTACGGTTATATCCACAGAACAACGAACAGTAAGAAAATTCTCCATTACCTCTTTTTAGACTGGTCTATGAGCAAATCATAGGCTTGTTTGACCTTCTTCTTATACACCATAAGTGTAGCAAAGTCGATAACTTTAAATTCGTCCAATGTGAAGTTGGGTGATGTCTTGTTCAAGTCAGCCAATGCGATCTCTGCTAAGTCGAGCTCGCCTAGTTTGACGTGGAGATCGAATATGGCGGCTTTCATACCAGCTGATAGAAATACCTGGAAAAAAATGAGTTTTATAATGTGAATCAAGCACAACAGGTGTTATAAAAATTCAGAGCTCTTATTGAAAAGAACTCAATATCTTCTGGTCTTATTTGCTTTATGATTATACAATCAAACTAAACGGCCAAGACGCAGCAAAACGAATAAAAACTAACGCTAATGTAGATCTTATTTCTAGGACTTAAGTTCTACTTTGCATTGATGTTTATGAATTGACGTTACATCGCTAGTCGTTATTGTTAAGACTGTGTCATCATTCAAATCATCAATGGGTTGTATTGTTCCTAGTTCATATAAACCCAAAGAGAGATTTTTTCATGAAATAGCTATTGAATAGGGTTATATGAACTTGGAGGGTTGTATTGATGATTTGAAAGATTATAATTCTGTAACTCCATACGTGTTACTGGCGCGATCCATATTTTCATCAACATACGACCTGACACTGACCTGCAAATTGCAATAAACTTAATAAAATTTAAATTTCGCGGGCTACCCTCGAGCTTCCACCTTAATGAAAAGTCGTTTAAATTAAAGAAAAAGCCTTGCATCCCCCCAACAAACTCACCCCTTCTTTCTGGCACTTGGCAGCAATTTCCCGGGCGCAATGCAAGTTGCCCTCCCTACAGTACTGTTGTAGCAATCTCCTGAGTGTGCCACGTGTGTTCAAGCCCTTAGCTTCGAGCTCCGACAGATGCGCACGCAGGTTCTCTTCGTTCATATGTTTCTGCAAGATTCCATGGTTTTATATTAGCTTATTTTCTAGAATATTCTACATACTCGTATATCCAAAACTCACATATGCCCTATACAGTGTGTAACAGAAAGAGTATATTCATACGGAAGACTGTGGTACGGACCATCAAACTGAACCACTTTCTCTATGGGACCACCATCGAAATCACAAAAAAATAATCAACTGCCCCATACAAAATTTCAATACCTACTCGATTCAAATGTATGAGACAGCAGATTATTTTTTTACGATAACGATGGTGGTCCCATAGAGAAAGTTGTTCAGTTTGATGATCCGTACCAGTCTGCCATATGACTATGCCCTTTCTGTTACACGCTGTATGTGAGTTTTGGAATAATCGAGAGAAAACAATACCAATTGTGAAAAATTCGAACCTCGTTCGCCATCAATGGTTTTTTTTTCAACTTAATATTGCAGCAGTCACATATTTCATAAGGGCTCGGGAGCCCTTATGAAATATTAAAGGCCGGGGCCTTTGACTAAAAATCGGGACACGTTCCTGTTTCAAAATGTTCGAATTTTGGTCCTGCTAGTTTTCATGAGAGCTTGACCATAATGACACCTACTTTACGATTTAAGATATAGTTTAGGAACACCCAAAACTAAATCTTAACCGAGCGTTAGGAACCTTGAATATGCTGCTTTGAAAACACAGTTTTTTTTAAATAATAATATCAAGGGCTTGATTCAGAAAACAGTACTTCTGGACACGGCTCGTATTGTTAGGAGGTTCCTCTCTCTGGAGCCCTGACCGCCGGTAGCTTGGACCCTATTCCCGATACCGGTGGTCAACAATTTTTTTATATACAACCTGTTTTTTTTTATATCCCATAACTCTAGGGTTATATTCTGTAGGTAAAAATAATACTAAAACTCCTAGAATAGGTGGTCCAAAAATGCATCGTTTCGGAGATATCATCAATCATAATTAAATTAGGTCAAAAATTGTCACCAGTATGACGAATCTTTACTTTTGCGAGGTTGCCAAACTTCGCAGTAGTGTAGTAAAATAAATAGTAAAATAAAATATGTAGGTAAGTAATTCATTTTTATTCAAACCAATCATTCATATTTAAATCTAAGAAAATGCGACGTTGTCATATTTCACGTAAGGGTGTTTTACATTAATAATCGTGACTTTGCCGAATTATTTGGTATGAAAAATGAAAAAAAAAAAAATAACGAAGGATTGGAACATAACTCATATGCCAGTTGATTCTTTGATATGGCCTCAATCATATCCTAGAGTTATGGGATATCAAAAAAAACACGTTGTATATATATTTTTTTTTATATAGTTTTTTATAAGAAATATTAAAAAATGAAAATAATTTGTAGAAAAGATAAATAAAGGAAATAATAATAAACCATTCATTCATTTTTATGTTTTTGTCAATTTGGTAGCAATATTTTTTTCTTTTAAAATCTTCTGACTTGACTTACCGGATTCGGTAGATGTTGATCAAAGACATCGCCTTCATCGACGAGCCCCTCGTCAGTCAAAGATATGATTTGATCATGGAACTGGCCTATCAGAGTCTGATCGTGATTGTCTGGGAAACGGGCCAGGCAGTAGTCTGCGGCCAGCGTCGATATTTTGATCGTGCCCTGACACTTGTTTAGAGCCTGGGGGTGGGAAAAATACTATGATTTAGTAAAGAAATTGTAATTTTTCAAGGGTAGGGCATGGTTCACACAAACAAGATTTATCAGGTACTAGCTGTTGCCCGCGGCTTCGCTCGCGTTTTGGTCGGAAACTATCCCACGGGCACGTTGTAAATATAGCCTATGGCACTCGGGGATAATGAAGCTTCCTATTAGAGAAAGAATTTTCAAAATCGGTTCTGTACATCCAGAGATTACCCCTACAACCTCACAAACTTTACCTCTTTATAATGTTACTAGCTGTTACCGCGACGACGTCCGCGTGGACTTAGATCTTTCGCAAATGGCGCTGTCGCCGGTGTAAACATAAGCTCCGTACTTAAAATTGTTTATAAAATATTATAGTCGTAATAAACTGAAAAAAAAAGTCCTCAGTTAGTGAAAGGAGACAACAATATGCGTGAGACAGTGTTATCCAGTGAAAACCACAAATGGTGTAAATCAAAACCGGACTAAAGTTTAAGTTATGTTTTATAGTGCGACCATAACGCGAGCGAAGCCACGGGCAACAGCTAGTCAATAAATAAAATAACTCACCTTCAACAAATTAAGTACATCAGACACATCGTGTTTGATCCTAGGATGCACCATGAATTTGCAAAGAAACCTGCCAATCCAGTCCTTATTCCTCTCCATAGATTTATTTGTTATGTCTTGAAGAATATGTATCGTTCCGTTGATATCAGCACTGATTAAATATCCCTTTAGGAGAGGTTTTAGTAACCTTTCCGAGTCGACTTTGCCTAGGAAAAGTTCGCCTGTAAAAGATTTTAGAAGTTAGCCTATTGTTGATTGGTGGGGAAATAAAGTTCCATGAATAATGGACAGACATTGTCGAAGTAGAAAAATCATGGAGATTTTTTTTTTCGCTTTAGACAAAGGTTTTTTTTTTTAACTTTTTTGTGCAAAGACAATTTTCATGATTCTCTGCTTTCATATTAAACTCGAATCTTCAACTAAAAACCGACTGAGATACTCACCAAAATTTTACTGAAGAATTTTGTAGATAGTTTGATATTCAGCACGAAATTTAATAAAATTAGGCGAAAAAATACAAAATTACCCTATAGTGGTCCTATTGCCAGGCCTCTTTCTGAGAGCGAGAGGGGGCCTTAATACACCACGCGGGCCCAACGCGAGTTAGTGGATATAATATAGCTTAGAATGTTTGGTTGTTGGACATTCTGGTTTCCTTCACCGTTTCGAGAGCAGTCAATGGTGATGAAATGAACACACAGTAAGGAATCTATCAGAGTTCGAACCAGGGATGTTGCGGATATTTGCATCCGCAAATGCGGAGCCTCCGCCTTGATTTGGACATCTGCATCTGCATCCGCATCTGCAATAATCGATGCGGATGTTTATGCGGATGCGGATGCGGATGCAGCGCAGGTCGCGTTGCCGTGGGCACGTACTGATTGAGCAATAGGAGCGAAGATTTCGGTGACTAAATCCGACGCGTTTGTTATTGTTTATTATTTGTGTCTCTTAGATCAATTGTAACGTGTTTAATTGCGCTTATAGTATGAACATTGCAGTGTTTGAGTGTTATTGTTAGTATACAGGGAGTATTGTATGTTAAGCGCCTTTTTTCGCAGTTAATAATTTATTGGACAAGTGAATTCACAATGTCACCACCCTCACAAAATGAAATTTGGACTTATTTTAAACAAGATGAACATTACTAGGATAAGGGTCATTTTAAAATATGCAATAACTGCAACAAAACGAAGTTTCTTAAAAAAAATAAGATCCGCAACCGCGGTTGTGAGCTTTCAAAAATCCGCATCCGCATGTGTCAAAAAAATCTGCATCCGCAACATCCCTGGTTCGTACCTACAATTCGGCCGCTACGGCTACGTCACGGCCGTTTCTACTGGACCACCACCATTCTCCGATTATAACCAGCTACAAAATGATGGCTACTTAATAAAGCACTTAGGTAATGTTGGACTTCACAACAGAATCTACTAAAAACAAGGTGCAAACGGACCCTTCTGGTAGCCGTCAAACAAGTATTCTGTATATCAAACTAAGTAACTATACGTAAAAATTAATGCTGAGAAACGAATTTCGACTTTCTTTTTTGGGGTGATAAGTCACGGTTTACGGTAGGACTCAATGTGTCAAAAACATTATGCTGAAAGGATCCATTGAATAGTACAGGGGTCATAGAGGTATTTAATGTCAATTTTACATTAAAACCTTGTATATATTTTTTTAAGCTTGACAAAAAGTTGGTACTTTGACGACCACTAGCCACTAGTCCAGAACAAAAATAAAATCGCACAACGGGGGGTTCATCACGTACAATGGTCCAATTTTTGGACTAAGTGCGGAAACCAAACCCTTAACATAGAACATAGAACGGGGGGTTCGGCTTCGTGTAGGGTATTAATACCCTCATTATAAAAATAAAGATACTCACACAACTCACTAGCCGCCCTCACTTGTCCAGTATTCAACAGCGTCTGCATCATAGGCGTCAACACAGTCGAGACCGACAGGCCAGTCTCTACGAACTTCTTCATCAAATTCTGTGGTGATGTAAAGCTGACGTATGGTAGAGTATAGTCCAATATAGTGTCGTAGTCTGGTTTGACATCCATTTGTACCATTACATTTAGTGTGTTCATTATTCCTGAAAATACAAGGAAAATAAGATTTTTTTGTAAGGTCATCAGTTTAGTGCAAAGATTAATTTTGTATGGGACAGCTCATTATTTTTACACGAATACGATGTGTCTCATACAGAAAGTTCAGTTTGATGTTCTTGACCACACCATTCTGATGCTCTATAGTTTGGGTGCCATGGAGGGGGTAATTTATGCAAATAGTTCTGGAACTATTTGCATAAATTACCCCCTCCATGGCACCACAAGAGGCAACCGGTTGCCTCTTGTGGTGATTGCGGCAACCTACCCATTCCATTGTAGTAACAGATTCAAGACAGGCTTTGTTTAGCAGTGGATTTCGAACGGCATACAATGGTAAGAATCTCATCGTCTATTGGGAAAAAGATGGGGAGCAATAGAAATATAAAGTGTCAACGAAAATTTCTTCTAGATGATGTTGACGCCACTGTTAAGCGATACGTCACCACCGCGGAGCTACCTGAGGCATTGTCTCAGTTTGGCGGTAGACTTGTACCTCCTATCTTATATCTAGGCATGAATGCACGCTATTAGACACAGTAGAGGTACAGGTATAAGTACAGGTAAAAGTATAACAACTTACCCTTCTCGCCATAAGTCTTCGAATTATGCAGCAAAATTGGCCAGAAGTAGTGAGGTCGTAACGTTAGTCCCAGTTGTTTCATCCTAGTCATTAGGTCTAGTGCTAGGGGCACTTTGCCCAGCTGTAAGGCGGCTTCACAGGCATTCTCTAACGCTATTGGATTTCGCCCTGATGACATCAGCTCTTGAGTTATCAGGCTTACTATGGTAGATGGCTGAAAGTGGTAGAAAAATATTGCATGGAAAGAAGCACCTCAATAATAACCTCATATTATATTGTCACCGTTATTCTTAAGGTGGAAGCGCAAGGTTAGCCCGCGAAATTTAAATTTTCTTATGTTTATATTTATAGCAATATGCAGGTCAGTGTCAGGTTGTATTTTGATGAAAATATAAATCGCACCAGTGACACATTTGGAGTAAAAAAATTATAATCCTTCAAATCATCAATACAACCCTTAAAGTTCATTTAACCCCATTGAGTGACTTTTTCATGAAATAGTTATAAAGAAAATTTAAATTTCGCGGGCTACCCTTGCGCTTAAGATGGAGGCGCAAAGGTAGCCCGCGAAATTTAAATTTCCACCTTAAGTTTATTAACTTAACAGACATGTCCAACTGCTTCAACTGGATGACCACAATTATTTGTATTTTTAATATGCCACCAGTGTAAATGCGCATTACGAAGTCATTCATCATACACCTTGGATCAATGGTGGATGCGTTTTAGACTAACGTTTCGAAAATGCAAATGCACAGTCAGACTTTCTTTTAAATAGAACAATATTTTAAGCCACAACTATACATTTTTCACTTACCATGGCAGCCTTAACACAATCTCTCACAAGACTCCTCCCATGCAGCCCCTGGTCATCCTTTGGTCCAAACGAAGGTAAAGGCAAACATTTATAGATTTCTAAAGCAGCCAATGGATGATTTTGGAACACCAATTGTGTGGCAACACTCTGCATTAGAGGTGAAATTGATGGCGTTCTTAGGACTACTTCTGGAAGGAAACGTAGGACCTGAAATAATAAAGATTAGCATAATATATTATACTATAAAGCTTTATACTTAGCTCGATTAAAACTCACTGACATATTTACACTCAGATGGTGGATGGGGAGGTGGGTATATTTTGACAGATTCGTAAACGAGTAACTCTCTCGAGTACGGGAAAAGTCCCAAGCCCCCTCTTTTCGCCCCCCTTCCCCCCTCCCTATCGTATCTCTGAAACTAAGAGACGTGTGTTCTGTTTTTTTACGGATTCGTATAGGGGAGGCTCGGAAAAGTAAAAATCTTTTTTCAAAACTCCCCCCTCCCCCCACCTTCAATTACTCACCGGCCCGCGAACAACCCCTTGTGAAACCCCTACTTTGCTTAACAAACTAAAGTATGCTTTATAGCCGTTAGCCTTAGATACAGACCTTAGGAATAGTCTGATACAATCCCACAAGAGCCAAAGTCTTGACAATCTCCATGACATGTGACTCAGTGAAAAATAAACCCTTCTTCTGAGCTTTCCCCATCTCTTCGAGCATCGGTTCAGTTTTCTTGTTCCAAGCAAGCGCTCTTGCTGTGGCAGTGAATGTGTCTATAGAGGTCTCTACGTTCAGTGACCGCATCATTGTGAGCACTTCTTGTATGTTTTGAACATTTCTGGAATTTTAAAAGATAGTTCAGTGAAGTAAAAGATTTTGTGAACTGCAGTTAACCCTTCGTATCGAATGTAGATCTACGCGAGACACAATAGGTTTTTAATTGTGTCTGTATATACGACATACGAGTAGTTAAAGAAAGAAAAAGTATTTATTTGACTCGCACAGGAAAAAAAAAGAAACAAAATTAAATAAAAGCAGTCAGCTTCGGGAGAGCATCTTCATCATCATTTTTTTTACTACAATATCTAGGATGAAAAGTATATCAAATTTCTTAACAATCGGTTCAGTGGTGTAGTGGGCGGAAGGTACTCCATCCGTGGCATTCCCCGCGTAATTTTCTTTCTTTCTTTTAATTTAATTGTACAATGCCAATAACCTTTGCAAGCAATACATTGACAAAGTTTTATCTTCAGTTTAAAAATATTTAAATATTGGTGAGTACATTTTTATCTGAATAAAACTTTTAATAATGATTGAGGCCCACATTTTTTATTACGTACTTCCTGTTGCCCGTGACCTTCGTCCGCGTGAAATGATTTTAAAAATATTACTTCCCTATTTCAATCAGATTTAGTAAACAATTTCAAGGGTTTTAGTTTTTTTGAACGGAACCCGCATCGTTTTTCTAAAATAAAAGTAAGTTACTCCTTATAACATCAGTTATCTGCCAGTAAAAGTCCCTTCAAAATCGGTCCAGCCGTTTCGGAGATTTACCGGAACAAACAGACAGATAGTTTTTTTTTTTTTTTGTTTTATGTACCACTTAGAATTGCATGTGCATTCAGTAAAAGGCTGTTATTTTGAAATTACAATCAGACACTGTAACTTTATTTATTTGTATAGATGTAAAGATAATACAGGAAGGGCAGTGTGATTTTTAACCAAAGAAAAAAATCACACTGCTCTTTCTGCAGTTATTTTGTATGATCTTACCCAGCCTTTCCTTGACAAATGATGAGGGAGTTGAATACACTTTCATTGGCAGGAAGTCTTACTGATTTCATGTTAGATATTACTTCTGTTGCTTGATTTATATCACCTGCCTGATAAACACAGTACATATTAAAACTTGCTTCAAATTGTTTTATCTATGGGATGCTACATATTACGTTCTACAGGTATTCACAGTAACATCCCTAGCACTGGCATCGCTGTACATTATTTTGGATAGTGTCTAAGTTTCCAGCCCTAGCAAGCCATCATCATCATAATTTCAGCTGAAAGACGTCCACTGCTGGACATAAGCCTCCCCTAAAGCGGAGGTTTTGCCATAATCGCCACGCTTGGCAGGCGGGTTGGCGATCGCAGTGCGGTTGTCAAAAAAGCACAGAGAACGCCAATCCCCGGTAACTCCCTTAGTCGCCTCTTACGACACCCACGGGAAGATATGGGATGGTGCTATTTTTTACGTCCGACACCATACAGTACCGCATTACCCTAGCAAGTAACATGTTTAAGGTGGATGCGCAAGGGTAGCCCGCGAAATTTAAATTTTCTTACGTTTATTGCAATTTGCAGGTCAGTGTCAGGTTGTATGTTCAGGTTGTTGTTTGCGGGCTACCCTTGCGCTTCCACCTCAAATGCAACTATAAAATTAATATGTAAGTATAACGTCTGTAGCATCACTTTTCCGAGATATAAGCCATCAACGTTACAATGTTCTTCATCAGCACTATTTTGATAGCTTATTATTATTATCAGCCATTTGTGTACACACAGCAGGCAAAGGCCTACCTTCCCTCCTTCCATTTATCTTTATCCAGTGCTGTTATTCGCCAATCCTTGTGAAACGAGTTGAGTTCAATAGGTTATAGTTCGGAAAATAGCTTTTGAAGATTTTTATCGATACCAGCTAATTGATTAATAAAAGTTTTAAGTGTGGCTGGTAGTTAGGATAGTTTTGGGCCAGATAGGTGGAGCTGTTGTTAGTAAACACCCGTGCGAACCCGAGGCGAGTCGCTAGTAACACATAATTATGATATTCTGATGTATTAGCTTCAGTTTAATTAAATCTAGGCATTTTTTGCATGAAAAAGTAACAAACTTTCATATTTATAAATAATAATAATACCAGCCTATTACTGGCCCACTGCAGGGCAAAGGCTTCTTCTCAAAAGATAAGGCAGAAAAAAAATGTAAATAAAAAAAGTCCTGGAGTTTAGGTTAGTGTCTGGAATGCAAAGGAATTCTAGAATATGCGAAATTTTGAAACAATGACAAAATAACAAATGGTTGGAATTGAAAATAAGATTATTTTGAATTAAAACAAAATGAATAAATTCAGTTAAACTGTACTGCACAATTCAAAAGAAAAAGTCCATTTTTTTTTTTCAAATGTCCAGAGTTTTCTCAGTTAAAAAAAACCATAGGTCCCTTAAGATTTTATAATGTTAAAGAAGATACCAACCTCCCCTAAAGCTCTAAGAATTAGCTCATAAGTGGTCATCATGGGTTTAGCGGGTGCCATCTGACTGATAAAGTTGCTGACAGTGATAGTCCTGTTGTTTGCAATGTACACTTTGAGCAACTCGTTGAAATGTTCTACATCAAAATGTGTGTGTGGTCTGTAAATTCAAGATTCAATATTAGGAAATTAATTGTAAACTTAAACACAAGTGATAAAATCAAAATGCCATATTAGAATAAAAAATCCATTCCAGTCCATAAGAATAAAAAAATCTATTCCTATTAAAGTACTTTCTTAACAACACTTAAAATTAATGAATGTTTCAAGCACTGGGCGATACCTTTAAAAGAATGCTGAACAAAGCACTGATAGGTTTTCAATGCTCACCTCAACATGGCGAGATTAAATACCAGCCATACAGTAATACTGAAGCATTAGCATTTAGGAGATGTTTACTGCTTTTGACAATAGGCTTATGAGAGTCAACTACTTGCAAATAATATGAACCAACAACAAAGGGGACAAGTCCTAAGCCATTTCAAATATTAACCAAAACATTACTGCTTACTTTAGTGTATTCCACACCTCTTCTACCAACTGCATTCTACTCAATGGCGTTTCATCAGGTAATAGATCACCGCAGCATCGAATAAGAAGCAAGGCTTGTTTCTTTTTTGAAAAATTAAATTCTTTAACTTTAGCTAATACCCTTAACAAATCATTCTTATATACCCTGTTCTTCTGGTATATATCTGTACTGAGCCCCGTGATGTATTTTTCAAGTACATCCTCAGACGATAAAACCCCAGTCTTGACTCTAGCAACACTTGACGGCTCCTTGGATATTATAGACGTATTTCGTTTTTCTGTAGGTTTTTCTGGGACTCGACGATAAGCAGACGACGCTAATGATCTGTAAAATTACATAGTAGTTAGTAATTCAGAACATGGACAAGTAAGTACATAAAATATTATTCTAACCTAGCCGCATGAAGATTACAATAATTATGTAAACATGGAGCTAATACATATTTTCTATTTAGTTTTATACTATTGAATATTAATGATCTTGGAGCACAAGCAATTTTAATATATTGCCGGGATAACATTTTCAGATTCAGATATAAATTTAAATTTTCCGATTTCTAAATTCTTAAACAAACTAGAGTTTTGTCAAATTTGACATTAATCAAACAACAATTGCCACACTAGAAAACTAATAATTGTTGCAGCAGTAATATGTTCTGTGCACAGATAAGATATTAGTAGCTACGTTCTGCGGGTTGCGGACTTGCAGGCAGTGAGATTTTTTGCAATTAGTGCTATCGTTTTTGAGCTCACCAGATGGCGCTAGTATCGAGTAAGGTCATGAGACCGAGTGGAGCGAAGGAGGGAGGTGGCGAACGAAGCGTGCCGGCGACTTCCGTAGCGTAACGACCGTCCTCTAAAGTTGCTTGCTGTTGGGGCTCCCGCGGTTCTGTAGCGCATCGGGCATGTTCGCTGAAGCTAATACAGATAGTTTTCAAGCAATTATGTGGAAAAGAACAGCATCCCTTATGCAAAGGATTCGGGGGAGCTCCAACAGCATTTTAAAGGTGATAGTGGATAAGCCTGATTGTCCGTTCCTGGGGCACTGGACCCGTATGCACAGCTGCAGGTCTGGTGCAGCGGGAAGTGGACTTAGTTATAGGTATAGGTTTTTAAATTAGTTTATTTTACTTTATTTTATTTTAATGAGAAATTTAATTTAATTTAATTTATTTTAATTTATATGGCAAATGTTACTAACATAGTTGATAAGTGGTACTAACAACAATATGAATCATTTGTGTTCGATTTAAAATAAAATAAAAAATATATAATAGTACCAATAACTTCATAAAAAGTGTATTTTTTACGTATGTATATTACGTATGTATATTGTAAACTTCAAATACATATTTACAATATTCTCCTTAAAATTAGCAACATGAAACATTTAAAAATCATTTTATCTCCAAGTACTAACAAATAAGATCATAGTTTGCTACTTAAAATCTTCAAGTCAAAATGAATCATAATGTAATGAATAGCTCAATCTAGACCACAATCGTGAATATTAGTAAAAATACGTGATAAAAAAGCACGTGCGAACATTCTATGACATCTGATATTTCGGTGACCTCGCGCTACACTAGCGTCTCTAGTGGCGAACTCATACGTGTTATCCCCCAATAAATGATGATTTCTACTAAACGGCTCGCATCGTATCGGATCGGAACGGATTTTAAAATCTTTAAACGACATTAAATCGTGTACACAGTATTTAAAGCAGCTTGACCGCGCGCGTCTTCTGCGATACGCGATCGTACCCGAAAGTAAGCTGCGATGCGCGATTGGCTCCGTTCACCTGTCATCGTATCCATTCGGTAGGAATGAAACTATTTGACTAGACGCAGAACCCGTAATATGATGCTCTGTGTGACGTAGAAACGGAAATGTGGGCAAGCGACGCCGACGGTACGGAGCCGATTCTGCGTCGATATCCTGCCGGCCGCGATCAGCTGTCACCGCATCCGTTCGAATACTTTCCAATCCGATACGATGCGAGCAGTTTGGTGGAAATCATCCTTTCAACGACTATTAATATATTACAGCAGCCGGTGGAGTTAAATAAGGCGACCCTCTTTCTCCGAAGCTCTGCAGAGCTATTGCGTATATCTGTTGACAATTCATAGTAATGATCACTTGGCGAATTTTGATATACCTACCTACATTGACCGTTCTTGTTGGTTTCAACTGATACTATCCATGCAAAACTGTCATTGTTTATCAGAACTCGCCAGGTGATGATCACTATGAACTGTCGGAGATACGCAATAGCAGGTGCAGGTACTAGGTAAGTTAATCTAATAATGTTTGTGATATTGTTATATTACATTAGTAAACCTTAATAATATAAAGAACCTAATTTAACAATAAACGCAAAATGACGTCAAAAAACTCCTTCTCAACGCTTAGCCTCTGGCCGAAGAAAAACCCAGCCCTTGGGTCGCGGGAAGTGTCAACTATCTTATGCGTTTTTATATTTTACATAAAAAGTCTGTAAACCAACGGACCCTACAGTCCCAGAGTTTCAACCTGAAACCGTGAAACGGTTTAAAAATATACGCCACTCTTGGGGTTCTCCGTAGTAATGAAGATGGGATGGCGCAAGAGTATCGACACAATGTTGCGTCCCACACTAAAGACCTATCTCCCTACCACAAAAACAAAGACGCATGTCTTCGTTCGTCCGGTCTTTTGCCATCGTCACGTGCCAAACCTTTGAGTTCTAATCTAATACCTACGGCTGGAACGCCGGCCGACGGTAACAATCGCTCGAGGGGTGATTTCGTATATATCGCCAAAGTACCTATGCTCTACGACGGTAGTGCGTGAAGCTCGACTTCCATTTATCCACAGCCAGCAGGCGCGCACGCTTAGCAGTAGTAGGAGATTGTTCTGAACTACTCCGCAGAGCCGCTCGTCCCACCATCTCTGAGGAAATGGATGACCGGGTTCTTCAGTATTTGTGCAAGCGAGTTTCTTAGCAACGATAGCCTCGGAGAAGCACGGCACAATTATCAATCGGTGTGGAAGTCAAGACATTCCTGATTAATTTCTAATTTAAGTTAGCTTCTAAGGTACTAACTTAGTTTTCTAAAACACAACTGACTTGACGACAAAACATGGTTGCGAAGTCGCGATCGGAACTTATTCAATCAATCGAAGATTTTGTGATTCCACAAATTATAGCAAGAGATGAGAATAACAGCGGTCTAGTTATCCGATTCCTGAGCATCTCTAGTCTATTTATCCGAAAAACTTTGTTTCGGTTTGTTGGCAACAATGCCATGTGTTATTAACTTCATTCAGGTCAAATACGTGGCGCTAGTATCGGAGCGATCGAGTGACCGCCTGTCATTGTCAAACTGAATCGTGATTCGTGGATGCCAAGTGTTTTGTGTTGTGAGTGAATGTCGAAAATTGATGTAATCTATCGTTGTCATGTGGTAAGTTTTCACTATTATCTAAAAATTCGCTTAAATATTTCCTTATTTGGTGTTGGAGCGAGTGAGATGTGATTTAACGTTTGATGGTTTGAACGTTGAAGCCGCCGTTACTTGACCGCCATCGCCCAAGCTTGTCGGCTCGGCTCCGCCTTTGCAGCAAAACGTGACATTTATGACAATTCTTTTATTATTACGAGGAAATAGATGTCCTCGTGGACATTATGGGCTTTATTCTTGATAATTAAATTTACTTTAGTGACCTAACCTTGTTATAATTTGTACTTTTCGATGCTAGTAACCAGTTTTCCCGTGGCAAAGTTAATAATGCCGACTTCCCGCCGATGAATCACTACAATATCTGTTGATACTGTACATGGGAAACGGTGACTCGCTAATTAATTTAAAAATATCATTTAGATAGTGTTTAAAAAACTGGATGTAGTAACCTTATGTTTCGGAAAAGTAACGTTTTTTTGTGTGTGTAAATATGTATATTACCCGTAAAATATTCAGTAGTTATTGACATGCATACCAAATTTAACGCTACAGACTTGTCCTACTGGTTTTTTGAATCAGTCATTGAGAAAAAACATTTTTAAACTTGGAAATAGTTCTAGTACTTTTTTTTACTTATATACCTACTCGAAATATAATTTCTGTCATCAAAAATTATGCATAAGTTCCAATTTTATTAGCTGTCCGCTTCGCTTAACCTCATGCTTGGTCATGTAAAAATTGGAAGACATATTCAAATTTATTTCAGTCTATTCACTAAGCTCAATCTCAAACCCATTCTGACTCTTATTTCATTTGTTCATTGTGACAAATGAAATGAAAGTATACGGGGTGGAAGGGACACCAACGCAAAAACGGTTACCACTAATTCAGTACATAGTAATTCAGAGCCTTGAGGGCGGGGGGAATTTTTTTATAGGTTATTAAAAAAATGAGCTGTTTTCTACTAAAGTACAATACCAACGAGGTCAAAATATATGGAACAGCTGTTTAACCGATGAAAAATTTCTATGTACTGGCTCATAATGATGTACTGAATATGTGGTAACCGTATTCGCGTCGGTGTCCCTCCCACCATGTATAGTATGTAAGTGTAAGTAATAGTATGTATTATAATAATAGATTGTGTCTCAAAACTAGCAGAAAGTATGAAATAGCATAATTTATTCGCCTAGCGATAGAAATGCATAAATGCAATACTAAAAAAATTATCATATACTTACATTGTTTGAATTTTCTACTCTCGGTGCTTAAGTGAACATGTACTGATGTACCTAATCAAATGTTGGATTTATGCTTTTGGTTCTAAAGGCTTTTAATTAGGTGTCACCGAGTTTTAGTGAAAACATTAATGGTATGTTTTAAGTCCTCCAAATTTTGCCATTGAACGACTATTCATATTGTTTTTCTAAGCTACTCTATATAATAATATCACATAATTGCTAAGTCAATGTTCGTTGACCTGTATGGATAGGTCAGAAACCTTTTAAACTAAAATATTAATAACAGTTATCTCAATAAATTAATACTGGCAGTTATTGTCTCTTGTTAACATTTGTTTCCAGAATGTTCTGATACCTAGCAAGTAGCATTATCAATCATATTAGATTCATAGCATATTCTTATTATTAATGTCCTATTGTTAGTCAAATAAATTAGCCTCTCATAACAAATGTGCATATTTTATGTTATTGAGTAAAACTAAAAATATTATTATTTAATTTTTTACTTTTTTATGAAAACATAAGCTGTTATGAGAAATTATCATCACTATTTTCTTAATATCCTTCTCATAGACTTCGACATTGGAATTAACAACATCATAAGACTTACATAAACAAAAATCCTGTTTGAGTGAGTACCTTTAACACAGTACAAAATAGTCCCTTACCATTTAATATTTGTTCTAATCATCAGTTCAATAATAATAATATTGGAATGTTATGTGGGATTATTTTTGAATGCTCGCAAAAAATCGTTACCTACTAGCCAACACCTTTCCGAAAAAAAAAACAATCCATAGATCAAAAGAAGGGAGCATTTAAAAGACCCCACAAAAAGACAGAAGGGACAGCTTTAATACCGGCACCAAAGATCGATATGATGTAGAAAATTAATCTCGTAGTTTAAAACGACCAATTTCAAAGCGAACGACGGAAACTAGCCGAGATATTCCGATTCCAATATCAAAGAATGAATGGACTTTTGTGGCTAATAAAGCAAGGCCGCGTTGTATGTTTCGTTTCAAGCCAGCATAATTGAGCTGAATGTAAGAGACATTCGGGTTTGGTACACGAAACCCCTCAATGCCGAAGGTGAATGAGAAATTGTTATGCTTTTTTTTTTTTAAATTAATTGGTCCTGCTCTTGACCTCAATCTAGTCCTGAGGACAGAGATGAGATCGACGATGGAACGAGCTAACCCAAAAGGAGCCCATTAACTCGCGAAGTATATAGATTGGGGTCATATGAACTTAGGAACACCGATGCAGGCAGGGCATTCCACGCTTAGATAAAATATGCCGTCTAACGTCTAACATCAATACCGCGGCTTTTATCAACGCCAGCTTACCGAATCGACAGCGTTCGACATTCGATACTATACGTCCCTCACCCTGGGTCAATGAAGTGAGAATTGACGCCAATTAGCCAGCCTCACGTCCACATGTGACCGAACTGTTCAATTTGCTTGAGGAACATGTGCCCGTCGACATTGCATAATAAGAATAGCGTTGTTAAGAAGGGGCATAACACGTTTCGGCTTTTGTGTTCGGTTGGAGCACCAAAATTGATGCTTGGAATGCTCGGATGTCATTATTACATTATTATTTGTTCGCTTGATCTCGAAGTGCGAAAGGGAGTGGATGGTTAGATGAACGGTATATTTTCTGTTTTTGGTGAGAGGATTTGTTGCATATTACTAATCTTACTCCTCCAGCTTGATCTTTCGTGCTTTCGCGGCCAGTTGTTTTGCCTAAATTAAGTCAGTTTGGGAAAGGTTAAGAGCAGGAATGACTAATAACATACACATTATTAGTCACTCCAGCTCTTAGCCTTTCCGAAATAGGAAAAAACGCTAGCCGCCAAGGTAGCCCAGTTTCTGACCTTAATCTAATGAAAAGCATCGTATGGAGTACAGCGTGAAAAGTAATCAGAAATTAATAAGTTACCTGGGGGTGAATGGTCGTGGTCGTACAAACAAACTAGTCTTGCCTAATGACAGAGCACGCGTTGTACTGCTTAACAATTTAAATACCGGGAACCGGCCACCTATTGCTTAAATATGACAAGGCTGTTTTTATAGTAAACGCTATTTTGTTTGTTAATTAATGGTCGAAAAACTAAAGTTCTCGCCAAAACTTCCTTTCGTGGGGTTCAATAACTTGGGTGTGTCTCAAAATGCTTTGATGATGACATCGAATCATTACATTCTTCCGTCACTTCTCTAATCGTCGGTAAAAATAGATCGTAACATCATGTTCTACGCTCCGATATAATTTGAATCGGAAGTCGTTAAAATAATTTATGAAACCTCTCGTAATTTGGGCCAGAAACTGTTCCGAGTGCTTCTGGGCTCAGTTTCCTTATTTTTTTAATTTTGGTGGAAGCCTGACTACCTTTTTGGGTTGAGTACTATTGACTTGTCTCTTTGATTTACAAGAACACGGAAAATTCCAATTAAACTGGTAATTTTGGTCTTTGCCTTTCTCCTCTGTTTGCATGGGTTGGCAGATAATTTCCTCTTGAGCTTGGCTTACTAGATAAAGGGCGCTTGGTTTAGGACGATGTTGTTACGAAACATCTGCGCTATCGAGGGTGACTCAGTAAAGATATACTTTCGTTTGTAAATTGTCTTTTAATAGAAGACTACCCGCGAACTTTTTGAAAGGGCAAAATGTCTGTTGAAAACTGAAAGTCAAACGGCCCAAAAAACTTTTACACTGTCTTTGAAATGTCCCAATTTTCTTCAAACCACTTAATGACATTGTAATTAAAAAGACGGTTAATTAAAAAGTTGAAACCAAAAGTCTCCAAAGTTTCAATCCTTCGTGTCTGACAGCATTGACATGTTCTAAACACGAGAAGTAATTAGAATTAATTATGGTGGCCGTTAAAGATAACCTAATATACGAACTTATATCATCACTTACGAGTACGACCCTCGAACAGTTTGTAGGCACTCCGTTTTATCTGTTCCTTGTTAGCATTCAGATAACATTATTTTTTGAACCTTGTACATTAATAATGTATACGGAACATTAACTAACGTCATAATATTTTAAATCTCGGTATTTTAATAATCTTGTTTACGTATTAACTTCCCAGAATGTTGATTTTGCGATGGTTTACTTAATACCAGAAGCTTTGCTTCAAGAAACTAGCAAAAACTGACTAGAGTAATTGAACTTATCTACTCTTCTATTGCTTAGATTTCTTTCATTTTATGACAGCTTTGATTCCTGTGCTTCCCTTGGTACAGTAGTGTAAACTCTGCTTTAAATGTCATTGATGTTGTCGTATTCAATTGCTTTCCCCTCTTCAATTACTTTATCCACACTTAAGAACCCCCATTTATTCCATATAGATCCAAGAAAATAATTGCTATTGAAGTCATTACAATAAATCAGAATTTTAGTAGCAAATCGAAGCAAGTAGGTTAGTTACTGTACGTTCATAATCTTATCATCTACACTGTACTATTTGTTACGCACTATTGCGAGCTAAACTCGTAACATTGTTGCTGTATGTGGCTTCCTAAACCCGTGCCTTGTGTTGTACACGTAAGACTTATAAATAACACAGGTATATGTTTGTCTTAGTCTTTGGAACTCCTCGTGCAACTTTTTGTCTTCACATTATTACATGTGAAGACAAAAAGTTGCATTCCACCTAACTGGTCTCATGAGAGGAATTCTTGCTGAAGAACATGTAGTTTCTCATATAACTGTTGTTTTGGGTGGGTAAACTTGGATTGTTGGACCAACGCATTTTTTTGGATGGTGATGGTGATGTTTTGGATGTATTTTCACTGTTATGATTGCAACTTGGCCTCTCCCAACCAGAACGACAAAATTCTCATTAATGCTCAACCCGTTAAAATTCTTAGCATGTGTTTTGTCCTCTCTAACATTATTCACATGAATCCTATTTCCGTAATTAGCTTGGGGAAACACTGTCAGTGTCACTTCGAACGAAGCGGCCATGACTGTGACCTTTCAGGGTCAATGTTGTCTTATTTTACTATTTATTACTATGACCTTAGGCTCTACGACAAAATCATGCGGTCGAGTTTGACCTTCACCTGTGTTTAGGTGCTTTTTAATGAAGAATAAACAGAAGGTGGGAAAAACTGTCATTATGAAATCCCACTGTATATTTTTTGCCTTCACGTGATTGTTGACAAAAAATAGATTTGAATGAAACGAAGATCTTGAGGCAATCTTATTGAACTTTTCCTTCAATTCTCAGTTTTAATCGGAAACAGATAGTACTAGTTCACTTTCAAATCTATTTCCGATATCACGTTTCTCTAAATTCCGAATATCAAAGTTCATGTTAGCTCCATATTTTTATCTTGGTTCCTAGTTTCGGGTCGCAATAACATCAAGAATTATATTTTCATCAAGTTAGAAAGTCTAATCGATAACCTCTAGTAGGCTTGGAATCGGTTTCCCGTGACATTTGTGTGAGAAATCAAATAGAATCTACTTTTATGTGATTTCGATTTTGAAGCTCGAGGCACTCAATAGATAATATGGTGATTATGATGATCGTCGATGTCGTATTTGTTACCTTAAAACTTTGCGGTTATAAAATAAGAAGTCATCCAACTCAGCAAGAGTAGTCAAGTACATTCATCTCCAATGGGTAAGTCAATCTTTTCTAATAGATGACATAAAAGACTTTTCGAAGGATCCGTGGTTCTTACGATTATGAAGTCTCTTGTCGGTCACGTGTCGGCTAGATAGACAAACCTTGACCACTGATTTCACTGGGGTGGCTATTGCGACAAAATGGGCGATCCTGACGAAAAGCCTAAATATCATAGACAACAACATCAAGGCTGATTATTGCAATCAAAGAGGATAATATACACGGGAGCTTCATCCGAATTTTAAATCATGACAGTAGCTAGTTAATCCTCATTGTTGGGATCCGCGTTAAAATTGGATGCTTGCACGCTGATTAGTCATGTTTACCACGTGCTCCTATTAACCGCGAATGTTCGCTTCCAGATATCGTGTAGCTCTTATTATATTGTTCACGCTTGACGGAATGATTGCGGTCGAATAGCCATGCTCTAATTTTAGGGGTCTTGGCTTGAGTTTGTTTTCAAAGTTATGCCGAAGTTTTGTTTGTTTGATGAGGGGAGTTGAGAAATCCCGAGATTTAAATGACTTCATATTGTAACAATGTATTAGTATCCTACAAAACTCAAACAGTCTACTCAATCGAAAGCAATTTACAATTACTTTATCATAACCAGTGCCAGTGCGGGTTGGTGGAACAACTGTCGTTGAATTTTTGGTTCCAGCAGGGCTATTGCGTATCTCTGTTGACAGTTCATAGTGATCATCACTTGGCGAGTTTTGATATACAATGGCCGTTCTTGTTGGTTTCAACTGACGCTACCCGTGCAGAACTGTCATTGTACATCAAAACTCGCCAAGTGATGATCACTATGAACTGTGAACAGAGATACGCAATAGCTCTGCTGGACATGCCGGTTTTTCACAATATTTTCTTTCACCGTTTTGCAGGTGATCAAATAAGCGATTACTTTACATAGACAACTATGTCTAGGATAAATTCATTGAGAAAACAACCTCATTCTATTTTCCTTATAAACTTAGATTATCTAAATGGGCTTACGCTGGCCCGCGTAGGCTTATCCGTGAAACTATCTTCTAAATCTGGACGCGATGAGCATATCATTGTTAGTACTGTGTCGTGCGTGTGCGCAGGTTTAATAAGCAGATATGTACAGGAGGTCCACTTGATACAACGCATAGAAACTACTTCATCATACGCTGAATATGATTGCAATATTTGCTACTTGGTTCAGAACATTCGTTTAACTTAATGATTCTTGTTTGTATCTTCTTAATATAGCGACGGTGATTTGGAAGTATCGTAAAGGTTTTTGAGCGTGTTGTCAGATTTTCAACTTTTAACGTTGTTATGCGCTCCGGGCATGCTATGGTCACAACTGAAGCCTTTTTGAACATTCTGTATGCTGCTGAAGAATTTTCGACCCATAGCTCGTGTCGGCTTGACATAAAAGTGGCAAGGTGTTTCTCGTGACATCGCAACATTCAATGATATTGGACCTTATGACGAATGGCCTTCACAGTGGCTATTAGACCTGGACCTTCTATCCCCATTTACACTTAGTGGCGGGACCTCGTTACTCATGCGCGACAGCATGACTGCGGCGGATGGCAACCGATACGTGGAATCCGTTGCAAGTAACAAGCGTTTAGACCATTGGTCTTCATGACGAATTGAATAAACACGCAGGAAATATCATAATCATACCGCCTTGCTACAAAGTACTGTTGATATCCCGCCAGTTGCAATAAAAGGGGGCGAATTCGTCACACTTTATCGCTCCATTTCCGAGGCATTGTTGATTAGTTCTGTTTTACGGAAAAACCCTATGTATCTTTATTAAAATCGACTAAAATCTGGAAGTTAAAAGTGGTAAAAGTTTTGAAAAAATACTAAACACATCCCGATTTTAAAGCACGTATTGGATCGCTACAACTTTTCGTAATTTATCCGCAGACATGAATGAATTGTCTATTGTCTAGCTATGTCCAAAACTAATTTCTAAAATCAGTAGACCGTAACTGTACAGAAATTTGTGCCTAAGTAAATCTACCGATAACTTCATAGCATTATTTCCGACTCCAAACGAAATCAACATCTACATTGACCACATTCCGGCAGGTAGTATTTACTGGAACACATTTCAATCGCCGCCCGCTCCCTCGCTCGCTCATACATTGCTCAGTTCGCTTGTGGTGGGTGTGCGTTACGGACGGAAGCTTGCGTGCTCTTGCGCAGATCACCGCGTTCACAGACCAGTGCGGTTCGGAGAGGGGGTACTATACTGCACACTTGGAATGTGGGGTTTTGTGTGGTGATTAGTGGTTCTGTGTTTTGATTTGTGATTTTAGAAATTTTGTGGCCTGTGCTAAAAGTGAAGTTTCTGTAGTCGGCTGTGGATTTTTTATTTGAGGTGTGTAATACTTTTACATAAATTATGTTTTTGCTAGTTTTATACTTGTGTCTTCAACGTTTGATAGATTGACGGCTTTACCAAGTCCTACCGAGGATTCTTCTTTAGTCTTGGACAATGAGTAGATACAGGAAGCTGTTTATTATGCCAAGAACATAGTATATACACCTCATTAGGTTTTACTCAAACTTTGTAGCCGTTCTGATGTATATTTGCATCTCTAAGTTAGTGTTTTGATTTGATTTTGTACTTGAACATGCTATTACTTATCCTGCTTTCAATTTGAGTAGCAATTTACATAAAAGAGAAAGCTTCATCCAATTTCGAATTAGTTTTAATAAAAGTCTATTCGTCAACAAAAGTCAGTCTGTGTTTTGAAGATATACGTATATTTTGATTTAAAGAAAATATCTTAAGAACAAATCTCTCCAATAGCCCACAGCTTGACCAGCAGAGCTATTGCGTGTCTCTGTTAACAGTTCGTAGTGATCATCACTTGGCGAGTTTTGATATACAATGACAGTTCTGCACGGGTAACGTCAGTTGAAACCAACAAGAACGGTCATTGTATATCAAAACTCGCCAAGTGATGATCACTATGAACTGTCAACAGAGATACGCAATAGCCCTGCTGATTGGCTGCAAGACCAACTTTAGCTGAATCAAAGACTTTGTCAAAACCAAGTTACAAAGCTATGTTACGTGACCAAAATACTTGAAAAGGCTTCAATTTTACAGTTCACTGACTTGAATGTAATAGTATTAAACCCTGTGATTTATGATAACATTTCTTGCGTGTATTCTCCCGAAATATATGGATATAAGAACAGATAAAGACCAAATAAGCGATAGATCTAAGATGAGGTGGTAAGTTTGGTAGTGAAACTGCAGATCGATATCTAAACTATCGAAATTGGTTTACACCTATTTAAATACACTTTTGAAATGATTAACGAAACAAAATATGAAAACGGATAATTTTGGCTACGTATCGTTTCGATTAGTGAAGCAAGGACAGATAGGTAGTTTTTTATTATCTTAAGTGCTGAAACAGGTGTTCGATATATTTGGTCTTGCAACAGTTATCTATGTTTCTGATACAGACAACTTTAAGATTTACCTGAATAAAAATAAAGTTGAAACCCAACTACTAATAAAAGTGTAAAAGCAAGACATCGATGTATTTTATTTTTATTTTCGTACAGCAGAAGACACCAAAGAATTATTATGTCTTGTATTACAGTTGCTTGTGGCTCCGGAAAACTTGTATAGTGCTAAAATCTATTTTGGCAAAATTTTAAAAATATTTTGGCTTTTGTAGCAAAAATAATTTCTTTTCTACCAATATAATCTGGCGATAAATATTTAACATGGCAACGAAACTATACTACTAATAAACTAGCTTTGTACGTACTTTAACTTGAAACTCAATATTCCTTTCTGAGCATAACAGAACAGGAAAAGATAATATCATAATGTTTTTTAAGGCCGTTGAAATGACATCATGAAACGTGGGAAAGTTTATATTTAGGCTAGGTGTCGCCTTTGCCCTTAAATGGGTAAATACACGCGAAGGTAATTTGGTACGAAAATATTGATTTGTGGCCTACCTGCTGTGGTACAGTTTTAGACGTTGCTTTATTATTTTTAGCGCTGATTTTAGTATCTTTTTGACTTACAACGGAATGGACACTAAACCCATTCGTTTGAAAACAGTTTTACAATTCGATTAACCTAAATGCGAAATTTGACTGCCACAATTTCCATGAAGTCCTTTGCTGAAGCAAAAACACTACATAGTATAAAACAAAGTCGCTTCCCGCTGTCTGCCCCTATGTATGATTAGATCTTTAAAACTACGCAACGGATTTTGATGCGGTTTTTCCTAATAGATAGAGTGATTCAAGAGGAAGGTTTATGTAAAACATTGCACCCGTGCGAAGCCGGGGCGGGTCGCTAGTGTAAAATAAAATGTAATTTAGGCGATGCCTTTTCCTGTTCAGTCACTTTTGAAACTTCCCTTTACGTAGTTTTCAATGTCAACAGCTTATTCAAAGGGACTAATAGCATTAGTAATACTACGATTTTCCCATATTCAGCAATTGACTTTTTATTTCAAATATTTGGTGACGCGTTTGGCAATTACAGTAGCGTCCATTAGTTCCTGTAATGTGTAAAACAATAGAACAGAGAGGACACGATATCAAGTGTCCCATCGTTTGTGGAACAACACATTTACACACCATCTAATAAGTAATTGAATTTTTTGAGGCTTCAGATACTGCCATTTTCCGTCTTGTAAACTCCTTTTTGCTAAAGTTTGAAATTCCACTAGCACGTCCACGAAGAATTCGCATAGCAACACTTCTTCTAACGCGTCATAAATGCGTGTGGCGATTGTCATCTGTTATGACTCGGACTTATGAGCCCTACGCTATGCGGAAAGATAGTCCAAGGTTTCATTTGTAATTTACTTAATTGTTGTCAAGTCATACTTGAATAATTATATAGGTATGCCAGCTAAAGTAGATAGCTTATATGTATGTCTTATTTTATGTATGGTTTCTGTGATTGAATTTAGTGACAGGTGGTATAGCACGTGTGAAGATAATGACTAATTATTATTAATGCGACCTTGACAAAGTATGATTAGGTATTATCTGCTTGACTGTCTGAGGACAGACTTTTTTAAATTATTACCTATCTATTACAAATAAATAAAGTTGAAGTGTCTATTTGTAATACCAAAATAACAGTTTTTTACTGAATGCATATGAAAGTATATACGGTACTTATTACAAAAACTCATTTTTTTCAATGTTTGTCTGTTTGTTCCGGCTAATCTCCAAAATTGCTGAACCGATTTTGACGGGCAAATAGCTGATGTTATAACGTCTAACATAGGCTACTTTTATTTAAGAAAAAATATTAGGGTACCGCGCAAACAAAATAAAGCGCTTGAAATTTTAACAATGTCCGTTTTAAACGGTTAATTTCCGAAACGGCTGGACCGATTGTGACGGGATTATAACTGGCAGGAGTAACTAAAGCTACTTTTATTTGAGAATCTGAATTAGGGTTCCGTGAAAAAAATTATAACCCTTGAATTTGGTAACAAAATTCGATTGAAAAAGGAAAGTAATATCTTCATAAATATAGAATTCTCGTGTCACAATGTTAGTTACCATACTCCTCCGAAACGGCTTGACCGATTTTTATGAAATTTTATATGCATATTCGGTAGGTTTGAGAATCGGCTATTATCTATTTTTCATACCTCTTGGGATAATTTTCGACCAAAACGCGAGCGAAGCCGCGGGCAACAGCTAGTTTTTTAAAATAATAATTTCATGCTAACGGAGGTCGCAACAGATAGTCGTACATAAAGGAGACACGGTTCTTGGTGTAAGTTCTAGTTGTCTTGAATATTATGCAATGGATTTAAGAAAATCGTGTCAAATAAAGTCTAAATAGTACTGCACTAAAGCAGAAACGTGACTATTTGCAATTGATACTGCCGATACGACCTCTCGCTTTCAATGATTCCTTGCCAAGGTAAGATTAACAATTTGTGGCAAAATGACGAAATCACGACATAAGAAAGTCGTCCATATAAGAGTAGCAAATGAAATTGCGTAATATCGGTGTACTAACGTGTCATCATATTTCCTAACTACATACTGAAATCAGCAGCTGATAAAAAAGAAGAGGGCTTTACGGGAGAAATTGAAGTTGAACGTATACTGCAGGTTTCTTGAGAGACATTCAAGGCGTGGAAACATCTAAATGATAAATATATGGCTCCAGGCAACGGTGAAGTGAAAGTAAACGCTGAACAGCACACCGGTTATCTCTTTGTAAACTGAACTTAATTACAACTGAAGAAAGTACAAGTTGTGTGTGAGCACATCTTTGGCCGCTCTTTCCCTTCGTAATCACATTCGCGAGATACGTAATGAATTTAAGCTTGAATTATGAAACGCTCTACTTTGCAGGCTTTTTAAACACTGAAACAATTTTCTGCGAAAAAAACCGGCTTCCAAAAAACACTAAAAAAGTCTAAAATAACTTGACTTTCATGTCACGTTCATTGCCAAGTCAAAGTGCTGAACTTACCTAGATGTCCAAAATAAAAAAAAAAACGTTGAATGTCTTCCCTAGTGGCATTAAGCAAATACCAGGACCTTATACGCTGCCGCCGCTATTTTATGGCTCGTAAATAATTGTGAAGCACCAGCACGCGACGTCGCGTTAACATCAAAGCACCTACACGCGACGTCGCGTGATGTGACAATTAACGTGAGGAAAACAACCAAATTACAAAACCGATTTTGATTAAATTTCTATGGGACCAATCAGATAGTATATCCTTTAACATGAAAAAATAATTTTTCAAATCGGTTTACAAATGACGGAGGTAAGAGGTAACAAAAAAATATAGGTACTATGAGTTGAGAACCTCCTCCTTTTTGAAGAATGTCTGTTAAAAATACTAGAAACTGGTATCTTGGCGATTAACGAAGGAAAAATATCACAATTTAGTAAATAAGCGGAGTAGAAGAGTAACCGCATGGATAGTTCCTTCGACCATGACATTGCGAGTTGGCAACTTATCGATTCAAATAACTGCTGACAAACGCGCAGGTAACTGGTGCCCAATATTTGAAAGAATCGCCTCTATAACACTCGCGGGGCATTTAAATATGCACACAGTTTTATTTAATCAACGTATACTCGTAAACTCCACCAATTTGTATTCATTTGAGCATGAAATAATCCAAACATGCGCGTATTTGTGAATTTAATCCTGTCGAATCTTCAGTAACACTTCTGAAAAACCTGGTGGTGTTTGCAAGAAGCCTGAATATTGCCAGATGGAATAAGGCATGCATACAAACTGAATGGTGAAAAAATATCTCCGAGGCTCCAGCGTATATTTTAATTTCAATCTCATCCAATTTGGTCAGGTGCCAAGCAGTTTTTCTTTCAATTCTTGATTGCTTCCTTATATATTATACAATACCGCGCTAACTTAAAGTCTATAATTTTACTATGCCATTGTGTGTAAAAGATTTTGCCTTGATATTCTGATATTTCTCATTTTAGTCGTGAAAGGTTTTAAATCGTCTCTTGGATCTGGCACATTTTATAGAATGTCATCTTTCACTTCAAATTGCTTTTGATTCGAATGCCTTCATTCACCTGAGAAGCTCTTTGAGAGTCCACTCAATGAGGTACCTAAAGCTGAGTCATGTCCCACGTTATTCATTTTGAACCAAGAAGTAAGGATACCTTTTAATAAATTCTTAGAAATATAGCGTCTTTTCTTCAATCCTGTTTCATCATTCTTTGAAGCAAGATTCCTTGATGTTTAATAAATTGGATAGACGCTTGGAGACGCTTGATTGCTTTCCAACTTTATTGATTGCTATTTTTAAGGATATTGTTCGTAAGATTATTTATTAATTTGGAAATTTCTGTCCAATTAGTTTTTTAAGTATACATACAGGGTGTAACAGGACCCTTCACGAAGCCGTCAACCAAGCATTGTGTACATCAAACTAAGTAACTTTACGCAAAAATGATTGCTGGGGAATTATTTTTTTTTGTGCTCTCAAAACATTGTGCTGATGGATGGATTAAATGGTACAGGGGTCGTGGAGGAGAATCGTACATTACGGGGATTACCTCGCTCAAATCCTGAAAATACCGTGTGTTTAAAGAAGTTTGTAGATGAATCCTTTTGTGCGTTTTCAATATAAAAAATATACTAAGGGTCATCACAAATACATTGTATTGATTAAAATTGTAATAAACTAACTCAAATTTTATCAAAAAATCGTAACAAATAGGTCCTTTTTCAACCTAAATTGAAAATTTTCTCTATAACGGCTCAATAACTCGGCATGATTTTTATACCAAAACATACGTAATGACGTATTTAACAATGTGTATTGATTTTTTTTCTCTTATTGCTTTTAATATTTTAAAATATTTTATAAAAATCCGAAATTTCACGAAAAGCACTATGTCACTCCCGCACTCATCCCTCTCTCTCTCGTCATTACATTGTAAGTTAGTACGGGGCAGCATGCTCAAGGTCATTAGGCAATGCAATGCCCTTAAAAACATGTGAAAAAGTTAGAACTTTGAACTCCAATATTTCCGTAACTAGAAAGTCTTTCGGCTTCGTTAAGGGTCTGGTTCCACTCTTTATATTTAATACCCGTTGTTTGTTATTTGGTCGTGGTAGTTTGTTTGTGATGATCTGATTTAGATGATTTATGACAATAAGTTTAATGATCTCGATAATATTATAATTGATAATAGTTACTAACTTGTCTTTGATTACGATTTCAAAAACCATTTTTCCTGATAGGGACCACCTTGGTCACAGCATTTGACTATGTATGATCTGCTTTGGATTTAAACCTTCGTGTGCCTTTTTAAATTAAAATCACATTGATTTTAAGCCATAATCTTTCACCTCTTCGGATTCTAGTTATGGTTTTAAAATTAGCAGCAACAACACTGTCCAGGAAATTCTGGCGAATACATACCGAACTATATCTCACATTCTTCACCGTCTACTGCTGTCCCTGGTATGTGTTCAATTGTTTAACTCAGTTTGTCCATTGTTTCAGGTTATGTGTGCGTGCCGTTAGATAAGCAACAGTGTGGTGGATTGTTGAAGTGATCAACAGTGTGGAATGGTTCCTGTGTGTTGGCGGTATCTTGTTGATGTAAGTTGTTAACCTATTCGTGTATTGAGTGTATTATCTACTTCCGTAAGTAGTGGACATCCAGATTGAAGTATCTACGATATCAAAGATAAGATTGCTATCGGAGTAAGTAATCCATTAAGAAATAGTCGGGAATATTGAATTTTGTGTTGAGTAGGGACATAGTTTGAAGACTGTATCGGGTCACCATATACGACAATGTTTAATTTTTAAAGCGTATACGGCTTAGCAACGAAGTTCATTACCAAGCCAAGATCAATAAGAACACAAACAGGTTTTGATTTTATCAGAAACAGATGACTCATTTTATTTTACAACTTCGAAGCTGACAAATTTTGGCGTGACACGAGACCGTAATCAATTTTATGAGGTAAATTGACGTTAATATTGATAGATTTGAAAGCAATTTCAAAATAAAGTACTGGAAAGAATGAATAATTCAAGGTCTATAAAAGAAACAGCATATTTATCTCAATAACAAGGATGCCGTTTTTCGGGACCGTCCCGTTTCCTGAATTTTCATAGCCCTCTTTAAGGGGCTACCCGTCTAACTGAGCGTTAAAAATGCAGACCCGAATCCAAGAAAGCAACCCAAACCCGAAAGCCGACTCCAAATCGGTTTTCTCCTGACTCAAATTGATGCTACATTCTAGTAATCCGTTGTCCCGCGATCAAGACTCACGGATCTCCATACCTCCTTATACAAGTTACAAAACAGTTTAAGAGAGCTTCGATTCCAGAATGTGTTTTAACGATTTTGTAATTCGATTTTTATGTGTTGTGATTCGAATTGGTTCCACCAAGAGAATGTGGTACATCGTTAGGTCTCTGACACAATCTAATTACTTTCAATTGGACGTAAAGCGAAAAGAATTAAGCCTTCAATTATACATGTTTGCTAACAAACAAAACTATCAGTGGAAACAATCTTTTGATTAGTCTCATCACGTTCCAAAATAACCGAATATTTACGGAGTAGAATCGATTCCATTCAATTCAATACAATACCGAAACAATTTCTCTTCGATCCACTATACAGTGGTAGATTACCTCGTTGGCTTTTAGTGATGTGCTGTCTAACTTAGGAGCTCTTGCATGTCTTTGCACATGAATCGAACTGCTCCGGACCATGAATAGTTAAATTCGCTTTCGACCTAACTTCACCCGTATGTTGTTACTTCTTACGTACTTAGATCAAAGTTTAATTGTTATCAGAATTGCTACACCTGTATGGTTTTTCTTTAAGCAAAGTTTTTGCCTCATAACGGTAAATAGGCAATTGGGAATATTTGACGAAAAGCTTTTTCGGAGCTCTGATCAAAAATGCCTTTTCTGAAGATTCTCCAGAGACTTGTTGGCACTTTGGTAGTCTTTTTGTGTAAAAGACATTGGGAATTACATGTTCGGGATATACATTTTGTAACGTGAGCGTTTCTTGCTTGACGGTAAATTATTAAAGCTGTGTTTGGGAGACCCCGCCCAAGATTGCCTACTGCGTTAAATATACATAGTTGTGACTTATTATTATGGTTAAAAAAAAACAGAAAAAGCTATACTGTTATATTTTCGATGACTTGAAGAAATTTGGCGCGGGACATTCATAGTCCTAAACAAATACGTCCCTGTAACGACCCCATATATATGCTGCAAAAAAAACTGATACAAAAACATTGACACCCTTTCACGTGCCCCGTTCACACAATCCCAGGCTTAACGTAATACTCCACGTCATAACTGAGGTGAACGTTTAATCGATATGTCTGTGTACAGTACCACTAAAACGTCCACGCCTGTTGTAGTTATTATAAGAAGCCTTAAATTCTACGCAGACGAGGGACTGACTGGTCTTGGAGTCACAAAAGTCGGATACGTGTGTGCTAGTTTATTGCGTTGTGTATGTGTTTTTCAGAAAATTATTACTTAGCCGGGTCAGAAAGAGATAGCGCGATGTCTTGGATGCTTACCATGAAGGCTGGTTATAACTGGTATAAAGACTACTTGGAAGAACTTCGGGTGGCGTTGCTGTTCGTGCTGGCCCTGCAGTCCCGACATTGATAGCGATCGCAAAACACCCGAATCCGGTCAATAACCGAATTCTGTCGCAAAGCCATAACGATGCGGATTTAAGGTGGACGCGAGGCGGGCGCGACCCGCCGATGCCGGCTTCCACCTTAAATCCGCATCGTTATGACTTTGCGACTGAATTCGTTTATTTTGCGATCACTATCTATGTAGAGACTGCAGGGCCTGGTCGTTTGCAGAGGGACAGTAACTGCTTATAAAAAAACCATGACATCAGTCTTGTATTTCCCGAAGGGTTAGGCATAGTTGTTCCTATAAAACACCCAAATTTCGCCAGTTCTGTTTTGGGGAATTTTGTACTCCGAGAAAAGTCCTTCGTTTGAACCGACCTTTTGATGGATGTTGAAGTGTTAAGTACTAACACACTCTGTTTGTGCAACGTACCACGGGATGTTGACATGATTTTGCAAATGTATGTTTAGGATCGCAAGGTCATTGAGTTTTGAAGGGTTATAGAGCGATGTTATTCCTTTTTACTGAACATTTCTTAAGAGGGTTTTTCGGATACATCAATTGCAGGTTTTCGACTTCACTATCAGAATTTTAATTTTATTTCTGCAACTCTTTTGCCACAACGCGTCTGATGGTGAATGAATGACGATTGATGAATTAAAGTTTACAAAAATGGATGTTATTATACAAATGCATTATCATTTCATTCATTCATGTATAATATAACCAATGTTATATTTGCATCATTTGAATTTAAATTAGTGTGTTACTTGTGAATCATCGCTGCCCTACCTAAATTCCGCGCCCGAATAATTTGCAAAATGTTTTCATATCGTGACAACTCACAGGATTTCCCCAGTTTTAATCACAAATGAACTTAAAATAGTCCACGCAGTAATGGTTGCGTTAGAAATTGGGGTCGTTTACTGACGAAAGGGAGACGTAATTGGGTGACTATAACCCCAACTGAATAACAAGGCGAAAATTATAAAAAGTAGTCATTTCTGCGTAAGATAACTTTCAACAGTGAGTTTTCGACGTGTAACTTACTAATATGCCTATGGGTTCCTTAGGCAGGCTATGTCCTCTGTCGGTTGGTCTGTGTGCCAAATACTATCGACCCTTGGTTTATTATTACGGTTATAGCAGTAATAAGGTTCGATACATCCAATAGAAAAGTAACATTTAGAATTCGACACTGTTGCATAAATAACGAGACGTTGTTTGAACAGCACCTACGGGTAGTTGCCCTAATAAAGCATTCCCTTTCGTTGACTTACCCCACACTTACCTAGCTATATTAGAAGGTAATAAGCTGGCTCGACAGGATATTGGCAGGGTAATTGTCATATGCTTTTGTGCATATATTTGTGTTGATATTTCCGACTATTCACATATAATATCGCGCTTGTAGTCCCCAAATGCAGAGGTGCAGCTACAGTACACTCACGCTTTGCCAGTTATGTTAATGTCCCTATGTAATAAGGGACGACCCTATTACCATTAACTGGACAAATATCCACACTCCGGGATGCTGACTAAGAAATTCCTGATGGAAAAACTCAATAACACTATGTTCCACTTGGGTATCGATCCCAAGACTTCATGCGCCGTGGGAGACGCCCTGGGTGTTGGGGGCCACGTGGTGGCTCCCGGCCACCGTAGGCGCGGGCCTGTGGACGGTGAGTAATGGGCTGGCTCGCCGTCCGTCCGTCTTATGACGATCGGCCATGTCGACGGCGCGTTCGTGTTCCACGCGCGCCTTAAAGAGAGTCAGCAAACGGGAAGGGGTCCGAAAGGGCCGATGCCTGCCAGGGCTGCGGGACTGTTCGAAAGCGATACCGCGGCCCTGGAACAAATAGGGCAAAAGAAGGAACATTGGTAGCTTTTAGTCAGTTTAATTCTGACACTCCCTTCCGCTCCGCCCAGAGTGAAAGGGGTCATAAGATGATGTCCAATCCGAAAAAAAAAAGACCTCATCCTCCGCAGTAGTGCTTGTGGCAAGCACTACTGCGGAGGATGAGGTCTTTTTTTTTCCACGCGCGTCTTAAAGAGATGTCAGCAAACGGGAAGGGGTCCGAAAGGGCCGATGCCTGCCAGGGCTGCGGGACTGTTCGAAAGCGATACCGCGGCCCTGGAACAAATAGGGCAAAAGAAGGAACATTGGTGGCTTTTAGTCAGTTTAATTCTGACACTCCCTTCCGCTCCGCCCAGAGTGAAAGGGGTCATAAGATGATGTCCAATCCGAAAAAAAAAGACCTCATCCTCCGCAGTAGTGCTTGCCACTACTAGACCAGTGAGGCCATTCCGACTATTTGCATGCCATAGTTCGTATATGATTGGTATTTCAATGACGGTATTCATAACGAACCGATAAACAATCAATATTTCGTCATTATAATGCGCTTTAAAGGGAACATTACCCCAAAAGCTGCTTAAGCGCTTAAACATATTGGCTCAAAATTGTAAGCTTAATAAACGGTGTTTGCGTTAAACTATTCACGCTAAACCAATTAGTATTCGAAGCGGCTATGTCGACAGTTGTTCTTTGACCGCTTAACTTGTATCCAACCAGCAGTCTATGTACGGAATAAATGTATTGATAATGTGGCACTTGGCAACGGTTTCAATCTGGCTTCTCCCCTTTATTTGCGTATTGCTTCTCTTCGTGGGATTGGTATTTTAAAATGAAGAAGTTTTTCGATTAGGTAGTAGGTAGTATTGGACACATGACATTACAGAATAGTATTCTTCGGAATATCTAACGTAAGAACCGTTTAGATAAAATTTGAAGACCTGCATAAATCAAAAGATAAGAGCACAAATGAATCTAATCGTCCTAAAATAGGGGTTGATTTTAGGTTAGCTTCCTTCCCGAAACATTAGCTTTCCCCCATTCCTGCCATGAGGTCTTCATAATTATCCCTCTAACTATATTACATTAACATCGAGTTGGCTCATTTGAATGTGAACAGCAAGTCTCCTTCATCCCGGATGTCGTCGATACATAATTATTGTCGTTGTGAAGAAATCAATATTATGTATTCCTCGTAAGTTTCTAACAGTAGGTATCTTGAAGGTGGTGGGTTGTACTCGTTTGAAATGATGATGTATTTGTTTTGTTGCGAAGTCTTGTCACAGTATAAGGTCTTGCCTTGGTCTTCTATGTTAAGGGTTTGGTTTCCGCACTTAGTCCTTAAAGTGGACCATTGTCCGTGACGGTCCACTGTACTTATTGTGCCTCGGTCTTTCCGGGAGATTGTGACCTAGGTTTGTAAAAAGATTCTTGTCGCGTAAATCTGATGTCAAACTATAGATATAATTATCATCTATAGATCAGAACAGAAGTTATGCCACCATCTTGTTCATAAAAGCTTTTTTTAACTTGCCTTGTTAATAATTTCGAATCAGTTCCTCCCACCGATTAAGCTGAAATTTTGCGCATATCTTTGGTTCTGGTGACAATACACTTTTATGAAAGACATGACCATGCACCCAGGATCGCCTCGTCACGAGGGAACTCCTCAAGGATGAATAGCAAGGACACGAAACTTTGTATACGCGTTCAATGTTTTTTAAAAAACCTACAAATGTTTACCAGCAGTACCCAAGTCATTCAAGCGCCAGAATATCCTTGTAGCATTGCACATGATATAATTTAAGTATTGTGGATGTTTTGTTCAACGTTATATCCCAAAGGAATACCTTTGATAGCAGATTTTATTTTAGAAAATCAGGTATTTTTGAATGTTTTCCTTATTTTACTTCAATTTCGCTACGATTCTATCCTGTTCGATTTAAAAGCGAATTAAAATGGTTAACTGGGTAACAGATAAAACCCAGCATTGGGATATATTCAATTGTGTCGTTCTAATTTACCTAGGTGTCTATTTTTCCCTGAGTGCCAAATGGATTTTTCAGATCGTGTTGGATTGTATAAGAGCTCATTTTATTTTCATCTGTGTTGACATTAGTTTCAATCATAATATGTTTCAATTAGACCGTTTACAGGGTCTTTTGAATTGTCATGGAGTCGACAAAATAGTCAAAAAGTTGAGCTAGTAAGCTTTAAAAACCATTTTCAATTATTTTATAAACTTGGCCTATATGACAACAGTAATGAGGATAATGACACAAATATTACCCGCTATAGCGTCAAAAATGGAAACAAATTAATTTTATGTGTATAAGTATGTCGATGATTTAGAATTAGTCAGGAATTCATAACTTAAAAATAACTATGTTGTTATGTCCATGTTATGAGAACTTAATTACCCGACTGCCAAGGTTATGTTTTTCGCGCGTATCTTGTATGTTTCTTTGTAAATTTCTTTATTACTTTCTATGTTCCAAATAGCTGGATAGATTTCGTCGATTACGGTATCATTAGATTCGTCTCAAAAACCCGAGTGTCCTTAGGTAATTAAGAGAAAAAAAAAAACAAACTGGCGGATTTTTGGCGCAAAATTGTAAGTCGTTAAATTTTTTTTTCGACCGTACCTACCAAGTCGGGTTTCAAAATGAAGGAAATACAATTTGCAGTCGGGTTTTTTGATTCTTTTAATTAAAAGTTACTTGTAGTATATATGAAATAAGTAGGACAGAAATGGCCGCACCAAACATTCACAGACCGTTTCTTGACTAGCCTTCAATTACGTTCGGTTCGGCTTCCAGACTAACCGGCTGCATCTGAATACCAGTATTCCCATGCCGTTTTTTTTTTCTTATCCTGTACTGTCCCACTGCTGGGCAAAGGCCTCCTCCAATTCCTTCCATGTGCTCTTTTCCCGTACCATAATAACTGTTAACTATCTAGCCTACACATAATAAGAAGGAAGTTTCACAAACTAACTTTTCCCATCCCTATCATATTCTCCATTGTCTATGAAATTGAAATGACACGTCGCTGTCTTTGTAATCACAGAGCCGACCAATTGGATTGATTAGAATCTCGTTTGCAAGACACCCATTGTCTTGTTGTTGTTTGTCTATCACAATCAGGCGGTAAATGCCTCGATAGCACGACTACTGAGCATGAGGTTTGGTTTGATGCCCAAGTCGAGTAGTGGGTTTTCCATCAAGAATTTCTCAGTAGCAGCCACGGAGTCTGGATTCATGCCCGGTCGATGCAATAGACAGGCTCCGTTACCATAAGGCGAAATGTGGGTGTACTTTTGATACACCTCTACCTAACGCTTCGGAGATAATAGAGGTGATGATATGTTAATCTGGCAGTATTCTAAACGCGTCGGGCGTCGACAGGTCATCCGTCAACCGTTAATGAAGCGACGGGTATCGTGTGTCTTATGTCTCATCGGCCTAACAGCTCGTTTCAGCCGAGTTACATGCCAATATAGTTGACGGGCAATACATAGGTTTGAATATATAGATTTATTACGGCGCGTGATTAGATTTGGGTATTATTGCGTAGACTATTCTCACACATACATTCAAATCAGAATCTAAGAAGATACCAATAATATTTTAAATCACTTTTTCCTACATTTAAACTTTCCTATAAACAAAAGTTGAACTTTTCGCGTCAGGTTTCATACATCTGTTTATTTTAAGGCTTAATAAAAAGACCTCGCTTATTAAATGCTGGCTATTGTTTTCGCCAAGTGTAGAATATTCTTCCTTTGCCGCACGAGTGCCCAATAAACAATTCTTATAAAAAATCCTTCCTTATTGTTTGAAGTTTACGCTGCTTGAGAAAGTCGTGCGAATTTTGGAAACAACACGGCTTTCACCGAGATAACTTAGAAGAAACCGATAAGATTTGAGATTTATTTATAAATCTTGAAAAGATTATTGTGACATAGACTTAATTCAACACCGACAATAAATCGATTATGACTGATTACGGTCTCGGATTCGATATCGATACTAAAGTGGACGCGGCGCCAAATTGATCGCATAAATCAAACCAAAAGGATTTGCCGTATTAGCCATGTAGGGTTAGTAAATACTAGGTCGTATATCAAAGCGGATAATGGAGAGATATAATACCCTTTATTATGTACACCCTACAAATGACAAGAACAAAAATAGAACTTTTACGTAAAGTGACACGATCGTAATGGTATGTTGTTCATTATACACCATGTATCAGAAAAATGTGGTCATATTTAAGGGCGGATACCATAAAAGTAAAAAATAATGAATAGCAAGTTTAGTATGCGATAGTTATTAATTTTTCGCAATGACGATGTGGGTTCCATAGAAAAAGGCCGTGTTCTGACGCCGACTGTGAGCGTCAAGTTCAAAATGTATATATGAAAAAACAAACGGCAGTCTGAATTTTCTTCGTAATTTTTTTACTGAGCGCTCACAGTCGGCGGCCGACTATACGCCGTGTGTGAACGTAGTCTAATGAAACACATAAATATTACCACACTTTTCTGGTACAAAGTGCAAAAACCTAAAAATAGTGACTTTGACAAAGGAAGAGCCAACCCTGACTAGTTGTGCTCAAACAAGTAATGTTTACATCAACTGAACGAGCTTCAGGGGACGCTTACAGTAAAGTTTGTTCACCCCAGACATGTGCTAAAGCGACATGCAATCTACGTAATTGTTAAATCGACCACGTGTGTTTTTTTTTAGTTTTTAACGAACTTCCAAAAGGTAGAGACTTGGTTAATTTGTTGTATTTTTGGCCATATTGACAGTAAACGGTCGCTACTAACATCTGAATTGAACTATCATTACTTTCAACTGTTGAATATATTTTAGTTATAATTTATTTATAAGTACTAATTTAATCATTGTATGAAAAATAATACTACTGCTCCTAAATGTACACTTTTTGTAATACTTTTTGAAAATAAATTATTCTTATTCATAAACATTAAAAGCTGTCAATGCAAAGAGACCGAAAAATTACCCTAGTTTCGATAATGGTAGATCAGACTACATTAATATTGGTACGGACTTGTTAAAACACAATTTTACAATCTTAGCCCTCAGCTGCTCAAGGTTTAAAGTTCAAGCCACTTGTTTTCTTTAAGTTAGACTTATAATCAAGCTTTTCTTAGCTTCACAAGTTAACCCGTTGCTCAGCTTAATGGTTCGCCTATACATAAAACATTAATTTACCTAACTTAAGTAAAGTGCTTGGCCAAAATATTGTTGGAGTTATTTGACCTCGCCAGCAGTCAGTTTTGTAAATGTATTGTGATTAACAGCGGCTATTATGAAAATAAAAGATGATTAATTGATGCCGCGTCACCAAATAACTCCGCGAGTTCGTGATTGCGGGCAATAAATATGGAAATGCTTCGACAAACAAGTTTTCTCACTGAGTGTCCGCCACAGTATTTTTTTCGACAAAAGCCAATTCTATACTAATCTTATACTATAATAAAGTTTGAATTTAGGAGGTTACATCGAAATTATTCGAATCCGATAAAAAAAAAACTATCACTGATCGCAAGCTACACTATTACCCAGTGCTATTGGGTTATACATCTACGACGCGGACGAAGTAACGGGCAGATGCTAGTCAAGAACAAAGCCTAAACACAAGTGGCACATCTCAAAAAAACATTAATCGCCGCCAGACACGCAAAACATCAATGAAACGCTGGAGTAGTCAATTACGTTGTTTATTTCATCTACCCACAACCGTACGTACAAATTACAGTCAAAAACTCTAGAAGCCCGAAAATAATTTGCACGATAAACGCGCACCCGTTAAATGTTTATTACAACGGTTACCGAACCCCATTACAATGTTATCTCGTACACACGATTTCCTCGTGAGTATTTAAATAGATGAAATAGAACAATCGTCTGTTGCGAGATCGTAATAAGAACAAGGTCATCTGCGAATTAATTGTCTAATTCAATGTGTTTGTTTTATCTACATGCATACGATCAGCCTATCCGTTCATCTTCTTGGTAGTTGCCGAAAAAAATGTTTTTGTTCAACTAGTAGCAAGCTTACATTTTCATGATGAAATGTCAGATTCTCTGGCCAGAAACTGTTTGTAAACTTGTTTGAAATCTTTAGATTCGTTTTTGAAGTACCCAGCTCCTCATCAAGTAGCATTCGTCAGTGTTATGAGTCGTGAACTCGTGACATCGGCTATGGGAACACTTTCGCACGTGATTCGATCACCATCTGGTGAAGTGGGTACAGTAATTCTTTCAAATATGAATTTTTATGATCATATCTGACCAAAAACAGTACTATCAATAATCCGGTTCATTACTCAGGAAATGGTAGGCGGAAACATTAAATGATTAATTAGATTATGGTGTTATCCTTATTCTCATTACGCAGACATGCGTAATCAGCCCTTGTAGGACACAGGCGTATCGCATCTATGGCTGGTGTATCTTATCTATTGTGTTCGTTATGAATCTCAACACGACTGCCAAGAGAGATAGATAAAATGAATGCCTGCCATTTGCCAATGAATGCCATATTATTGCACAGTTAGATTTTCGATTCTCTATTCAGCGTCGAAAATTGAAAATCCAGTGCGCTTTGACATTCTTTTTGATGTTTCTTAGTGTACGCAAAACAAGGCATAAGCAACACAGTACACAGACAAAGTATAGAAATTGAATTTCTATACTTTGTGACTTCGATACCACTTTATTCTGAAGCTGAACATTATTGAAATGAAATCCAACGGGATATCTTTCATTGTTTCTCCTTCGGGAATATTGTACAGAGACGCTATGTGGAATACATTGATATTATAGAAAATAGAATACTTAGATTTTGTATCTAGAACAACGGGGATTGGGGATATTCTCATACAAAAATGTTGATCTCATACATTTTTGATTTTTACACACAATTTTATTGCTACCTGAGAAGCGGGTATGATGACACTAGACAAACTGAAGTTACAAGTACTATCATAACGATTTTCTTCGTCTTGTCCCGTCTATTACTCGTAAATATTTTAATGTCTTTGATCTAGAACTGTCAGAGCAGCATTTTCAAAAGTGACAGTTGTTTGATATGCGGTCAAATCATCATCAGACTCTCATTAGGCTTCTCAAATAAGTGTCAAAGTAAACACGTCGCGTCGTGCAGACCAATGTTCGCCATATCCGCACCGCAACTTTATTAAGTCTGGCTTTCTAATGCACCAAATTTTCGGTTCGTGTGGTGTTAGAATAGTTTCCCATTAACTTTAGTCAAGTCTACATTCTATGTTTTCGTGTTGTCATTCATAACATTTTGCGGTCCGCTAGCGTCGGCGTCGTTAGCGGCCATGATACAAATTCCATCCAGAACTTAGAACCAAAATATACCATTTACGATAAGATTTCAAATAAACATTTACTATAATAATTCACTTGTGATTGATAGTCGGTTTCATAATAAAACTTGTGTACTAAAACCCGTTAATGTTGGTTTTTGAATGGGAGAAATGGAAAGTGCATTATGATAGCTTTCCCACGCAAGTGGCATAAATTAGTTGGATAATAAAGGTACGTGATAATGTAGCAGTTGTTAACGTTTGTTTATTATCTGATTTTAATTTTAATTATAAGAAAATGTGTGAGTTAAACAGTATCTTATTCTTTCGCGCCTAGGCGAGCTCACAGACACAAGTTCGCTTTGAATGCATTTTTAGAACTAAGATTGTATGTTCCCCTTTTATTTAATAAGTTTCGGGTTCATATCAATGAAACCGAAAACGTATATTTCTGAAGATAAAGGTTTTAACCCCTCATCGGAAGATATTACCTTTATATGAAGAATCTGAACATTTTTTACCAGCCGACCTAGATCTAAAAATCCTCGATAAAAAGTACTAGGATTGGAATGCGTAGCTGCTGCTAGGTATTTAAATATTTTCAAAAGGATCCTACAAAGGCGCAATATCCTTTGACCAACGAGACGCGAAGCTTCAAAAGATTATCGATACAAAAGGATTGAACGGTATTGTATGGAGGTGCGCAACTGCGATAGCGGGGATTTTATTAAATTATGAGGTGTTAAAACCTACGTAAATATAACGTAGAACTGAAATATGTATCAAAACATTACTTACTTTTCACAAAGGATGAATAATGGGGGCAATCGTTGGGCGCCGAAATTCAGTGGGCTGAAAATTTTAAAGTTAACGCCGGAAATTGAACAATTTGGGTTTGGTAAGGTTCACTGCGAAACAATTTATTTTATGAAGGTAAATGCGAAGTGTGATGGGTAAAGGTTATGTGGGTTATTTAGAAAAAAGAAAATTTTATAAATGAACGGCTTGATTGTTCAAACACTTCTTGTCCTCATTTCCGAGATCTATTGGAAACATGGAACCTCTATTGTTATCGGTATAAGTACTACTTACTATTAGAAATGCGAAGGTCTGGATGCATGGATGTTTGTTACTCAAGCACACCAGAACTGTTGAACGAATCTGGATGAAATTTGGCATACTTAGAGGTAGATTATAGTCTGGAATAGCACACACAGGCTACTTTTTTTCCATACATACACATCAAAATTTCCACGCGAAAGAAGACCCCGCGTCTTCTTTCGCGTGGAAACAGCTAGTTAATTCATATATTACAAAATACATACTAGTTATAGCACCTATATACCTTTGAAAGCTGTCTGATTTGTAGGGAGGTACTCCACAACCTAAATTGTATATTCATGAAAACGAAGTAAAAAAAGAATATTCCAGTGCTAAACCCTTTTAACACATGAAAAATGTATGGCAGGGTTTTGGATAGAATTAAAAATAATCGGAATTAATTTCTAGAACTCGTTAAAAAGCCGTATTCGGTGGTAAGGTAGTCAGAAGGCCGGGTTATCGGTCCGGATGTACTCATGTATGTGAAAATTGAGATAAAACTCAGCTAACCAGCGGTTGTATGTGCGGTGGAATAATCGCAAATATTCAAATTACTTGTGTGGTCTCAGATTATTTAAATTAGGGCACAATTGTATTTGGTCTTGTGGGCGTTTTAAGCAGATAAAGGTCTATCATTATGTTTGGCAATACCACATTGACTCTCTGACTGTGTGTTTTAAAAGGATCAGCTGTTCCATGCATTTTGACCGTGTAAGTATTGCAGTTATGAAGGAAACACCTGTTCTTAGGGTTCCGCACCCAAAATGGAACCCTATTACTGAGACTACACTGTCCGTGATAGCTAGACAATAGGGAATATGCATGTAATTTTGTTTTCACTTAAATCAATAATATGCAGTACTATCAACCCAAGAAAATAATTAAAAGTTAATTTCAACTACTGCTTGTCGCACAAAAAAAATATGAAACTCCTACAATTTTCTACGACAATTCAAACGTCCATGACTATCGCGGACATTCATGTCAGGACTTTGATGTCACTTACCTCTATCTGCCTTGTTTAAATCATTTTTTTTGCCCTTAGTAGATTAGTTTTAATAAAATGTAAGTGCTTTATTTAAGCAAAAATTGCAATAACAATATTATAGTATAATCTTAGTGAAACTTTAAGTACTTTTCAATTAAAAGTGTTTCTTTGACACATGGATTTTGACGTCACTACCGGAATCGATGCGTTTTGTGTTTGCGTTCCGTTTCACTAAAAACACGCTAAACAAAATATAAAATTGTAAAATAAGTGTTGTATTAGAGAATTAAACAAGTGTACCACAATGTGGTACAATACAAGGCATTTTTAAGAAATAAAAAAAGTTTTTTACTTCTTGCATATACCCTATTGAAATTTTGTACACAGATGATGTATTTCTGTTGCCGCTCATCTTCATTCTCCTGCCCTTATCCCAACTTATTTGTGGTCGGTGCAGCATGTCTTCTTCTTCTATACTTCTCTATTACTCGTCATCTCAGCAGTCACTTCCTTTCTAGCCATATCTTCCTTCACACAGTCCATCCATCGTTTCTTTGGTCTTCCTCTACTCTTATAGCCACTGTTCTGTTGCCGCGCTATAACAGCATTATACTAAACAGAAAAAAAATTAAGGGGGCACTTGACCGGTTTGTTTTTTAACAACCGACGAAAAATTTGTATGTCCAGCCCCCGTATTCACAAACGTTCGGATTCAACTTCGATTCGGAAAGTCGTGTGTCTATCTCGCTCGTTTTCCTAATGCCAAAAAAAGATAGTTAGACGACTTGCCGAATCGAAGTTGAATCCGAACGTTTGTGAATACGGGGGCGGGTTCAGAATGACGTACTAAATACGTGGGCACCGTTTTAGTGTCGGTGTCTTTTCCTTCCTGTATAATTGTGGCTTCCACCTTGTATTACCCCTTTACATAATCATCAAAAGCGATGTTTATAATACACTAGCTGTTACCCGCGTTTCGCTCGCGTTTTGGTCGGATATTATCCCACGGGCACGTTGTTAATATGTATAGCCTATGACACTCGGGAATAATGTAGCTTCCTATTAGTAATAGAATTTTCAAAATCGGTTCAGTAGATCCAGAGCGCCTACAAACTCACAAAGTTTACCTCTTTATAATATTAGTAACTAGCGACCCGCTCCGGCTTCGCATGGGTGCAATGTTACACATATAAACCTTCCTCTTGAATCACTCTATCTATGTAAAAAAACCGCATCAAAATCCGTTGCGTAATTTTAAAGATCTAAGCATATTAGCATACATAGGGCAGACAGACAGCGGGAAGTGACTTTGTTTTATAGTATGTAGTGATACATAATTATGTCTGAGTTAGTAGTCCCTTCTACCCTGTATAATTGTGGTTTAAGTAAATAATCAAAAAATATCAGTTCTCAGTAAGCTTAACTTGATGTTAATAAAACGGGTGAACTGTATAGGCTATACAAATGCGCCATGTAGGTAGGTAATTTGTTGCGCTATCTATGTCATAATCTTCAAACGTTTTATTCCAATCAGGTCACAAGGTCAATCGATTACGATTGCGATCTTTCCCTCATTTTAAATCAATGCGGGTGGCATTTTTATGATGAACGCAGATTTGTAACTTATTTTATATTGTCATGGAGCGTTCATTGAAATATGTAATAATTTAATAACACCTTTAAACAATGGCAAGTTCTGGAAAAGGCACTTTTCAACCAGACTGAGATGTTCACACATCGTTTGAAGATCAGCAGAAAACAAACAAATTTGCTCGTCTAAATGCCAAAGTAGACGACCTCAAAGAAGAACTCAAACTTAAACAGAATGATATGAAGAATTTAGAAGAAGCTGTAGGATCGCTTAACATCATGCGAGTTGCGGGCAAACCCAAGCCAATTTACTTAGCATCTACAAAATAAAAAACGATGCGTCTTTTCAATTGATGCTGGTGCTTATCTAAAGAGTGCTGATATCAGACCGAGATTATCGACATATATGCACAATATCCAAATATTCCTCTCCCATGTTTTTTTAATAAACCCTCGGACTTTCGGATCCCTGAAATATTGAAGCAGAATCGTTGCTTCGGGACAGCTACATTGCCTCAGCGCGTTTCTGGTGGTCGCCACTGTGTAATCGGGTTAAGGAGTGGTTAGAAATATATTGACAGGCTTGTCCCAGATAAGTAAGATAACGTAAATTTACATTCATCCTTGCATGTCTCTACTAATTCATTCAAATCCTTCAGCCCTAGTCCTCGAAAAAACATTAAGAACCCACATGCACTGATGAAGTTTAGACGATGTCTATGAACCGTCATGACACAAATTCCTCTTTAATCTGATTACGTAAGCGCTTGTCATCGGCCACATCTGGGCTCCCCGTTTTACATTCATAGACGCAAATGGCAGTTTTTAATGCACCACAACCATTTTGGCATAGACTGGAAAATTTGGCAGTTTTTAGTACCTTTGTACAGTGTTTCAGGATAAAGCCGGCTTAGTTGGCTCCAAAAGCGATCCCACAGTAGTTCTAAAAAATAAAAACATAAAGCTGGCTTTGTGGGAGCGCGTTGTTTTTGGTTTCTGTGGCTTTTAAGCCATAAGAGGAACTTTTGACATTAATAATATGTAACATGCTTGTTGAAAAGAAATCAATATTTTAATGCAACGTTTCTAAGGAACCATACACACGATGTCATTTGGTTACGCTTCTATTAACAAAGTCGCAAATAAATCCGTCTTTAGAATAGCCGTCATGGCTTCAAATCTCAATTTGATAAAACACGCATAATTGTACTCTGTGATCGAGATGAAGAACGGGCAATAAATTGTTGCTCGGAGTGCCGATGCCGTGAAGTTCCGATGTTCACGCTCGCGATGCCACCGACGGACATAAGGGGACATTTATATTCTTGTTTACCTTATTGTTAGTGGCTGTCGCCTTTAAAGTAATATTATTTATTTTATTTTAATTTGATTCTGCGATCCGAACCAGTTTCTTGATTATAGTTGTGAACATATACAAAATTAATCATATGTTTCTGTAGTTTTGACATCTCTTATACCTATTAATTGAATAGAGATTTATTTCCCTTTACTAGAATTTATTGCCAAACTAATTCAAATCTGGCAAAATCTGTCAAGGGAACTCATAGAATGGCATTCCACCCGCAGACTTTATTACCTAGCTATCAGTAAACGGATCTCACAAGCGACATTTACGTAGGTTGGTTTTATACATTCTTTGTATAACATCTATACAGGTTGTAAGTAGGGACTTACATAAATGGAGGTTTCGTGAACGTTATCATGGAGTGCAGTAGCAAGGAAATGGCTTTAAATCTTCCGCCTAGAAACACTTGATGTAGTAGTACGGAGTACTTATCTGGTACATAGTATATGGACGTTTTGTTAGTGTTCTTTTTTGGGTGTAGGTAGTGAAATATGATAGCTTGAAAAAGCATCGTCTAGTTCGTGGCTTTATTTATTATCTCCTGCCAAATTGTCATCCTTTATTTGTCATGTCAATCAATTTGCTTCGCCCATTTTGTCTCTCTCTCTTGTAATCTACCCCAATACTGACAGTTCCAGCCCCATGTCTATCTGTTCCGGTCCTGTTTGTTCCGTTATAGTTTCGCACAAGCTACTGGATTATCCGAGTTTCATCCATAGCGAAAATTGAGAACAAAACGTTGAACAAACTTTTATGAAACTCGTTGCAAAAAGGCAAGCTTTGATCCCCATGTGAATATACCTGAGTTTAGTTTTAGTTATTGCATAACTTGTTCTCAACATTTATCAAACTATTCGTCCAGTTTTATGAATGAAAACACGGCAGAATTTAATTCAACTTCACCTAATATGAAATGTTCAAGCCGATGCTACACCAATTTGCATGTCAAGAGATCTGCACTTTCTGCTATGAGCGAAAATCTGTTCAAATGCAGAATATGAGCAGCGAAAGCTATTTGTATATTTATTAAAACCGCTTTCTGCGCTTTAATACGGTGCCTTGAAACTTCATAAGTTCTGTTATGACGGTGTTAAGGCACATAATATAACTTTCATTTTGACCTCACTTGAATAATTTGCAAGACTTTGCTCAAGTAATATCAGTTACACTTCAAACGCAACATTTATCAGTATATGCTTATGGTTTGCTATCTACAAAGCAAGTCATATGTGTTTCAGATGAATTGTGCGATCAGGATAAATTGCATCTTCAAACCAATGCATCATAATTCAATCTTAGTAAGGTCCAAGACGTTTTTATCTAAAACCGAAATCTTCCCAAAGACATCGGAGTCCGCAACTATTGTTTCCTGATTTACCGATCGGTTGGTGTGTGAACAACCCCAATATGTTCTCCCTTGCTTCACATAAATCGTGTGTAGCCGTCAGGGTGTTGTTTCAAGGGGCACAAAACGTCCATGGCTATAAAAGACAGTGGTCCGATGTTAGCATTACTGGTTATGTAGCGTGAGCCATAACAGATTTGTTGAAGGGTGTGTTGCATTGCGTGGAATGGTGGGAGCTATCAGGGACATTTGTTGATATTGGTTTTATTATCAGGTATCAGAGGACCAATTTCTTTTGCTATACATTTTCAAAACTTGACCATCACTGGCAAAATAATTACAACAATGCTGGCTTATGGCAGTTGCTTGCTTTTCATTAAATGGTAAGATTTCCAATGTATTTCTATGCTTGTAGACTGCAGCATAATATAAAGTTTTACGAGATGCAGTAATGCCCATCTCTATTCCCGCTTTATTACAAAAATCTCAGCTGGAATTTTATATTTGCTATCTTAACACCACTGATGCAATCGTCTTCTATAAGTCGTAAAATTGTTATAAACCTCTTCAAGTCCAGCTTCATTTAATATCAATTTCGTCGTCGTTCCAGTCTAGCTGGTTAATGAACATCAATCTTTTTCATATTAGATGTCGTCTGGGTCGTGCGATAAGACCTGAACCTGCTTGAAACACACGATATATCACAGTGCCTCGGGACATGGATTAAACGTGCTTTGCATGTTCAAATACGGGACTTGATTCAAGGGTCACTTTTGCTTTTAAAGGTTCTTTGTTGGAGTTGCTTTTTAATACCTGTCTTTTTGAGAAACATTTTTCAAATGGAACTGGTTTTTAGTAGTTTTATTCATTTTTGAGATCTGTGATCGAATACTTTGACGAGATGGGCTCTTAGTTTCTGAAATCACTAAGGGTATCGATTTTCAGTTACATTTATTTTGCAGGGGATACCTATTTACCTATGTATATGTGTAATTTTAAGTAACATGGTACGCATCCAAATTTCGTCTTAAACAGTCCCCGTGGCTTCCCCAGCCGCAATCTCGGTCGTTACGATGTTGCTCGCGTCATAAAGCATTGCCTCAGATGTTCCCTCTCCCTTGGCTTTCGTCGCCCTAGTTGAATTTATGTACACTTTACCTAAATAGCGTCGCGAAGAATCATTTTCGATAGAAATAAAAATATCGCTTTCATGAGAATAGACCCCAGTTCGTAAAAAACGCACTTTCAATGATCTCACCAAAAAAATGATCCGACATTTTATTTTTAAACCAAAACATCCTTTTAAAATATTTACTACCGCAATATCGAAGCGCAGGTTCATTGAATGAGCTCCCATAAAATAACGAAATATCGGATCACGAATTGCAGAATATTGCACTATTCGTTAGTAATGGAAAAAAGGATGACTCGGGGTTCATTGTTCGGAAAGTCTGATAGCAACCGCTGACGAAGCCAATTTGCATCGAACGCGGTTGTAAACTCCAGGTTCATGGTACGCCGACGCGTATCGTGCCTACGTAAAATAGGATAACCTATGGGCTTAAACTGGCTGACAAAGCTTTGTTGGTTATGTAATTGTTACTGTAAACTGGGTAAGATAGGAAAATAGCGGTCGGATAATTACGTGAATAAAATAGAAGAGACGCAAATTAATTATGTGTAGAATCGATCAATACAATCCGAACAAAATTTGCCAGGGAATTTTAGGGATCCTCCTAAGTCACGAAGCAAACATTTCGCTTTGCCTTCACGAAAACTTATTCTCCACTTCAGCAAAACGAGTATTACTGCTCTAATTAGACCCCCCACTTTGCCAGCACTGTTAAAAGTGGAACATCTTAAGTGTGCTGAATCCACAAGAACAGATCCCAGAACTGGTTAAAGTTTAACGAAGTTTACTTTTCCAACGTACGCGATTTATGTCATGAAGCAGACTGGACGTAACAACTTATTGCAACCGCTTTCCGCTGAGAAGCTGTAAAATAAAAGAGCTATAAAATATTTTACGGCGTCGTTTTCTGACGCTAGTGAGGCATTGATGGTGTCTGAAACCATTCTACAAGCTAAAGACAATTGTTTGAAAATATCTCATTTGCTTAGCCTTTTCCCAACTATGTGGGGTGGGGGTCGGCTTCCAGTCTAACTGGATGCAGCTGAATACCAGTACTTTACATGGAGCGACTGCCTATCTGACCTCCACAACCAAGTTAGTACTGGGTAATACGACCCCTTGGTAAGACTGGTTGTCAGTTTGGGGCACTGACTACCTGTAACGACTGTCCAAGATCTACAGATGACAGCCGGGACCAACGGCTTAACGTGTTTTCCGAGGCACGGAAAAAACTAGGTATGTAAGGGGCGGTCACCCATCCACAGACCAACCTAAGGCAAGCACGGCTTAACCTAGATCGACCCGAGCGGCTGTTATTATTTTGCCACGAGCTAATAATAAATATCTGTTTGTATGAAATTAAAGTTGATAATACATTAAAATCAAAACCATCTGTCGAAATATGTGTGAAGAAAAACATCTAAGAACCACGAATAACCAATGTTTCAAATAAAGCTGTAACTCTAGATATGAAATAGTTGCCACATGTTCCGTTTCCGTCGTTGGATAGATATTGCAAGTCTGCGGTTCAGACATGAGTTGTCGTATTCCGTTGTTATTGCTTATGAGAATACCACAGAGCTATGACATGTGAATTTAATACTCTTAGAAATACAGCTCGAGCCACTTTGTAAGGGATCCGACGGCTTATGACAATTTTAATTGGAAGTAATCCCAAGAAAGCTCTTGGATGGAACTCCGTAATTGAAACGGCTGTTCAGGTTACGATTTCATTAGCTTTCCTAACGACACTTCTTCTCTATAGTAGAAACGTAAAATTTAAGTAAATTTAATTTCAATGGTATTTGGTGCTCTTCCATACTACGAGGCTTTCTTTTCCTCCAATAGAATTCTATCAATATAATATAAATTGGTTGACTATTGTTCTAGTTCCACGATTCGATAAATGGAGGGACTGTTTGTCCAAAGTCTGTTCCGACTCGTGAATTTTAAAAGCGAAACGAAACATCTGTCTGTGGTTCCAGCTATGGTTTATTTTTGGCGGCGTTTGTACTATCCTATTTTGGATGTGGGTTGGCTTTACCCGTATTGAAAGGGTTTTGTTGATTATCTATGTGAGGAATTGCCAATTTATTGCTGGCTTTTTCGCTGAGCACTTTAAAATAGACTTGAAAATATCATGGCATTCTTTACCAGTAGCACTACTGTATACTATTGTCACAATTTTACCCAACTTGTGTTTGAATATTCATTGAAGAGTCTCCATTCAACCATTATCAAGAGATGCGATTATTGCAGCTAGTCGGATGGTGTACCGTTAACGAACCGACCGCGGCGGCGGCGGTCATGGCCTCTGAATGCATTTTTTTTTTCTCAGTAACCTACTAAGGAATCATGTTAGCAGACAGGTTCTTCTACTTCGTGAAGATGCTTGCTTAGTGTAGTTACTTTTCTATTGGTTTAAGGTCTTTTGGTCCTTTTTTTTTAGTGTCATGTTTCTTTTCCGAAAGTTTAATGAATGTTTGGATGTATTTTAATATTTTTTCGTGTTGGTAGTGTAAGATTTCACAAGAGATCTCCTTTTTTTGCTAACAACACAATCAAGCTTTCGAACAAACATCAAATTGTTTTGTTTGTGGATAGAATTCAAGATCTGGTCCTTATACCCACAATTCTGGTCCTTCAAGTTATAAAAGACTGTCATCTCACTTAATATCTAAAAGAGCTTGCTAGCAGTAGACAAATAATAATCAAAAAGTCCTACGTAAAATGATGTTGGCACAGCTTACTCGTTGTTGTCGTGTTAACTGAATATAGTACTCTAGTATACTTACTATAAGAGTTATGCGTAGTGTCCAAACTTTGCAGCCATTTCGGCGCCGCATGGTGCAGTTAACGCTTGGCAAAGTTTCGTTTACGTCGAACATGTAAACGTCTTGTCTTTATTAGACCACTTTTAATTAAATTTTGTTAATGTTTTTTAAATTTTTAGTGTTCCATACGTCTGAACGAAAAATGGAACCGTACGTTTGTTGCGAATCTTGCTTGTAGTCTAGTCACACGTTATGCATTTGGGGTTTAATATGTAAAGTTAATTAGGCTAGGAGGCTAGGAGGCTGTGCCCGAGGCCACATGAAACATGCAAATACTAATAAATGGTAAACAATAAAACATTCATATTTGATGTAATGTCAACTGTTAACCAAACCTAATCCTGATGTAGCTGTATGGCTTCAAATACAATACATTATTCACGACCGCAGTGTAGGTACCTAGTTAAACAAATGATTCAATAAATTCATTAGACTTGTCCGTATACCAACTTCACGTACTGGCTGGCCGCAAGCCAAACTACAATCGCCAAAATGTACTTAACCCGTAGAACTACAAAGTTTTCTGAAATTCATGTAATTTGGTGCACCATAATTTTGTAAGGAAAACAAACGATGAGGACAGAGCTTCAGCGTTGTCTGAACTTTTTAATTTAGAAGCCATTTTAGTTTAAGACCTTGTTTTAATGTATAAGGATGCGCATGTTGCATCTACATGATGGTGTTCATGTGTTCTTCATGTGTTCATGTGTTCTCAGAAACATGTTGCAAATACAATGCCTGCTGTGCCGACAACATGTTTCGAACAAGATATTTTATGCGACAATGTTGCGTAACTTTTCTTGACCATGCAAACGAGGCTGTACATCACATTACATTTCTTAATTAAGATGACTTGTAAGTTTTTGATTGCTAGCTTGTTCATTTTAAAAATGTCATTTACGGAATATGAAGTCATTCTTAGATTATCTTCGCGTTGTCACAGCATGTCAAGGTTTACTTCAACAAATTACCTTATTAGAAGTGCATTTGTCGATACAGCCTGTGTTTAGTACTGTAAATAACAACACACTTAGCCGCCATGTTGGCATGTTGCTCTATCCGCTATATACGCTAATTAGCTCATGTAGGGTGATTCTACAAACAATGGTGGGTCAGTCTGGACTGAAGAATGAATTTTAAATTCTATTGAACCAGTCGACTTGCACACAGCAACTATTGTAAACCTTCTCTTATATAAGCAGTTCCTAATTAGCGTAGATAATGCCGTGGCTAAAGTATTGCCAGTCAGCAAGGTGATATAAGAAACCGATACGCCCTGGAATCAAACATTGGAGGACGTGTATCATCTACCGATCGGCACTGGGCCCACGTGGTGCATTACAGCCCACTCCCTCTCATAGAGTAGAGGCCTGTGTCACAGAAATGGGAACATTATAGGCTGATTATGCTTGCTTATTGAAAAATAGTGGAGCTGATCGTCCAATGTGTGCCAAATGTACATTTGTGAACGAGACATACTTTTGTGGAGAGGTTTTTTGTTAATTGTAGATGATAAAAAACTCTTACATTGGTAACTTTATGCTTTCTAAAAAAACCACATAGTGACAGCATTTTATGTTGCACCTTTCCATAGCAAATGGAATTGCCGTAAATTAAAGCAAAAGTGTGACTCACTTGACTTAGCAATTACCTGCTGACCTTAAACAGTAATAATTGAGTTTTACACGTTCGTTTGTTATGCGTTGTAATTGATTCTGATTCATCGAATGCGATTGTATCATGGGCGTTGACATCATCTTAACACGTTATTTGTTCACTTCCTTCAACAGATTTGTGTTGCTAATCATTCCGTAGAATGGAATCAGAATCGTAGAATGCTGGGCAGTAGCTTCTGAGCTTGACGTTATTTTGTTTTTCTGTCAGAAATTTCTGAATAGCAGCAAACAATCTGGATGGATTGTTTGAAGGCAATAGGTCTTAATATAACCTTTTGAATACCTTCGGGACTTACAGGCGTAATTTTATGTGTACTGGAATTTGAGTCTGACATTCGTAAAAATGAAAAAGCCTTTCAAAGTATTCATAAAAGCGAAGTAACAAATTGGTGCTCTACGTAACGGTACGAGTCTTTTTTATAAACGAGGTTTTATGAAATTCCAGTTTTAGTTCGTTAAAAATACAATACGTAAGTGGCAGGTTCGTGACCTGTTGTTTAATTATTACTACTGCCAAGTTGTGCCACAACACCCGCTTCAGAGCCACATCTAGTTTAAAGTTTACACAAGTTGGTAGTTCGTACGACGCAAATGGTGGAATATGGTTCCAGCAATTCATTTAAGTCATTCGTGTACACTTACACTACTAATAGAATCGCTCACAATATTAACGTTGATCGACTAGTCGTTCGAAAGATCGATCGCTTACTGAACCCATTTTCCGTTCTTCGTACTTCCATGATCGGTAATTCCGTTTTCAAACGCGCCTACGTCTGATGCTTCTATGAAGAAACAAATTCCTTCTGCTTCAAGAAAATGTTGTTCGGAATACATCCTAATTCCAATTTATGTCATAATTCCAACGAGAACTAAAATACGAGGTGTTCTAAGCATGCAACACAACATTAGATGAGATGAATGAGTGGGTTTCAGAAGATCTCGAGTAATTGGCGTAGATCCAACTTGTGGGCGTAATAGGGATGAACATCGACCCACAGGATGGTGCGAGGTCCTTACAAACTGGAGTATATTTTAATAAATACGGCAAACTTGTGAACAGATTTATATTGTTTCCACGTGCAACACAGAACCCTGCTCACCCCCATCTACCCGTAAACGCGTCATCGTAAATCCTCTAATCACGTTTGCAAAACAAGAGTCAACCGTACACACTGTTTATTGTACCATTCAATTGGCTGTCCGAGGGAAATGACGTGGAAATGGTTAACGCCCTAGGCGTTGACCCGACGGAAATAGAAGGGCGACTTCGTGCTGACAATGTGGTTCTAGACCCCGTCGCAGTGTGGCACCGCCCTTATTTTGGGGTTAGATTGGAACTGCTTCGGTAAACTGATGAATATCTTGCGTTGGGTTCACGATCCTAGAAATTGAATTTCACGTCGTGATTTTTTGAGCTGTGTATATCGGCAGCCCAATCTTCAAGATGGTTAAGATATTTAGAGGTTTCGCGATCTTCTTGATAGCTTAAGCATAGTTATCGTTATTTTGGAAAGCAACATCAAAGAACCATTAGGGATTAGAACCACCGAAATCACGAGCTGTAATTAATGATCCAAGCAATAACGATAACGAAATCTCCGCGAACAACTTATTTATCAGTTTCCTATTCGCAAACGAGCCACAGGCAACTTAAACCTGTAGAACAAACTTGCGAGGACTTCTAATTGTCCATATATCTTCCTCATTCCTCACTTACGATTACGTCAACCCATGTTCGTTATCATTCGTTGCCATGTTATATACTTCGCTGAGTTATGTGTTACGAATGTAACGTTGCGTCACAGTACTGTTTCGGAGTTCCAGCGGATAGTTTATTCAACAATGCATCAACAATTCAAAGGTGTACCTTTTTTGTACGTAATTGAAGTAATATTTCATCGCGGCGGAACGGATGGAAAATATTTGATCCAAAATTGCGTAGTTTTGTTTTCGGCGAAGACAAAAATCAGTTTGAAGTCTCAGAAGCTTATAATGTTTCATGTTGTCTTTGAAGATCCAAGATGTTTTCAGCTTTTCCGAAATCACTGAATTTATTGGCAGTACTACAAACGGGCCGGTAGTCTTTCAATTTGCTCATGACGGTTTTTCCCTTTGAAATAAGATCTGTTCTAAATATAGTGCCTCCTGTTGGCTCTCAGACCAACAATGAACCTCGATGGGTTGTCGAAACCTTTCGCTCCGTATACTGACGTCAGCCAAGTTGATCTTGAAAATCTTTGAAGTACCCTTGGAAATCTTATACAAAAACTTGTCTGCTTCAGAAAAACAATGTTTTTATAATAAAAAATAACGGTTTAGTGTGTGCTCCAAGCTTCAGCACAGTTGTAGAACACCTGACGTGTTTTCAAACTGCTGCGTAAGTTACGACTTATGAATCGTTAAAGTTTTGAGCTTAAACCACGCGTTCGTTCAGTGCCAAATAATTGTGTGAAATGTCCTTTGTACTTTAGTACTTTTTAGTTTTATTGTTTAGCTAGCTTGGAAAGATTTTGTCTACGAAGGAAGCATTAGAAGTTGTACCATGATAAAATATACTTAAGATTTGACAAACGACGTATTGTTTCGAGAAAGAATAGCTGGTTATAAAAATGTAGCCTTTCCTCTCAAAAATAGAAGTAACCGTCTCTGCCTCTTACAGACCTTGAAGCATCATTATTTAAGCAAGACCTCCCATACGTAGCGACATTATAGATACACGGAGCGACCCAATTCAGGGTTCCGTGTGCAGAACGCGGGCAAACCCTCGTTTCCACTTTTATGATACCAAGGCACGCCGTTAAACCTTTATTCTGTTTATCGACCAAATACCTATGGTGGGTATCGCGTCAAGCGTTCGCTCTTTTCCCTTTATTCGTTATGATTAAATCCGGTTTGCATCCGAACAGTTTCCCGGAAATTGGCAAATTATGCTTTGTCGCTGTTACCGTTTTTCTATTCATCAGTTCTGTTTTTTATGGCTTCGTAACTTCCGCCTCGTTTAAAGATTTTTGAAGTGGGAAGTCGAGATCGACCTTGCTTATCTTTAGCTTGTATCCTTTAACGCAAAGTAAGCGTTTCAGTATTAAGTATGTCGATATCGCCTAAGCTCCTTTTACGAGTTTAAAGATAGCGACGACGCTCTTAGATCAAACATGCTCTAAAGTAGCATCCGTCAATTGATGACTTGAACAGTTTAGACCAGAGAATTACGAGTTGTGTCTAGGTACTACGTTTATCCTTAATTCCTAAACTTCCTCCGTAAATACGTACTGGCTGTTCTAGATCCTTCATTACCATTGACAAGTCACCAACAATGACCCATATGTCAAGATCATTTTTATTAAAACCGTTTCCTTCTGGGGCGCGGTTCAAATATGTTTCTATCAATAGAATTGGGTCGCCGGTTACAACTGGGACATTTATTACACACGGCAGATTCTAGTTGTACTAGTTAAATCCAGATTTCATTCCGGCCCGGCCTCATCAATTAATGTCAATGCTCACGTTTCCTATTCCTATGTAGATGAGTCGTGATAGAACTTCCTTTGTCTTTTAAAATTAACCTTGTATCAGGAATTCTGCGATGCCAAAATTCTGATGAAAGGTCGTCTCATGTATTTGGATTGTTGGTATGCGATAGATTGTCTACATGTGTTAATTCCGGTGTAATTTCATTAGCATTGGTTTTGCTCGGAATTTTGCTTTCGCTGAATAGAATTCGAACAAATTAGTTGTTGTGCTAATATATTGTAGGTACTCGATAAAAGGATTTTAAATAATTCAGGATACAGTTTGGGCGCTTCCAAAGGTTTAGTTTGATAAAAGGTCGGTAAATATTTGGTCCGCTTTACCTTTAGGTTCACCTAACCGGATAAAAACCTTTTATAGGCAATTTCGGCGGCCAGAGCGGCTGAAATGAATTTGTTTTCTATCGTGTATCTGTTCACCTTATTAAGATTGGCATTCCACGTACGGCCTTCAACGATAAAAAAGCCTATCATACGGTATCGGTGATACAACAAAACATATTTCTTACTCCATTTCCGTCGTTCCTTTCGTGAGCACATTAATTTTGTTGATGTTTATTTATTTATCATTCACGTCTCATGAATTTCGTAGACCTATTCGACGAGACAGAAATGTTTTGTATTATGTAAAAAGGCACGAAAGTAATAGCAACCGTTTTTCCATGAATTCTTCTGATGAATATTTTGATTGGTTTGCAAAAAAACTGGCGTCAATGGTGATAGCGCTCAAACGTAGATTAATTACTTCGTCGGACCGTGGGATTCATGCATTCAGTATCGATGGATCAATTATGTTTTTGCACGGGGTTTTTTAGATTTCATTGAAAAGGTTTATTCATGGCGTTTATGTGTATAGTTCGTTGGTTTGATATAATATGATCTAGGTAATTTATTGATGAATAGCTCTTCACCTGCGACTTCGTCCACAAAAAGTGTGATAGTTCGGCTAATGTGCATGATATAAAAATAATGTATAGCCTATAGCACTCACGAATAATGCGGCTTGCTTGCATTAGTAAAAACAAATTTAGAATTCGATCATTCATCCATGCTCCGGAGATTACCCCCTACATACAAACTTACAAACAAATTTTACCTCTTTATAATATTAGTACCTACAGATGGTGAGACGTCCTATGCTGAATCTCTATTTCTCAACCCGCATAAATTAGCTGAGTCTATAGAATCTGAATCTGGTTCGATTAAAGATTCTTTCCCCAAAATAGGACGATATAACATCATGAATGTCACAATTACGATATCATGTCACCACAACGATATCTTCTTTCCTCCCGGCTTCCCATATAAAAATAAGTATTATCTTGTCTCGTCTACTTTTATTCGTTTTTACAGATATGTGTGAATTTCTTATTTACGAGAACAACGAAACCTCGGGACATTTACAGCATCGTGCGTAAGTAAGTAAATACTATGTGTTACCACGTACCTATATACATCTAATGAAAGCCTTATATACTGTGCTTTTATGTGCCTTCTGTGTATGTACCTACTCTAAATTTAGAATTCGATTACGCTGACAGTAAAATGTTATATTCTACATGGATTCCAAAAAGATTCCCTTTATTGTCGATACTGAAATGATTTTTTAGGAGCTGAGAGTGTTGTGACATAATTGAAGCGTCCTACGAGAGTTGTTTTCTTCTACTCGATAAGTAAATGATAACAAACCTTACGCCCAAATGGATTTTCTAGCAAACATGTCGATAATTGGTATGGAAGGTAATGTTCGTACATTTGACCCCTCTGGGGGTTTAATTTTACAAAATCATCCTTGACCTTTGTATAAAAAAGTCTTGTTCAACATTTCAAGCCACACCCAGAATTTTTAGGTGGTGTAAATTGTAATTTTATACGTGTGAGACTATGATTGTGGTGGCAGTCCTAGTACCTACATCATATATTTATTATGATGATCTCGTTTTATTTTTCCATTTCTCTCAACATTGTGGTAGCTCACACTTAGATACTTACGTAGTTTTTGTTTAGATAAATGGAATGTTCACCGTCACACCACTTTGGATATTGAATTCTAACATGTGCCGTTTATTTGCACGGTATGCACATGCACGTTAGTCAACTAACCTGAATTTAAATATCCAGTAAAAACACAGTAATTGTTTCACTATAATGTTTCATATCGTTAACCCTTTCATTTGCATTGCGACTTGTGCAAATAGCTATCTTCTATCAATGTAAAAAGTAATCTCTTAAGCTTTCTCAGAGTTGCAGTAACTGAACTAAGAGTATTCTCAATATGACTATTGATCTTTGGCAAATCGGGTGCGCAGCAGATGTTACTGAATACTCGGTGCACTCTAGCAATCATGCGATTTCCAGTTACGCTGAATGTTAATCAAGACTGCAAAATAAAATTAAATAATCTTTACTATTATTATAAAGTGGTAAAATTTGTTTGTAAGTTTGTATGTAGGGGGTAATCTATGGATCTACTGAACCGATTTAGAAAAATCTTTCACTAATGGGAAGCTACATTATCCCCGAGTGCCTTAGGCTATATTTTCAACGTGCCCGTGAGATAATTACCGACAAAAACGCGAGCGAAACCGCGGGCAACAGCTAGTCAAACATAAAGAGTATTAAGAGTTTTATGGAGTCGTTTAAATAGACCAAACAAACTTAACTCGCAATTCCAATCGTTTAGCAGCTTCAATTTCTTCTAATTGTCACGTAATGGTACAAAAATGGGTTGTGAATTTATATCTAAAAGATAAAAGTAACTACGGTGACAAATAACGGCTTGGAAATTCATTCCACGCGATTTTATCCCTATTCTACCTCCGGCAATTGCTATTTTTTGCCCTAGGATATTAATTCTATTCTACAATGCTGGCCAGCTTTTCTACTGATTTGAAGGTCTATAGACATGTTATTTCAAGTGAGTGGTTATGGGCAAAAGGGTACGATAATTCGTTAGGAGCTTTGTTCTAGAATATATCAAATTTTTACACATAGTCTAAAGAAATAATATTGCGTTTTAGTATCATTCCGACCTTTGAAAACGGATTGTTTGTTAGGTAGACGTTGTAATCTGCCCTTTAACGATTGTCTTGCAACTGTCTTTAACTAGGTTTATACTTACGTGTCTTTTACTATTTGGTCGACCACGATCAATAAAGATCTACGCAGCGTTTTTTTAATGATGCATTGCTCACTGGTGCTAAATATCAATCTAAAGTCGCACTTAGTAAAAATTGACTGTAACTTAAATAGTATAGCAAAGGACATTGGTCCTTTAGTTGGTTGGTCCTTTGCTAATGTCCTTTGCTAATGTCATTTGCTAATGTCATTTGCTAATGTCATTTGCTATAGCGTTAATACGCCGTAGTCAAGTTCTTGAACAGTCCTCGGGCCTTAAGATATAGCGAATAAACAACAATAGATGAAATACTGCTAGCTACACAATTCTCTCTAAAGTTCAACTCATCGTTAACTTGTAAATCAATGCCCCTCAACCATCGACAAACTTAACAAGAACTGCTACCTAAATGCCAATACTTAAGACTAGCTATTTCCCGTGACCTTCGTCCGCGTGAAACTATTAGGTATAAAAATACTACTTCCCTATTTAAATCGAATTTTGTTAACAATTTCAAAGGTTTTGTTTATTTTTTGCACTGAACCTTTTTTTAATATAAAATACCGAATTATTCCGTATAACATCAGCTATCTGCCAGTAAAAGTCCCGGCAAAATCGGTCCAACTGTTTCGGAGATTAGCCGGAACAAACAAACAGACAGCCAAACGAGACCCATAATGAAGCCGAAAGGCACTTCTCCCCGTCATTGCTATCATTTTTTTGTTCCAGACCATTCCTGGGAACTTTCTTGTCACGGAGATATTGGGGGTTAAAGTTCCAACTTATTCACTAGTTTTTTTTTTTTTCAAATACAATTCTTAATGTAAGATTCTTACTTTAAATACCTCCACGACCCCCGTACTATTCACTATTCCATCCATCAGCACAATGTTTTGTGTGCATTGAGCCCTATCGTAAAACGTGATTTTTCACCCCAAAAAAAAAGTCGTTTCCCAGCAATATTTTTTGTGTTAAGTTACTTATTTTGATGTACTTACATAATGCTAGGTTGACGGCTTCGTGAAGGGTTCTTTTACACCCTGTAAACTTTCATTAGTTTCATACGCATTTCATTTTTTTTTTTTTAAGAAGTCTGTTTCTCTTTTTAAGTAATATTTATTTTTATTGTTTTGTTAGCGTGTAATTTTTGTTTATTTTGCTTTTTCTGTTAGTTTTATTTATGTTTTACTTTTATTTTCTATAATATTTGTACGCCTTCACGGCAAAACATAGCGCTCATTATAATTAACCCAAGACCTTTATGTAAATACCTATGTTTCACAAATAAATATTCTGATTTCATAAAAAGCTGTTATTATGAAATTACAGTTCAGACACTTCAATTTATTTATTTGTATAGTTTTCGTCCAAGGGCTCTTGTAGTCTTGTCTATATTTAGTGCAGCTCAGCTTAACTCGGCTATCTAGGGCATCGGCTATCTAGCAGGTGGGATGTTGGTGTAATAGCTGGTTTCCTTGCTAAAACATTGTTATTAACGTCCGTATATATTTAATGTTTCGTTCCAAGTAAATGGTGTTTTCTGATTTGAATGTTAAATGGCTGATTTGAAGCTAAAGTTGAGGTTGACCTGTTTGTTCAAAAGAAAAAGGTTCCTTATTTTAGATCAAGATCTCTTTGTTGCGTTCAAAGAGAATGAGGCAATTTCTTATAAGAATTAAGTGAGTTAATTTATAAAGTTGTTGAGTGTAAATAAATGCCTCACAGCTACGGTAGAAAGTATTCTAGAAATAAATAATATACTATCGAGAAACTATGCACAATTTCACAAATATGTTGTACTATTTGTTTGTTTTTTTTCGTAATAGGAATAAAATGCGCGAAAATTAAATCGTAAAAAACGTAATCAAGGAAGTAAATCTTTGTATTTATATTATATCTTTTGATAATGGCGAACACATCTCTCATGCACTTTGACCAGATCTTTTATCGCGTGGCCAAAATCGTAACTAATTTTATTATTCAATACAGTCAATCAATTGATAAATTAGTCAATGTAATTCATGCGCAAAAGTTACTATAGCACATTTAGTTCGAATTAAATTTAAAATAAAAATGTTCTCTGCAGAGGCTATTAAACATAAGTACATTTAAATAAACGAGGGAGTTCACTATGATAGACGGGTTGCGATAGCAAACCGTCGCGAGTGCCCCGATTCTATGTTGATTGATGATATCGTTGTATGCATTACCGCAGACCTTTGATACGGCAACGTAAAACCTTATGTTCGATGTAAAGATATGATTGTAGATCCTTAATAGTCGGTTGTAAAACACAAGGATTTGTTGTGCAATAGAAGAGGGCCAGGGGGCCTAAAATGGCTGCTTTATCAGAATCATAATACGAATCACGTTAAAAATTTAAAATTCTTAAAATGGTCTTTATGGTTGTGACTATAAAGTCCATTTTAAGAGTTTTACATTTTTAAGAGCGGCCAACCCGTCATACTTTTCATACAAACGCTCGTACGTGATTATGCCGTTGTTGCACATCTAGCTTTGATTTTTTTGAACTAATAGGTATTTTGTGCACTATATCTAGGTTTTTATGGTTGCAAAAAATAAAATTAAAAAGTAGAAACAAATTCAGTATAAGCCTCCAAAAATTGCAGTTTTGCACAAATTTTACCTGAACTTTGGCCGTTCATAATGTACTCATAAACTGTAAAAATAAAGTAAATATCTCAATAGAAACCTTGCACATGTAATGCAGATTCTTAATAACAAATATTTATTTCAGACACTTGTATGACTTATTCAAAAACACGTATTTCCTGGAACAAGTTTAGGAAATTTTCGAACACTATTTTTCGTTCAATGTCATCGCGTTAGGCGGTATGAGGTGCGTGGGAGACGAGTTGTGCGGGGTCGGGGCGGGGTAAGACGGGGGAGTTGAAAGAAAATCGTCGCTGTGGCTCTGGATGAAACAACAAGCTTTTTGACCATGCTCGCGTTGACGTTAGACGAGCCGGGAAGGGCCCTCTTAACGTGATTCGTATTATGATTCTGATAAAGCAGCCATTTTAGGCCCCCAGATCCGCACGGGCGTTCTTTTAATGCGACGTTTTTTTTCTGTTTTTTTTCAACCTTCGTTGATGAGAACGCTAGGTTGAGAATCCAAAATAGCGCTTCCCCATCGCGCTTAAAAAACGCACTATTATTGGATTCCCTAAGCTCGGTTCAGCGCTAACAGCTGACCGGTAAACAAAATGCCCGGAAAATAAATGCTTTACTAAAACACCCGTGCGTGTGGGCTTCAGGTCAAAGGTAACAAATTAAAGACTTCAATTAAAGAAATGGTCAGAATACGAATGTTCCAGAAAATATTTAATTTGAGCTCTAAAAGATATTCGTAATAATTGAGAGCGAAGTTATTTCATTTTATTATAGTCGTTTCTTTTGTAGTAATATCTCTCCTTGTCCTCGGATCCATTTACTTTAATTAAAATTACTTACAAAAACAAAATAATTTCTGTTCCCAATTCATCTTCTAAAAGCCGTATCCAACGGAGGCTGAAATTGTAATATGATTTACAACCCTAAATTTCCAAGAGATCCCAATTGGGATATTTCGAGAAACCAGACCGATTTCGGAGATCTGTTACAGAAGCGAAAATTCTACTGTAATCTCAGGTAATTGAATCTTGAGAACGGTGACGAAAGATTAAGGGGTAAAAATTAAATAAAGGGAAGAGTGCAATATAGGGGGGGGGGGGGTATATAGGGGGGGACTTGATTGCTCCATCATCTCCTACTGTTGTTAGCGACATGTGGCAGGCTGATGCGACTCGACTAACTAACCGCATATAATGTATGTAAATTGTAAATTCAATTATGATTAATTTTTATTACTGTTTTATTTTTATGACTCACTGTAACTGAATTTATCTATTCGAATGCATGAATGAATTGAATTAATAATGTTGTGTATGTAATGTGACTGTATAAGTGTAGTATTTCCATTAGGAGTCAGTGTTACTCGAATTAAAATGTTTTTTTTTTATATTTTGAAACGTAAGCACTATCTGACCTTTTCTACCGGGTTTCGACCATAGGCACATGTAATAGACCTGAGTAAGAACATAGGATACTTTTTATCCCGATAATAGTACTAAAGGATAATATCTCACCATAACGCGGGCGAAACCGTGGGCAAAACCTAGTATAGAAACGAATGCATCGGATGTTGATATAGGTCATGTTATCACTTTACAAAATATTGAACCGTATTTTTGCACAGCTATAGATACTATATTTACAGAGCTTCTAGCGTCTGCACAAAGGACTAGCAATTTATCATCACTACGTGAAAGTAGAACACCGATCTTTTAAAGCTGGATAAAGCTCTGTACCTTTTCCAAGCCTAGAATTCTAAGAAGTAATGGATGAAGGCGGTTCCGTCAAACCTATTTACATAATCCCTGCTCAAATTGAGGACGAAACGCCCACTACGACAGCGAACCAGTTCGTTTAATGATGAGAGGAATCCAATATGTCCTCAAGACCAGTAGGTACTTCAGGGGTGCGTTTAAGTAAGCCGACGAAATTTTCGCCGGATAAAAATTAAACTAGCGAGGGCTCGCTGAACGGAGTCATCGGTCTAGATCAATGTTGACTGTCAAATTCAATTGACAGCTCAGCTTGTATATAATTCTGCCCCTTTCGTCTACAACAATTTGCATCCTAAGTAATCACAACTTCATCCATAATCCACAAATAAAATTCACGGAGACGATGATTAAGTTCTCGATAAATATTCGTTTCTAGGGCGCGAATCTAGCAAATAAAACTACAGACAGCTCAATGTCAATGTCTATCTGACAGCAGAATAACATTTAGCGAGGTAAAAAGGTCGCTAAAATTTATCCTAGTCAGGCGAAAACTTATACCAGCGGACGACCGTGAACGGGGCAGATTAAATTTTAGTCAGTTTAATTTTTCACCTCGCGGTGTGCTTGAACGGGCTGTTTGACGTTTAGTCAGTTTAAATTTTAAACTGGATAATTGACTTAAACGTACCCCTGTACCACTAACTTATTTAATTTAACTTGGATTGGACAACATTGTCAAATTTATCTCACGCACATCTACATCGACTCAGCAAACAATTTTTTAGTTGTTTGTCAAACTTTTTGATTCGCTCTCGATAACTCTTGACTCGTAAAAATAACTTCCAAGATACTTTTGTGGTTTCATGTTTTTGTTACAATCTTTTTGGTGCCATATTTTTTGTCATAAAGTGGAATATGTAAGACTAGCTGTTGCCTGCGCCTTCGCTCGCGTTTAGGTCGGAAATTATCCCACGGGCACGTTGTAAATATATCCTATCTAGCCTATGGCACTCGGGGATAATGTAGCTTCCTAATAATGAAAGAATTTTCAAAATCGGTTCAGTAGATCCAGAGATTACCCCCTACATATAAACTTACAAATTTTACCTCTTTAAAATATTAGTTTAGTACTTATAATATTACGTATTCGATAGCTGAATAGCTCCTAGGAAACCGATATAACCGAAACCGAATTTCGGTTCATCGAAGCAAGAATAAATTCGATGGATGGCTTGTTATTAAGTTACCATACATCGATTTCCATTACATGCGGATCATAAATTCACTCACAGTTGAAATACATTCGGAATTGTCCTTTCGGATAAAGTTCACCTAGTTGAGTGGCTTATTTGCCTTAAATTTACAAAGACTTCGTAATCGATAGGTAAAAATTAAAGCAAGCCAGTCTCAATTTCAGAACAACAGATTTAGTTGACTTTTGTTAACCGGGAAGCACCCTTCAAGTCCATAGTTCCTAACTTGTAGAGTGCTTTACCAGTTTTAACCAACTTCCGGACCGATACGATGGTTCACTTGTAAAATTAAGTCTCTCGTAACGTAATTGATTTCTCCAACAAACAATAAATTGAATGCTTCTCGTTTTATAGCTCTGTTTTGGTAAAATTGTTTTATAACTGTTTTACGGAAAGTGGTTTGGGTCTTCGAAATGTCGGATATACGAGTAACTTAGATGTGGTGAATGAAATTATTCATATCTTAATTTTTTAATCTGTATTCTAATGCGCGATTTCGGGTATCAAAGGCGACTGTTTTATAATTAGATTTATTAATTATTTATTTATATAATTACAACGGTTGTGTTTAAAACCAATTACAGTAACTAAAATTATAAAATAGAAGAGACAATTATAAAACATTAAAATATACAAAATAACAAAGCAAAGCAAAATTTGAAGTAAAAATAAAAGAAAGAACAATACTTTCATAAATTCCTCTCGCAGTACTTCTGATATACCAATAAGATCTTCGTCTATCCATCCGCAAACAGATCATCTGTTGGATTAGAATCCAAGAGATACCCGTCGTCTATTGTTAGGTTAACTATGACTTTTGACTACTCCCTATATCATTTACTATCGATAATTTCATTAAACATTTCTCTTTCCCTTATTCCAGTTGTGCGGTTGAGGAGAGTTCAGCACAATGGGGAAGCTGCTGTCAAAAATCTTCGGTAACAAGGAGATGAGGATATTGATGCTGGGCCTCGATGCTGCCGGAAAGACTAGTATCCTTTATCATATCATAATGATTGGTATTTTTCAACAGGAATCATACCATATAACTTAACAGCATACATCACTGTTTTGGGAGCCCGTTACCTAAACAAATCAACGTAGCATAATCACTATACAGGTTGGAGATTTTTTTTTTATAGGTAATTTAAAATAAAATCTGCTGTTGCTGTGCTACTAAAGTGCAATATCTACACTTTCTATGTGGTGGGGTTCAGAATGATGTACTGTCTACGTGGGATCCGTTTGTGCGGCGGTGTTCGTCCACCCTTTATTACGTTTCTACTGCTGGGACAGGCCTCTGTGAGACAGTGGGCCATAATCCACCACGCGGGCCCAGTTTCTTAATCATTTAAAAATTTGGCTATTTTAGAAATTTGGCTGATACAAAATAAGGACCATTACATTATCAGCCTATAATGTTCTATCTGCTGGAACTCGAGATTTCCCTTTGTGAGCCAGAGTGAGCCAAAGTAAGCCCAAAGTAAACTTTAATCCCCGGAGGACCCATAATACCACTAAAAGCTTTTTTTACCCGACTACGGCGAAGACAAAGGGAGAGTTAAGATTTTAGTATTAGTCTATGTTTCTATTTACGTAAGTTCCTCTGTAGCGCCTAAACTATTCATCCGATTTTGATGAAAAATGTGTCAATCGATTCGTTATTATGGCCCGGGTAACATTGGCTACAAACCGAAAAAAAAAACCCTCGATTTTAACAAGAGGGTGATTTTTCAGTAGTCGGGTTTGTAGTCTAACCTACAAATTTTTGTTAAACTAAGTAAAAGTTACATGTCATCCCTATTTCTTATTCTGGTCACTACATGTCATAACAAAGTCGCTTCCCGCTGTCTGTCACTATGTATGCTTAGATCTTTAAAACTACGCAACGGATTTTGATGCGTTTTTTTAATAGATAGAGTGATTCAAGAGGAAGGTTTATATGTATAACATTGCACCTGTGCGAAGCCGGGGCGGATCGCTAGTAAATAAATATAGCAGTGAAGCGAAAGTACTATCTTGTTCTGTAAACATTTGGATTTACAAACTTAACGGTTTAATGGGCACGTTTCTATTTTATCGCGCCATCGATACTCCCCATTTATAATGCCATAAACACGCCTCATATAACTAAAAATGTTACGGAATCGAAGTTACAAATCGCCAGATAGTTCGGCTGTAGTAAACAACCGTACTAAATATACAGAAAGACCAGTTTGATGCTGTAGCTGGACCGGAATGAGAAGTGTTTTGTATTGACTGCCGTGATGGTCTAGTGGTCAAAAGCGCAATTGCTGCGCATGAGGTTCTGGGTTCAATTCCCAGGTCGTGCAAATTGTTATTGGGTTTTTCGCATCAGGAATTTAGAGTCCTCCCCTGTAACATCATCTGCCTAGGAAAGTCGGCTTCTAGTATAATCGGATGCAGCTGAATACCAGTATTTTACATGGAGCGACTGCCTATCGTAGTGTATTCCACAAAAATCCTAATCCTAATCCTAAAGACTAAGGTCTTCAATCAGTGCGTCCTGCCTGTTATGACTTACGGAGCCAAAATGTGGACACTCACAGTGCGGCTGGTCCATAAATTTAAGGTCGCTCAGCGAGCTATGGAACAGGCTATGCTTGGAGTCTCTCTGAGGGATCGCATTCGGAACGAGGTAATCCGACAGAGAACCAGAGTTGTCGACATAGCTCACAGAATAGGTAAGCTGAAGTGGCAATGGGCCGGTCATATTAGCCGTAGAACTGATGACCGTTAGGGTAGACGTGTTCTTGAGTGGAGATCGCGAATCGGTAAACGTAAGGTGGGACGCCCTCAGGCTCGGTGGAACGACGATCTTCGCAGGGTGGCTGGTAGCAACTGGATGAGAGCTGCTGAGAATCGAGTTGAGTGGCGTGCGATTGGTGAGGCCTATGTCCAGCAGTGGACTGCAGTAGGCTGATGATGACTGGATACCTACTGGGTAATACGATACCCCTTGGTAAGACTGGTTGTCAGACGTTTTGGGCTACTGATTATCTGTAACGACTGTCAAAGATCTACAGATGCTAGCCGGGACCAACGGCTTAACGTGCTTTCCGAGCCACGGAAGAAACTCGGTATGTAATGGGCGGTCACCCATCCACAGACCAACCTAGGCAAGGACGCCTTAACCGAAAGATCGACCCGAGCGTCTGTTATTTTTGCCACGAGCTCCTCCCCTATAACATGGGTCTTAAACAGAATTGGCGATATGTGGGTCTACTATAAATTTATGCCTAACTTTTCTGGGATTTCATGCGTGATGCTCTATTATCAATCAGTTTAAATCAGCCTTTATTACTGTCATGTTTGATTATTTTCTCGAACATTCTGCCTCAAGCAGCATTCTGCTTACAGATATGAGCAAAAGGTCCACTACATTTAGTGGACCTTTTGCTCATATCTTTACTCTGATATCCACCATGATGAAAGAACAGTAATTTCCTTAAAATAAACTTCAGCTATTTTATATAAATTAAAATTAGGTCAGTCAGTCACAACGATACCTACGGTCGGTTTCAACGTAGAAACCGTTACGTATAAAAACGTCAAATTCAACGTATGGGACGTTGGGGGACAGGATAAAATACGACCACTATGGAGGCATTATTATACAGGTGTGTATTTCTTTATATTATCTTTTTTTTAAGTTCAATTCACCTCTATTCAGTCTTGAAGTTTCTTACAACCGACGTATCTAAAGGGTGTAACAAGACCCTTAACGAAGCCGAAAAGCATTTGTTGTCCCGGTCATTGCATTTTTTTTTTTGTTCTAGACCATACCTGGGAACCTTCTAGTTATGGAGATATTGGGGGTCAAAGTTCCAACTTTTTCACAAGTTTTTAAATACTTGTTTTTAATGTTAGATTTTTACTTTAAACACCTCCACGACCCCCGAACTATTCAATCCATCCATCAGCACAATGGCTTGAGTGCGTTACATTGAGTCATACCGTAAAACGTAATTTTTCACCCCAAAAAAAGAGTCGTTTCCCAGCAATCGTTTTTGCGTAAAGTTATTTAGTTTGATGTAAGTACATAATGCTTGGTTGACGGTTTCGTGAAGGGTCCCGTTACACCCTGTATATAAACTTCCAAAGGTTGTCTGCAGAATGTGGCTCTCTACATGCTAGCGACAATGAACGGACAACTTAGGGCGAATTTAACCAACACTTGAATGCGATCAACACATCTAAACCGAGTTCAAGGGTTGTCAAAGTCATCATTGTTGTGGAATATGTTCATTTTTATTTGTGAAATTCGAGGATAATTTTGCCGAAACTTTTAGCATTTATTTCGTCGACATATGACTCTTTTTCTACTCCTAATTCCCTGATTAGAAACCAAACATAACCTAAAATCTCTAATTCATTACGTCATTTGAAATGAAACTCCCCAGGCACTTCGGAACTTTTTGTTTAACCACAAATACTCAACAGACTATTGTAAATGTTCCAGGCACTCAGGGTCTAATATTCGTGGTGGACTGCGCGGATAGAGACCGCATCGACGAGGCTCGCCAGGAACTGCATCGGATCATCAACGACAGGGAGATGCGGGACGCGATCATACTCATCTTCGCCAACAAACAGGACTTGCCTGACGGTATGTTATTAAAGTTATGTTGGTCGCAAGCACGACTGCTGAGCTTGCGGTCCTGGATTCGATTGCCAGGTCGTGGAAAGTGTTATTAGGTTTTTCTATCAAGAATTTCTGTATAGCAGTCACGGAGACTGAATTTGTGCCCGATTGATGGCAAATGGCTTGCCATCTATTAAATGGGACTTAAACATACCTAACTGGCGAAATGTGGGTGAACTATTAGGTACACCTCTGCGTAATCCTTTGAGGTTCACTGGTGTTATTTTATTTATGTAAATAAAACTGACATTAAGGCCGAGATTTAACTGGCAAACTAGAAGTCCAATAAACAGCGTGTCGTATTTATGAATGTGGTATAGACCATCAAACTGAACAACTTTCTCCATGAAACCAACATCGTAACCACGAAAACAATCTGCAGTCCCATACATTTGGGTCGAGTAAGTATTGAAATTGTGGGAACCACTGATTATTTTTTTCGCTATTAGAATGATGGACCCATGGAGAAAGTTCTTAATCAGGACCGCACCTTACTGATACATGCTGTAGATACGAAAACAGGTCCAAACCACGTGCTGAGTAACTTAAATCTCGGCTTTAAACTTCTTCGCCCGAAATTGTTGACTTTTCACTGGTACTTACATTATTTATTATTAGCTTGGTTTCCTCAGAGAAAACAAAACCGCACAGTCATACCTCTGGATTTTAGTTAACGGTTGCCAGTCGCATCCGTAGTTTGTTGCTTACCCCTTGTGCAATATAGGTACACGTCTCGGGAACATGCATCATCAATGCTTCGTGCCGCAACTGTTACCTAGTGTGGGCGAACCTTTACACTTGCAATAAAGTCGTGTATAGAATAGGCGACAACTCAAACGCCTCGCTGGAAATGTTACAGTGACATTATGACGTAGTGGCGAGCGATGTCACAAGCGAAAGGAATTTCAGGTCATTTTGGCCTAGTGAATACGCTATAAAATATAAACCTTGAAAGATACACAAGATCGATTTCAAATCTAGGGCACTCATTCCTCAGCTCTGAGAAATGGTGCTAGGCATTCATTAATTGTGCGGCCAAAGGTCACATTTACGCTTTTATAGTAACAGGTTGCAGGGCTAGCGGCATTTGACCCTCATTTAACTCTTCAATTTTGCGCTATTTAAAAAGCAGGTGCACTATTTTATCGTTTGTGCTAGTATGATTCATCATGATTTAAATAAATGAGATGCGACAACTTGCTGATGTAATTATAAACACATGAATGGCCTGGTATAATAGACGGAAAATTGTCTCAGTTCGTTTTCCAGGTCCTGTACAATAAACGTAGGGAAAGGGAGGCATGCAATACATTTAAAAAATCATCTGAATATCGTCCACTCATCCGGCTGGTGGTCTGCCAACACCTATCTATCTATCGATAGCTATCGTCTAACGGCCGTTTTCTATAACTTACTTACGTATAACGGTTCGTTAATATGTCTTACTCTAGTCGCTATCGGTGTTTCTATAAACAAAGTTAGCAATCAATTGACAGGAATATCCTATCTACGTCACTTATCTGTCTCTCGGAGTGTTGACAGTTGATGTTTCTTTAACTGTTTATCTGAGATAGTAACGTTCCGTTAACTGTTAGTAAGTTATTGAAAACGGCCGTTAGAGGGCCAACAATCGTCAAATTATTTTGTTATATGTTTATATGTCTACCTAGTTGGTCTAGTGGTGGTAGTAAGCGCGACTGCTGAGTATGAGGTCCTGGCTTCGATTCCCAGGTTGGGGAAAGTGTTATAGGGGTTTTTCCAGCGCGAATGTCTCAGTCAGCCACGGAGTCTAGATTTGTGCCCGGTTGATGGCAATAAGCTCGCCTCCTATTAAATTGAACTTAAACATAATTGTCGAAATCTGGGTGTACTCTTAGGTACACCTCTACCTAACCCTTCGGGGATTTCAGTCGTGATGTTGTGCCATAGCGAGACCATCACGTCTGCAAAAGTTCGAAGACTAAATTAAATTCACCTTGTACACAGTACACTGTCCTTACACATTCAAAAACAATATTCTGTATAATTCCAGCAATGAAACCGCACGAAATACAGGAGAAGCTGGGGCTGACGCGCATCCGCGACCGCAACTGGTACGTGCAGCCGTCGTGCGCGACGTCGGGCGACGGGCTGTACGAGGGGCTGACGTGGCTCACCAGCAACCACAAGTTATGAGCTGCAGAGTAGGCGGCCCGAGTGCCGCCGCGCCCGCCACGGTACGTAACTACAGTTAAGGTGGAAGCGCAAGGGTAACCCGCGAAATTTAAATTTTCTCAAGTTTATTGCAATTTGCAGAAAAATTTGATGAAAATATGAATCGCGCCAGTAACACGTATGGAGTTACAGAATTATAATCATTCAAATCATCAATACAGCTCTCCAAGTTCATATAATCACATTCAATAGCTATTTCATGAAAATGTCACTTTTTGAGATTATATGAACTTGAAGGGTTGTATTGATGATTTGAATGATTATAATTCTGTAACTCCATACGTGTTACTGGCGCGATTCATATTTTCATCAACATACAACCTGACACTGACCTGCAAATTGCAATAAACGTAAGAAAATTTAAATTTCGCGGGCTACCCTTGCGCATCCACCTTAAACCAGAAAAAGTTTGCTCTTCGGAAGTATTCGTGCTTCCGAATTAGTACAAACGTCGCGCAACGAGTCACCCATAAACACTGCTCGACGTACAAGCTTAGACTCTTTCGTCATAAAGGAAAGCTAAGCTTCTATTTCTCTAAACCTAATCCATGCTCACTTTAAGCTCCAAAGACTGTATGTTTTACATTTGGCTGCAGTAAGCACTTAAAGTCATCCCAAAACTAGTCTTCAATAGCGTGCGTAACGACTTTACCGCGCCGGGCTTCATTAGTCTATGTGAAAATAGAGAGATTTATATTTTGTTGATAGTTTTTTTAGGGGTATGAAGAATAGGGTGTAATGTTCTTCATCCCCCATAGAAAAGGGAGGATCTTCCGACCCACCGAACACCCTCTGGTGTTGTGTCTGATGGGCTACTGCCCGACAGTTGTTGTCGGGTTCTTATAATGTGATCTTAAGAGCGGCCAACCCGTCATACTTTTCATACAAACGCTCGTACGTGATTATGCAGTTGTTACACATCTATCTTTGATTTTTTTGAACTAATTTGTATTTTGTGCACTATATCCAGGTTTCTATGGTAGCAAAAAAATAAAAAATTGTAGAAACAAACTCAGTATATGCCTCCAAAATTGCTGTTTTGCACAAATTTTAACTGAACTTTGGCCGTTCATAATATACTCATAAACAGTAAAAGTAAAGAAAACATCTCGATAGAAACCTTGCACATGTAATGGAGATTCTTATTGACTAATATTTATTTCACACACTTGTAAGAATTATTTAAAAACACGTATTTCCTGGAACAAGTGTAAGAAATTTTCGAACACTATTTTTTGTTCAATGCCATCGCGTTAAGCGGTATGAGGTGCGTGGGAGACGAGATGTGCGGGGTCGGGGCGGGGTAAGACGGGGGAATTGAAAGAAAATCGTCGCTAAGGCTCTGGATGAAATAACAAGCTTTTCGACCATGCTCGCGTTGACGATAGACGGACCGGGAAGGGCCCTCTTAAGTTGCGGATAACTTTAACTGCGCCATTTTGGAATTTGGTGTTAGTTGTTCATTTGTGTCAGAGATGGCGCTGTGGTACTTTTTGTACTATGTTGCTGTAGTACTTTTTGTAATGTCGCTACAGTACCTATAATGAAATAGTAATGGAGGTATTAAATCTGTGATATTCAATGTATTTTTCTCTTTTTTCAGGTGAGGATGTCGATGCCATTTAATTTAAGTAAGCGCCCGTGTGCCGGAACAAGCAACGTCATTGTGAATACCAGTGTTGATTCTATATAATGGTTATACAGACAAAAACGCTCCAGTGAGGTGCGAGAGACTGTCCGTGTGAACACAACGTTAGATAGCAAGCAAGCGACCGCTTGTCACAAAATCAATTATTCCATATTTAAAAAAATAAAAAATAAACAAATTTAGAAAGTTTTGTTGTAACGATATTCGATTATTTTTTTTATGTTATTTAAAGAATTATTACATAAAGTAAAATGATTTTTTTTATTTAGTTTAATGTTTACCTCCTTTGTATAGTAAGGTAGAATAAAGTTTCTAATGCATTATTGTGGGTAATCGAGGACTATGTATGGATGGTCGCAATATTGTTTATTATGGATATTTACGTGATAGCTAAGCACGCTGCGTAGGTCATTCGTATGGAGTGGCTTGACTATGGGTAGTATATTAATTATCTGTTAGACGTTTCAGACCAAGGGGTAACCGAAAATAATCTAAAAATCACAAATAGACGATTAAAACAAGTGCCGATTACCCTTTGTTATTTTGTATGTAAGGACGTTGAATAAATTGACATCACTATGTAATATTATTATAATTATTTTTAAAATATGTTCTTGTATTCACTTTGATTAGTTTAGCACTAATTAAAATGCGAACACTTTCTTATGACTAAATACGTGCGAATGTCCTCTAACCCTGATTTCTTTTTAATTTTTACGTTCAAGTTTGACGTGTCAAATGTACCCTCATATTTGCCAGACAATAGTCAAGCTACCCTCATACAAAAATGTACATATTAAAGCAATGTATGTACATATTGAAGAGTATTTTTATTACTACCGCTGTTTGAATGTTGATTTTTGTATGCGAAATTTTTTAAGACGAAATCCACTATGTATGTACGATGTATCGCTTTCCGCTTTATATGTGATTCTTTGGCCGGTGGTGTATGGGCGCTTTACTGAGATGCTGGGAACGATCTGGGTACATTGTGCTTCATATTTAATACCTGAGGCATTCAAATCTGTACCTTGAATTAATGAAGATAATACCCTATTTTGCTGTCAATGAATAACTGAATCAAATCGACAACAGCGTTTAAGGGCGCTTTCAATTTAGACGTTTCGTGTCAGACCGCTACTGTACCGGTACCGCGAACGCTCGCCAACACGCACTGCTGCCGCACCGCGTGCTTTGTATGAAAACAAACAACCGTCCGTGCGCAATCCGACAAACGCACGTTTTCGGCACCGCAGCGGTCCGACACGAAATAGATCTGCTGCTGATCACGATCAGATTCATTGCTGAAGTCCACCTTGAACGTCCAAAGTCTCAACCGCTAGGCGGTGTACTTTATGCTGACAACAGACGCATAAGTTCATCAATGACGAAGTTAAAAATATAGGTAATTATTCAATAATCTGGTTTATTTCCAGGTCATAAAAGCATGCTTCAGTAAAGCGTCTTTTAACGACTGTCAGTAGTTAGTCAGTTCGGGGACCATCTGATTTTGTAAATACGGCTCTTGAATGGACCTAGAAATGAGATATTTCTAGCGAATTATTTAATTTTTATAGCTTCGTTTTGCGAGGGCTTTTGCCGAAAAGGTGATTTGCTTATACAAGGCTGATTATAGATGCAAACTCCGTAAATAAGTACCCATGCTTGATTATTTAAGAGTAGATTGCAAATGGAGTGTTCATGTAAGTAAGGAATTACGAACTGTAGAAGCACGAAAGGAAAACAATATCGTTCTCAATAATCTGTGTCATTTACACTGCAAGAGATTCCATCGATCCATATCGTCTGTCAAAGGTACATTCTGCGACTGGACGTCATCATAGTTATTTTATTTTTGCAGCACTGTCACACTGATTTTAATTCTTGTATGGTAAGGCAGATAGAGGTATAAAACTGTGTATCAATTCCAAACTGTTCATTGACACTCCATTCCAAACTACTCCCATGATTGTAATTGAATCAATGGTTAGTAGGACAATGCTTGAGTATAACACTATACGATAAGTAAGGCAAATACATAGTAAATAAAGCAATAAATAGATATTTCAATGATACGGTATAGGTATAAAACATTTATAACCCAAAATAGTTCAACGAAAGTAGATCCTGCAAGTTGGAACATTGACTTTGATTATGTTAGAAAATGACGTAATAGTTATTGGCTAGATTTAGGGCAAGTTTCACCATTATCAGTTAGCTGTTAACCAACAGACAAACCAGAATATCTGGTTAAGGAGCTGACCGCAATTGTGGACGCAGAATCGTCTTGATCTAATCAAAAAGAGCTTTATGTCCATACAATAAAAGCGAATAGTCCGACTCTGTCGGCTCGCGTTATCCGAACACATACGAGTAAAATTGACGGCACGGTTAGCGTAGTGGCTGAGCGATTGAATGCTTCGCTGGGTGTCGCGGATTCAATTCTCGCATGGAACAAACATTTGTATGGCGTACAGATACGATAAAGAAGTTAAAAGGGCGGGAAACCGCTATAAAAAAAATGCAGTTTTCGCCTTGACTGAATGGACATAACTACTATTTCTATGCAACTCAAGCCGATTCTTCGTCGGTAAGTGTGGCCACTCCCTAAGTCAGATCGTCGTTTGTCTTCTAGTTAAGTAAACTGATGATGCTAAAACAGGCCTTCGTTAATGTCCTTATGGTAGCGAGTGTAAGACAGGACGGAGCTTAACAGTACGTTTTCGAAAAATTCATATTTAGATAGGTATTAAAATCCGTTTTTAAATATTATTTTACAACATAATTATTATAATCTATGAAAGAAAAATAGGGTTTCTTCTGCCGAGAATATTGCGATTGTAGGGATTCCTCAGCTTCAGTGCGGATGTAGATTTGGAGTGGTAAAGGAATTTAAATGTACGTGATACAATATTGCCAAAACAAGATAGTCTTGTGCTTCATTATAGCACTGTAAGACGTTCTACCGGGTTCACTGACTGTCAACCTCCTTTGAACCTTATAACTCAAACTCAAAGCATTTATTTCAATTATCTAGACCATAACAGGCACTTTTGAATGTCAGAAAAATAAAGAAGACGAAGCTACAGTCACAGACAAGGCAAGGCATAATAACTTGTGAAAGTACTGCAGTTGCACATTCAAACGCGTAGATCTCTATTGAGAAGAATGGGCAAGAAACTCCATGGACACTCTTAAAATTAAAATATTTTACAAGATCTTGGTTACATCGTTCATGTTGAGATTATACTTAAGTGTGAGAACGATGTAGAAAATCGTGCAATGAGAGAAGTGTAACTCGGGTCATATCGTGACGCGGTTTAATAATAATAAGTAAACTACAAACACTTGTTAATCGAAATGAGCTCTTATTTCCAGGTCCATAGCCTACTTTTCGGCAATCTTCACAATCTGTACTAATTCCTTGCCTACTTTTAGATGTCCTATTGAATTGTGAGTAAACTACGACGAAAGCTATGTTATCTTACATCTATACTTTGTGATATAAATATATTTCATAGAACCTTTTATTGTATAATTATTTTCTAGAATGTTCGATGGTAATACTCGGAGACATGACAGTATACAAAAGGTCATGTTCTATCAAATTAAGAACTGATATACCTTCCATAATCAATTTTCGTTTAACTTAAAAGTGCAATTAAAATTTCTAGCAACTATTTTGCACAGAGATGTAAAAATACTTATTATTTGTATGGTTATGTACCGCTGGGTTAATCTTGGGAAGCGTTGGTAACAATTTAAAACCTATTGTATAATATTGTAGAAAGATAAATTCAATATAAATTCACCCTTGAAACATCTAGTTTTATTACTACAAAATACAATTGTCAGACTTAAAATGTTCAGAATTATTTATTAACTAATTAAGTAAAATATAAAAATCCTAGAGAAACTGAATGGGTACTTGAAAACAGTTTGTTTTTTTTTGTAATTAATATTATAATTCAAATTTTATCAATCATATCTCGAAGCATCCAGTCAATATACATGAAAATTCTGCCAATTTTTTTCCTTGAGCGTCGCATCAGCCTCATCATTTGGCGACGTGCTTTCGTGACAATACTATGTTTTCGGTAACTCTTCATTAATGAAACGTTCCTTTTAATTTGTCCCTTAATTCATAGTGATATAGTTTGAAATGGATTAACTGTTGCTTTGTTCTGTGCTGGTAGTGGTGATTGAGGGATCTAGAGTGACGTCATCGTAACGTGGGGGAAGAATAATTTGTAGTTCTTCGTTGAGTTGCACTTCGTCATCGGGCACCGGGTCATCGCGAACACGAGTGTCGTAATCTTCTTGAGCCGATATGCCACTAGAATAATAAGAAGATATTGTGAAGATATCGTCCTGTTTTTGGTGAACCACGAGTTCCACTGCTTTACTTCGTTAATAGCAGGATGAAAGCTAAGTCTGCCTCGCTGTTGACCCTGAGGTCATGGGTTCGATTCCCGGGCCGGGCAAAGTGTTAGTGGGCTTTTTCATCAGGAACTTCTCAGTAGCAGTCAAAGAGTCTGGATTTGTGCCCGGTTGCTGGCAATAGGCTCGCCCCCTATTACATGGGACTTTATCGTAACTGGCGAAATGTGGGTGTACTATTAGGTACACCTTTGCCTAACCCTTCGGTAATTACAGCCGTTATGTTATGTATAATATGAAAGATAACACACGACTAATGGGCACTCACTCTGGCTGATCTCCGGCCTTAGCGCCGGCTAAGACCGAGGTGTAGAGCCTTGCGCGGGCGCCATGCAGCCTCATACCAGCGGGCACGTCTTCGGGACCCGATCGTGTCTCTAGAATAGGGTGCAGTGAGATAGCTCCGTTACCTGTAATTGGAGACAACTGAATGAATTAAGAGTAGAGGAAGAAAAAAAAATGCATGGACTGTGTTAATGATTATATGGCTAGAAAGGAGGTGCCTGCTGAGATGATGAGCTACAGAAGTGTGGAAGAAGACATGCTGCGTTGACTCCAAATAAATTGGGACAAGGCTAGCAGATAAATATATAGTAGTAGTAAAAATGCGAAAGTTTATGAGGATGTTTGTTACTCTCACGCAAAAACTATTGAGCGGATTTCGATGAAATATGGCACATAGATAGTTTATAAACTGGATTAACATATAGGATACTTTTCATCCCGGTAGTACGTACTTGTGGGACAATAAACGAACTGCATGCGGGCAAACGCTAGTGTCCCATAATGTATAAAGAAAATTACACTGATCAAAAGGGTCAACATAGATCAAGACGAGCAGAACATACGCACCACCCTCGTCTGGTCGGTAGATTTCTTTGGGTTTATTTTTTTCTTGACCATTTTCGTCGGGAGGCAAAGGCGCTTTAGCTTTTTCATCACGAAAGTCTGCAATTGAATTAAAAAAATAAAATACCGATAAATTACAAGGCCAAGTCCGTCGTTATAGGATGTCATCATTATATCTGGCATGTCTTCTCATTTTTGGATTCAAGGACATGTGCTTCCTCGATGTTTTAAAGTTTAGAAAAATATAGGTATTACACTACGTATTCTATTCAAAAAATCTTACCAGTTTTGAGTTTTGTCTTGGGGGGCAAGTCAGCATACCCTCGGAACAGAGTTTCTAGTTCATCAGGTGACATGCGTCGCAGGTACGGAACACGCTTCAGGTCGGGACGGTGAAGACTCCGGAAGGAGTTGCGATGCTGATCAAACGAACATAAATTAGAAGTGGATAACTTTGTACATTTAAAGTGCTAGTCTTGATTTTAGAAAATAAGCTTAGGTATAAATTAGAGCATTAGAAACTTTTTTAGAACTGCCTTGATGTGAACAATGAACATGGTCGCAAGATCTTGCATATCACACCCATCTATCAGAACCTTTTAACTCAAGAATCATCCGGGGAGGCGGTTAGTTCAGGTAAGCTGATGCTGACCAAACACACAGATTATAATCTAATTATAAAATGGAAGTGCTAGGCTAATGTTGAGACGTAGGTACAGTATTTTTCTTTCTCAGAACTGCCTTGATGAGAATTGCCCCATTTAGTTCGAGATATTATGTCCACCTCATAAAGAAACTTCTTTTTTTCGGGTCTATATTTTTTATCAGTTTGGCCCAGTAGATAGCCACGCAAAAAGCAACGGCAGAGCAGTTCATTCGGTCCTCAAAAATGGAGTGGTATAGATGCATAAAAAAGTCCAGTAATTGGGTCATGTTTTGGCCAGCACTGGAGTCACATTATGCGTCGGCCTATAATCCCTCATTTTTAAAAGTTCTATTACCGACTAAAATCACACGATAGCCCTATACGATGTTCCTACCTATAAAAATGGGGAGGCCTCTGTGGAATGTGTTGTATACTTAGCTAGGTAGGTACACACGGCGACACATCAAGGTACTTATACATTTTCAAGGTATAATTTGCAGTATACAATGGAGGCCATTTCGCGCTTTGTATAGATTTCCCGTACAATGAGAGATACGCATAAACTGGTTTTGTACAGCTTGACTGGTCGTCGTTCGTACTAGGTCTACAGAAGTGATGAAGAAGTGAAGTTCTATACTAAATGGTGAGTATGTGGGTAAATTTGTCACCTTAACGAGGCCGGGCGGTATTTGCATCTTCTCGCAGGCTTGTGACATACTCAGACATTGTATGACGCTATCGTGCTTCACTGAGATTGCCGAGAGTCCACTGCGGACCAGGTCCTCGTTGATCTGTCACATGTTATAAAGTTATACTTTTATAAGAGAGCAGGAATAAACGATCTACTGTAGAAACCGAAACTAAAAAGCTCACATAAAATTATTTTTTGTTTTTATTTATATTGTGTTTAGCGATCGAAACCCATCAAGTCTTTAGAGTAGGTATAGAATCCCCATCCAATTTAACTTGACTTTGTATAGGTACATACTACCAACTAGCTACCGATATTTATACACATCAGCAAACAGCATTCATTACGGACTGAATTTTGTAACGCTATTTGATATTTAATCAATGTTCACGTTGAATAAACTAGATTGTGAATGGACAGCCGCGACCCGGGCATATTGGACCACATCAATCAGTGAGAGACAGGACCGTACTCATTGGATACAAGGACCAGACTTTAATATTGTGAGTTATTGATAGTCTCAAGGTTTGTGGTGTCGAAATTTTTATTTATTGAAGGTTCTGAAAAATACTTAGGTATCACAATAAACTAAGCGAAGACTTAAATGGAAATCGTAGTCAGATTTTGACAGTATCGTCATAAATATAGCTCTCAAAATTTAATCATAAGTAACTTACCTAAGTTACTTATTTAGTTCAATGGCAAACATATCGATGTTTATTTTACCAGTTAAGTATCTACTGGTAAGAGGAAAACAAACAATTAATAACCAAATAATAGAAATAAAGACAGTACTTCTTCCTGACCCATTTTGAGAAGTCTTAACTCTTAAGCTCGGCTTCCACTGCAAGCGGAGCGGGCTCCAAATGGAATCCCCTCGAATAGGTCTAGCACCAAAAATTTCGTGCCTACCCATGTACTTAGTGGTAGGTACATCCACTGGGAAACGTAAGCGGAATCTAAACGAGTAAAATAGCCAAAAACGAGTTTCCTGTGAAAGACAATCATAGAAATGGTCAAAGCTCTTTCTGGAATAGGTTCATCCATCAGGGTGACCCTATTTCAGCTAGTTTAACTGCGTTCCGCTTGGCTATTTCTTTCCCACTTCCCTTTTGCAGTGGAAATCGTGCTTTAAGCTGAAAGCTCATTAGGCAACGCGGGCCCCGTTAATTACAGATCCTGATTTGATCACCACTTAATCAAAGTCGTTACCGACAGGTATTGGATTATCGAAAATTAATTAAATATGGACGCAGTGGTATGATCGGCACTTGTAAAATATCAAACAAAAACAAAATGTTCTCCTCAACGAGGGATTGAATCGTGTGTAATGTTTTTGTGATGGAATTTTAAATTGTGTTTACTTAAATAAAAGTATCTTTGCGATTGTTTTGCGGGCTTAGCGGTAATACATTTTCCTTTTGTTTGAACACGATGTTTTTTCTTATGATTCAACTTGCCGTTTTATGAAATTGTGAAGATATTTATTTCAGATAGCTCTTGTCCGCGGCTTCGCTCGCGTTTTTGTCGGAAATTATCCCACGGGCACGTTGTAAATATAGCCTATGGCACTCGGGGATAATGTAGCTTCCTATTAGTGAAAGAATTTTCAAAATCGGTCCAATAGATCCAGGGATTACCCACTACATACCTCCACACTTACAAATTTTACGTCTTTATAATATTAGGCTAGATTCAGGGATGAAATCTAAAATTAATTATTAAATATTAAAAAATATATACTTTGTATTGGTATTGATTGCATTTACATGGGAATTATCAAAATTCTCCTTCTCTTTTATGCAGGCATTTGATTGAAAAATATTAAATCGATTAAGGAAGTTCTACCTACTAATCGGATAACTAACTTTTGCAAGTCAATTCTGTTCTCGACGATGAGTTTGGAAAAAAAAGGGAAATGAGAGAGGAAAAAGATACAACTCGTTTCTAAGAGCTCTTAACACTTTTATTATCACTAATAACATTTAATATAAACACAAGAAACCCGTGAAGAGCGTCATCAACGCTATTAGGGAGGGTTGTCCCAAGAGGGTTGGGACAAAATTGCTTTCATAGTCTTCGAGAGCTATTTGAAAGATTGCCTCCCTAAGGCACCCCTAGAACTATTAAATGTTTTTGACTTGAATGGTTTTTAAACGTTTTGCGATACAAAAGTACTTGGGTTTTCATTTTAAGTCCACACAATTTCTGTTGAAATTTTGTAGTACGAATTTCTACGGTTCATTGAAGTAAAGTTTGTCAAATAGGTCCTGTGGTTAATGTTTGATTCACATCGTTGTTTTGAATCATCATCATCAGCCTAGGCTTTTTCCAACTATGTTTGGGTCGGCTTCCAGTCTAACTGGATGCAGCTGAATAACAGTATTTTACATGAAGCGACTGCCAATCTGATCTCCACAACCTCGTTAGTACGGGGTAATGCGATACCCCTTGGTAAGACTGGTTGTCAAACTTTCCAGGCACTGACTACCTGTAACGACTGTCAAAGATCTACAAATGCTAGCCGGGACCAACGGCTTAACTTGCTTTCCGAGGCACGATGGAATCGTAGTTTCGTAGTTTTGGATCTCAGGGTTCAAGCTGAACGACGACCCAGATGGCAATATTTTACAAAAACTACTAATACACCCCTGAGTCGCTCGGGCTTTTCCGGACTTCACTTTTCGGAAGTTTCATAGGTAACAATGTTTTATCATAAACTTGTCAAAATAAATAATTGAAATCGTGATGAAAATTGCATCAAAATCCGTTATGTAATTTAGAAAAACAATAACATGTCGCACACACAGGTAGGTACAGACGCCATCACATCAAGCTTTTATAATCTGTCAAATTTCTGTAATAGATTTACAACTCTATCGCTAAAGCATTAGGGTCAAGATTGATTAGGAAAATTTGACAGTTTCGGGTTCTTCGCACAAAGCATGCTACTAGTAATGACTACGTAGATATTTATGTTTATCACTAGCTACTGTCTACTTCTATCAGACTATATACAATTTTTAACAAGTATAATGTTACCCGTAGTACCCTTCCCTCGCAGCAAGGGACAAGCGCCGGTAGCTCTTCCTTCAGTTTATGAGTAGAGTTGAGCCCTGTGGCGACATTATCACCACTTGCCACCGGGTTCATCATCAGTAACGAAGCGTCCGAAGACCGTTTCTCCTTTACCTCCAAGTTATCCGACAGCTCTCTCATACTCATGTTAGTACTCATACTTCTATCCTTCACTGACATCATCATCGTCGTGTTTTCGTGTAACAACTGCATCGCTGCTATTTTTTTTTATTTTGCCGTGGTGATTAGATTTTTGAGCTCACATTTTTATTGAAATTTTGACGTTGTGTGACGTTTCGATTTTGAAATGTGACGTTTGTGTTTTTTGTAGGGTTAGTGGCTGGTTGGTTTTATTTTTTATAAATGAAGCCTTCGTGGTATCTAAAAATCTAGTTGGTAAAAAGGTTCGCTATAGATTTCTAAAATTAATGTTTTACGTTCGTATTGACCCAAATACACACATCAAAAGTGTCTAGGGATCAACATATATTTTTGCAATAACTTTTCTCCTGATTGATATTAATTAAAATTTTCTTTAAGGATTCATCAAATAAAGTGTTTTCGTTTGTCACAGTAACGATAAACCAAGTCACCTTTGCATTAATAAAGAAATTTGCCATTTTCCTAATAAAGGGATTTTTGACATTTGAACCACTAACACAAAAGTTCGAAAAAAAGACTGAAATAACAGTTTTCTTTAAAATTTTATTGGGTAACTTAAACAATTAATAATCCGTGTTTCTACCGCGAACACTAACAACACAAGAACATCGGTTTGGCATACTCAAAATGAGTTCATCCAAATCACGCTGTGGAATGGCCGCCCATGTTCGTTGCAACAACAAAAAAAAGGTCTTCTTGCGACTGGATACCCTCCATATTCGGCAGAGCTCTTCTCTGTAGCATATCCCATGCATGCTCAATCGGATTCAAGTCTGGCGACTGAGCAGGCCAGGGCAGGACATTGATGTTAGCTGCGGCGAGAGTCTGTCTTACAACTCTTGCGGTGTGCGGTCGTGCATTATCATGCATTAACTGAAATAAGGGACCGATTTGCACTTGTAGAGGAACGATGACGTCTGATACAATCGTCTCAGCATAAATTTGAGCGTTGAGGTTGCCTCTGATCCAAATCAACTCAGTTCTTCCGCCGATCCAAATACCCGCCCATACCATGATGGTTCCACCACTATAAGGATGGACTTCCTGGCAGGATTTTAATCGCTGTTGGCGTCCAGGGGTTCTCCAGTGTCGTATACGTCTTGTATCCGGTCTCATACCAAAACGAGACTCATCAGAAAAGCACACGAAACGCCATTGTTCTTCTGCCCAATTTCTGTGTTCAAGAGCCCATTGATATCGTATCCTACGATTGTGCATTGCTATAGGTGGTACCCGTAGCGGTCTTCGGGAATGAAGGTTCACTTCATGCAAGCGGTTTCTGACTGTTTGGTCGCTAATTAAGTTCCCTGAAGAGTGATGAAGCCTCACGGCTAACATCATGGCGGTTATTGTTGGAGCTCTTCGAGTTAAGATTTGAATGTATCGGTCTTGTCTCCGTGTGGTGCAGCGATACCGTCCTCCATGGCGCTCAGCCACGGTACCAGTGCTTCGGTAACGTGTCCAAAGTCGACTGATAACACTCTGACTTGTATTCAGAGCTAAAGCCACAGTACGTTGCCGGGAACCAGCTTCTATCATTCCCACGGCTCTGAGCATTTCTTCCCTGCTTAAATGACGTCGCCGCTCCATAATAACGTTGGTTTTAATCAGTAGTAGGGAAACAGTAGCACTAATAATGTCTTCAATGCGTTGTATGTTTTTATAGGGAAAATATTGACAGCTGATTTTCATCTTTTACTCGAATTTGATTCACAGTTCCTGATTCAAATTATGAAATGCACCAAAAAGGATCCATATAAATTTATAAAATCATAAATTTATTACAAAGCCACATCTCAATCTCAAGAAATCCACATAAAAATGCTTGATCCCTAGACACTTTTGATGTGTGTATTATAGGGTGGAAGCGGCATCGAGGCACAAGCGGTTACATATCAACTACTTACAACATACCGTCATTAGTTCATAATTTTAAGAACAAAAGGATCTATGGCTCTAAAAGCGTGCAAAACGAACACAAAGCCGCTTCGGATAGATTTTCTTCTGACATTTCATTTAGAAATACGAATTATTAGGCTGATGCGTGCAGAAAATAAAAAAAAAACGCGGTGATAAACCAGGCTGCAAGAGCGTGCGAAGCGAGATCAAAATGTTTACACCTTGCCTCGAATAAATTCAGATAGTTTGAGATCAAAATATCTACCAATCAATAATTGTTACAGCCTCGGGGTAAGAGGCTCCTAATTTATTTCAGCCTCTGTCAATATCAGTGGATCTTGCGAAAATGAAAATCCAGATGCAGAAATTGCCTGCGAAAAAACTGTTAGAGGCTCCTGCCTCTGTAAGAACAGTTTTTAAAGCGGGCGTTCAGCCTACGCAGGCAGAACGCCCGCCCTTACACATTGCATACGCATGCAATGTGTAAGTTTGTAGCGGTAATAAAAGTACTCAGAGACTCATTTTTAGCGTTGATAATATTTTAGTTTGTGTGTGGTTCTTGTGTACGCTACGATTTATTACATACTTACTAATTCTGTGGTCAAGCAGGAAAATCAAAGAGTAGAATACTTAGGAAAATTCACGACTTAAAAAAAGCCCTGCTAGGGACTGGTGGCCCTAACCTGGTGGCAGCCCCTGGCGATGCAAACCTACATAAAAAATAAGTCGGTGACCATGACGAAACAAAATCTCAATCTTAGTTCCATTGGTGTTTCAAACGGTGTTATGTTACCTTAAAAGTGCTTTGTTGTGTTGTGTATGTTTCTCATTCGAACAAGAGCCGGTGTGCATCTTTAACATTCACTCCGCCAAATTGTTCTTTCGTTCAATCTACATCCCAAAGAGGCCTGTGAGCTCTTAAACGAGAACGTGAGTAAGATAAGTGTACTATACCGTTTTCCGATCACGTAGCAATGCTTGACCAAAATTACACCCCCCAACAATAAGTTGGCTTCGCGAGTATTCCGGAATTAAGCCAGTCCCTTTTGCTGGGAAATTGCTAATGTAAGTCAATTGTCAATTGTATGAGGGGTTATCGGTCAACGTGGTGAAGATGTATCGGTTTGGGAGCTTGGATTGCACTTGCAGCAGTCGTTTCTCCGTAGTGTCGTTTTTTTTTTCGTTTTGTCGTTTTTAGTTTTTCTTTCCGCGGTTGACAGAGCCGTGTTCCAATCTTATATAAGCAGTCATAACCATGATGCAGAGGTTAAAGGCACCCTCGGATAAAATTAGGGCTACCCAGAATCTAGATCCAACCAACCAATCAACCAACCACACGCACACCAACTACACGCATATTTTTAACCACACCATCTTCGTTAAAAATAGGCCCGTAGTTGCCTGAAGGCGAAGAACCTAGCTTCTTTGGCGGCTCTCACGACCAGAGCTACCTCAGACATCGTCTTTTATTTAAGAATAAGAATTAGGGATCCGTGCAAAAAAATAAACCCTTGAAATTGGTAACAATATTCGATTAAAAAAGGAAAGTAATATTTTTTATAATAATTTCACGCGAATGAAGGTCGCGGGCAACAGCTAGTAAAGAATTAGTGCTGGTATTTCATTAGCCACAGACGAGTACCTCTCTGTCATTTGGATAGTTTAGTTTTTATCGCTAAACGAGTAGCTCTTGTACTACCTAAACCGTTAATTAAAAATAAAACTCAGGAGCGCCGTTTAAAATAAATTTAATTAGACGAACAAAAGCTTAGAAATATACAAATATAAATATATGTATAATATCATCCTAGAGACAAAACGAACATGTTTTTTTAATGAAATTATCATAGGTACAAATTAAGGCTAAATTGATAAAAACTTTTAAAAAGTCCATTGTGTAAAATTCAGAAATTCACAGCAAAAATAAAAACAAATCGTGTGTGCGGGGGGACCTCCCCCTTTAACACCTAGCCGTACTTAAATTATTTGAGATGTTGCTAAAGTTGTTCTACCTGACTATTAACCGACTTAAAAAAAGGAGGTTATCAATCCGACCATTATTATATCTTTTTTCTCCATACAATGACGTTTTTCGGATAGTTATTATTGAAATTCATGATCACTAGTTTTCGAACATTTTTTTTTATGCTTCCGCATAATGGAACTTGTCGCCTTGCCACTGCAAAATTGTAACAATACTAAGTTTTTTTTATATCTTGGACATTTGCGCGAGAGACACTTGCGCGCATGGACTTATGCGCGAAAGGACACCTATGCGAATGAACTTTTGCGCGAACAGACACTTGTGCGAATGGACACTTGCGCGTCTAATAGCCTGTGAGATTGCACACGTTCGTTACAGACAAAACATAACATTACGCTTGATATTACTTGAACTTGATTTTGATTGTGACCCTACATTCGTTTAGAGCGCTCTTGATTACCATGGACGAGACACCCATGATGGAAAATTCGATAATTTTCGTATACGACATCTTTGATTTCGACCCAATATTTGAAATAAAGAAAAAGTATTTATTAAACACACTTAGGACAGAACAAAAAAAGAAGCTTGAATTAACAATAAAACAAAATCATATTAATAAAGTAAACTTAAGAAAAAGATAAACAAATGACACGAAATTGGTACTATACGAGGCCAAAAGCCCCTATCTTAGCATGGTGCTGTTACATTTAAAAAAAAGTTACAGCGCTGGTATTCTGATAGGGAAAGTGATGCCATGGTCAGATACGTATATATATTCGTTTAGAGCTTCCTTGATCACCATGAATGACATCCATGACGAAAAATTCGCAACTTTTTGCATCCGCCATTTTTGATTTTGATTCATCGTAAGGAATCTTATTTCCCTCAAGTATCTGTTCGTACTAGTGTATTTCGCGCACGTGTAAAAAGTTCAAAATCATAGATAAAAAACTAACCCTTTTTTCTTTGAAGTCGGTTAAAATAATTAAGTAGAGCAGCCTGCGTGACATAACATGAGCGATAGCATGATTGTGCAAGTAAAAGACACAGCTCACATTTCAAATCGAAAAGGGGTTTCTTTAAAAAAACTGATTTTATGAGTGTTTTGGTATACTAATAATTTTCAGTTTACGTTAATTTTAATGAAACTTTATAAAAAATACGTAGTTATTAAGCATCTAAATACGGAATTTTATGGTGCACTAAAAAAAATGCAATTCCTTCATAGCTTTTGTTAAAAAAAAAACATTGTAAACCTGCGCAAATATTTCGACGGGCTGTCAATGTTACTGGACTGGGCCCTTAAAAAATTTAAGCAATTTTTGTTCTTTTGTATAAAATTCGCTCTCTAGTTACATAATACAAAGAGAGAACAAGAAAAAAAAGAAAATATTTCCTTCTGGTCACAAAGACACTTCTTTAATTTCATCAGGAACATAGAAGTCACGCTTTGTTTCATCTGTTGCTTCCTGTTGCTTCTGGAATTACAAATGATGTGACTTTAATGAAGATAATGAAACTGCAGGAAACTGCCATCATTGGTCTCAAATGGAGATAAAATGTTTGACACTAAAGGGCTGTTGGAAAGGGCTGTTAAAAACACTATAGGCTCCCCGCCTATAGTGTTTTTAAGCAAGCATATGCAGCTAAAAAAACCCTTGATAGCTGCGTTGGTACGGCGTGATGAGAGAACGCCAAAACTGCATACATATATTCGTAAAATTTTAGATAGGCCCCAGGTTGGGGGCAGGTGCTTACAATTCAGATTAAAAAAAAAGACAAAACGTAAAAACGGATTGTTCATTTTGAACACATTGTACGGGGCCTTAATTTGACGAATCTGAAAAAAATAATTTGTGATTTTCCTAAAGGATATTCAGTTCGGACAAGTCTCCTTTGAAAGTATTTGTTAGCGAAGCGCTATCAGGTCAATTTATTAATTTAAACATGCGTGTAGGTACCCTGCCCCACTGATGATGGTGAAATCCACATCAAGTCATTAAGTTGTCAGAAGTACGAAAAAGACACAAAACTAGTATAATCGAATATAGATTAACTTGTAGATCCAAAAAAATATACAAAAACGACATTTTGGGTTGTTGAAAAAAGTAATTGCGAAAAAATGCGAAAAACAAAATAAACACACCAATACATCTTCAGCGACGAAATATCCGCTTTCTACTCTAAAGCGCTTGAGGGTTTAGTTCTGACACTTGACGAGTGTACAAGCTTTACAGGTTCAGGCTCTGGTGGTGGCGGTTTTTCAATTGCTTTTACTTTCGCTTCCTGTACCAAGGTATAAAAAAAATGTTACAAAAAAAAAACAACTTGTGAACTGTTGTTTGCATGGAAACAATAACAACTAAATTTTGAAACTGACATGGTCACTAACTAATATTTCGGTGCTGTTGCAAGCAGTGTGCAGTGAATAAAAAAAAGAAAGAAAATACATTTATTTGGCACATGCCACAAGGCAAGGGAGAGCATGGGGAATGTGCAAGGGTGTTTATGAGCAGACAAATCTGTCTACCCTCTTTCTTGTTCGTTTTTTGCACTCCTTACCACTACCACTGTCACTCGCAACTCCTTCTGTTCCCGGCACACGAAACTCACTGTGTCCGCTCGTGAACTTTTTTCGGCGTTTTTCGGTTTTTACACAGTTGAACCACAGGATTCCACAACCCCCAATAACTTCAGTTTATTCGTGATCTAGCGCTTGCAAAACCGCCGAAATATCGGGAACTCAAAACAAACAGTAGGTTAACATGGTATTCCGTTTTCAGTGTTAATGACAATGACAACTAATTCTACTGCTTTCTTCAGTCACTTTGATGTTTATAGCGCTGCCTTCACACTGTTGCATATTTCTAATTCATTGTGACATCATCACATCGAATCAGGTGCTACTTTAAAATTGTATGGAAGTGAGTAATTAGTTTCAGTTTGTAAATAAGTCGGTCTGCCGCTCACATTGGCGATGAGGATGGGATTCGAACCCACGCGTGCCAGCCAAAGGAATAAATTACGAGCAAATTACTGGCTGCATTGAAAAAAGGACAGTAATACTATTGTTTCAAGGCGCGCTATCACGTCGCGAACTTGCGCCAGAAGACGACGCTCGAAGTCCGCATCAATATTCATACATTTTTCTAATTTATATAATTGTGAAACGGTCCTATTTTCAATGCAGCTAGTAAATTGCGCGAGGATTTGTCTCTGAACTAACAGTAAAACGTTCCCACAGCTGGGACTTAAGCTTCCTTTATATGAGAAGAGTGGACAGTAGTCTAACACGCGAGTCCAGTGGGGGTTGTCGGTCAGTTGGTCACAATGTATTCGAACATTTGCGTTTGATGACAATCGTTGATCATTTGCGTTTGATGATCACAACGATTTTCTATATCAGTTTGAATGTCTCTTTCATCTGTACCACTGGTTATGCATCGTTACCTCAGCCTAACCCTTTGAGGAAGGCAGGCGTTATATAAGGTACCTTCTTCTCCTGCTTCATCTGCCCCTGCAGCGAGCACAGGACGCGGTGCGCGAGAAACTCGCTGGCGCGGCGCACGTCGCCGCAGTCCGCGTTGATGCGGTTGTCCACCACGGCGTTCGCGAGCGCCTCCACCGCCTCGCCCCATTCCACTGCGAAGGAACATTCAATTGTAATTGAAATAATATTATAACTAGCTGACCTCGGAAACGGTGTTCTGCCATATAGTTTTTTCTGGATAGGGACACCCTAATCACATAGCGCTGTGAAATATACTTTACGACTTTAAGACCTATTTCTCTTACCTACCAAATATACATATGTCGGAGACGGTCATTGGTACGGGCTTAGAATGAATCACAAGTACAAGCAATGTATCGCTCAGTGTCTTTTCATAGCACGGAACCCATCGTCTGCCCACATGATGTAGAAGCCTAGCGGAATAAATCCTGCCACTCCATCATCTGCCTAGCCTTTTCCCAACTATGTTGGGGTCAGCTTCCAGTCTAACCCGATGCAGCTGAATACCAGTATTTTACATGGAGCGACTGCCTATCTGACCTCCATAACCCAGTTAGTACTGGGTAATACGATACCCCTTGGTAAGACTGGTTGTAAGGCCACTGACTACCTTTAACGACTGTCAAAGATCTACAGATGACAGTCGGGACCAACGGCTTTACGTGCTTTCCGAGGCACGGAGAAAACTCGGTATGTAATGGGCGGTCACCCATCCACAGACCAACCTAGGCGAGCACGGCAAACCTAAAGATCGACTCGAGCGGCTGTTATTATTTTGCCACGAGCTCCACCTGCCACTCCAACACATAAAAAAAACCAAATAAAGCGGTCGATCCGTTTTACAGGAGAGCGACCACAAACACCGTGACACGAGATTATCATATAATTAAAAAGATAAGTAATTTAACTACTTTTTCTATGAGATCAGCCCTGGAATCAGTTACCTGTCTTTGCTTGTGCCAAGCTCTAAGTTCCTGTGCAAACCTCATCCAGGATTTACATGCGATTGCCAGTTTTGTCGACTTAAACGAAGCATTATTTTAAAGCATTTCATCCAAAAAGAATCAAGGTGAGGGACTCTACTAATCATCCACAAGCCGAACTCACCCACTGCTGGTTATAGGCCTCTCTTTTTTTGTGCCAATCTCCACAGTCCTGTGCCAGCCTCATCCAGGTTTTTCCCCCGATGGCAACTATGTCGTCTGCCCATCTCGCCGCCGGATGACCCACGTTTCTTTTGCCAGTTCTTGAACGCCATTCGGCTAAGATAGCCTTAGTCTACCTGTCATCACTGCGCCTTGCTAGATGTCCTGCCCAACTCCATTTGAGTTTCGTAACGCGATTTCCTATATCGAAAACCTTTATGCGTTTTCTACCCAAGCTGAACTCTTCGGGATATCTCCTTTTGTTGATGCTCTTTGCCAAATGAAAGCATATGGCCAAAATAAACATACTGGTCAACCATCTCTTAACTCTTCATTTCCAACGTTGACAGAACGATTTGAATAGCTGTCGAAGTTTACTATAATTTTCGTCTTGGCTATATTCATCCTAAGTCCTACTTTAAAAGAAGCATCGTATAGGTCTTGAAGCATATTCTGAAAATCCCCGAAGTTTTCAGCAAAGAGGACAAGATTGTCTGCAAATTTTAAATGCGACAGGTGAGCACCATTTATATTAATACCGCAACAGTCCCAATTTAAGCATTTGGCGATGTCTTCGAGGACTGCTGTGAAAAGTTTTGGTGAAACGGTGTCGCCCTGTCGCACTGCCCGCTTGATCTGTACGGGTTTAGACAGGGCATGCATGCGAACCTGCAGAGTGGCCGAGGTGTATAGTTCCCGCAGCAGATCCAGCGATGGAGAGCGTGGAACACGTCCCAATGTTCGACACTCGAAAGCCTTCTCGTATTCAACGAAAGCCATGCATATTAGGTCGGTTATACTCTTGGCACTGCTCGAGGGATCACATTTTTTGTGGATTACATGTGGTTCTGCTGTACGGACATCATACAAGACGATCATTACAGAGTTCCATCAGGATCTTTTGCACTGATTCACTACCCGCTAGTAGCAGTTTGACCGTGATTCCATAATTGCCTGGAGACTTTTCTGTCTCCATGTTGTATAGCGCTTTTATGACCTCGCATGGTAAAATAGGTGACAAGACTTCCGAACTTTTATGTTCAATACTCCGGGTGTTCCAGCATCGTCATCGGGTTATGGTTTTGCAGATATTGTTGCATATAGTTTCTCGTAGAACTTCTCAACCATAGCTACAATCTGGGCCCAGTCTGTCACCATGTTCTTATGTTATCCCTGAGCTTAATGATTAAATTTTGTTTGGTACCTGTGTGAGTTTTACTTCGAAACAATTTTGGACCTCTATGTGATTTTATTGTTTTAATAATTACGTTGTCTTGTATTTCTTTTACCTTTTACTTATATCTTCTTCGTTCTTATATCTTTTACTCTACTAAAGTAAAAATATATTGCTAAATCAAATTGACTTCTATTTGAATTTTCTGCTGCACTTATAATGACGGAATTTTTTAATTAGACTCACAATAATACTGCTCGAAAGCAAACTGAAGCATGCAAGGTTCTCCGAAAGGAGATTGCCCGTTTTGTAAAGGAAGTTCGGTCCCAGTGGAAAATGCTTGTGCCCTGAAGATTTTTATTTTACCTAATAGTAAAAACATAGCATTTTCATAATCAGAAACCTTTTTTCATTTATTCACCCTGGTTCAGGAGATATTATTATTTTTCTGTTTAAAAAATCTAGGTTATAATTACAAATTGACATTGACTATACATCACTATGAGCATGGAATGACGTCTCTACTCGAGGAACTTACTAGCTCAACTCGGTGGTAGCAGAAAAAGCACGTACGAGTATCGTAAATAATAACTATATATATACGGAATTCAAAACGTATTTAGACAAAACAATCACGAACGTAACGAATCTCAGAAATTTCTGTGACATGCGCAAGTAAATGTTGCCAGATCAATTATTTTTAATCATTACTAAATCGATTTCAGTTTTTTTTATCAATTTATCGATTAAAACTGATTTGTTAATACGGCGTTTCCAAAATACGTAAGGCTTTTATGTTTGTGTAAATCACTTTAATGAACATCTAATCAACAATATAGACTTATTATGAAAATAAGCAACCTATTGTTGTCCTCGTTCTATCGCTATTACTCGCATAGACTCTAGGCAGTGTATATCCACTAGTTTACGTCATTAAGAATATTTTACATAATTAAACTCATACTTGGCCTACCTACATCTATCTTTGTGCATTTCATATTATAATATGCTACAGTAATACGTACCTATGAAAAAGACAGGGTTGACACCATTATAACTCATGGTCGAGAAAACATAATGCTAAAACAGTAGCTTTGAAGTTGTCAAATGGTTGAGACCTACATTTAAATCATGAGACGTAAACTAGTTATAATAATTAAAAATGTTTTTTTTTTTTGTTAATTATCGTTATGTTTTGATATCGATTACTCCATTGATTATTTTACGTCATATTCGATTGTTATTTGATTTCTGGCAACTTTTTTTTGTATACCTATCAAACGGATGTCGACGTAATGTTTAACTATTAATTAACTTTAACTTTATTCCCAGGGTGAAAGAAATTGTATAAAAAATAATTTGCACACAAAAAAATAAATAATATTTTTAGGTTATTATTCCAATCAGGCACAAGATATCACAAAAGGGACCTGCCCCGTGGCAATGTCCTTTAAAAGAATTAACAAAATAGGTACTTACTGGGCTGCCTCATGTTCGGCAACGTCACATTGCCTACGGTGACGTCCATGCCTTGTTGGACCTTCTGGCTCACAGACCTTGACAAAAGCTTCGCTGAGGCATTCACCATCTGCAGTGATACGAGATATAATCACCTATCGCTAATTTTCTACTAAGTTGCGAAACAATGAACTAGGTGTATTTACTTTAGGCCTTCATATGCCTTAAGATATTTGTTTTAGTGTCTCTAGCAATAAAGATATTCCTTCCAGTTCCAACGTGTACGGCAAGTTTGTAAATAAAAAATGGCGACGGTTATGTGCTTTTTTAGTTATTTTCACATTCTACAATAACCAATGAGTCCAGGGCTGGATTAACCACTAGGCAGAGTATGCAACTGCCTAGGGGCCCCGCGCTCAAGTTATATTGTGCGGAGTTAAGTATTAGTCAGGTGATGCTGCTGATGATGCAGCAATAGCAGCATCAGGTTGAGATAACCATGTTGTTGCCATATCATATCACTGCATACATTGAAGTAACAGGACAGGATTCAACATTTGGGGTCAATTAGACCTTTGAAAGTTACTCACATCCCTTCATCAAAGTGAAAAGAGCTAATCTTCTAAAAGGGGCCCGAGAATTGCATTGCGCAAGGGCCCCGATATGGTTAATCCGGCCCTGCCAATGACCATGATCGATGTAACGTAATGTGAAAACAATCTGCCTGTATAATAATTATACAGACAGATGCTTTTATGCACTTCCCATTGTATTTTATAGATTCAGATGTGCCCATATTGTCCACTTTAGAAAACACACTATAAAATGATCATCTCATCACCAGCCTACAGCAGTCCACTGCTGGACATAGGCCTCTTCAATCACACGCCAGTTAACTAAATTCTCGGCAACTCTCATGACTTTTCCAGTTGCTACCAGCGTTATGGACATAGCTCGAAAAAGTACAGTCTTGGTGTGTCAAGGCACCTTACCTCAAGTAATTTCCTTCTCTGAGGAAGGAAGGTGGGTAAAGCCACAGGATCTGGCAAGTCTTCCACCCTGTCGCTGAATGTCACCTCGGCCAACTTCGTCTTCGACGGCTGCAAACGGATTGTGACTGTTAATAATTTGTAATTTTAAATTACAAATTATTAACAGTCGCCCCCTATTTTGGGACTTAAACATAACTGCCAAAATGTGGGTGTACTACACAGTACACCCACATTTTGGCAGTTATGTTTAAGTCCCATAATAGGGGGCGAGCTTATTGCCATCAATCCGGCACAAATTCTGACTATAATAAATAATAAAGCCCGGAACTCATGCGCAACAGTATCGCTTGCCACCACTAGACCAACGAGCAATTTCATTAAAGGTTTTAATATACAATATTTATATTGTATTTTAAAATCAAGGTTTACCTCTAAATCAATGTAAACGGGAGGAGATTATTAATGAAAAACTAAAGAAGAGTATAGAAGATTGATTGAAGGTGATGATTTCAGTAAAAATAATTGTTGAAGTCATCAACTATGTAGTTGGATTTTCGGTGTAAAAATTTACACCACCGCCAAAATGACGCAACTTAAACAAAATCAATGCTGAAAAACGATTTGTGATTCGAGAGCAATGTCCAACCTAGCTATTTTTTAATACAATCCTATATAAAATAATATAGCGTTATTTTCTTCGAGTTGGGTTTCAAATTTACTGTTTGTAATAAAACATTAATCATAAAACCTAAATAAACTACGGTTGCAACGTTCAAGATTGAAAAGGAACGGTTCGTCTAGTGGCACCCGCACCTTCCAACAGCGAAAACAGTAGGTACAGTTGCGAGACAGATGCAATAAGTTTCAAAGAATACCAAAATGAGTTAATAAAGACTACATACCACAGGCGTAGGTGGTCTGTTCCTAACGCTTTTAGGTTCATAGTCTATTTCCTCTTCGTCTTCTATGTGGACAGTTTCGCCGAAGCCGATCAAACTGTCCTGGCGGCCCGCCCCTGTCTTTGCATACATTTTCGTCAGCTCCGTAGCCACTTGGACAGACCAACGAGGCTGCTTTGGCCTGTCATGGAAATACACACCAGATTCATCATTATTCTCCTGCCCTTATTCCTATTTATTTGGTATCGGCGCAGCATGACTTCTTCCTTACCTAATTCCTATATTAGTGGTCATCTCATGAGTCACCCCTTTTCTATCCATTTCATCTTTCACACAGACCATCCATGGTTTCTTTGGTCGTCTCCGACTCTTATAGCTACCCACATTCATGCTCAAACTTTCCTCACGAAATTTTCCTCATTCGTTCGCATCGTTTGCCTATACCATGACAACCGATTACTAGCTAACTTTTCAGTCACCGCCATCACTTTCAGAATTACAAACACACACAAGATTACTAAGTTTAATCAATTTCCTTGCACTTAAACTAAGAAAATGCCGCACCCACATCTAGAGCGCTTAGACAACAATAACAATGTAGGTATAAGCAATAAAATCTGAAGGGAGATAGATCTCGTGATCGCCAGAACTACGTCATTTTCCGTCAGCTGAAACTTTTTCTTTTTCTGCGAAAGTACTTCAAAAATGTATTGGTTGATTCATGCAGAAAAGTTTTTCCGACCATCTTGTTGAAAGCTATGTTAAAAATATAAATCTGGTTTGAATGCAGAACCTTTTTTTTTAACTCCTCCTGCTCTGGGCTGAGCAGGAGGGAGTGTCAGACTTTTACTGACTAAAACCCATCCATGTCCCTTCCTTTGCCCTTTGTGTTCCAGGGCCGCGGTATCTCTTTCGAACAGTCCCGCAACCCTGGCAGGCATCGGTCCTTACGGACCCCTTCCTGTTTGCTGACTCTCTTTGAGGCGCGCGTGGAACACGAACGCGCCGTCGACACGGCCTGTCGTCATAAGACGGACGGACGGCGAGCTAGCCCATAGCTCACCGTCCACAGGCCCGCGTGAATGCAGAACCTTATTCGATCATTCAGCTATGTATTCAGGGTGTAAGGGACATCCCTCCACACTAAGATGACCGGTATAAGAAATTATTTCAGGAATTTTATGGGAATCAAATAAATTTAATTTGTTTTATTTCCTCTTACGCAATGTAGTTACCGTGGCAAAACGCACGTAGCAAACGGCAAGCGCGACGACAAGTTTGATTAACTCTGTAGCTAGGCAGAAGTGAACAGCTGATTTCACGCGTCGTTCGTTAGACTATTTCAACATCCAGTTTTGGTTTTTTTTATTTTAGCCGTATTATTTACATAAAAGAAATGCTGCGTACAGGACATGTAATTTTACATTGAAATAAGGAATAGTAACTGAAACAAAACATAAAAAATCCGGAAAAATAATCCGGTGGAATATGATTCATAATAAGAAGCTGAAGGCAAGGCACCCTGTCAGTTTGTGGAAGGCTGTCCCACCCTGTATTAGGTACTACTACAAAAACGTGTAGTAGTGTCAGTATCGTAACATAACTATCATTATTTCCATTCAAAACTTCTGTTATTACAGGTAAAAAGTGGTAGAACTGGTGATAGCAATTTGCAATTTTAGCCAAAAAGACCTTAACACTTGTTAACTTAATCTTTTCCCTGCTGAAATGATGGGTAAGAGGTGGAAAGGATCACTAAGGTGCTTCGGTGAACAGCAAAAGACGGCATCGCAGTTTCTGCTACCTAATCTTTTATGGGGAGATACGAGAGGATTATCCTTTAGATTACTAAGAACGAACTTACTTCTTCTTTCCGACCGGAGGCCTGTAGTTCTGGAAGAATATGATGGCTGCCCGAGCTTGCACTTCACGTTCTACGTCACCTAAGAGTAGGTGCACGCGACGACGGGCGAACTCCATTATCGAAGACTCCAGCAGCTAAAACAGAAAGACATGGCCTTATAACTCAAGAACAGTATGAGAGATAGGCAGTAGTGCACTTTAACAGTAAACACATTTCGCCAGTTGTAAGTCCCATGTAAAAGGGGCGAGCCTTCTGCCGTCATTATTTTGAAATCGGGCTGATACTGAGGAATTTCTATTTAAATAACCCGGGAAACAAACCCAGAATATCATGCTCAGCAGTAGTGCTTGTGGCTGACATTATGATTATGATGGAGTGATTAATAGTAGGTACCAATTTTTTTACCCGACTGCGCCAGTAGGAGGGTTATGTTTTTCGAGAGTATGTATGTGTGTATAATTCTGTGGCAGGCCACAGAGCGTGCCAACGGTTCGATGGATTTTAGCTTGAGAGGTGTCGTTAGATTCGTATTTACTGTGAGAGTGACACTGGGTATATCAAAATAAAAATGATACAATAATAAAACAAAACAAAAAAAAAACGGTAATTTAAAAAAAAATAAAAAAAAAGTATAAAACATAGCGACTTAACAGTCGGGACCCGTTAACATACCTATATAGACCGGCTTAATTCGTCCCAATAATGGGTCCCGACAGTTTAAGTCGCTATGATCTATGCTTTTTTTTTTTTTTTTTTTTGCTTTTGGGTAGCTGATAATTGTGCCGCATTAGCCATTCAAATAATGCCTTTTAAGAGGGAAATAGTACAAAAATAACAATGTCGACTAATTCAATGAACATTGTCTTCTATTAGATAAATAATCAAAGTGCACAATATTCTTAAAGGGACCGTACAATCCGCGGTTTATTGCTGACAGAGGTCGAAATAACAGCGGCCATATGTCGGCAGTAAGTGAACCTACATAAATTACAATATTTAAAGACGCGTTTGTGAAAGAAAATGAAGGAATTAGTTGTAATTTTAGGTTCAGTTTGAGTTTGCCAGATTGTTAATATATGAATATCTGTGGAATTTGGGACTACTTTTAATTTTGATCGGTGAGGTTACTTCTGCCGCGATAAGAAATCACGACAGATGTAACCTTTTTTTCTAGCTCACTTTTAAGAAATAAAGGAGTTCGTTCGTTCGTTCGTTTATACAAGGTATAAACAAATCCTTTGCGAAACCGCCCACCAAGCATTATGTATATACAACATCAAACTAAGTAACTGTACGCAAACATTATTGCTGGAAAACGACTTTTTTTTTTAGCGTGAAAATCACTGTTTACGGTAGGGCTCAATGAACCACACTCAAAACATTGTACTGATGGATGAATTGAATAGTACATAAGTACAGGAGTCATTTAGGTATTTAAAGTAAAGTTATAAAATTAGAAACCTGTACTTAAGAAAAACTTTTGAAGATATTGGATACTTGACCTCCAATACAAAAAAAAAAACAGAAAAAAAACGCATTGAAAGAACAAGTGCCTTTCGGCTTCGTAAGGGATCTTTTTTACACCAAATTTTCTCTATTCAAAATAAATGTTTGTACAATAATAGTTATCTAGTGACTGTATACAAATACTTTCAAAAGGGTCACATAAAACAACCTACCAACAAAAATTTCTAAGGACGTGTAATTGTTAAAATAGTATGGTAAAAGTAATTTTGGTTGGTACACAGTTTTGTCTGTATCAGCAACATCGGCTTACCTCTTCTAGAATATGAACTGGTGCCATGGGCAGGGCTGTCTCCACGTCCATCCTGGCTCGCGCCTGACCAAGGGTCATCAGTGTATCGCCATCCGTCGACTGTGCACTTGTCATGGCTTCGGAAGCTATCTTGAAGGCCAGCTCGGGACTCATACCTTTGGCGCCGCGCTTCGACTGAAAATAAGCAGAATATTGATATAAAGAATGTTCAAAGATAATTGTTTTTTCTTTCTATGACGGGTTTTCTATGACGATAATCACAGTTTTGTATAAGTTTCATTAATACTAATTAACATAAAGGCAAGCCTATTGCCATACAATCGGGCACACATATAGACTTAGACTAGATCAATAGCAGTACGTCTGCTTCTTAGAGATTTCTGATGAAAAAACCCAATACCAATTTGGCTGAACAAACATAGAACCTCTTGCTCAGCGTTTGCAACCACTAGGCCAACAGCAGGGGCGTGCCGTCCATAGAGGCAATTAGGCCTAGCCTACCCTACCATTCCTACCAACAACGCAACAAATGCATTTATTATAACTATGTAATAAAGCAATGCAAAATATTAAAAAAAAAAAAAAACTCCTGTTAAAATACTTATAGCAACTTGTCGCGCCCGTGTGACGTAACTGATAATAATACTACGACGCTCGCTCCCGGCTCTTCTAGGCAACGACGACGCCGGCCTAATTTCCATTGATAAATTTACGCACACTGATGCACATTTTCGTGTGTATGAACGGCACACATGTATAGATCATTGATAGATTGGGGGCTCAACTCCTGCGAGTGTAGCTGGCCACTGATTGGCCACAAAGTATTATCCGGCTAAAACGGTATGCAGTGATGCAATTATATTTGGTAGTGTTTTTTATCGACAAAGTAGCAATTATATTTTTCTTAGAAAGTTTTACAACTTTCAAAGGCTTTTGGCTTACGCCATATTTGTTTCATGTGAAAGCAAAATTTATTTCGCGATCTTGAATGTTTTGCTTTTTATAATATCTGACGGTTGTAATTCGCTTTGAAACGTACAGTAGTGTAAATATTATTTGTTGTATTTGTTTATTTACGTAAAATGGTGTTCTGTTGTGAAGTTTGCGCTGATAATGTGTGTTAGTTATAAGTTAAAAACAGTAAGTATTCACAATCGTTTAATGATAAGATTCAAGTTGTGTCTAAAGGTGTAGGTACCCGAATTACGAGAATTTCACCAAAATTCATCTCGTACTCGTCATTTCAAATGAATCTTGCTTCTGTTTGCATTGTCAGAAAATCGTGATTTGAACTTTGAATAATGTGGTGAGTTCTTGTATTTATAACTTTGGTTTTTACAGGCTTATTTTCAATGTTTTTTTCTAATATTCCAAAAATCTAAACTATACCATGGTAATTTTGAGTAATTTTATTTTTTTGTTGACAGCGCACTCTGTTTTATTTTTAAGATTTTTTTAACGAAGCTTCTACCTTCGTTTTTGTATTGACTGAATGCCATTGAAATTCCTGATATTTAAGCTAGATGGCGTTGTTTCTCATAAGATTACTAAAAATACCAGGGGCGGGTGCGGGGGTCCCGGAAGGGTGACTGAATATAAATCAATAGATGTGACTACTTTGATGGTCATCCTAAGTAGAGCGACGCTGTGATGTTGCCGAGTTTTTTGTTTTGGGTGTCAGTAATTCAGTATGTGTGGCCTACCTTACCAGAGGAACCACTGCACGCCACTGGCCAACAGTTCTCTCAGTAATGGTTCTCTCAATTCATAAAATGGAATTGCACCTAGTAAACTTATCATAACTGGATTATAATATTGAGAAGCAGTATTTTTTTTTTTAAAGGAACGCATTGTTACTGGAAAAATGAGGCCTGTTACTAGGCTATCAAAACCAAATTCAGCACCCTTAGATAAGCGTAGCAGCTCAGTCAACGCGTGGGAGACAGAAAAGCCTATGTTCATACCCTTTCGAACTCGATGCCCATTTTCCTGACGAGACCCGCTTGCTTGGCTTGGCCTCCGTGTATCAACTTCCAGTTGGCTAGCCTGATGCGCTGCAACTGTAGATCTGTGTTGTACGCGTATACTTCTGCTTTCCTGGTAAACAATAGAAAAGTAATCGTTACATTTCGTTGAATGCCAGAAATTCCAAGTTTCAAATGCTAGTTCTTAGGGTTCTGTACCAAAGGGTTAAAACGGTAAAAACCATATTACTAAGACTCCACTATCCGTCTGTCTGTCTATCTATCTGGCTGTCTGTCACCAGGCTGTATCTCATGAACTGTGATAGCTAGACAGTTGAAATTTCTACGCCACTATAACAACAAATATACTAAAAACAGAGTAACATAAATATTCAAGGGGGCTCCCATACAACAAACGTGTTTTTTATTTTTAGATAATGGTACGGAACCCTTCGTGCGCGAGTCGTACTTGGCCAGTTTTTAACTATTTTTTAGCTGTGGGCCAAAATCACCACTTTGTCTTGCTAGCTTGCTAGCCCTTACACAGCCAGAAGGCGTCGCGACAAACCTCGTAAAAGATGGTGGGACGAGCTGGATTAAACCAATGGCCAATGGTCCACATAAGCCCTGGATAAAAATACTGGAAGCTATAGGGAAAGGCTTTAGTCCAACAGTGGGAAGACGCAGGCTAACAGTATCAGTATATCTAACGGTCTAAATCTGAGTAGACGTGCTGTATTTGAACAATTGGTTAGCAGTTTTGAGGGAGTTACGTTAAACTGTACACAAACTGAATCCAAACTGCTATTTCGCAGCTGGTGTGCAGTTCATCTCTTGAGACCCTAACAAACAAATGATCATTGTCATGTTTCATTTTAACCAACCACGTTTCAATTCCCTTCACCAACTCCTGTTCACTCAGAATAATTTGTTTCATGAAGATATAATTATTTCTGTGAATCTTAATCTTGGGTCTAAGAGATATTTCTCGTCAGCATGTAAAGCCAAATCAGAGGCCTATGAGGGGCATAAAAACTGACACCAGGTTAAGCACTAACCACACGAAAAAGAAGAATAAACATTTATAAATTAAAATTCATTCAATTTGTTTCATCCATTTGAAGCTTAACTTTATTAGCTCTGACGTGTTTCCTACAAAAGCAATTTAGATGTCGTTCGGAACACAATCAGGACTTTATTGCTCTGTAATCTGTCGCTATAAAGAACGAAATGAATCAACATAAATTAAGATTAGGTACTTGCTTATTGTCTCAAAGATCTGGGAATTGACTGGCTTTGTATTAAGACTTATTGGTTCCTTATAGGTAAGCGACTTCGTGTTCACCATTATAAAAGAAGTTGTAAAAGCTTTGCTTAAATATTTTTGATAGGAACCAAGTTAAAGCTTACGAAAAAAATAAAAAAAAAACGATACAAATAATTTAGTATGAAATCACCTATCCCAATAATTGGGTACGAAAATAGATGGCCTCTCTCGAAGTTAATATGGACGGCTATCCGACACGACTGAAAAGCTATCTCGCAGTGTCCACAAAGTTGACTTACTTTTCTCTTCTCCGAGCGCCGGCAGCCATGTCGTCAGTGTATATTCGCAAGAGCAGTTGTTCTTCCTGTATCTTCAAGTTCTGAGCTTCCACGCGTGCGATCCATTTGTTGTTCGCCTAGAAGTTTCACAGCATTAATATTATATAACAGCTGCATACATTGTGACAAAAGATGGACATGCACACATTGTACATAGTCGTTACACTCGTTATACAGATTTCCATGGGGTTTCGTCCTAGAAAAATAGGGAATTGTACCGAGCTAGTTACTACAAATTACAAAAGCTCGTAGAACCGTGTTTGAGCATAAGACTTTTCGTTTTCACCCCACGAATGTGTACCACGAGAAATAAGTACTAGTATTTGGAATTGAGCAACACTAAAACCAAGCAAGTTATACGTAACATTGTCAAACCGTACTGCGTTCGCCAACCCGCCTGCCAAGCGTGGCGATTATGGCAAAACCCCCCCTTTGTGGGAGGCCTAGATAGATAGAGGCCGAGGATTCTGTTTAATTTGTTTCAATTATCTGATATTTTATGAAGAAGTTAACATTTCAGGCACAACAACCTATACCAGCAAAACTTGTTAAGTTACGTATGCAACAGTCAACTGAAACCTGGTAAAAAATGCAATATCTTACGGGAATATCACGCTGAAATATATTTTGCATTTCATTGTCATCGCTGCTATACTCGTATGGACAAAATTCAACCAGAAATCGAATTTCTCGGTAGCCGAGCACGCATTTTAAATATTGTTGTGCGCTTTTGAGATGAATAGAAAAAAACTTAACAGTATTTCGAAACTACTATTGATGTCCCATATTCTGGAAAGCTCCATTGTACCATGTTATTTATTCATATTACATTTTTTTTACAAATAAAATACTGATGGGATTAATTAACATAAATATTTGGTAGGTAGGTGGTACAAATATATAAAAACAAATATTCTGGAAAATAACACTGTTTACGTAACCTACCGTGTGTGGACGACGTGATTTGCGCTAGTGGACTAGCGTAATTCCACCAAAGCAGACATGAACATGACCATGCCAATCATGTTCACGTCTGCTCTACGTATTTGTAGGCACCAAGGCTCGGACGTCGCCACCATGCAGCAAGCATGAACTGCTTTATATAAAATTTTTGTGTAGTTTATGATCCGCATCTCGAGTCTATCAGCATTAAAATAATCAAAAATATGATAAATCAATGTAACTACAACTGCCCAACTTGAATGGAACTGAGCAGGACATGGTCTGCCGCATGCCGAACGAACTGTGGGCCAAAATAGCATAAAACAGGTGCCCTGAGACAGCGAGGCGCGGTCTCGGCAGGCCGCGTAAGAGATGCACTGGATGGGTTCCGTCAGAACTGGAAGGACAACGCGCGGGTTCGTAAGAAGAGGGAGGTCTTCTTTGCCCAGGAGTGGGACAGAACAGGCTAAGAAAAAAAAACATTACCTCTGTTTCTAAATGTTTCAACTTCATCTCTCTGTCTCGTCGCAGTCTGGCTTGTCGCTTCCTCTCATTTGCTCGCCATTGGCGTATCATAGTGATCTTGCGGCGGAGTTCCATTTCATTCGCAGCCAGAACCCTCTGCTTGATCCTGTTCTGTTTGTCATGAGCCTTCGCTGCGCGCTCTCTTCGTTGTTTCTCGTTATATTCTTGTAAATATTGCATCCTAGCTTGAATTTTCATTTCTTGTTCTTTGGCACTGTGAGAAGAGATTGTAGAATATCTTAAAACTTGGGGGAATTCACTGGTGACCCTATAATGGCCAATACTGAGTGGGACGCGACCAACCAGACTAAAATTTCTTATGAACCGGCGATAGTGGGGGTTCTTAGAGTCAGACAGCTTTACATCCTGTCTGTCACTCTAAGATTTCACAAAACCTCCCTGAGCACTTGCATACTGTCCAGTCGAAGGGTACACTGGAAAAGGGTGCGATGCCGTAAAACAATTGGTAGAAGGTCTTACGGTTTCATGGGTCCGCACATTTATACGAAACTCAATGACCGACTCAAAATTCTGCAACTAACACATACCAAATGTAAAATGACAGTATCAAAATGGCTTCTTAAACTGGACTATGATTTCACCGAAAGTATCTTATAATAAAAAACGCTCTTGGCTCACCTTGATAGGTACATATGCACTTACATTTACATATTTACAATTATATATTCACAACTATAAATCACAAACTTCCCTAAACAACAGGTATAACATTCAGACACACTGTCTTTATTCACCCCGCAACACACACACACACACACCCACAAACACCACACACACATACACGCACATACAACGTTCATTCAAATATACAGAAAATCATAAGTAACCTCTAACTGTTCTTTTTTTTATTTTCTTATGTTTTTACTTATTCCTTTTCTTTTTAGATAACGAGTAGATTAGATTAGATTTAGAAATTTATTGTAGCGGCGCTAAACCTAAATTGTGTAACAATAAGTACTGTAAACGGAACGAAGGAGCCTGGAACTCACGACACAGGGAATCCTAGTGTGAGTTTCAGGAATCAATGTATTGAATGTACTTTATAAACAATAAATTATTCTTATTCTTATTCTTATAGTACCTACGTGAGACAAATCTACGACAAGTGTCCTTCACTTCGTGAGAGCGCATTATAGACAATCGTTAAACGGGTTAAAGATTAGGAAGTTTCACGACTATTCGATAATATAAACACCCTCATATGAGCTTGTCTATCTATTTTTGTCCTACATCCTGCGCGGATTTGGATTCGCATCACTTTGACCAGAATTTCAAGAAGTTGCATTTTCATATTATGATTGTCTGCCTTATGCTGTAACTTGAATTGGAAGAATTCGTTTTTATATGCAAAAATCACTAAGCACGACAAGATTTTGACACATGACAATCAGCTGAATCGGCGTGTTGTGAATTGTCATGAAACTCGAGAATTTTCGTGAACTTTCAGCATTCGATTTTATAATGAAAAATATGTATGTCGCGGCAGCTGTTTCATACTATAAGTTTGTGGTTAATATCTCCAAAAACGTGTTGATGTCGGTAAAACGGCGTCAGTATATTGCCAAATATTTGTAAATTACATACCACTACACCCTTCCAAAAATAGGTAACTTAGATGCCCCGGAAATAATGTACATGGACAAGTTTCTCGTTTGCTAAAAAAAAAAAACTCGAAAGGGAAAAAGTAAAGACAGTAACATTCTATCTGCGCTCTTATTTTTACTATTATTCATACACAATTTTATAAAAAAACACGATCAAAGTCTTGACAAATATTACTAAAAACTCTTAGTGCTCTCCGTAAGGCCAAGTTTTTTTTTTATCATTGGATTAAAAGTTGCAGTCAGCCTAATCGATACTCGCAATGAAATCAAGTTTGGAAAAAAGTTGACGGAATAAAAACTCCTTGGTATAATTTCAAATAATTATTTAATTTTAAAATTAACATTTATGCTATCTTTTAGGTGTATTTATTTAATAACGGCAAACATTTAGGTAATGTTTAATTTAAATTATTAATAAAATTATTAGAAACAATAACTGTGATTACGCAATAGGGTATATGCAAGAAATACAAAACTTTTTTTATTTCTTAAAAATGCCTTCTATTGGACCATAAAAACATTGTGGTACACTTGTTTAATTCTCTAATACAACACTTATTTTGCAATTTAATATTTTATTTAGCGTGTTTTTGGTGAAACGGAACGCAAAAACAAAACGCATTGATTCCGGTAGTGACGTCAAAATCCATGTGTCAAAGAAACACTTTTGATTGAAAAGTACTTAAAGTTTCACTAAGATTTTACTATAATATTGTTATTGCAATTTTTGCTTAAATAAAGCACTTACATTTTAGTAAAACTAATCTACTAAGGGCTAAAAATTAGATTTAAACAAGGCAGATAGAGGTAAGTGACATCAAAGTCCTGACATGAATGGCCGCGATAGTCACGGACGTTTGAAAATTGTAGGAGTTTAATATTTTTTTTGTGCGCAAGCAGCGACAAGCAGTAGTTGAAATTAACTTTTAATTATTTTCTTGGGTTGATAGTACTGCATATTATTGATTTAAGTGAAAAAAAAATTACATGCATATTCCCTAATACCGCGGCATACGGCATGAAAATACCCCCTCACAGATAGCAAATATTATTATATAAAATATTTTAGGGTTTTAAATCTTAATCTCAAACCTAATGCCGAGAGTCCTCCAGGTGGGTTCACAATAGCGCAAACGTAATGCCAGTGACCCACCTGGAGGGTCCACTTGCAATATGTATGGTGGGATGGCACATGCGCACTATGAGACGGGGGTGGACTCGAATGTGTTAAACTGGTCAGGAGTTTAAAACACTTTCTGCAAAAACAATTTGTGAATGAATGAATCTGCGAACATCCAAATAAGATTCGTGTGCCAATTTCATGGCCTCAATGAATGTCGACGTAAGTAGGTTTCAAAAGCTTTTACTTTTTCTAGATTTGATTATTGTATCCTATATGAAACAGAAGACGGAATTCTCTTTTGTTTGAATGTAAATTTAGGTGAAGAATAATAATTATATTATCTTGTCATTACTGACTGAACATTGTATGATATATTGCGGTACCTGTATTTATTGAGATGATGCAATAATAAACTCAATCAAGAGTAACATTACAGTACCATAAAGTGGAGTTTCGTATACAAAAGGCATGGTTTTATCACGTTATTGGTATTTTCACAAATACTAAGACATCAAAATGAACGCCTAAACATTGCTGTACTAACTCTCGGCGTTGACTCGAGCTTTGTAAAAAATCCAACAGCGTGCTTGGATACACACCTTTATTGCAGTGTTTAACGTAATGAAAACGGCGATTTTATAATCATTTTAGAACTATATTGCCTTTATACTAACGCATTAAATTTGTTCTGGTATATTAAACTGGCAACCCTATAGTCATCCATCTATATCTATCTGTTATGTGCATGCAATACATAGTCATTACTTTAGATTTGTAAGTCATTTAATCTTGTCACACATCAACGACAATCTTACACAGATTTATTTTTAGAAATACATCGCAATTTATTGTTGGTTCTTAATTACTTACTTCTGAATTTTTCATGAAATAGTCATTCAATGGGGTTAAATGATCTTAGGGGGTTGTATTGATGACTTAAATGATTATAATTCTGTAAATACATACGTATTACTACGGGACTAAGGGACTTACCAGAGAATGGGCAGCAGCGTTTTCTGTGTTTTTGAAACAACCGTACTGCGATCGCCAACACGCCTGCCAAGCGTGGCGATGATGGCAAAACCCCCCTTATGATGAGCGCAACACAAAGATGGCCCCTAGTACCCGGCAGCCCGTCTACCCTCGACTATGGTAGCGGTCGAGGTGACGGCGTGGCAAGGGGTGCGAATAATCTCCGGAAGGGATCCGGCTGCCTATACCGACGACTTGACCTGGCAACATATAACACGCGTACACTCCGGACCGACGAGAAGTTAACGGAACTCGAAGAGGAATTATGTAGGCTGCGATGGAGTGTTGTGGGATTATCTGAAGTCCGAAGAGAGGGGGAGGACACGATAATCCTGAAATCCGGCAACCTGCTCTATTTCCGAGAGGGTGACCGGCAGTCCCAGGGTGGTGTTGGGTTTATCGTCCACAAGTTCCTTGTGAATAACGTGGTGTAGATCGAGAGTGTGTCGAACAGGGTGGCGTACCTTATACTCAGAATATCCTCAAGGTATTCGCTGAAGGTCATACAGGTCTACGCCCCGACCTCGGCACACCCCGACGACGAAGTGGAGACCATGTATGAGGATATCTCTAAAGCATGCATGCAAGCATGCATGCATGCATGCAAGCATGCATGGTTTCAATACTCACTTCACCGTTGTCATGGGGGACTTCAATGCGAAACTGGGCAAACGAGACGGGGATGAGCTGCAGGTGGGGCAATTTGGGGTTGGACGTCGGAATCACCAGGGTCACCAACTGGCTAGTTTTATGGAGAAGGAGGGCCTCTATATGATGAACTCCTTCTTCAAAAAGCGTGAGCATAGGAAGTGGACCTGGCAGAGCTCCGATGGTGCAACTAGAAATGAGATTGACTTCATCATGTCAATCAAGAAGCAAATGTTCAATGATGTCTCTGTGATCAATTCGGCGAAAACCGGGAGCGATCACCGCATGGTAAGGCACATTGAACATCAATATCAAGCTTGAAAGGTCTCGACTGATGAAGTCTACGCTCCGTCCAGCACAGATCCAGATTCAAAACCCCGAGAGCTTTCAGCTTGAACTCCAGAATCGTTTTGAGTGCCTAGGAAGCTCAGTGGACGAATACAACGATGGGTTCGTGGAAACTGTCCATACGACTGGGTCTAAGTTCTTTAAGACACGTCGTGCAGATAAGAACAAAAAGCTCTCTGATTATACTCTTAAGCTCATGAAGAAGCGGCGTGAGATGATCCTGCAGTCTTCAAATGAGGCGTGGAAATACCGGCAGCTCAATAGCTAAATCCTTGAAGAGCGACCTCCGCCGCTTTAATACTGAGCGTATTACAGACGCAATTTAGCGGAATAAAGGCTCCAAGGTATTTGCGAGAGATCTGGCTATTGGGCAGAGCCAGCTCACGAAACTGAAGACCAACGATGGCGGACGTATCCGCCAAACCGGAGCTTCTGAGGGAGATCGAGACTTTTTATGGGCAGTTGTACACGTCAACCAGTAAACCCATTGTAGATCTAGCAAACGATCCAAGAGCTAGACTGACAGACATTATACCGAAGACATCCCGGACGTTAGCCTGTACGAGATTAGGATGGCTCTGAAACAGCTTAAAAACAACAAGGCACCGGGTGATGATGGAATTACGGCCGAACTCCTGAAGGCGGCGGGAAAACCGGTACTTAAGGCCCTTCAGAAGCTGTTTGATTCCGTCATACTAGAGAGGAAAACGCCACAGGCATGGTGCCGGGGTGTGGTGGCACTCTTCTTCAAGAAGGGCGACTATGCCCGGCTGAAGAACTATAGGCCCATCTCACTTCTAAGCCATGTCTACAAGTTGTTTTCAAGAGTCATCACAAATCGTCTCGCGCGCAGGTTTGACGATTTTCAGCCTCCCGAACAGGCCGGATTCCGAAAAGGCTTCAGCACCGTAGATCACATACATACGCTGCGGCAGGTTATACAGAAAACCGAAGAGTATAACCTGCCTCTCTGTTTAGCGTTTGTGGACTACGAGAAAGCTTTCGATTCGATCGAGACTTGGGCTGTACTGCAGTCTCTCCAACGGTGCCAAATCGACTATCGGTACATCGAGGTGTTGAAGTGTTTGTACAAAAACGCCACCATGTCAGTCCGACTTCAGGACCAGACCTCGGAACCTATCCTTCTGCACCGAGATGTGAGACAGGGAGACGTCATATCGCCGAAACTGTTCACCGCTGCACTGGAGGATGTCTCCAAGGTTCTGGACTGGAGAGGGCTAGGCATCAACGTTAATGGCGAGTTCATCACTCACCTTCGGTTTGCCGACGATATAGTGGTCATGGCTGAGACCATGGAGGACCTCAGTACAATGCTCGATGACCTCACTAGAGCCTCCGATAGAGGGGGTCTTGAAATGAACATGGACAAAACCAAGGTTATGTTGAATGCCCGTGTAACACCCACTCCTATCAAGATCGGAGACTCTATACTCGAAGTTGTAGACGATTATGTCTACCTTGGACAAACGGTCCAGCTAGGTAGGTCTAACTTCGAGAAAGAGGTCAACCGTCGAATCCGACTCGGCTGGGCAGCATTCGGGAAGCTGCGCGGTATCTTCTCGTCCAACTTACCGCAGTGTCTCAAGACGAAAGTCTATGACCAGTGTGTGTTGCCAGTGATTACATACGGGACCGAAACGTGGTCGCTCACAATGGGCCTCATTCGAAGGCTTAAAGTAACCAAAGGGCAATGGAGAGGGCTATGCTCGGAGTTTCCTTGCGTGATCGAATCAGAAATGAAGATATCCGCAGAAAAACCAAGGTTACCGACGTAGCCCGAAGAATTGCCAAACTGAAGTGGCAGTGGGCAGGACAGTGCTCGCAGAACGGATGGCCGATGGGGCCGAAAAGTTCTGGAGTGGCGACTGCGAACCGGAAGACGTTGCGTTGGAAGGCCTCCCACTAGGTGGACCGATGACCTGGTGAAGGTTGCGGGGATCCGCTGGATGCGAGTTGCACGGGACCGGTCAGTGTGGCGACACTTAGGGGAGGCCTGTGTCCAGCAGTGGACGTCTTTCGGCTGAAATGATGATACGTATTACGGCCGCGAATCATATTTTATTCAACATACAGGCTGACCCTGACCGGCAAATTGCAAAAAACGTAAGAAAATTGGAATTTCGCAGGCTACCCTGGCGCTTCCCCCTTAAGCCCAGTGTGTTCTAATTTAATCTTTTCTGTGCATTAATTTAAAAGTAACTTAACTAAACTTAGAACAAGAATTTGAAAATAAATTGAACTAAGGTCGATTAAAACGAATAATATTAAGAATATTTAGTAGGTATCTATTTTTATAATTAGTCTCAAATGTAATTAGATACCTAAGCAGCTAGTAAAACTGGATTTCTCAATTATTTCCCTTATATTAGATTAGATTGTTCCCATTACAATCTTCTCCCTTTAGATTCGTAATGAACCCAATTTTTATTCGAAAATGTATCTTCAAAATTAAACTTTATCAAAAACTCAAGGACTCGATTTGTAAAATGTTTTGAAAATTTCTCCATCTTTCAAATAGCGATGTCAAGCCTTTGCGGTGTGGAGCAAGCCATGTTCCTTTTAATTAAAACCTACAATTTTCATCCACGTACATAAGTCGGGAGACGTTTGAGTTAAACACACGAAATGAGAACTTTTCAGTGGTTTATTTTAATTTTGTATAATGAGCAACGTTAGCTCGTAGATTATAATTGTGGCTACTTCGTTGTGAGGGAAGAAATTTCGCAGTTTTATGAAAAACTGATATTTTTTTCAATCCAGGTAGCTTTTTGAGCCTTGCGATGCATGCTCAATGTCCCATTAATGAGACTAGAGGAATCGACGCACCTAAACAAAATCTTAATTTCATTCAATCACTGACACTCAACGCAAAGTCTAAACCGATGGATCTAGAAGCACTTGAATAAGCACCTATACATTATACAGGGTGAGTTTTTCAATTAATGGGAATGGATGGCCAATTCCCAAACTATAAGGAATAGCGAAAAATACTCAAACGAGTCTTGGGACCGATTTTGATGAAAACTAAAACTACATAATCGGATTTTTGAAGAAAAAAAAACCGAGCCAGCAATCAAACCCTGATTTTGGAAAAAGAAATACTGTTTTATGATACCATTCAATAGTGTCACTAATAAGGGTAAAATTCTGGGAAGTAATAACATTCAGCAAACTTTAGACAATAGCGTTTTATGCAAAAACTTACTTGTTTTTTCCGATTGGAATATTTCATCGGGCGGGACAAGGAGCGCCGACAGGGATTCTAATTATAGAGATAATTATGCCTCTACAATTACTACGCTGTTTAAATAATATAAGCTTATACCTAACTAGCTGTTGCCCGCGGCTTCACTTGCGTTTTGGTCAGAAATTATTCCACGGGCACGTTGTAAATATGTAGCTTCCTAGTAGTGAAAGTATTTTCAAAATCGGTTCAGTAGATCCAGAGATTACCCCTACAACCTGACTAACTCACAACCTCTTGATAATATTACTAAGTATAGATAATAATATCGAGTTAATCTAGTTGCCGTTCCCACAGGCTAAGGCTTAATGAGTTAGTGTCTCTAGGCCGCTGAGGCCACAAGACGCATGATCACGTCTCCCGTGGTTACTGTACGAAGCAATTAAGGAATCGTGTCGGAAGGATGCTTGCCAGCCAGCATTTAGATAATACAAGGCAAGTACTTCGCAACGCAATAGAGAAATCAATTTAAAAGACATATTTGATTAATCCCTGGCAATATGGATTGGCTTAAATAAAAAATCAATACTTTAACGTGAATGGTGGTTATTGTAATTTGAAGAAATATTGTTCAGTTTCAAAGAAAATATTTGGTTACCATCAACACACCGTTGACCTTTTAGGTCGCCATCCCACGAGTGGACATTTTTTTCTGTCAGGAACCACAAAATTGTATTCAATAGAATCATAATAATTCCAGTGCCCAAATACGATTTCAGCTGTACTTAGCACCAACTTCAGTCTCCCAAACGAGCAGTTAGCAGAAGTTGACGAATTCCGCCATTAAGTAGGTTATGTAAATGCAACTTAACCGAGTTTCGACCAACTCAAGTGTAAGATGCAGCGACTTGTGCAACAAGGACAAACACTGCATACAAATATTGAATACCTACATAATATTAACTTCGGTAATGTTAAAGTGAGACGCAGTTTGTGTTTATTGCACTTTGATACAAAGTGTTTGTTTATTCATCTATCGTTTTTTTATACAGTTTCAGAATAACTTTTATGTATGTAATATAAAAATAATTGAAAAAGTAGAAGACATTTTTGAAGTTGTAGAGCAAACTTAACTTTTATTTGTAGGTATAAATATTTTCAAAAACAAGTACCTATTTTTTACAGTTTGGAAACTAAATTGCAAACGCAGGATATCATGGCGCAGAGAAAGAATTAAAGAATTTCTTGACAAACATGCCCTAGCGATGCGTAATTGCGTATAGACCGTTTTTTAATCTCAGAGACTAAACTGACATAACGTGGGTTACCAGTTTTCTGCAATTCTTAAATAGTGATGTGCCGCTACCGTAAATTGCCGTTAATAAAATCAGTAGTATCGTTTTTTTAAGGACATAAAATGGCGTCCAGTTTTATTCCTGTTAAATTTAGGGTTGCCGTATTCAAAATCACACACTAACTGAAGTATTAACATAATTATTATTTTTTGTAATTGTTTGTATGGCGTCAAGTTACAATAATTACCGTAATTTTTAAAAGTTTTACCTTTTTCTAAGAGAAAAGGGTTTATAATATCCGTTTTACCGTGTACTATCAACACTGATAGCATCTGTAATTTTTTTCTAATCGTCTAATAAATATGAAAAGTTACGATTCAACAAACCGGTATCGTAGGCACAACACTACATAAAAGAGCTGGCAGCATTATTTGTAAGTTTGACATTTGCATGTGTCAATTTAGTCTGAGATTATAAAACAGACTTTAGGGTAACCTACTTCCTGCTAGGGTTGCGGGACTGTTCGAAAGAGATACTGCGGCCCTGGAACACAAAGGGCAAAAGAAGGAACATTGATGGGTTTTAGTCAGTAAAAGTCTGACACTCCCTCCTGCTCAGCCCAGAGCGGGAACAGTTATTTGATGATTTGCCATCCGAAAAAAAAAGGGTAACCTACTTAAAGTTTGTGGTACTCAGTTAAAATCGAAAAGAGGTGAAAATGCCGATTTCAATAATATAACTGTTGAATATAAAATACGAAAGCGAGGTCGAAGGAAAATGCTAGCTGTAAAGTAGGATTGCTAATTCAATACAGGACACGGAGGCTTATGTGATAGTGACTAAGATGTTGTAAGGGGCCCTGATTGTTTTTGTGCTAAACGTTTGCACGTTTTATTGAGCAAAATGGATTATCGAATCCTACTTGACCGTTTACGTGTAAACTGTCCCATCCTTTTCTGTCCGAAACTATTAGGACTACACACTTGAAACTTAGTAGGTAGATGTATTCTGTGAACGATTCTGTTACGATTTTCATACAAAAATAAAAAATAAAAAAGATTAAGGGGGGCTCCCCATCCATAGAACTGAAACTAAAACATATTTTTTTCATCAGACCTATACCTGCGGGGTGTCTCTAAATAGGTCTTTAAAAATGACATCGAGGTTCCTAAAACCATTTTTTCTCAAAGTCAATCGTTTGCAAGATAGACACTTCCAAAGTGGGATGTGTTGTCGCCCTCCCTCTAATTTTTGAAGTAAGAGGAGGAAAATTCTGACAAAAAGAAGAATTGTAGAACGTAAGTAAAAATTTCAACCGAAATTGGTTTGAATAAGATTTGATGTTTAGTTTTTGAGATATGGGACTTTTTCATCAAACTGTAGCAGTAACTTTGTTTTTCATTAACAAACAATACAACATATAAATGAGCCTTCAAAATATTTTATTATATTGTTTGGTACTACGGAACCCTGTGGGCGTGTGAGTAAGCCTCGCACTTGGCCAGTTTTTCTTTGGAGCGACAGGGGCCTTGACGAGTTTGGTAATCTAGAAAAAAAACCTTCCACTAAAGCCTAAAACACCTTCTGATAATTTATGATAGGTTCCTAAATTATCAGAAGGTACTTTAAGATATTCAAATAAATTCAAAGGAGACGGTATACAAATGTACTATGATAGGTCATGTAGTATAGATTAGTTTTCATCCCTTTATATATTATTTCAGTCTTACAAATTTAAGGCAATCATTTAAATCGTTCAATTCACCCTTCTGTCTATACATAAATCAACAAAAATCTATCGTTCCATGCACGATGTGTGACGTCACTCTTCTCAAAGTGAACATCATTTTCGCGCAACCTTAGTACGGTAAGGGCGTCTAACAATTTAAATCTTTGATTTAAGTGAATTATGCTTACCTTGTCCTATCTACATCTAGCAGGTGCGTCTAATTAGTCCAGCGATAGTTACTTCGGATGAGAACTTTGTAAGTGCACTATAAAACGAAGCGACGAAGGAAGCAGATTGAAGTGGTGATTAATTTTACGAGTCTGGATTCATTGAACCGAAAATGTTTTATGTAGTTAAAATGGTTCTCCACATAGCTTGGAAAGGAAAAGATTAGGTTATTTTGTCAAAGGAAGGGGAGCAGAATGAAAATACAATTCCAAAGCCGACCGCAGACCGTTAACCGCAACGGCAAAGACCATCCGAATGTAATGATAAACCGCAGAAAAAAGCTGGTTAATGGGTACATGGCGTACGGTGCCTTCACGTCCGCCAAACAAGCATTCTGTACATCAAACTAAGTAACTCTACGCAATAATTGTTGCTGTTAAACGTATCTTTTGGGTGAAAAATTACGTTTTTCTGTAGGACTCAATGTTACACACTCAAAACGTTGTTGACATTGTGCTGGTGGATGTATTGAATAGCATTGGTGGTATTTTAAGTAAAATTAAAACATAAAACAGGTGAACCTAAACTGTTACTTACGGGATATCTTCCGTGATAGTCCATTATTTTGAGGTCCCGATATTTCGGCGCTGTTGCAATCGCCATGATCATAATGACCAATGAAAAAAAATAATATATATAATGACAGAAAAAAAAAAAAACTAATGAATGAATAGGGAACATGCATGTAATTTTTTTTTTCACTTCAATCAATAATAGGCAGAACTATCAACCCAAGAAAATAATTAAAAGATAATTTCAACTACTGCTTGTCGCACAAAAAAAATATTAAACTCCTACAATTTTCTTCGACAGTTCAAACGTCCATGACTATCGCGGCCATTCATGTCAGGACTTTGATGTCACTTACCTCTATCTGCCTTGTTTAAATCTCATTTTTTGCCCTTAGTAGATTAGTTTTACTAAAATGTAAGTGCTTTATTTAAGCAAAAATTGCAATAACAATATTATAGTAAAATCTTTGTGAAACTTTAAGTACTTTTCAATTAAAAGTGTTTCTTTGACACATGGATTTTGACGTCACTACCGGAATCGATGCGTTTTGTGTTTGCGTTCCGTTTCACCAGACACACGCTAAATAAAATATTAATTGTAAAATAAGTGTTGTATTAGAGAATTAAACAAGTGTACCACAATGTTTTTATGGTCCAAAACAAGGCATTTTTAAGAAATTCAAAAAGTTTTGTATTTCTTGCATATACCCTATTATTATTATTTCATTTATTCTCTCTTCACAAAGCTGAATTAAAGTTAATATGTACAAAGAAATGTCTCAGCTGAATTCAACCTTTGTGAGAGACTGGTGCCTGATGTAGGGTTTTGGGAAAAACCTGTGTTACAGGTCACCAGGCACCTTCCAGGCTAGAATTAGCTTTTACAGAGATACCGCGTGAGAGTAGGAGTTAAACAATAGGCATAAAAAAAAACAAGGTAGATATTAAACAATGTGATTAAAAACAAGAAGAAGGAATAACAATAAAAAAATCCCTACCTATGATCTTGCAGAAGTTAGTGTAGAGTCATGTGTGTGAGTGGGAGTATGTATCTTGTGTGAGGTATTAGACTTGTAGGAGATGTATGTGTGTAACTCATATGAGCAATCAAATGAAAATGAATGAATGATGATAATGGACTATCACAGAAGTGACATGATTAGTTGTATACCGTGAAAGCTTAAAACAGTGTATCAAAAAGGTGTATGTAAAAAAAAGGGAAAAGTAGGAACTTTGCCCTCCAATATCTTCCGTAAAAAGAAGGTTCTTAGGTATGGTCCAGAACAAAACAATGATCTCAATGACGGGGGTAACAAGCGCCTTTCGGCTTCGTTAGGGGCCCTTCGAAACCTCTTCCGTAGATGGTGACATTGATGCAAAGCAGCATTTTGCCAGTCAGTTTCATTTTCATGAAATTGAAGGCGATCCTAATAACATCAAACAAACGTAGATACAATTAGCTCCAGGCTGCTTCTGAAAAATTTCTACTGGAAACAACGCTTTGCCCGATTTGTTCAGTGAATATTTATACGGATTTCACGTTCAACAGCCACGCTTGTGTCTACTCGACCAAGGATGCAGCTCCTTTCTGTTTATTCCAATATATATACTGATACTTTGTAGTATTTTACTCAAGTGTTACAGTAGGTGGGTGGTTGTGGTGAATAGAGCAAAATCACTGGATGAATTATTCGCTAATAGCCCCCCTTGTCGCCTGTCTCCCTCACTATATCGCCACAGCCTTAGAATCACTGAAGGATATAATGTGACCTAAGTCACAAACCCTATCTAGCGAATAAACCCTATGACACTATAAACGAGACAACGACAATGTTTCAACATTAATCTCAAACGGAGAAGAAAATAAGAAAACTTCGCTTCGTAACATGTTTCATGAAACGAGAAAAGCCATAACTATTGACTATACACTTACGAGTTACAGTGTACTTTGGGAATGAAACCAATTCGCAGAACACGCGGGTAAGTGTAGTGTTGCGGCTAAGTTTATATAACGTGTAACAGAATAAACGCAATACATCTTAAGGGGTCATTGTACTCATCATTATGAACAACTGTTACTATGGGACCCACCCCGAAATCGCGAAAAAAAAATCATCTGTTCAGTACATTTTGTCGAGCTACGCGCACAGAAATTTATGGGGCAGTCGATTTTTTTTCGCGATTTCGGTTTTGGTCCCATAGTGAAAGTTGTTCATAATGATGAGTACAATGATTCCTTAAGAGGTTTTGCGTTTATTCTGTTATACGTTGTATAACACATAATAACGGCACGTGCTATTTTCTGAATCAGTCAATTATTGCTTGTTACAGTCACAGAAAAATTTGAATTAACATCTAGTACATTTTTTCATCTGCATTTTTTTGCTTTCGAAGACATCCGCAAGACAACCGAGGTTACCGACATAGCCCGAAGAATTGCCAAACTTAAGTGGCAGTGGGCAGGGTAGATTGCTCGCAGAATGGATGGCCGATGGGGCCGAAAAGTTCTGGAGTGGCGATTGCGAACAGGAAGACGTTGCGTTGGAAGGTCACCCACTAGGTGGACTGATGACCTGGTGAAGGTTGCGATGATCCGCTGTATGCGAGACGCACAGGACCGGTCAATGTGGCGACACTTGGGGGAGGCCTGTGTCAAGCAGTGGACGTCTTTCAGCTGCAATGATGATGACAATTTCTCTTTCCCACTTTATTTCGATCCAATTTCACCTCAACCAGCGTAATATGGTTATTTCCAATCTAAAAGTCTGCCAATGGATGATATCCTAATCGCATTAGCAACTGTTCTAACCAACTAAAGCTGTCTAAAAATTTGTTCCACATGGGTTTCTTAAATCCTGAGATTCTTTTCGAAGCTACGATTAATGCCAGACAAAAACAGGACCCCGTAACGAGGCCAAATAACAGTGGAAAAGGTACTCTCCTTCAAAGTAATAAAGCATTAGTTTCAAGTACTTTAACCCATAGAACCCTTCGAAGTCTCACAATTTGGAAGTTTATCGGGCTTTGATTGAACACTACCCAATAGTGGAGGACGGAGGTAAGGTTTACGGAGTAAGTAGCATTTGGAATTACAATAGGTTTGAGTGTCGGCACAGTGATACCGGTTATTGATCTCATCATCATGACCATAGGTTATGCTATTAGCGATAAGACCGGGTGCCCATGGTGTCACCTTACGTAAAATGATTCTTTAAAAAAAAGAATTGTATCGTGTACATAACAAAAAGTATTCTATCTATTTATATATAAGTCAGAGCTGATCAAACCTGAAACTAAAGTGAGTAAAAGAGGATCTACAACTTTAAGATCATCGACTTAACTGACGCTTGTTACGCGTATAAACCCATACATATATTATAAACTCACGCTTTTTACATAGGGGTAAACACTGCTACGATCTTTACAAACTCCTTTTGTTTCGTCTACGTTCGCTATAATTGGGTGCAAACTGCAAATACTACGCACCTGAACATTCTGAAGACATCAATAAGGTATGTGTTCCTTTTGTGCAATATTGTTGTTAATCATTTTTGGCAAGCCATAGCACATATTTCCACACAAACATTTTGCACACTCTCAACGTGATTCGTTGGATTTTAATACCACATTGATTTCCCCTAATTGATTTTCACCGTCAGAATTTCACAGAACTCTCCATTTACTAATTAATCCTTGTGTCCGTCCGCACTGTATCCTCGCTACGTCGATGCAATATCAGCATATTGTGTTCTCCGTGTAATTACATTTTAGCAGAGTGCTGTTGCAAATGAAATGCAGCTGCCAATATGGCGCGTGTTTCTTTCTGTTTAATCCAATGTTCAGTGTCGTGTTTAATCATTAGATTGATGAGATTTTTATGGATTTGTTGATGTTTGAAGCTAGATGTTAGTTTGATTATTCTGGGTGCCATTTTACTCTTGATCATGATCATTTTATCTAAAACTTACTCAACATTATTATAATTCACCTGCCTTTAAAGGGTGTAACAGGACCCTTCACGAAGCTGTCAACCAAGCATTATGTACATCGAACTAAGTAAACTTACGCAAATATTATTGCTAGGAAACGACTTTTTTTTGGGGTAAAAAATCACGTTTTACGGTATGCGTATGACTTAATGCACGCACTCAAAACATTATCCTGATGGATAGATTGAATAGTGCGGGGGTGTTTAAAGTAAAAATCTTACATTAAAATTAGAATTTAAAAAAAAACTTGTGAAAAAGTTGGAACTTTGACCCCCAAAATCTCCGTAACTAGAAGGTTCCCAGGTATGGTCTAAAACAAAAAAATTATCGCAATGACGGGGAAAACTAAAAAGCCTCAGGCCTTTCGGCTTCGTTAAGGGTCTTGTTACACCCTTTATATATTTTTCTTGCTTTGTTTTGCCCTTTTTGGGGCAGGACATGTTTTCAGTGTTAGTAAAGCTGAGGAAACTTGAAAGTATGCCGGTCATCATTCTCTTGTTCTTAAACCAATTTATTCCGGGGCGGGATGCTCCTCGATTGTCCTCAACGTGGAATACGACTTTACAAAATAAAAATAAAAAACAAGAAAGACCAAACTCAACAATCCTAACGACATAAATAACGCAGCAAATAAAGAAATACGTTTCCCGGACAAAGGTAGATGTATAAACAGGGAGTAAATGAAAATAAGTGCCGACATTAATCAGGAGGCCCTCGGCACACGTAACGACGACCTTTGAGTCTGCAGAGCTAAGTAATCGACCTTCTCTCATTAGACTAAAGGAGAAATGTATTCGAGAGCACGAAAGAAGGATTGCTATTGACTCCTTTTTTAACTCATGGAAAACAATACTTTTGGGAGTAAGACCCACCTTGAGAAATTCTATGGAAAACTTGTACCTTTAGTTACTTAGAAAGTCTTTTGGTAATGGCATGGCCTAACTGTTGGCAGCATGTGCATTATCATCATCAGCATCAATCTGCCGTTATCCCAATTTATTTAGGGTCAGCGCAGCATGGCTTCTTCTTCCATACTTCTCTATAACTCGTCATCTCAGCAGTCACCTGCTTTCTAGCCATGTCATCCTTCGGCGGAATATACGGTAAAAATTAAACCAAATTATTAGCAAACCAAATAATATTATCGTTAGAACATTAATTTCGAGTTTCCTCAGAACTTTACGGAATGAAATGGTTTTTCCGCATCCTGAACAATTATGACTTACACCATATTAGAATTAGGTCGTCGATTTAGTGATTTGCGGTACAAGCGTGTATACCTAAGAGGGAGTCAATCCATTAGAAAGTAAAACACATGCAATTTTAAAAAGCCCGTTGTTCGTAACAAGCAAAATACTTTAGCCAAGGCGAGGCATGAAGGAGATTTACATAATCATATTTGCGGGCGATTATACATGCATGAGAGTCTTAGCTCCTATACAAGATTAATTAGAATCTGTACAATCATGTAATTTGTGATAATCATTTGTGATTGTGTTTACCTACTATGGCACGAAAAGATGTAGTGTTCGTACAGTTAGTAAAATTAATTGTAAATTGACGTCAATTTGCCGTAAAGGTCTATCCACACATATCAGGGCCGTTCCCGGGACGTGACAGGGCCGTGGCTGAACGTATGTAGGCACTGAAGCTTCGTCGCCGGCCCGCACGGCTGGTACGGAAGTATGTGAATAAGTTCATATAAAATGTACACACCGATATTTTCTTGAGGGCACGTTCTATCCACCTCCTGGGCAATGCCCTGATATGTGTAGATAGATCTTTAATCCCAAGGACTATGACAGTTGTAAATTCGGACTAATTAAGGTGGAGTCGTTTTGATTAACGATTATTTTTTCTGATTTAACATTATTATCCCCAGTTTTGTAGCATTTGTACAACAATTTTTGATTTCAAATATTCACTGTGAGAATATTTCTTTCTAAAAACAGTTTATAACATTCAAAAACCAAAATAATGTGATAGCTAAACATGTAGGTACTAACAAGGGTAACATACCATTCTCAAACAAGGGTAGGCCCCATTTAAAACATCCGAGCCACGTGTAGGCTTTGTTCGTAACTTTCAGCACCCAGCAACTCAAGCAAAATATGTACAAGTTTGCTACAATAGTTGAATAACTTTCGAACTTTTCGAAAACATTACCCGTTTGTCTATCTAGACTGGAGTTGGGTTACTACCTGGAATACTTTATAGAAGGAAACCTATCGAGTTTTCAATAATAGTAACAGTAGGTCGACGTTGTCGGTAACTATAGATGGCTAGCCGTAGTACGTAGTTCAACAGAAATAATTCGCATGGTTGCAATCTACTTGATGCTCGCACCCGAAGCATGGGCGGCGGGCATTAGTGTTTTAGATATAATTCATTCTCTTTTCAAACAACCCCGAGAAGTACTAACATAGTTACAAATTGTACAATAGGATACTAAAGCTTAACATACGTTTGTGTAAAAAGGTCATTAATATTGCTCACAATGAAAATCAGGCACATATACAAAAAAATCAGGACAGTATTATTCATGTCCAATTCTAAATCCTCACAACAAACAAGCCTAGATAACATCGAAAAAGTGATTGACAAACAACATATTCTCCGTCCACAGTATTGAAAAGGGCACTTCAGCGACAACCGGCTTATTCACGGAATAGCTTTTGTCAGCATTGTCCAAAGTATTCGGAAAACCATTTCAGTGTTTACGCAGAATTTTTCGAAGGGTTGACATGGATTGGTATTGTGTCAATACGGTATGCAAGGTTAGGTTAGGTTAGACAGTCATACGTTTTTCGTATAAAAAAATATAAAATACTATTGGTGTTAAGTTTAGGAAACGGTAAAGTGTAGGTAATTTTAATTGAAGCTTAGATTTTTTTCTTTTCTACTCGATGGTGAACTTAGTACGTTATTAAAATAATAGCCAGGAATATAATAATTGCTTATCTTTGATATTAGAACTCCTTTGTATATTATTTATAACTACATGGACAAACCTCTATTATTTTTTTCTAATTCAGTAAGTTATATTGAGCAGTATAACAAATAGGACTTTTTTGTCCATTCTGTTATATTGTATAACTAAAAGTATAACTAGATGGAGCAGTATAACAAATATGATTTTTTTTGTCCATTCTGTTATATTGTATAACTAATAGTATAACTAGATGGACTAACCCGTACTTACATAATGATTAATAATAAATATTAGTTTTGAGTATTGAAAGTTGAGCCTAACTTTTGATCAACGAATAAAAACGTTCCTGAGGCGAACGACGAAAATACGATGGCAATCTTCTGTTGCTTACAAAATAGAATCAAAATTACTCGATTTTGTTTGATCGCACGTGTCGATCATCAAAAATCGAGGAAACTATCTTTAGAGGCCTTAAATTCAAAAAGTGGTAACAAGGAAATGTGTTGAGGAGGTCGGATAGGTAATTGTAAATTATTGGTGACCAGCTCCAGCCGGTCGGACTAGAAGACGAACCCAACATAGCTAGCAGAAGTCTTGGCTGCTCATGATATTCAAATAGTAGACCATCAAAACATACGCTCGTTTCTTCGACGCCCATTCATCCTTGTTCTCTTTGGCCACCCTCTCGAGATGTTCTCTCGCCTTTTCTGCCCTTGTGAACACCTGTTGTCTTCTGGCAACGTCCGTCTCCACTCGCTTTAGGGTTAAGTCGTCTTTAGCCCGTTCATCCTGTTTGTAATCGATTTAATTGTGTAAGTAACATATAGCATATAGCATACGGATATAGTATCGGGATGCTTTCTGCTGAGGGGTTCGCAGAAGTGTAGGTATACTAAATCCATATTGTGCATGTTATGTTTAAGTAACTGGAGGCGATCTTAATACCCTCAACTGGGCGCAAATCCAAACTGCGAGCTGTTTATAAAAAAAATCTTAGTATGTGATGGTAATGTCCTGGATGAGGCTGGCACAAGAACGTGAAGCTTGGCACAAGAACGTGGATTGGCACAAGCAAAGAGAAGCCTATGCTGGGTATAGGCTAAGCCTATGCTGGGGTGAAGACGAGCTGTGAATGATGATGATGACGAAGTGATGGTAACAATACTATTTTACTCCACATGACAATAAAACGATGCAACAGCACTTCCACTTGCACATTCGACTATTTCTAACTCTGTGTGCATCATTTGGGTACCCCAGTTGTATTAAGGCTTTCATACAAATAGGGTTGCAATTGCTGCAGCCCACCGTACTAAAAATGAAAATTGCAGAACGTACCAATTTCTTCATCTCCACATGAATTCTGTCCATGAATTGATTGTACAAATACTTTCTGTATTGATTGAACTCCTTCAACGAGCACACAGCCCGCCCATCTTTCGTGCAGTACCCCAGCTCTTTCATCCTGTTCCTAGCTAGCTTCTGTGAAAAATGGTGGGCCAGATGCGGGTCATGCATGGGCACGTAGTCGTAGGACACATTGTTACAGTAAGGATCTGTCAGGTCGAAATTGGGTGCCGGGCCCGTGGCACCGAGGCCAACTCTTCGTACCTGAAAAAAATAGGATGGATTTTATTGAGAGATGGTTGGGATTTCCTCTCTACTAGTTTGTATCAGCGATAATAGTTATCATAGAGGAAAATCCCTCAACGACACTCGCTTGGCGGGCAGAACACTAGCTCAACCTTATTATTCAGGGTATAAGAGTTAAAAGTACGCATACTAGCAAGCGACGGGGCAGTCAACCAGTAATCGTCGTACTCTCGCACTCGCTCATGGCCCTGTGATAAAACTATCCGAACTACACAATAGCTGCTCGTTGCTCGCAAACTCGTTACCAGTTTCTAGTTCTTCTTGCAATTGATCGTCAGCGGTGGGACAGGTGCTCAAAGACAATTTTTTAATTTTTATTTAATAGTCCAATTGCTCTTGACCTTAATCTTGTCCTGGGGACAGAGATGAGGGCAACGATGGAACGAGCAGCCAAAAGAAGCCTATAAACTCGCGACTTAAATAGATTCGGGTTATTTAAACTCGGGTACACCGACGCAGGCTGGGAATTCCACTTCTTGACTATGCGCATAATAAAAGATGCAGCAAAGCGCTTCGTGAAGAAGAAGAAGAAGAAAAAGAAGAAGGAAGATGGTGGAATGAGCTCATGGAGTTCTTGGGCACAGTCACCGAAGTCCAGTCTGTGAAAGACTGACAAGAATGTAACATTGCGCCGTTGGGCTAGACCATGAAGCTTGGTGCCCTCCAGATTGTCGTCTCAAATAGCTATCTCGACGTTCCTACACTTAGATTCTAGATGTATGAACCCAGCATGACCGCAGAAGCAAAACGAAAAGTCTTTAATAATGTAATACACATGCACCATATCAAATCCTCTCCTACCTATCCTATATCCTTAAGATTAATCGCTCCAGTAAATCATTGGCTAGCGTAGCTATAAACAACGCATCTCTCTACTGGATAGTATCGGCTATCCACGTCAGTAATTATATTTACCGATAACACTCGCTGGGCTAGCCAATTTAATAGTAGCGTGCACCAATACAATGTATTTGTTCGAACGGTTATTAATATAAGCTGATAGGTGGTTTTGGGGAAGGCTGCTTAATTAATCTTTTGGTGTTTAAATATTAGCAGAACCAGTATGGTTCGACAGGTTTACTCATCAAGTCATCAGATGCTTAGCCTTTTCCCAACTTTATTAGGGTCAGCTTCCAGTCGTTACCGGATGCAGTTGAATACCAGTATTTTACATGGAGCGGCTGCCTATCTGACCTTTACAAGCCAGCTAGTACTACCCAGTACGGTACCCCTTGGTAAGACTGGTTGTCAGACTTTCGGGCCACTGACTACCTGTAACAGCTGTCAAAGATCTACAAATGACAGCCGGGACCAACGGCTTAACGTGCTTTCCGAGGCACGGAGGAAACTCGGTATGTAATGAGTGGTCGGTCACCCATCCACGGACCTTTACCCATCAAGTAATTTTAGTAAAAATAAAATGCTGGCCCATGAATTCACACAGACCAATTGTCATTTAAATTGTCTTCATCAATAATAATATTATCCCCTTATTTTGGCATGGAATACGTTATTTTAAAAACCGTATTTCATGAAGGGCCCTAGAACAAGTGCGCGGTGTAAACGTAACGTAAATACGTCAATTTTTTATTTATGAGTGTATTGATATCTATGGATACTATTACTGATTGTTTGTTGCAAAAAAAATACTAAAATTCTAGGATATTTTCCATCCACACATCAACGTTACCGTCTCTGTACATATTCGAAGTTGTCATGTTTGTATAATGTAATCGGCAATTATTTCCACGCATGTCAGACAAAGTCGTCGCGTCAGACGTGATAGCACTATGCATATTGCTCAAATGATTCCAAAACAGCACTAGTGTGGATAAGTTTATTTTGAATATTAATTAATAAACTTTCACAGGGATGGAGGGAACTAATCGCACACATTCTAAAAAAGCTGCTAAAAATATATCTATCTAACGGGAAACCCCAGCTAGATATAATATTACAGCTTTTTTAATTATATTCAAAATACACCAGTATTTAAGAATTTTTAAATGACAAAAAGTAATATTACGAATTTAACAAATATTTACTGGCATTTTATAATTTTGTCAATTTATAATTAGATTATAGGACCATTTAATTCAAATTTGTAATTTATTGTTTTATAATTCTTATTAGTTTGTATGACAATATAATAGCGTTTTTGGTTTGAATGACTTTTCTTACCTATATAGCCCCAAAGGCCGAACATGATGGATCTTTTTTTATGAACAACCTGTATGCCTTGTATGTATACTCATGTTTTTACAAATAAATGTCTTGTCAAGTCTTGACGTATTTTATTTACGTCGCGTTTAGACAGCGGGCCTCGGAACAATATGTAAAAGGCAAAACCTAATTCCGATTGAATAACTTGATATTGCAATATTTAAAACATTTCAAGAGATAACACTAGATACTAAAAAGTAAATAACATGTACCCCGAACGAGCTACATCAATGCTCATTAAAAAACATACCCCTATCCGGAAGTTAGAATTATCATTGTGGTTTACAGTAACTCATTGTTTTGAACCGCGGTCATGTGGGCCCAATTTGTTATGTAAATACACGACGGCCTGTAGTTATATAAATATAAAACAACAAAACTTGGTACAACGCAAATTAATTGAAACCTGAATTACTTTGTGTCCTTTCCAAATATCACGAAAATTAAAGTTATTTAGGGTTCTGTAAATCAAAATTAAATAATAAACGTAACCTTATGGGTACGCGATCATTGGCCCGCGCCAGACGCATCCCGCACGCACGGCACGCAACGGATTTTAGTTTGCTTGGTATGATTTCACAAAACGCTGCGTCAACTATCCGCGCCGCCCGCACCGAATGCATTTATGAGCAAAAAATTCTTTGCGTTCCGGTGACGTCACACAAATCAGTCTATCGCTTCAAATTTATTTCAGGAACCCATATTCTAGTGTTAGTTTTACGTTCTTCTTCATCTTTCAACAAGCAACTAATAGTAATAATGTCTTCATCAATCTCCTTGACCGAATACGTCAACTCACGACAAGAAAAAACTCTAAATTAAATTAAAAATCCGGATACAGTGGACGCATGTCATCGGCAAATCCGTTCAATCCACTGCGTGTGCCGTGCGTGCGGTGCGTCCGGCGTAGACCAATCGACGCGTACCTTTAGAATGTCGTCGTGACTCCTGTCCAGATTGCACATAGTCACTTTACGCAATCACACTATATCGAAGAAAATTAGAAAAAGGGTTCCGCTGCCATATGGCAAAAACGGAACCCTTATTGATTCGACATGTGCGTCCGTATGTCACAGCCATTTTACTCTGAGACTGTTGGCACCACACAGTTGAAATTAGGAGATTGGGTGTCTTCTTTGAACTGGTACACAAAAGTGATATGAAATTACGAATGAAAAAATAGGGGTGGCCTTCCTTACATGTAACTGAAGGTTGAAATAAAAAATACTATACACCGTGTTCTTCACGTTATCCATAAACTTTAGCAAACGCTTCTGTAGCTTTTACAAATCAAATATAACAAAGAGAGTAGTACTTAAAAAGGCTTCGTTACAAAGATATTTGTAATTTGATTTTATGAAATTTAATTGAACTATGCAGTATGAAAGGGTCTTAATTTGGCCTATGTTGCCGCTTAGTGCAAATCTATCAATACTATTTGCATCTCATTTCCACGTACGAGAGGAACCCGAGAGATAGCGAAGAAGTACGATCACTTTTGATAACGGATCTATCAAAGCGATTAAACTGGTCTCCATGGATACATAAGTTGTTATTTGTCATGCATGATTTGAACTGTCAGATTTGTTGTTTATTGTAATTTACTATTGGGTTTCCGATTAATTTAATCAATTATTTTGATTACAACATTCACTATACCGTACTAGTATTCGGCGCAACGCCAAGCTGATATTCACTTCGCCTACGGTTTCTGTGACGGAAATGCTACAGCGGCTGTACGAGAGTACCCCGGCGCGGTCCTGATATACGAACATTTACTAACATACACAGGAGATTTTGTGAGATCGGAATTAGACCACGCCGCCCTGGACGAGCAATCAATTTGAGCGTCGCTCAAGAAAACAAAATAATGGACCTTATTATTCATGATCCTAACTCTCGACGAGACGCTTTAGGAGAATCGGTGGGTGTATCGCATAGGCTAATCTAGAAACGATATGTTTTGCATGCCTACAACTACGGAAAATCACAAGGCATACTACCACCTGATCACTTCTATTGTCACTTCTCTGTCTTGATCAATAAAAATCTTGATGTGTGGTTTTTTTGTGAATAGTTGTGCATTTTATTTGTTTACCAATCTTATTTGTATTATGGTGAAGTATACAACACGACAAATGTAGAGTCAAGGTGTGCAGAGATGATAGAGGCTACCACAATGCCATTGAGTACAGTTGCTGCTAGCATGTGTGAGGAGCATCGTATAGTGAATATACTTCGTAATAATGTTGTATTTTTGCCTAGTCCATGGAGGAATTACACTGGTTCTCTACTTGATTTCTAAAGTTGATGATTCACATATTCACATGGTCGTTTGCCCGAATATGATTGCCTAAGGAATTCGTCAAACGGGCAAGTGTAAATGAACGCGCCCGTCTTCATACTCGTCCAGCATCATTGTAGTTTGTTTTTTAGCAAATGTAAGCTCGTATGTATTCCATTGCGATGACTAGTGTAATTGCGCCATTAATAAGCCGACCAAAATTTGATGACAATGAGATAGGTTATGCAAGTGCGGGCACCGTAGGCTAAAGCTAAATACGGGAGGCTCAGTGTGCTCCCGTTGCGAGAGGACTGGGTCTGCTGCTGGGGAGAACAGCAAGTTCTTCCGCAAGCGGACCAGACCGGTGGGCGACCTGGGGTCGACATCGGAAGGGGAGCTGGCGTCGGCTCGCAAGATCCCCACCAGCAAGCGCGGTGGAATCCGGAGCAAGGGGAGGGGGCCCCCGGCCTCCGAGAGATCGACGAAGTCAGCCGAGGAGGGGCGCCACCTGGGGGTGGCCGGTCGCGGGGCAGCCTGTCTGGGCTCCTCTGGCGAAGAGGCGGATGCAGCTGACGGCTCCGAAGCGGAGCGTAAGGTCAGATTTGCTAAGGAGGTGGAGGCCGCTATAAGGGGCGTAGCTATGAAGAAGTTGCCTTCTTCTAAGCTACGGGCCATACCTGCGGCTTCCGCCTCCATCATGGCGGCAGCGGAGGCCAATTACGCGGGGCCTCCGCCGAGTGAAGTGGCCAAACTGCGGGCGGAGGTCACCCGCCTTACGGCTGCCACAAAGCTTCTCCAGGAGGAGAATGGGAAGCTCCGAGCAGACCTGACCAGTCTGCGTGAGTCAGGCTCCCGCCAGACGCCCCAAAAGGGCCAGCAGCGACCAAGCCAGCCCGTGCCGGTGGAGAATCAGGTCCTGAACCTGATTCGGCAGGAACTGGCTGCCTTCTAGGCACGGTTCTCCGTCCTGGAGGGAATTGTGCTGCGCCCCCCCCTGGCGGCAAACAAGGCAGCCTCGGGCCCAAGCCCGAGAGTGTCATATGCGGCTGCTGCGGCTGCCGCCTCTGGACCTGGGTCATCCAGCCAGCCCTCCGGTAGGGCTGTGTCGGCCCCCGAAAAGACGGCTCCGGTAAATCCGGCGCCGGCTAAAAAGGCGGCGGCCCGCAGGAAGAAGAGGGGCAATGCGGTTCAGCCACCTTGCCCCTCGGTGGCGGCTCCCCAGCCCCCTAAGCCTCCCGTGGCCGAAGCCGGGTGGCAGGTGGTCGGGGAGAAGAAAAAAGGGAGGAAGGCGGCCAAAAAGGCCCGCAATGAGGAGCGGAGACGCCAGCACAAGGCGCGAAGCGTCGCGGCTAGGCTCCGCGCCCCGAAGACCGCGGCTGTAGTGATCACACTACAGCCGGAAGCGGAAAAGAGGGGCGTATCCTACCGCGACGTGCTTGCGAAGGCCAAAGCTTCGGTGAACCTCGGGGAGCTTGGAATCACCGGGGGCCTCCGGCTTAAAGTCACTGCGACAGGGGCTCGAGTGCTGGAGATCCCCGGTGAAACTAGTGGCTCGTCCGCTGACGCTCTAGCTGAAAAGCTCAGAGCGTCCCTAGATGCGGACAAGGCCCGAGTGTCCAGGCCCGTCAGATGCGCTGACTTGCGCATCCTGGGCCTGGACGACTCGTTAACCGAGGAGGAGGTGGTGGCCGCCGTCACTAGGACTGGTGGTTGCCCTGCCGAGCAGGTGAAGGCAGGCACCTTACGTCCGGACCTATCGGGCATGCGAACCATCACGGTAAGCTGCCCGGTGACGGCGGCGAAAAATATTGTGGAGGGCCGAAGGCTCCTGGTGGGATGGGTGTCTGCGCAGGTGAAGCTGCTGGAGCCCAGACCTCTGAGGTGCTTCCGCTGCCATGTGGGGCACCACGTGTCAGTGAAATGCACCTCGGAGGCGGACCGCAGTGGGCTCTGCTTCCGCTGCGGTCAGCCCGGTCACAAGGCCGCGGCCTGCTTCGCCACGCCGCACTGCGTCTCATGTGCGGCGACTGGCGGGCCGGCTGAGCACCGGGCAGGGAGCAAGGCCTGCGCTCCACCCGCCAAGGCCAGGGGCAAAGGAAGGCCCTCAGCCACCGCCCCCACCGTCGCCACCGCCGCAGCTGTCGCCAGTGTCGCCGCCGCTGCCGCCGCCACCGCCGTTGCTGCTCCTCCTGCAGCGGGGCCCGAGTGGAGACCGTGATGGAGTGCCAATAACGGCCCCATTACGCGTACTCCAGGCGAACATCAACCACTGCGCCTGCGCTCAGGATCTGTTGCTCCAGAGCATGGCGCAGTGGTCGATCAATGTCGCCGTGGTCTCTGAGCCCTACTTTGTCCCGCCCAGGGACGACTGGGTGGAGGACCTTAGCGGCTCAGTGGCCATAATTTCGTCGGCCGCCGCCGGTACCCCGACCCATGAAAGTGTCAGGAAGGGTCGGGGGTGCGTAGCAGCACGGTTCGGGGAGATCGTTGTAGCGGGAGTCTACTTCTCCCCGAACCATACTCTCGCCGAGTTTCACAACTCCCTCAGGGAGTTGAGTGTCGTCATCGGAAGTCATTCCCTCCCCGTGCTTGTGCTCGGGGACTTCAATGCCAAGAACTTGGCTTGGGGTTCTCGTTGCACAGACGTGCGGGGAAGGATGGTGGGGGACTGGGCTCTGGAGGCAGGCCTGGTCGTCCTAAATAGGGGTTCTGTTCCCACGTGTGTGCGGATGCGGGGCGAGTCGGTGGTGGACATCTCGTTCGCTAGCCCCGCTCTGTCACCGCGTGTCGTTGACTGGCGCGTCATGGAGGGGGTGGAGACCTATTCCGACCACCGGTATATCCGGTTTGACGTCTCCGCCCAGACCCCAAGCGCGCCGGTCCAACAGGCCCCGAGTGGTCCGCGTTGGGCGCTAAAACAGCTGGACCGGGAGCTCCTCCTGGAAGCCTCGATCGTGCAGGCCTGGGTGACATCACCGGACAGGCCTGCCGACGTCAACAATGAGGCGGGTTGGTTCCAGGAGGCCATGTCCGATATATGTGACGTGGCAATGCCCCGGGTTCGGTCAGAAAGCGCCCGGCGTCAGGTGTACTGGTGGTCGCGAGAGCTGACGTCTCTGCGCGAGGCGTGCGTCGCCGCGCGACACCTGTACGCCAGGCATCGCAGGCTCCGCATTCGCCCTCCGAATGCGGCAGCCATTGAGGCGGAGCTGTATGAGGGATACAGAGCGGCGAAGACCGCCCTCCAAGAGGCTGTCCTGCGGGCCAAGGATGTGGCCCGCGAGGAGATGCTGGAGACTCTCGACAGAGATCCGTGGGGGCGCCCTTATAAGATGGTGCGGGATAAACTCCGCACCAGGGCCCCTCCGCTGACGCAGAGTCTCTGGCCTGAGCTCGTGGAGGACGTGGTGAGCGCTCTGTTCCCTTCGCGAGGGGAGCACACTCCCCCGCCTATGGCTCCGCCGCTTGCGGTGCTGGAAGCGGACCACCCAGAGGACGATGACGACATTCCGGAAGTGACCGGGGTAGACCTGAGAGTGGCGGTAGGCAGGCTTAAGGCCAAAACCGCCGCCCCGGGACCCGATGGCTTACCTGGCAAAGCCTGGGTCCTGGCCTTGGAGGCTCTCGGGCCCCGACTGGAGGGGCTCCTAAGCGCATGCTTGGAGAGAGGCCAGTTCCCGCTTCGTTGGAAGACGGGGAAGCTGGTCCTCATACGGAAGCCGGGGCGCCCTGCGGACTCTCCGTCCGCATACCGGCCCATCGTGTTGCTCGACGAGGTGGGCAAACTCTTAGAAAGAGTCATTGCCAACCGCCTCGCCGGGCACCTGGCGGAGATGGGGCCGGATCTTGCGGAACACCAGTTTGGTTTCCGCAGGGGGCGCTCGACGGTGGACGCCATCATGCGCGTGAGAGCCCTCACGACGGGGGATGCAGTGTCCCGGGGTGGAGTGGTCTTGGCGGTGTCTCTCGACATCGCCAACGCCTTCAACTCCATGCCCTGGAGCTGCATCAGGGAGGCACTCCGGTATCACCGGGTGCCGACCTACCTTCGTCGTGTGGTCGGAGACTACCTGTCGGACAGGTTTGTCATTTACCCTGGTCACAGCGGAGAATGGAACCGGCGAGAGATGTCGTGCGGTGTTCCACAGGGATCGGTTCTAGGGCCGCCCTTGTGGAACATCGGGTACGACTGGGTGCTGCGCGCCGACCTCCCTGACGGCGTCAGCGTAGTTTGCTACGCAGACGACACGCTGGTGCTGGCACAAGGGAGGTCGCACGGGGCGGCGGCCGAGCTAATGACACGCGGGGTTGCGATGGTCGTGGAGAGGATCCGGCAATTGGGTCTCGAGGTGGCATTGCACAAGTCCGAGGCCATGTGCTTTCATGGGCCTCGGAATGCGCCACCGTCGGGATCCATGCTCACGGTAGGAGGGGTTTCCATCGGCGTCGAGCCGACGTTAAAGTACCTGGGTCTCGTCCTCGACAGCCGGTGGAACTTCGTGGAGCACTTCCGACGTTTGGCCCCCAAACTGGAACGGGCCGGGGCTGCCTTCAAGCGGCTCCTGCCCAACCTGGGGGGTCCAAACGCCTTCTGCCGGAGGCTCTACGCGGGGGTCGTGCGTTCTATGGCCCTTTACGGGGCCCCGGTGTGGGCGCGTTCCTTGAGGCGGCGAGCCGCCCACTACCTGAACGCGCCCCAAAAGGTGGTAGCCGTAAGGCTGGTCCGGGGATACCGCAAGATCTCCGGTGAGGCGGCGAGCCTCCTTGCCGGATTGCCGCCATGGGATCTGGAGGCGATAGTCCTCGCGCGCCTACACGAATGGCGCGTGGAGGCACTACGCTGGGGGGTAACTCCGCTGCCGCAGCAAATTGTCGCTCAGCGGACAGACCTCCGGCGCGATCTCATGTAATAAAATAAAAGGTATAATGGATTGAATAATAATGAAAATAGTTTTGAATGACATTACGGCTGACGTAGTTGTCTATTTGTCTATCCTAGTGTTCTATGGATCTTTTGACGCTCCATTGAGGTTGGACAGGAGAGCGCTATTGGTAAACATTTGTGAAATGTATTGAAAAAATAAGATGGTGGCGTTAGTTCTGATTTTCACCACGCGATAAGTATGGTTATAAATTGTTATTCTAGCCAAATACAACTTTTAAAAAATATGTTGTGGTTACCTTTTATCTTAATTTGACCTATCTTTTGAGAGTGTAATTTGAGATTTTTACAAATGTACCCGAGTTCTAAGGGTGGTCCCAAGATTGCGTGGTGAACTGCCCTTTTATTTTTTTATTCAATAGTTTTGAGATTGAATGTTTGTTACTAAAGCCGAAACGGCAGAATGGGTTAGGATAATTATGGTAGCCTACTTCTCTTCCCGTCGTCGGAGGTCCTGCGTTGCTCTAAGCCTACACTAAAAAATAAGGACTACAGAAAGTTTTTATGAAGGCTGCTTATCGTGGGTAGAGGTTATCATGATTTTGTTATGGAATTTTGTTTTTTTATGTCACAATTCGAAATACGTACCAACCTGCTTGGTAGCCTTATACTTTTTCTATAGGTAGAGAACGTTTGATTGACAGTGCTACTAATCTGAAGTCTGAGGGAAATGAAGATTAAACGCACTCAAAAAAGGAATGAGATAAAAAACCAAAGAAACTTAGTTTTGACAAGTTTCAGCCCGCCAAATCTTATGAATGAAAATACGACGTTGCCAATTCGGATGAAGAGGCATGCATATCGGGTGATTTACGTCAAGGTATTTAGTTTGTATGAAAATTAACAAAAAATAAAAATTAGAATTCATTAAAGTGTCAATAATGAAAAATGCTTATTTCCATGGTCTGAACATCTGGTCGAAGTTTATGTATATCGTCCGGAACACGGTGTATAACTGTTTTTTATGTAGTATTTTTTATTTCAACCTTCAGTTGTGTGGGCCCGTGGAGTGTCTATATTTTCGACGAGTAACGTCTTTTCTTTTCTATTTTTAAACAGACTTTTATTAACTTTGCTTGTTATTAATTCCAATGTTGCCACCCTGTCCTTCATTCCATCAGTTCGGGTCCATTTCCGAATATGCTCATGCACTTACCCTTTTCATCATTAATTCACATACATAATACTATCAAACTGTATAGCAAAGGTAGATTTCTGTTCGTAGAGAAACGCAACGAAGAATATTTGATTGGAAATCCCCTGTGTGCCTAATCTAATCTGTAACACAAATTCCCACTGCTGGGACAAACAAGGCTTGCCTTCGGGCTCTCTCTTTTATGTCAATTTGTAGCAATTCTTGGTAAAGGGTGAATACTATTTGGTATTTTCTATAGCACGGATGCCATTTATGCCAAAAGGTAACTAAACTAAAAGCTTTGACGTATCAAAAAACTGCCATCCTGGTTTTTAGGTTAATATACTTAGATTTTTTTTACATAACATAACTTCACCAATAATAATCTGTAATCTTCGAAAGTTTAGGTAGAGGTGTACCTTGTAGTACATCCACATTTCGCCAGTTATGTCAAAGTCTTATGTTATGGGGTGCGAGCTTTTTCCATCAACTGGGCACAAATTTGGACTCCGCAGCTGATACTAGACTGAAAATGCTACTGACACTTTGCCTGACCTGTGTATTGAACCCAGAACCACATGCTCAGCATTCGCGCTTGCAACCATTAGACCAACGACGAGGCATTGCATTTTGTATTAAGCATAAATGACATGAATGCAGGATGCATCGGGACGGATGGGCCAGAATTGTCACGCTGTGGTTGCCAAAGGACGGGCATCGTTTCTGAGGGAGGCCTTAAAGCGCAGGCCACGCAGCCAGCTAGCGAGCGAGCCGGGCAAGGCATCGTTTCATCTCTTTTCATACTTTGGTTCACACCGCGAACTACCGAAAGAGCCGAAACCAAATATGAGAAGAGGCTCGCCCGGCTCGCTCGCTCGCTCGCTCGCTAGCTGGCGGTGTGGCCTGCGCTTATAAGGCGTCACGACGTAGAAACATTTTATGAGATTTTTCTGAGAAAACACCGTATAGGATACAGTGGAAAGTTATGGGAGAGACCTCTGTCCGGGATTTGCAGTGAGAGAAATATAGAACAAGTATAGTATATATATGTATATATATATGTATGTATGTATATATGTTCGGGATTTGCAGTGAGAGAAATATAGAACAAGTATATATATAGTAGTGAGAGAATTAAGACAAAACGTTTCTCTTGCAGAACTGAAACTGAGAAATCGGAAGCGCCAACGCCTTTTCCGATTTTCACTTCGTACCTGTTGAGCAATTTTAAGCTATAATGTAAAACAGTTGACACACAATGGCCCAAATTAAACTTTTCGTTATACAGATACCTAGATAGTGTAAACAAAGTGATCCACGTTACAAAGTAATTAAGTGCAGCGCGTAACAAAAGGTCATCGTCAATATACGCCGGAAGCTGACTAAGTGACGTTAAAAGGTGATTGCTGTTGTTCAAAAGCGACGCTGAGTGGTGACGTATTCTGTGAAATTTTTTCAAGCAACATTAAAAATATGAGGTCATCAGGGTTCGATTTCCTAGTCGGGCATAGTGTTATTGAGTTTTTCGAGCAGGAATTTCTTAGTAGCAGTCACAGAATCTGGATTTGTGCCCGGCTGATGGCAATAGGCTCGCTCCCTATACTTTAACATAGCTGGTCAAACGTGGCTGTATGTTAAAATACATCCAGGATTACACGTGTGATGTTATGTGATTAAAAATACTTTATTTGAATAAAACTTGGGTTTGACTCCACAGTTAATGAGTAAGAGAGAGTAAAATAAAAAGAAAAAATATGAAGTGAGTTTGACAATTTATTCTTCTTAGCGTGACGATGGTAATCTAAATTGAATCGGCCCAGAATTTGGTGACTAGTTGGGACACCTTCAATAGCGTCCATCAGCTCTTGTAACGTACAGACAAAAGGACAAGTAGGACCTGATCTAACAGCAGAAACTATCAGACAAAGCGCTATTCTAACAGTGGGACAGAATAATAATTGAAATAACTGAATTAATTCTGTAGCTGGATGGGTTACGACCTAGTCTTTATTTGGAACTGAACATGACGTATACTTATCCGAGTACACGAAAGACTAAAAAATCAGATTCGTATGAATGGCCTTTTTTTTCGGATGGGAAATCATTAAATGACGGTCCCCCTTTTGGCGGAGCGGAAGAGAGTGTCAGACTTATACTTCGAACAGTCCCGCAACCCTGGCAGACTATAAATGGCTGAAATTTTGCCAGGGGACATAAAGCCACCTTTTCTCATCCCCCTGTTAAAGTATTTATAATATTGAGTATCTATAACAAACGAAACAGTAAAGGGCAAAACGCCTGAAGCATTGAGCGTCCCTCTGATTGTATAGATTACAATTCAATCAGGAAACAGTGTGATTTAAATGTTAAAGTCCTTGAAAACTCTTCGACAAGAAATCTTAGGAGCTCGAGGCAAAATCAGGCGATCGATTGAGGTAATTTATAAAGCTTTCTAAGTAAGTACACGGTTTATCTGAGCTTTTAAAGTGGTGTGTACTTGTATTGAAAAATGGTCTGAAACGGGAATAGAAGGAAGTGATTTAGATTTTTGAAAATGTACTTAATTTGGCCAGTCTTTATTTTAGCTTAAATTAAAAAGATTTTAGCTATAGCTAGATGATGATCAGTCATTTTAGAGATGATAGATCGCTACTGCTCTACTATAACTAGAATTCTGTACCTAGAATTGAATTATTCAGACGTAATTGTGTATATATGGCTCCACATATCTTTAACTCTCTACCAAACTTTATCACTGATCTTCCGTACAGAAAATTCTGCAAAGTTCTGAAAAAATGGCTTATTTCACATAGCTTTTATTCCATTGCGGAATTTCTCAAAAAATCTAATTGTCAATCATATCACTACCGAATTGCATTGAAAATAAATACCTTCTTACATTATTTGATGTTGTGTTTGTATAATTAAACAATTATATTAGGCTAACCATTTGTTGTACGATAAAAATACTCTAATATGCTAACAATTCTTTTGTAGTATTTACAGCAAAATATTGTTTTGTGTTGTGTTAAATAAACTTAGAAATATTGTACTTTATTTAGTTACCTACATAATTGAATGTTAGTGTTTATTAATATTTGCATGCTATTTTTATGGCGAAATGTGTCATTGCACTTTATGTTAGTTTTACCACCTTTTGTACCACATTTACCGCAAATAAATCATTTTGATTCGATTTGATTTGATATAAACACAATGCCAGGGAAAATTATTGTTCAGCAAATTGATTTCCGCTCTTCTCTACGTGCAGTTTTTTCCGACCAATCTCTCAAAAACGCCTCTAAGTCGCCACGCCAGCGTTTTCTAGGCCTCCCTCGGCGTCGACTTGGGGGAGGCCTTCGTCCAGCTATGGGACAATATGGGCTAAGACAAAATTAAAAAACGATCTTAAATTGTCCGTTAATTCAAACCAAAACAGTGACTGCATTTATTGACTTCATAATATAGCAAATCGATGTAGTGTGCTAATTCGGTACACCACATTCTCAAACCGTAAATACTGTCTATTTTTCTTCAACGAATAGGTACTCTTTTTGGCTTCTTTTCCCTTATAGAGTGCCAACACGATAGTTCGCTTGTACCGTTATCCCCTATAGAGATGGCATCGACAGGGAAATTGCGGGTGAACACCATCGTGACAGTAGCCTTACAAGAGCAAATAGGTGTTCTGTTGTCACGAACAGAAATGGTACAGATAGCATTTAATTGTATGACTAGTCAGTACCTTCTTAGAATCTACAACTATCGGAATCGGAGCATCGGAACTGCTAACACGTGATTCCCGAGAGGGTATGCCGAAGTGTACCTAAGGATCGTCGGTTATTTCTAAGTCCCAAGTAGTAGGTCGCTAGCCTATTACCATCAGATTGACACGAATCCAGACTCCAAGCTGGCTCTTAAAAATTCCTCACCAAGCCCGTAAACACTGATCTGAACCCGGAAAAAGAAAAGAAGCACAACATAACATCACGCCTGTGATTCACGAAGGGATAGGCAGAAGTGTACGTAATAGTATGTACATCCATATTTCGCTGGCTATATTAAATTCCCATTCAATGCGATGCGCAAGCAATAATCGCCATAAGATTATCGTATCATAATGTTTACAAAAAGGCAAGAACTAAATTCTCGCCTACGATTATGTCATACGAGATTCGCAAGTCTGTTTACACAACGAAAATGATAGTAAGAACTAAGAAGATTCTTGCTAACGAGTTTTCAACTTGTATAAACACGATCTCGTATGACATTTTTTCAAGTTCATACGAGTATCGTACATATGAGACAGAGAGAGATATATCGTACATATGAGAGTACACACGAGATTTGCCATTCGAGTTCAGTGATTACTGATTACCTACTACGGTATTGTTCTCAAAGTGACACAAAAATCATTAAAATTTGGTACTGCCGATAATGTTAAGTTCATTTGAAATTTATAGAATTTAAGGAGAATGGGCGTTATAAAAATCGTGATGCAAGAAACACAGCTCTTAATGCATTACATTACACATTACACCCTCGCCTACTGCACTCATGGACACTCATGGTAGCACAAAACCTGAAATACAATTCTCGCTTTGTAGATCTGTTTACACGGAGACAGATATACTCTATTGCGAGGCAATTGTCGCGACAATGGGCGACAATCGTGAATGTTTACATGAAGAAACTTTTTTAATGTTCTTTCGATAATCGTATCTTCGAGTCGAGAAACTCTCTCCATCTAAATGGCCCTTAATGGAAAAGCCCAATATCATTTTGCCCTACCTGGGAATCAAACCCAGGACCTCCTGCTCAGCAGTCGCGCTTGTGCGATAGCAGAAAATGGCATAAAAACTCTCGAGGACCATTTTCCAAGATATTAATATTTCCAAGACAACAAATTATATCACTCTGTACCTACACCCACCCCATGCACGTTTATTTTGATACTGATCTGTGACAATAAATCATATGCCGTTCTCATTTCAAATCTCCCCCCAGCTGTTTGACAAATTACACTACCTACACCTACACCTAGCGGGAGCTACCTTCCTGCCGTATATCGTGTCGACGGTCCAGTTTGGGCACGTGCTTCTACCGGAGATGACAGGCTATCGTGACGCGACCCCGGCATGGGAAACTTTGCACGGTAACACCGTTATCAAACTCACGTGTATTTTGGGGCTTATAGTGATGTTCTGATGTGAATTTGGGTCGGGCTGCATAGTTTTTCAGACGGAATTCAGACCTGCTTTTATTTTGGTTGCAAGTTGTCTTCACGAGTCCTTTATTGTGTGTGTCTACAGTGGGGTACCCTGTAGACACAATAAAGACGCATGAGCATGTCTTTGTGAACCTACAGCATAAAATCACATTGTGCAATGCCATAAATAGATTGAGTACTGTAGAGACCTTATACTTTGTAGTCATTTAATAAGGTCGAAATTAGAACATGAAAGTTGAGACAGCATAAGCATGTGTCAATGGAAATTTATGATTTCTATTCCAATAATTATCTGAATTCAACGTCTAAACGCCTTTTATTTGTTACACTCAACGTAAAAATCACTGCATCACAAAGCCGATCTTTACAGTACACCCGCGGTTTCACCCGCGTGGTTGTCCGAGACTATTCCACGGGAACGTACTAACAAAATAGAAAGTATTCGATGTCTTAACCCCAGTCATGGTTCATTCATTCTTTCGTTGAAGCAGGAAAAGTTTACACACAGACAGAGTTACTTTCGTATTTGTTATATTAGTATTCCATTAAATATTGCAGCAAATCCTTTCAGTCGCCTCTTAGACAAAGCTACAAATGTTATGTGCTGCATCATACAATACATTTATGATTAAATATTTACATGATAAATTGATTGATTCATTATGCAACTCAAATGCGTTGCATAATGCGTAGTGCCTTTGGTCTGTGATTCACTTGGCAATTGCTAGCAAACACAAATGACTATGAACCGTTTCGCAACCAGTCCTGTATAATATTCAAGTTTACCTCAAGCCCAACTAAATCTGTCACTAACCACATATTTATACAAACAGTAGGGGCGGCTTGCTAAGGAGATTTATCACGCGAAAACCCTCTATACACACGCTGCCATTCACCCAGTGAATAGCTAGCATTAGCATAATGAGAACTGCCGCGTCTCTTAAAACAGATTTCAAGTGTTATGTGTATCCAAACATTCATGGGGGAAACTCTTTTTGCTGTATGCTCTAGGCTTTTTCAATATTTTTTTCCAAAGAAATACTGAAAATAGTTGTTTTAGAATAGTACATTTTGATAAAAGTGGGGAAACTTTGTTATTGCATCCGAGGCGGAATTCACACAACCGAGCCGCAGGTGAGGTTGTTATGGAGCCGAGAACTGCAGTAACAAATGCCCACGTGTAGCAAACGAAGTTTTTCAATAAACTCTTGAAGAAATAAAATAATAAAACGAAACATATTTTTGTCATCAATTATTAGGAAACTATGATTTAATTTTCGTTTTTTTCGCACTTTGCTTTTGCCAGGTTGAAAAAGAAGCAAAGGTAGCCGCTGAACAGCCTAATGAAAAATAGAAAATAAAAATATATATTTTTTAATTTACAACACAAATAATTTATGTTAATTTTATTTTACGCAAAATACGCGCTTGGCCGTGGAGTGGTGGAAACCAGCCCGTTATACAATACAATACAAATGTATAATTTGTTCATACAAGTACGATACGCTTTGGTAAGACTGCTTGTCAGAGTTTCGGCCCATATATATATACATATATATAAATGACAGCTGGGACCAGCAGCTTAACGTGATTTCCGAGGCACGGAAAACACTCGGTATGTAATGGGTGGTCACCCATCCACGGACTAACCTAGGAAACCACAGCTGAACCTAAAGATCGACCCGGGCGGCTGTCATTATTTACCCACGAGCTCTTCTAGTTTAATTATAAACGTATTTTCAAACTTATACGATGTATCTTTTTCATCTTGAAACAATTGACAGAAACAAAACCATGCTCGAAATTCCTTTTAGCGTTAAATGCATTTATTTATATTCAAGTAGACCATAATAACACCATTTCCGAAATTAGTGATCAGTGAATTTATTTACGTTGGTATATTATCATGTGATAATTCGTTGAAGTTAAAACCGCAATAAAAAACCAACCAACCACCAATCCAAATACCAATACCAAACAAAACAATTCTGGGTTAAGCTCGCTATTGTATATAAGCTGTACATATATTGTAATTTTGTGTGTTTTACTTTTAAATTGTGTGCAATAAAGAATAAGAATAAAATACTAAATTATAACTCATTTTATATGAGTATTAAATTATAACTCATTTTATATGAGTATTAAATTATAACTCATTTTATATGAGTATTAACTCGTGTGTTGAATGCAAATTGACAAAACTCAAGTAGGTATGAACTAACGTCTTCTAAGGCTTTATTTCTCTTCATATATAACACAAGGCTGTCACCGCACGTCGCGCGTCGCGTTGTACTCCGCGTCTCATAAGGAAAATGAGCGTAAAGAAAATGATAAAAAATTATACTTTTGTTGTACAGCAAGAAACATTTGTGATGATTTCAACTTCTTTACGCACATATAAATAAATAAATATATGATACTGAGACAATAAACAAGTCTGTTAATATTTCAACGTTTCAGCAGAGCCATTGTTTATCCCTATATAAAGTGAATTAGGTACCATTAAGTTGAAATTAATCATATTAAAAATAAGAAACAACACAGAGATTATAACTAAGTACTGGGGGCCTAAAATGGCTGATTTATCAGAATAATAATATGAATCACATTAAAAAAATTAAATTCTTAAAATGGTCTTTATGGTTATGACCACAAAGACCATTTTAAGAATTTAAAATTTTGATTGATTCATATTATTATTCTGATAAAAAAAAAAATTATAAAAAATTATAAAAATTTAAAACTCTTAAAAGTCCATTTTAAGAGTTTTAAATTTTTAACGTGGTTCATATTATGATTCGGATAAAGCAGCCATTTTAGGCCCCCTGAACTATAATTAAGAAGACAATTTATAGTTTGCAGGAAATAAATGGCTTTTTTATTTTATTTACATAGTGAATTGTTGTTGTTTAATAGAATTTCGACGCCATAAATACGGCATAGATCAAACCAAACCCGCCAACACAAAAAAAGGACACTTAGTAAATAAATAGTGAACTCCAAAAAGGCTGTTTCAAAATTGACAATTCACTCGAAGAACATAATAGATTCAAACTTATCAATAAAAGAACAATAGAGTTTTCTAATAGGTTTAAATTTTCAACCAGCTATAGAGGGTCGATCATTAATTGAGTAATAAAAATTCTGGCCGCGTCTTCCGGGCTGGTGGATGTGAACACCTGTCGCCACGGCATCTGGTGTCTAGCACCGACACAATTTGGGTATATTGAGTTATCAGTGTTATCACTCAACTCAATCAGTAAAGTTAAACGTTTATCCGAAAATTAGATAATATCTATGATAATAACAATTTTGATTGACTGCGCTTCGTTGAAATAGTAGACGCAAGTGAGAATACTGAGGAAAAGGTCCTGGGTTCGATTCCCGGGTCGGCAAATTGTTACTGGATTTTTCTATCAGGAATTTCTCAGTAGCAGCCACGGATACGTGCCCGTTTGATGGCAATAGGCAGCAACAACTCTGCCTAACCCTCCGGGGATTACAGGAGAAATGGTATGTGTGTAATAAAGAATTTAAATCTCAAAATATTTAGAATTTTAGATTAAGCCGTTTCTCATTATAATCGCATAAAACGAATTTTAGATCGTTTTGATTTTATTCTTATTTGGTAAGTTTGTTGTGCCCCTACAGGGTTCATGTGTAAGTAACATCTACTTCAAACATTGTAGTCACTGCGAGATTGATAAACAAAATAAGGGACATAAGAATATAAGAATAATTTATTTGAAAAAGTATTACAAAAAGTGTACATTTAGGTGCATTATTGAGTACCTATTATTTCTCATATAATGGGATAATTAATGGTTATAGGTAAACTATTACTTAAATATATTAATGTAAAAAGTAATAATAATGAGGAATTCAAATGTTTGGTAGCGATATGGCGCGATGAAATAAATAGTTGCTCCTAAAAGTAATATACTTTTAGGAGCAACCTGTATCATTTAAAACTTCCTTCACTACTTCTGTTTTTTGCACGGACGGTCGGAATGGTCACCGAGGTTCGCTCGTTGGTATTAGATATTATTTCGCCAAATACCCGTTGTAATTTTTTTTGTTGTTTTTTTTTTATTATTTTTAACTAAGTACCTACTTATGTGGATATAATTCTAAATTATGTAGTCGATGATCTTGGTGCACGGTAAAACCGTAATGAGTTTATGTTGGCACCAACTTAAATGTATAAAATGTATGTACCTACTACTGAATAAATAAATAAATAAATAAATAAAATATTTGAATTTGCCATTTTGTCCGATAATGATGGTCTTATGATATGTAAGTTGTGATGTAGGTATGAAATGAGGAAGAAAATGGTATTAAAACTACGGAATTTCCTCAATAGTTTGCGCTATTCTGGTCAAACACAGGTTTCACTATGGATTCGTTCAAGTGCTGGATAGAAAAATATTATTTTGTCAGCCTTTAGTTTAATCTCTTGGACTTAAATACATATACACTTATCCAGGCACACACGGCTACTCATCAAGCTACACATTTTCAGTTGATGCTGATCTCTCATTGTAGGTATAGGATTTCTGTCCAACTTGATGTGTATAGCCGTGTGTAATAGGAATGTAGAAGATGCTTTGAATTCAATGTAGGGGCATACCCTACATTGAATTCAAAGCATCTTCTACATACATCATTGTCTTTCAATAAGAACAAATAATATCCTTTGCCTCACTTTAAGGGCATTACATTGCCCAATGACCTTGAGCATGCTGCCCCGTACTAACTTACGACGAAACGGCGAGAGAGAGAGGGACGAGTGCGGCAGTGACATAGTGCTTTTCGCGAAATTTCCGATTTTTATAATATATTTTAAAATATTAAAAGAAATATGAGAAAAAAATCAATACACATTGTTAAATACGTCATTACGTATTTTTTGGTATAAAATTCATGCCGAGTTATTGGGCCGTTATAGAGAAAATTTTCAATTTAGGTTGAAAAAGGACCTATTTGTTACGATTTTTCGATAAAATTTGAGTCCTATTTGTTACGATTTTTCGATAAAATTTGAGTTAGTTTATTAAAATTTTAAACAATACAATGTATTTGTGATGACCTTTACTTTAACATATATTTTTTATATTGAAAACGCACAAAAGGATTCATCTACAAACTTCTTTAAACACATCATGCTCAAGGTCATTGGGCAATGTAATGCCCTTAAACCAAATTTGTATTCAAACTCCTGAAACACTAAGCCGGAAAACATACCTAATCACTACATAGTATAAAACAAAGTCGCTTTCTCTGTCCCTATGTCCCTTTGTATGCTTAAATCTTTGAAACTACGCAACGGATTTTGATGCGGTTTTTTTTAATAGATAGAGTGATTCAAGAGGAAGGTTTATATGTATAACATTGACCCGTGCGAAGCCGGGGCGGGTCGCTAGTATGATATAAAGTAAAATAGTTGACTGCGTCGCTGGTCTAGTGGTCGTAAGTGCGACTGTTAAGCATGAGGTCCTGGGTTCGATCCCCAAGTTGGGCAAAGTGTTATTGGGTATTCCATCAGGAATTTCTCAGTAGCAACCACGGAGTCTGGATCTAAGCCCGGTTGATGGCAACAGACTCGCCCCCTATAACATGGCACTTTGACATAACTGGCGAAATGTCGGTGTACTAATGGGTACACCTCTGCCCAAGCCTTCGGGGGTTACAGGCGTGATGCATATGTGAAGAATAGTTGAAAATGTAACAAATCAGTAACTACCTTCATATGAAGAAAGTTTGATAACTTAATTAATTTAACAATTGAATTTTGTGGCTTGCTAACTATCCTTAACTCCGTATCAAGGGATGAACTCTGAAATTTTAATAATCGCCATGGCGGATAGGGAATATTGAGTTAAATACTTTAGTTTAGACTACAAAATTGGACTCTAGTCTTAGTCAATTTAACGAGTATTGCTTTGAGGAACGCTTACCTAAGGATTTAGTAGGTTCTGCCTATCCCCGTGGGAATAGGGGTGAGGTTATTTTATGTTATCTGATTATGATAGATGTTTATGCAATAAATTATATTTCAATCATGTTTTATGCAACAAATTATCGCGTTATTTCCAAGTTGAATCACGTCCAAGGGCACGCAATTTATGATATTATGATGTATCGAAGGTAATCTATAAAAATAAATTAAATCAAAGTGTCTGTTTGAAATTTAAAAATATCAGCTTTTTGCCTATGAAAGTTAGACGTCCTGAACTGCTTGTGGCGTTGATGACCTTCATCCGCCACAATAGCATAAAATTATAAATCTGCCTGTGTGGGTGTGGTATGCGTATATTCTATGTTTTAACAATTATATTATTATATCTATTTATTTATATTTTTTGTTTGTTTCAGTCCCGTACTAACCCGACAAGATCCACCACGTTGTATCAAAACATTTAATCTATGATCTCAGATCATTCGTTGTAGTTTTTTTTTGCCATTCACACTTGTTTTTCCAATTCACTCGACATTGGCAGAATAGTCGACATCGGCTCTACTTGCCATTAAATAAAAATAGAATAGAATAGAAAGTTAGACGATACTTACAGGTATGGTACTTACGGTATAACAAAAAAATATTATTTTAAACTGTCATCATTTAACGGCTGCTGTCATTATTTTAACTGTTTTATAATAATAATAATGTAATAAAATGTTTTATTTGTACACAAAAACCACACAATACAATTTAGTGACGGGATGTAGTTGTACATCAGAGACAATTTATGAATGAACTTTTGACTTCTAAACTAGGCAAGAAGCCTGTGTCTTAGAAGCCATTTGTTCCCCAAAGTGCGGTGACATACATCTATACTTACATAAAAACATCGTGCGAGTACTTTTAATTTTCTTTGTACAAATAGGTAACTAACTGAACATTTTGCTAATCATTTCTGATCTATTTTCTAATATTGATATTGAACAGTAAACATGGTAAATATTCTGTTTCAAGTGTTATGATAACATTATTTTAATTTTCTTGTCTGTGTGTTCGTTTCGGCTGATCTCCGAAACGGCCGGACCGACTTTGACGGGATATTCTGACAGATAGCTGATGTTAGAAGGAGTAACTTAGGCTACTTTTAGTAAAAAAAGTATTAGGGTTCCGTGCAGAAATTAAAATCCTTGAAATTGTTAACAAAATCCAATCGAAATAAGGATTAAAATTTTTATAAAAATTTGACGCGGACGAAAGCCACGGGGCAGAAATTCAAATTCAAAGCATTTATTTAAATTATACCATAACAGGCACATTTGAATGTCAGAAAAACAAAGGCGAAGCTACAGTCACAGACAAAAGGCATAATAACTTGTGAAAGTACTGTAGTTGCCCATTCCGAAGCGCTGATCTCTATGGAGAAGAATGGGCAAGAAACTCCATGGACACTCTTTTCAATCAAAATTTTGTTACAAGATCTTGGTTACATCATTCATGTTGAGATTATATATATATGTGAGAACAATGTAGAAAGACGTGCATATTAAGAGCGTCCAGAGTAAAAGATTCTAATTATCAACAATTTAAAAACAAAGTAGTTGAAATAAACCGTGGCAGCTAAGAGATGCCAAGTCCCAACTGACAGCGCCCGTTCACGAACATGACGCATGGATCAGCCCCATTCAGCTCACACAGCTAGCACAGTACAGCTAGTCTATTATAAGGATAATGCTCACTGTGGCTGCTTTGTTGGTCTCGTGGTCGCATATACTACTGTTGAGCACATGGTCTTGAGTTTTTCTATAAGGAATTTCTCAGTTGAAGCCCCCGCCGCCTGGATTTAGGCCTGGTTGAGAGCTCGGCTCGGCTTATCACATGAGACTTAAAAATATATAACCGACGAAAACTGGGTGTGCTATAGAAACACCTCTGCCGGACTCTTCCGGCACAACAGGCATGATGATATTATGAACACTGTGGTCCTATATAACCAATTATAACGATATTAAGCATCTATAAGGATAATTTGCACTCGCAAGCATCTCGTACAATAAACTAGAAACGGCTTGATTAAATCAAGATTGCTTTGCTTGCATACTGACAGATTCATTACCATAATTGCATTTAGATGAATATGACAATATTGTATTGTAACGAGAGAATCCGAATCGGTTTCGAATAAATCAGAATATCTTGTTTCTTGTTGGTATTCATTGATCTGGGAATCATTACATGGTTACAGGGCCACTACAATCAACTGTTGTCGGTGCACCCTCTCTTACCTCGCCCTCATAGTCCGACGGGACGGCAATCTGACACGACCGTAAGTGATCAGGTCTAGTAGTCATAAGCCCACACACAGTTACAGTGGTGGTAACTGAGCGTGGGGTCCAGCCCCCGTAACATGCTCTTAGTTGCCCGTAGCTCTGGATCTGGGACTTTTACGCGAAAGACATTTGCGTGAAAGACACTTGCGCGAACCCATTTGCGTGAAAGACACTTGCGCGAACCCATTTACGCGAAAAGACAAATGCGCGAATGGACTTTTGCGCGATTGGGCTTTTGCGAGATTGGACATTTGCGCGAACAGACATTTGCGCGCCAGGACACATGCGCGAATGGACTTTTGCGCGATTGGACATTTGCGCGAACAGACATTTGCGCGCCAGGACACGTGCGTGAATGGACTTTTGCGCGACTTAATGGTCAAAGAGGTTTACTCTGTGGAGTAAACATAGCATCACGCCTGTTATTACTTGAAGGCAGTTTTTTTTTCTTTCCGTCATGGGGGTCGTTTTCTTGGTTTTTGGGGCCGCTGATTACGAAAATGCGGTCAAAATGAAAATACTAGATGGCGCCGAGGAATATTTTGGATTTTTCATCATGGCGCGCCATCAAATCGGGGCGCCATCTTGGATTTTCTTTTTGACACCATTTTCGTAATCAGCGACCCCAAAAACCATGAAACCGACACCAATGACGGAAAAACCTAATATTATCCAGGGCGCCATCTTGGAATTTCTTTTGGACCCCATTTTCGTAATCAGTGGCCCCAAAAACCATGAAAACGACACCCATGACGGAAAAACCTAATATTTTCCAGGGCGCCATCTTGGAATTTCTTTTCGATCACATTTTCGTAGTCAGCGGCCCCAAAAACCATAAAACGACACCCATGACGGAAAAACCAAAAAAAAATCCAGGGCGCCATCTTGGAATTTCTTTTGGACCCCATTTTCGTAATCAGTAGCCCCAAAAACCATGAAAACGACACCCATGACGGAAAAATAAACAAAAATCCGGGGCGCCATCTTGGACTTTCTTTTTGACCCCATTTTCGTAATCAGCGACCCCAAAAACCATGAAAACGACACCCATGACGGAAAAAACTAATATTTTCCAGGGCGCCATCTTGGAACTTCTTTTTGATCTCATTTTCGTAATCAGCGGCCCCAAAAACCATGAAAACGACACCCATGACCGAAAAACCAAAAATACCAGGGCGCCATCTTGAATTTTCTTTTTGACCCCATTTTCGTAATCGGCGACCCCAAAAACCATGAAAACGACATCCATGACGGAAAAATAAAAAAAACATCCGGGGCGCCATCTTTGATTTTCTTTTTGACCCCATTTTCGTAATCAGTGACCCCAAAAACCATGGAAACGACACCCATGACGGAAAAACCTAATATTTTGCAGGGCGCCATCTTGGAATTTCTTTTTGATCACATTTTCGTAGTCAGCGGCCCCAAAAACCATAAAACGACACCCATGACGGAAAAACCAAAAAAAATCCAGGGCGCCATCTTAGATTTTCTTTTTGACCCCATTTCCGTAATCAGCAACCCCAAAAACCATGAAAACGATATCCATGATGAATAATCCAAAATATTCCTCGGCGCCATCTTGTATTTTCATTTTGACCGCATTTTCGTAATCAGCGACCTCAAAAACTATGAAAACGACACCCATGACGAAAAGAAAAAAAACTGCCTTCAAGTATTAACAGGCGAGATGTTATGTTTACTCCACAGAGTAAACCTCTTCGACCATTAAGTCGCGCAAATGTCCAGTCGTGCACAAGTCCATTCGCGCATGTGTCCTAGCGCGCCAATGTCTGTTCGCGCAAATGTCCAATCGCGCAAAAGTCCAATCGCGCAAAAGTCCATTCGCGCATTTGTCTTTTCGCGCAAATGGGTTCGCGCAAGTGCCTTTCGCGCAAATGTCTTTCGCGCAAGAGTCTTGATACCAGGAGACACGTAGCGTTGGTGAAAAAGGGCGTAAGGCATTCTGTTAGGTGTCACCCAGTGTTGGTTAAAACAGAAATTGGGCATTGAGTTATGTGTCACTTAATGTTGGTGAAAACGGGAACTAGGCATTCTGTTAGGTGTCACCTAGTGTTGGTGAGAATAGAAATTGGGCATCGAGTTAGGTGACAACTGTTGGTGAAAACTGAAATTGGGCATGCAGTTAGGTATCTTAAGTGTTGGTGAAAGCGGGCATTAGGCATTGAGTTAGGTGACACGTAGTGTTGGTGAAAACGGGCGTTAGGCATTCAGTTAGGTATCCCTTAGTGTTGGTGAAAGCGGGCATTAGGCATTGAGTTTGGTGACACGTAGTGTTGGTGAAAACGGGCGTTAGGCATTGAGTTAGGTGACACGTAATGTTGGTGAAAACAGAAATTGGGCATTCAGTTAGGTATCCCTTAGTGTTGGTGAAAACAGTAATTAGGCATTGAGTTAGGTGACACGTAATGTTGGTGAAAACAGAAATTGGGCACACAGTTAGGTATCCCTTAGGGTTGGTGAAAGCGGGCATTAGGCATTGAGTTAGGTATCCCTTAGGGTTGGTGAAAGCGGGCATTAGGCATTCTGTTAGGTGTCACCTAGTGTTGGTGAAAACAAAAATTGGGCATTCAGTAAGGTATCCCTTAGGGTTGGTGAAAGCGGGCATTAGGCATTCTGTTAGGTGTCACCCAGTGTCGGTGAAATCAGAAATTGGGCATTCAGTTAGGTATCCCTTAGTGTTGGTGAAAGCGGGCATTAGGTTATTGAGTTAGGTGACACGTAGTGGTGGTGAAAACGGGCGTTAGGCATTCTGTTAGGTCTCACCTAGTGTTGGTGAAAACAGAAATCGGGCATTCAGTTAGGTATCCCTTAGTGTTGGTGAAAACAGAAATTGGGCATTCAGTTAGCTATCCCTTAGGGTTGGTGAAAGCGGGCATTAGGCATTCTGTTAGGTGTCACCTATTGTTGGTGAAAACAGAAATTGGGCATTCAGTTAGGTATCCCTTAGTGTTGGTGAAAACGGGCGTTAGGCATTGAGTTAGGTGACACGTAATGTTGGTGAAAACAGAAATTGGGCATTCAGTTAGGTATCCCTTAGCATTGATGACACGTAGTATTGGTGAAAACAGAAATTGGGCATTCAGTTAGGTATCCCTTAGTGTTGGTGAAAGCGGGCATTAGGCATTGAGTTAGGTGACACGTAGTGTTGGTGAAAACAGTAATTAGGCATTGAGTGACACGTAGTGTTGGTGAAAACGGGCGTTAGGCATTCTGTTAGGTCTCACCTAGTGTTGGTGAAAACAGAAATCGGGCATTCAGTTAGGTATCCCTTAGTGTTGGTGAAAACAGAAATTGGGCATTCAGTTAGGTATCCCTTAGGGTTGGTGAAAGCGGGCATTAGGCATTCTGTTAGGTGTCACCTATTGTTGGTGAAAACAGAAATTGGGCATTCAGTTAGGTATCCCTTAGGGTTGGTGAAAGCGGGCATTAGGCATTCTGTTAGGTGTCACCCAGTGTTGGTGAAATCAGAAATTGGGTATTCAGTTAGGTATCCCTTAGCGTTGGTGAAAACAGTAATTAGGCATTGAGTTAGGTGTCACCTAGTGTTGGTGAAAACAGATATTGGGCATTTGGTTAGATATCCCTTAGGGTTGGTGAAAGCGGGCATTAGGCATTGAGTTAGGTGACACGTAGTGTTGATGAAAACGGGCGTTAGGCATTGAGTTAGGTGACACGTAATGTTGGTGAAAACAGAAATTGGGCATTCAGTTAGGTATCCCTTAGCATTGATGACACGTAGTATTGGTGAAAACAGAAATTGGGCATTCAGTTAGGTATCCCTTAGTGTTGGTGAAAGCGGGCATTAGGCATTGAGTTAGGTGACACGTAGTGTTGGTGAAAACAGTAATTAGGCATTGAGTTAGGTGACACGTAGTGTTGGTGAAAACGGGCGTTAGGCATTCAGTTAGGTATCTCTTAGTGTTGGTGAAAGCGGGCATTAGGCATTGAGTTAGGTGACACGTAGTGTTGGTGAAAACGGGCGTTAGGCATTCAGTTAGGTATCTCTTAGTGTTGGTGAAAGCGGGCATTAGGCATTGAGTTAGGTGACTAGTGGTGTTGGTGAAAACGGGCGTTAGGCATTGAGTTAGGTGACACGTAATGTTGGTGAAAACAGAAATTGGGCATTCAGTTAGGTATCCCTTAGTGTTGGTGAAAATAGTAATTAGGCATTGAGTTAGGTGTCACCTAGTGTTGGTGAAAACAGAAATTGGGCATTCAGTTAGGTGTCACCTAGTGTTGGTGAAATCAGAAATTGGGCATTCAGTTAGGTATCCCTAGTGTTGGTGAAAGCGGGCATTAGGTTATTGAGTTAGGTGACACGTAGTGTTGGTGAAAACGGGCGTTAGGCATTCTGTTAGGTGTCATCTAGTGATGGTGAAAACAGAAATTGGGCATTCAGTTAGGTATCCCTTAGGGTTGGTGAAAGCGGGCGTTAGGCATTCTGTTAGGTGAAAACAGAAATTGGGCTTTCAGTTAGGTATCAAAATATTTTCTAGACACCATCTTTAATTTTCATTTTGACTGCATTTTCGTAATCAGCGACCCCAAAAACCATGAAAACGACACCCATGACGCAAAGAAAACAAAACTGCCTTCAAGTAATAACAGGCGTGATGCTATGTTTACTCCACAGAGTAAACCTCTTTGACCATTAAGTCGCGCAAATGTCCATTCGCGCATGTGTCCTGGCGCGCAAATGTCCAATCGCGCAAAAGTCCACTCGCGCATGTGTCCTGGCGCGCAAATGTCTGTTCGCGCAAATGTCCATTCGCGCATTTGTCTTTTCGCGCAAATGGATTCGCGCAAGTGTCTTTCGCGCAAATGTCTTTCGCGCAAATGTCTTTCGCGCAAGCGTCTTGATACCCGTAGGTCTTAGTTGCCAGGGCTTCTTTGAATTCATTTTTTTTTTAATTGTCTTTTTTTGTTTTTACTACGGACACTTTTAACGTGCACATCTTGCTACATCGTTCTCACAAAGTGTACCATCTCAATATGAATGATGTAACCAAGGTTTTGTAACAATATGCTGATTTAAAAGAGTGTCCATGGAGTTTCTTGCCCGTTCTTCTCCATAGAGATCTACGCTAGGGAATGGGCAACTACAGTACCTACTTTCACAGTTTTTATGCCTTGTGACTGGGACTGTAGCTACATTTCATTGTTATCTTTGTTTCGACAGTTCAAAAGTGCCTGTAAGTGGCCTACTTGAAATAAATGCTTTGATTTTAATTTTCTGACATGACCACCGTACAAACGGGTTTTGTCGACGGAAGAATCGACAAAATGACAGATTTTTTTGTTGATCGGTCATTTTGTCGATTCTTCCGTTTTCCGTTTCTATGGTGGTCATGCTACGGGGACTTGGGTTGTTTTTAGTAAAAGCTCGGAATTTGGCAGGTAAGGGTGAGACCGTGGTGGGCGTAAACTCAAAATAGCAATACCTATATGGACTTTAGTGATTAGCATTTTTTTTCAGTGTAGTTTTGCTTCTACTTCAACAGGGTGTAAACGGACCCTACACGAAGCCGTCAGCCAAGCATTCTGTACGTCAAACTAAGTAACTTTACGCAAAAATTATTGCTGGGAAACGACTTTTTTTTTGGGGTGAAATATCACGTTTTACGGTAGGACTCAATGTTACGCATTCAAAACATTGTGCTGATGGATGGATTTGAATATTACGGGGGTCAAGGAGGTGTTTAAAGTAAAGTTCTTACATTAAAAACAAGTATTTAAAAAAAAACTTTGAAAAAGATGGAACTTTGACCCCTAATATCCCCGTAAATAAAAGGTGCCAGGTATGGTCTAGAACAAAAAAAAATATCGCAATGATTGGGAGAACCAGTTTGTTCGTCTTCGTTTAGGGTCTTGTTTATTCCCGTTATGGAGTAGTTTGGGAAACGCTGGATCGTTAAGATATTTCGGGATTCAGATGTTAAATATTCACTTCAAAATAATCCGTTTTAGAACCATAACAATATTTACAACCTTATAATAATTTCGTCCACGATCTACGCTGCTAAATTAAACGAAATGTATTATGATCTCGTACTGGCTTAATTCTACTTAATCCTACTAAAACGGTATAATCTAGCTATGGGTACAAAGGCTCGGGAAATTAGTGGTCGGCATTCATACCCTTCCTATATATAGAGACCTCAGACTATGATTTTACAAACGGTTGCCACAACTGGGAAGTTTTTGAAATAGTGTTAGATTTCGGAATTTTACTAGTTAATGTCCTATGTTTTCAGAAAGAATTTTATTTAAATGTATTAATTTATTAGCTTTATTCGCGTGAACACACACACATCTTAAATGCTTTATATTTTATTATGTAAACTGGTAACATTAATTCCGTAAGAATAGCAATACTTCTTTCATTTGATTGTAAAATGTATGGCGCGAAAGTGAAACGGTTCTCTGATTGGATCACGAGACTGACGTGGCGTGATGTCGTGAGCCAATCAGGGCGCTGGATTTTCCCTCCAGAACGGCGGGATTCTTGGTCAGGAGCTGGTGGCCCGAGCAGGCATTCTGTGGCTGAACGTCGAAAACGACTGATAATTATTAAGATAGTTGCCGATCCGTTATTGCTGTAATAGTGTGTACTGTGTAATGTAACAAAATTGTTAATAAACCTATTTAAAGTCGTTGGAGTTTTCCTTCAAGTGCTGCAACCTTTTGGAATACTATAATAGTGATTGCATTGTTACGATTGTTTTGTAAATATAAATATCTATGCAGTCAAATGGACCGATCTGATATAAGAGCTACTTCTTATAAAGTATTCTGTCAAAATAAAACGTCATAATATCACGTCTGTAAGTAATTCTCGAAGGGTTAGACAGAGGTTTACTCATACCATACCAATGTCAACAACCGGACTCAAACCCAGGCTCATCAGGAAACACCAGGGATTTCTCAATAGTATAGTCAAATAACAATAAAAAATATTTGTTTCGAGACCATGACGTATTTTACATTAACAGTTATAGCATGCGCCAAATCTGATATTGGTTTTAACTTCTAGATCCATTGAATGGACACCAGATGAAATGATGGCCTATCAACGGTCAGGATGGAATCAGAAGCTGAGGTCAGCATTCTGATGTAATTGACAGCAGTAATTTTATTTTGGTTAAGTCTCAGATTTGATACCACAAACTAAAAACTACCCCAGGTTTTAAGCTCCACAGCTGCAGTCGGATAAAAAAAAACCGGCCAAGCGCGAGTCGTACTCACACGCACACAGGGTTCCGTAGCACCAAACAATATAATAAAAATATTTTGAAGGCGTTCGTCCATGTTGTATTGTTTACATTCATCAACAAAACTACATTTGTTTTTCATAGTATGTTAATGAAAAACAAAGTTGTTGCTGCAGTTTGGCGAAAAAGTCCCATATCTCAAAAAATAAACACCAAATCTTATTCAAACCAATTTTGGCTGAATGTTTTTTGTTTACGTTCTATAATCCTTTATTTTTTTTCAGAATTTTCTCCTCTTCCTTTAGAAATTAGAGGACACACATTTTACCACTTTGGAAGTGTTTATCTTTCAAATGATTTACTTTGAGAGAAAATGGTTTTAGGAACCTCAATGTCATTTTTAAAGGCCTATCTATAAACACCTCGCAGGTATAGGTTTGATGAAAAAAATATTTTTAAGTTTCAGTTCTATGTGTGAGTCCCGTAATCTTTTATTTTTTTTTTAAATTTTTGTTTAAAATCCTTAGAGCGGTTCACAGAATACATCTACCTACTAAGTTTCAACTGTGTAGTCCTAATAGTTTCGGAGTAAAGTGGCTGTGACATACACGGACAGACAGACTTGGCGAATCTATAAGGGTTCCGTTTTTTGCCATTCGGCTACGGAACCACAAAAAAAAAAAAAAAAGAAACTGTGTTCCCAATCAACAAACCTTAGTTGTGCCTGAAAATACCATATTCAGTAAGTTTGTTGCCCGCGTGCTGAAATTAATTTGACTGTTCAATAATAAAATCCGTAATGAATGCCTTCGACACAATATTATTCATATACCCTAGACTCTCTGGATATCATATAAATTCTGGCAAACAACATTGGGATGGCAATAATATTTTTTCATTAAGAGTTAAACTCATATTGCCATTATTTGAATTGTATAGCAAACAGCATTAAACGATTTCGTTATATCAAATTAATTCTTCTGGGAAAATTTCCATTTATATTTATCAATTCTTAGAATCTGTAATTTGAAGAGAAATATGATTTGGCAAAATATTATTCAGCGATGGGATCAAAAGATTTTCAGAAATAATTTTCATTCAATTATCACTTGAAGCGTACAACCCAAATGTCAATAGTAGGCTAAGAAACTTTCTTTTGAAATATCTACTTATACTTCTATGCGTCTCCCGAGAAGAATTTGCAAATTGCCTATGATTATTCTTATTCCCTTATCACCAATTACACCTCCCACAATAATCTGACATAAATAATCTCTATCACCAGCCTAGCCTTCCATATTATGTCGGAGTCTTCTTCCAGTCAGAAAGGATGCATACGAATATCAGTTGCCACTTGCCAATCTGACCTTATTCCGGTAACTGGGTATTACGATACCTTTTTCTAAGACTAAGTTCTTCAAACATCAGAAATTCTGTATCTTCAAGTTCAAAGCATTTAAAGCCCATTTAAATATTTCATAACAAAGCCAACAATGTTTACCAGGCGCTCATAAAGAAATGGAACAATTTCAATGCAAAGTAATGGTTGATTTATGAGTTCCAAAGCCTCCATTCATTCCTATTCACGCATCTACCAATGGTAGGTATTTGCATGACAAACATTTAAAACGAGGCGTTTAAACCTTAGATATTAAAGATGTTAGCGGTGACTTAAGCTACGTGTACAAAGGCAAAGTTTTCGCCAGTGAATTCGCAAGGTTTTAGCTAAATCCTTTTGTGGAAGTTGTGCTTGATTATGAATTGGTGTAAGTTGTTTTGGGTGTGATCTTGGCTTTGGGGTGTGAAGTGACAATTATCGCGAGTCAAATTGGTCTCTACAAACAGTACAATTGTAATATTATTGACACACCGGTGTATCTTCCAATAGAAGTATATTTAAAGTGCAGGCCACGTCGCCAGCTAGCGAGCGAGCGAGCCGGGCGAGCGTGGTTTCTCCTGTTTTGATACTTCGGGTCGACTCTTGCGATAGTTCGCGGTGTGAAATTGTGAACCTAAGTATGAAAAGAGGTTAGGAGAGGATGGTCGCCCGGATCCCTCGACCGCTAGCTGGCGGTGTGGCCTGTGCTTAAACACTGTCTGACACACACAAGTAATCAAAATAATAAATCAAATAGTCAGGTTGCTGTCACCTAATGTCAAATGTCAGTCACCACAAATGGCGGGAAATTGGAAGGTGAAGCGTGCCGGTGGCCTGGACTGGTACTTGATGGTACTGGTGAGCTTGTGATTTGGTTAGTAAATTGTATTATGCACCTATTGGACCAGCTATCAACTGATGCTGCACCACTTATTAGATGTTGTTTATCATGCATTTGATGCAGTACAAAATGATCATTATTAAGTAGATATCATAAATTATGTTATAAGAATTGCTTTAAATAGGTAATGAAGTCTTTATCATGTATTTGATGCAGTACAGAATGATCATTATTAACCACTTCACCGCGCGGCCGCTCCGCGTTAAGTAGGTATCATAAATTATGTTATACGCATTGCTTTAAATAGGTGAAAGTTTTTAGGATTGCCTTTTTTGTGAAGACCGTATGAAGAACGGATAAAACATAAGGCTTGCTATTGAAACCTTGCAGTGGGTCACGTATTGGTTTTAGGACAAAAAGTAACAACTTTGGTTAAAAAAAACACATTGCGGTTTCACAGAAGGCCATGTGTATACAGCCTTGTTAATAGCACACTACAACAATAACTAAAATGTCATCACGATTCTCCTGGCCTTATCCCAATTTATTTGGGGTCAGCGCAGCACATTTTCTTCTTCCATACTTCTCTATTAGTAGTCATCTCATGACTCGTGTAATTTATTTCAACACCACTGCTCTCAAAACGATGAAGGAAAACATCGAGAGGAACCTAGGACCAAAAATTCGAAGACATGTGACATCTACCAACCCACACTGGTCCCGCGTAGTGTGTGCCCATTCTCTTATATCTTATAGTGAGGAGGGCCCGAGTCTCTTCCAGCAGTGGGAAGATTATGCTTATGCTATGCTCATGATTCGCCCTCTTTCTAGCCATACATTTTTTACACAGTCATTAACAATAATTAAAAATTAGTGTCACTCACGTCTTCGCCAATCTTCCCGCGCGAAAATATAACCTTTCCAACTGGCATTTTTGGCACGGGCAATTTGCTCTCCAGTCCGAGTTTGTACCACAGAGGCAATCCATTTTTTGGCACAGCCCTCACTGGTTTCGGCACAGAATCGATCACTTTCTTCAGCTCCGTAGGTTTCCTCAATGTCATTAACGTGATATCAATGTTAAAGAGATCATCGACGGTGATGTCCGTTACCCTCGAGGAAGACATTTTGTATTTTTAATAATAATACTTAGCAAGAAAATAATTTAAGAAAAAAAGGGGCGACTCGCCCGCTTCACTAAGAAATTTGACTGTTATTGATGTTCTATTTTTAAATGTGACGCCTATGTTGATTGGTTTTTTATTGCGTTTTCTAGACTGCCAGATAGCGGTGCTATCAGACATTAAAATAAAAAGTTTTTGCTGTGGTTTTAATAATACATATATTTTTTTAATTGATTACTATACAGATTTATGTCATTATTTCCAGTAATGAGTTTGTAGGTACACATTATGTAATTATATGTAGATGCAAAGTTTAATAACGGGTGAGTAATTATGGCAAACAATGTGCTTCATGTTCTAGGTAAGCATAGGTACCGGTCAACATTAGGACGCACTCATGTATTAAAACAAATCACAGATCTGTACATAACTATTAATACTCATTTTAGGTAGCTAAACTGAATAAACTAAGTTGTGCCAAGAAATTAAGTTGAACAGTAGCCTATGAACGTGTGCTGCCAAATGATCATCGTATGATACGTCCTTCAGTTCGAGACCCGTTGCCAGCTGTTTCATCCCAAAATTAAACCGACTTTCAGTGCTTAAATTGACATTATATTTTACTGCTCGACATGCTTATGTTGCCTTCATAATAACTCAAGTCTTTTGCATTACGCCAGCAGCTGTATTGTGGTGGGATCTACAACGCACATGAAATAGCAGCCATATACGAGACCCATATACGCCAATGTAAGAGCAGCACACCAAAGCTCGAGGACAAACAACACAGAAAGCCATCAAGTGCAGTTTCTGAGGCCGAAATGGGCTAGATGCCATCATCATCATCACGTTTTATGGTCTCATGTCTCGTAAAATCCTAGATCGCGTTAGTAGAAAGACTGATCGTGATTATAATACGTGTTCAATGGGGCTCATAGGCGAGGTGGGAACAAAGTAAAATACGGTTTCCCATTAGAGAATTCAAAGTAACTCTCAGTAACAATTACCTATTTTTATTTCTTTTGTTAACCTGATCTGTCCCACTAATGGGCAAAGGCCTCCCCCCACTCCCTCCTTTTTTCTACATAATTATGAATACACTTTGCACAAAATAAGTTCACGAGTAACATGCACTCAGTGCTTCCGTGACTATATCAATATAAAGAGTGCTATAATGTTATAAAATTGACCAGATCCGTCAATTTTATTTATAGTAATATATACAGAGGTAAACTATGTTCGTAAGTTTGTATATAGGGGATAATGTTTGGAACTAATGATCCAATTCTAAAATATTTTTCACTTATAGAAAGATACACTATTCGTGGATGCTTTAAGGCTATAAATTATATTTATATCATGCATAATACCCGAGCTATCACAATTTTTGCGGACGAAGTCGCGGGGGAAGTGCTAGGATGAAATGTAAAAAATCATGTAGGTACATATGTACGTACACAAGAAGTAGCCTTAAATAATTCTAAGTAGGTAATTAGTACCTACACAGTAGAGCTACGATTACCCAGTAACGGTACGTTTTGCCGCAATACGCCGCGTACTTTCCAGGAATTTTAATTTCCTTTCACAGGATATCTGAACGTAACTTTATTGAGCTTTGATGTGACACAGTTTACTTTCAAATAAATTGTTTGAAAATATCAATGAACGGCTAAAGTTTTAGAAGAAAGGAAGTGTTAATGGGCGTGTGTGTGTGTGGAAGTGTGTGTGTAATGGAAGTGTGATTTTTTTAAACTGACATGGTCTCTAACATTATCATTAAGAGCGTCGTACGTCATTTCATGGCGGTAGATATTGAGTGGCCAGAAAAAGAGAACTTTGCCTCAGTTTGCTGAAAGTATGGACCAGAAAATGCAAAAAATGAACCCTAACTAATATGGGTAGTTCATTCTAGATAAATACTTAATTCATCATTATTAATTAGGACTGTCTACTTAATACTCCAGTTCCACTTTTTAGTCGCGTGTTCAACTGTGTGATTGCAATGTCACTTTGACTTTCAAATTAATATATCCGACTTTTACTTCGGCGGACAAAGCGTAATAAACTGGCGAGGTCAGTCTTTAAAGATGATTTAGAGTGTTTTTTTATGAATAATGTTCAAAAAAAAAAAAATTGATCAACAAAACATGCATTTAATCCAATGAAAACTGTTTATGTATGCTTTCATAATTATGTTGAACGTGATGCACAAAAAAATTAGGCCATTTTAATTGACCAAAATGTATTTATTTATTTATTAAAATTTATGTTCTCCAATGTAATGATAACGTGTAATGATTGCAAATAGAGCGTGGAGTTACATCGTATGTATCCTCGTATTTTATTTTAATAAATTGAATCTCATTAATTTGTGAATAATATTTCGATTGAATATAATTATTTTAAGGGTTATTAACTCTGGTTTTGTTTATGAATATTTTTAAGCATCACATCTGGTTACAATTTAGTGAAAATTCATACTAAATGTGCAGTTTTCGAGTTTATTCAGAGGAGAGGAAACATATCACAATCTCATTTGTTTAAAAATCTAGTGTTTAAAAACCAAACAATCCAAGTGTGAATATATCATTTATATTATATAAAACTACAAAGCCACTCACTCACTCACTGACTGATTGACATGTCGTTTCTCGGAATGGGTGGGAGATGGGTCAGGGGTATGTTTTGCAATTATGTGCAACTCTACCAGGTGAGTAGAGGAAAATTATAGAGGAGATTCAAATCCAAGATGGCGGCCGGGTCCACTTCCGGTTTCGGTGGGGAAAAGACTTGGACGGGTTTCGACTCGCAGGTCCTATAGTAGATGTAGAATGATTTATGAAAAAAGGAAAAAAAAAAAAAAAAACAAGATGGCGGCTGCGCCAAGACGTTTTGAAATTTTCGACTTTTCTCACTCGACTTTGACGAATTGGTTCGTTCTACCGAATTCCAAAGTCGCCAATTTCGACGTTGACGAATTGTAGGTAATATCCATGGCAATCAAGAAAAATTATGACATTTTGGAAATCCAAGATGGCGGACGATGTAGCGGCCATTTTGTGAACCGTTGGAATTTTCGACTTTTTTCAAAACGATTTTTCGGGTAGTCGGCAACATCCGACGGGTTCAAGTTGTACCGAGCGGTCGTGTGTTTCATCGAGGAGTGTTGCCTGTTGTGAAATTTTTCCCCTTTTCTAGGGTATTTTTCCCGATTTTCCCCAAAAACATGAAAAGTAGAAATAACGACATTTTGAATGGAGACTTTGACTAGCCGGTAACATTGAGGTCCCCCAAATGACATTTGACCATTTTGGTTCGTTTTAATTGGCAACCCCGAGAGCCATTGAATATTTTAATTTTTGGGACTTTTTGACTTTGGCGAGTTCTTTTGTTCTACCAAACTCAAAAGTTGGCAACACCGAGTACACCGGTCGGTGGCCTATATCCTTGAGATTTCAGGAAAATTATGACTTTTCAAAAAAACAAGATGGCGGACAGTGTGGTGGCCATCTTGTAAAAACGACGAAAAATCCCAATTTTCGACGCGATAAATGGGACAGCTGGCATCCCCCGACTGGATTGTGTTGTATGAACCGGTCGTGTGTTTCGTCGAGGAGTGTTGCCTGATGCAAAAAAAATTCCCATTTCTAGGGTATTTTTCCCGATTTTCCCCAAAAACATGAAAAGTAGAAATAACGACAATTCAATAGGAAACTTTGACTAGCCGGCAATATTGGGGTCCCCCGAATGACATTTGACCATTTTCATCACTTTCAACTGGCAACCCCGAGAGCCATTGGGGCTTGAATTTTCGGGTCAGACCCGACTTTGGCGAGTTCTTTTGTTTTACCAAACTCAAAAGTTGGCAACATCAAGTACACCGGTCCGAGGCCTATATCCTTGAGATTTCAGGAAAATTATGACTTTTCAAAAAAACAAAATGGCGGACGGTGTGGCGGCCATCTTGTAAAAACGACGAAAAATCCCAATTTTCGACAGGATAAATGGGACAGCTGGCATCCCCAGACTGGATTGTGTTGTATGAACCGTTCGTGTGTTTTGTCGAGGAGTATTGCCTGGTGCAAAAATTTTCCCCATTTCTAGGGTATTTTTCCCGATTTTCCCCAAATACATGAAAAGTAGAAGTAATGACATTTTGAATAGAGACTTTGACTAGCCGGCAACATTGGGGTCCCCCAAATGACATTTGACCATTTTCATCACTTTCAGCTGGCAACCCCGAGAGCCATTGGGGCTTGAATTTTCAGGTAAGACCCGACTTTGGCGAGTTCCTTTGTTCTACCAATGTCAACGTACAGCCACCGTTTTTTTACTGACAGGTAGCTTGTATCCTGGTTACTTTAGGAAAATTGTGACGTTTCAGAAAATCAAGATGGCGGCCGTGCCATTTCCGGTTTCTCGATTACCACTGACTGACATAATTGTTCTCTCAGATGGTGAAGGGGGAGGGGGGTATATTTTGACAGATTCGTAAACAAGTAACTCTCACGAGTAGGGAAAAAGTGCCAAACCCCCCCCTTTTTGCTCCCCTCCCTCCACTCCCTATAGTATCTCGGAAAAGAAGAGACCAGTGTTCTGTTTTAATACGGATTCGTATAGAAGACGCTTGGAAAAGTAAAAACCTATTTTAAAAATTGCCCCCCTTGCCCCCTACTCCACCCCCTTCAGGCGGATCTCGGAAGTTAAGAGACTTTGAACATTTTTTTTTTCAGATTCGTAAAAAGGGGCCCAGAGTTGGTCAAAATCATTTTTCAGAACTCCCCCCTCTCCCCCCTTCACCCCTACCGCCATTTTATCTCGAAAAGCAGGACACGTAGCAGCTTTTTGATTTTTACTACTGTTCTTTATTATTAAGGGGCGTTGAAATTTGTATACCCTGCCCTCCCCAACCTCCCCTAAAATTGAAAGGGCTGTAACTTCGTAACGGTTAAAGATAGTAACAATGTGTTTGAACAAATACTATAGTAGGCGTCGAAACCTGTCCGGTGGTGGTAGGGATATGGCTGAGCGGAGCGAACCTGTCGGACCGATTGGGGCGAAGCGTAACGAAGGTTGAGTGGGTGAAGCGTAACTCAGGGCCGACGACAAGTAAACTTTAGGGTAACGTTTTAATAGTGTGTAAAGATTTAATTAGGGGTTCATAAGGGGTTTCAAAATCTTTAAAGTCCATTGGGCTTGAATTTTCAGGTCAGACCTGACGTTGGCGAGTTCTTTTGTTCTACCAAAGTCAACGTACAGCCACCGTTTTTATAATGACAGGTAGCTTGTATCCTGGTTACTTTAGAAAAATTGCGACATTTCAGGAAATCAAGATGGCGGCCTTGCCATTTCCGGTTTCTCGATTACCACTGACTGACATAATTGTTCTCCCAGATGGTGGAGGGGGAAGGGGGTATATTTTGATAGATTCGGAAACAAGTAACTCTCGCGAATAGGGGAAAAATGCCAGACCCCTCCTTTTCACCCCCTTCCCCCCCTTTCCTATAGTATCTCAGAAACAAAGAGACCAGTGTTCTGTTTTGATACGGATTCGTATAGAGGACGCTTGGAAAAGTAAAAACCATTTTTCAAAATTGCCCCCCTTGCCCCCTACTCTATCCCCTTCAGGCGCATCTCGGAAGTTAAGAGATTTTGAATATTTTTTTTTTCAGATTCGTAAAAAGTGCCCCAGAGTTGGTCAAAATCATTTTTCAGAACACCCCCCTCTCCCCCCTTCAAACCTCCCCCTACCGTATCTCGGAAACTAGGACACGTAGCAGCTTTTTGATTTTCTTATTCCTTTTTATTTTTGAGCTGCGTTGAAATTTGTATACCCTCCCCTCCCCAACCTCCCTTAAAATTGAAAGGGCTGTTACTTCGTAACGGTTAGAGATAACCATTATGTGTTTGAACAAATATTATAGTAGCCGTCAAAACCTGTCCGGTGGTGGTAGGGATATGGCTGAGCGGAGCGAACCTGCCGGACCGAGTGGGGCGAAGGGGGGAGGTGGCGAGCGAAGCGAGCCGGCGACCTCCGTAGCGTAACGAAGGTTGAGTGGGTGAAGCGTAACTCAGGGGCGACGACAAGTAAACTTTAGGGTAACGTTTTAATAGTGGGTAAAGATTGAATTAGGGGTTCATAAGGGGTTTCAAAATCTTTAAAGTCCATTGGGCTTGAATTTTCGGGTCAGACCCGACTTTGTCGAGTTCTTTTGGTCTACCAAAGTCAACGAACAGCCACCGTTTTTATACTGACAGGTAGCTTGTATCCTGGTTACATTAGAAAAATTGTGACATTTCAGAATTTCAAGATGGCGGCCGTGCCATTTCCGGTTTCCGAAACCTTGTCCTGGGGTCGTTCAAGCGGTCCATCCCACTGCGGCGGGATATAAGTTTGTGTCAAATTTTGGTTTTTAGGTCTTTGCAGAATAATTATTTTCTTGGCTGACGGCTGTGATTCAAAATGGCGGCCACGTTACTTCCGGTTTCCCAAAAATTTACCGATTGAGGTCGTTCAAACGATTCATCCGACTGAGGTGTATGAGTTTGTTTCGAATTTTAGGATATTTTAGGGGCTTGAAGGGTTTTTCACTGAATTAAGAAGCGCCAAACCCCACCTTTTTCCCCCCTGCCTATCATAGCTCGTAAACTAAGAGACCCGTGTTGTGTTTTTTACGAATGCATATAGAGGAAGCTCGGAAAAGTAAAAAACATTTTTCAGAATTGCCCCCCTTGAGAAGTTAAGAGACTGAACATTTTTTTTTCAGATTCATAAAAAGGGGCCCAGAGTTGGTCAAAATAATTTTGTAAAACTCATAGCAGCTTTTTGATTTTTTAACTATTTTTATTTTAGAGGGGCGTTGAAATTTCTATACCCTCCCCTCCACTCCCCTCCCCAACCTCCCATTAAATTAAAATGGCTGTAACTTCGGAACTGTTAGAGATAGCCATTATGTGTTTGAACAAATATTATAGTAGGCGTCGAATCCTGTCCGGTGGTAGTAGAGATAAGGCTGAGTGCAGCAAAGGGGGCGGTGGCGAGCGATCCGAACCGGCGACCTCCGTAGCGTAACGACGGTTGAGTGATTGAAGCGTAAGTCAGGAAGGGGTCCGCAAGGGCTGATGCCTGCCGGGGCTGCGGGACTATTCGAAAGAGATACCGTGGCCCCGGAACACAAAGGGCGATGAAGGAACATGGATGGGTTTTAGTCAGTAAAAGTCTGACACTCCCTCCTGCTCAGCCCAGAGCGGGAGGAATCATTTGATGATTTCCCATCCGAAAAAAAAAAAAAAAAAAGGGGCGACGACAAGCAAACTTTAGGTTAGGTAACTTTTTTGTTTAAAGAAAGTAATTAAATGTTTAGCAATTATAAAATTTGGTGATCCAGAAAAAAAAATCATTTAAATAATTTGGTCGACATACAAAGATGTCATTTACATTTAAAAAATCAGGCAGCAATCATTGTTCCACAAATAATTTTACAATAACATGAGTTTGCATAATAAACATTCAGTCCGCAAAAAAACTACTTGATCAGCAAGATTTCATGATTGATCAGCAGAGAAAACATGTCTATAAGCAGTATATTTGATTGGTATGCATATAATTATAAAACATGGTGAGCAAAATAACTAATTGGTCCCAAAAGTCCGATTTTGGGACATGAGGAGCGTAGGCCGAAGGCCGGCGGAGCTCCGACGACATGGCTGACGGGAGATAGGGCGGCAGCTTTTTTTTTATTTACGCCCGATCCGATCATCTGTTCAGCGTAATTTCTATTTTTAGACATGTAAATTATTTTTGCTACTTTTATATGCAGCTCACAATGAATTTTTTTGCTTACCCTCTGAGTACTTACCAAAATTTTATTAAACAGGAGCAGCTCATTGCAGCTTATATAATTAATATGCTGTACAAAAATAATTACAGCCATCCCGAATGACATAAATTGGTGATTGATTTTAGAATGTTTGCTGGTCATGAGTTGCTGATCAATTTGCTATTTCTGCTCATAGATTATATTTTTCTGCTCACAAAAATACGAATACTATGCTAACCATTTAAATAACACCCTATTCTTAATGGGAACAGGTCAGTTTTCAAATAAGGTTTTAGATTGTATTAGGGGTTCTTAAAGGGGTTTCAACATCTTTAAAGTGCTTAAATGGATTTTAAAATTCTTTAGCTTTTGTATTGTGAAGTTCACAAACTAAGTCGTTAATAGGTCAACATCAAAGTTTTTATCTAGAGTGTACGCGCTCCTGCTTTGTTTTTTATTTTATTTTCGACATGGGTGTAATTTTCATGGTTTTGGTGGTCGCTGATTACAGAACTGGGGTCAAAATCAAAATCCAAGATGGCGACTGCGATAACACTCTAATTTTTCATCATGGTAGTCGTTTTTATTGTTTTCGAGTATGCTGAAGCCGAAAGTGAGGTTAAAATCAAAATCCAAGATGGCGGCTTTGATAATTTACAAACTTTCATCAGGGGTGTCGTTTTCATAGTTTTCGAGGATGCTAAAGCCGGTAGTGAGGTCAAAATCAAAATCCAAGATGGCGGCTGCGATTATTTTCTAATTTTTCATCATGGGAGTCGTTTTCATGGTTTTCGAGGATGCTAAAGGCGATAGTGAGGTCCAAATCAAAACCCAATATGGCGTATTCGATTACTTTTTTTTTTCTTATCACGGGAGTCGTTTTCAAGGTTTCCGAGGACGCTAAAGCCGATAGTGAGGTCTAAATCAAAATCCAAGATGGCGGCTGCGATTATTTACTAAGTTTTCATCATGGAAGTCGTTTCCATGGTTTTCTGGGATGCTAAAGCTGATATTGAGGTTAAAATCAAAATCCAAGATGGCGACGGCAAAAATTTTCTAATTTTTCGTCATGGGAGTCGTTTTCATGGTTTTCGAGGATTCTAAAGTCGATAGTGAGGTCAACATCAAAATCCAAAATGGTGACTGCGATTATTTTCTATTTTTTCATCATGGGAGTCGTTTTCATGGTTTTCGAGTATGCTAAAGCCGATAGTGAGATCAAAATAAAAATCCAAGATGGCCGTTGCTGTAATTTTCAAACTTTTCATCATGGATTTCGTTTTCATGGTTTTCTGGGATGCTAAAGCCGATAGTAAGGTTAAAATCAAAATCTAAGATGACGACGGCAAAATTTTTCAAATTTTTCGTCATGGGAGTCGTTTTCATGGTTTTCGGGGATGCTAAAGCCGATAGTGAGGTTAAACTCAAAATCCAAGATGGCGGCTGCGATTATTTTCTAATTTTTCATAAAAGGAGTCGTTTTCATGGTTTTCTGGGATGCTAAAGCCGATAGTGAGGTTAAACTCAAAATCGCAAGATGGCGGCTACAATAATTTTCTAATTTTTCATCATGGGAGTCGTTTTCATGGTTTTCGGGGATGCTAAAGCCGTTAGTGAGGTTAAAATCAAAATCCAAGATGGTGACTACAAAAATTAACGATTTTTTTCACCATGAGTATCGCTTTTCGATGGTCGTATGGCACATAATACTCACATCATTTTTAAGTTTTAGTTAATTGTATAAGTTCATTCAAACAACAATAATAGGTTTTCCTAGGCTTTCTCTGGACTTTTACTACATTTAAAAGCTTAATCAAGTGGAAACCTTTCGGGTCCTTTTGGGCTTTATTTGGAATTTCACTAGACTTTGAAAAGTGAAAGACTATAAGGTTATGTTTGACATTTTTACTAATGGGTTTTAAAAGTGAAACATCTACCAAGGACAAAGCACGCGAGGTGCTTGCACCTCGCGCAACACGCAAATACTAGTTATCTTCTATATAGGTTCAACTTTTCTCCATATGAAATATATTTTCTGATTTTTCGCGTACCTACAAGGATATAATAGGGTGTCGGAACTTGACCTGGTGAACTCCTCGGTCCTCGAGCCCCATCTTACACCGCTACGAGAAGGAACGAAGAGGGCTATTCATAGCATCGCACATGTAAATGGGTTACGGGGGACGCTCGTAGGCCCTCGACAACACACACACATTTATGCCTACAGGTGGTTACGAACTGTGCCAAAGTGAGGTTCGTATAGTTATCTTGGTTGGTGATTTTTCAGGTATAAAGGGTACAAGACCCTTAACGAAGCCGAAAAGTACTTGTTCTCCCAGTCATTGCGATCATTTTCTTTTTCTAGACCATACATGGGAACTTTCTAGTTACGGAGATATTAGGCGTCAAAGTTCAAACTTTTTCACAAGTTTTTTTTTTAAATACATGTTTTTATGTAAGATTTTTACTTTAAATACCTCCACAACCCCCGTACTATTCAATCCATCCATCAGCACAATGCTTTGAGTGCGTTACATTGAGTCCTATACCGTAAAACGTGACTTTCACACACAAAAAAAAAAAAAAAACCCAGCAATAATTTTTGCGTAAAGTTACTTATTTTGATGTACATAATGCTTGTTTGACGGTTTCGTGAAGGGTCTTATTACACCCTGTATAGGTAGGTGATTAGGTACTTCCCCCATTAGTGCTAGTCACGTTTTAATTACAATCGCACCGAATTTACACTTACGTAACGCACTCATTTGAAAAAAAAAAAGATACTGATCAAATATACATAACAACATACCTGTTTTTTCCTGAAGGGTTCGGTAGAGTAATTGATTAACCCTTTCCCAACTATTTTGGGGTCGGCTTCCAGTCTTACCGGTTGTAGCTCTATTTTACACTGAGCAAATGCCCTCTGCCGTCCACAAGCCAGTTAGTACGGGATAATACGATACCCCTTGGTAAGACTGGTTGCCAGATTTTCGGGCCACTAACTACCTGACTGCGTGCCCTCAGTTGTAACTAATAAATTAACTTACACAAAAAGTTTGCTGAGATTATTATCATGCTTTAGAGATCGATGTTTAGAAGAATGGAATGCATTTGTTAATATTTTATTCTTATTCTTTATTGCACACAAAATTTAACAGATATACACACAAAATTACAATATATTGCTTATGTACAACGGCGAGCTTATTTACATAATTTTGCATAATAGTATATTTTTTTGCTTATTTTATATAATTTTGTAAATAAACCCCGTATGTAAACGCATCTGCTTGCCGTAGAGAGGCTATTAGAATTACTTACCTAATGAATGACATAGAAAACATATTATTATGATCCCATAATTTCTATAGGGCCTTGTAGCAAAATTAAAATATACTTATTTAGGTAATTGCCAATTTTGAATCGTTAGACTAGAACTAGACAAGCGAGAAGTGGCCTGTTTGGGTCCGTTTACGAGATTTTCTCGTTGTCCGTTATCGAGTATCAGAAAAATGTAGTATTTTTTTTCCTCAAAAAAAATACCCACAAAGAACGTTGTTTAATTTGAAAAAGTCCAACAGAGTAAGTTGTTTAATTTGAAGGTCTGTACTGATACCCATCCTTAAATATTGCATTTAAATGTCTTTGGGCGATTAAAACGCGCGGTAAAACGTAGAGCACTGTGTTGCACTTGCAGGAGGCGCACTGTGTGAAAATTGCGCAGAGAGGCGGCGCGTTGTGACTTGTGCCCACAGACGTAGACGTACTGAGCCGCCAGTGGGCCAGTGTTCAGACGAGTCCTAGCCGCCGCGCGACTACCGCGTACCGCTGCGGCCTCCACCCGTCGTGCGTGTAAACCAATAAAAATACAAAACTTACGGAAACATACACAAAGTGTCCGCTCTCAAATAAATCCTGAAAAAACTACAGTTTTATGTGTTGGAACACAAGTGCGTTTACTGTAAACAGCGGTTGTTTACGAATGCCGCGCGATTTACGTATATTATAAAGGTTAAGTTTGTTGAACTTACATTTCGCGGCACGGGCCGGCTTCGTGACGTCACTATAGTGCAACACTAATTAGATTTGGTACGCTAAGCCAGTATGTAATGTACACGGAGGGAGGTAACGCCTGGGAGACGGACTTGGAGGATAAAGTAAATACTGTTTCATAATACAGTTTCATTCATAGCCGGCCCGACCGTTCAAGGCCCGCTGGTAACTAAATAGTCATGTTATGTTATCAGTGTTTTCCGGTGTTATTAAACAATATGCGGTGTCGTGCTGTTAGTTGTTAAAGTATAACTTTGTTGAGCGTTAGAAAGTAGACGGTAATAAATGGGTGATTAAAATACTTAGTTTAAAGCAAATGCTAAGTTTTCATGATAATAAATAATGTTTATGGACATCGTGGAATAAACTTTTACTATGGATTCAGTAACTAAATGTATCTAGACCAAATGTGTCAAACCTTGAAATGATTCGTCGGTTATCATACAGAAAACAGCTGGTTTTTACATTTTCATCGTGTATGTACGTTGGTAGGTATAGAACAGCTGATTTTTTTTTAATTACGGACGAAAATGTTCAATATTAAGGGTCGTTTCTGTCACATATAATTATATTTCTATATATGTGAATAAAAAAAAAACGGCAAGAATTTAAACACAATCATAGACGATTTTCTCGTACAGTTTGACACTGAAAACTTTTTTCATATTCAGGATAAAGTTTCCATTTCGACTTCTGTAACTTTATCGTATCGTAGTTTCCTAAGTATTATTCTTAAAAAGCACTTTGATAACTTCTAAACGTTCTAAATAAATAACGATTTCTTTTGTTGTTTTTAACTTAGACATTGACTGATTACAGTTTAATTGTTTTATCTACATAATAAATGATTGAACATGTAAAACTCCCGTAGGTTTATAAAATTGGCTTAGTTTGGTCTTGCGGCGTTTTTCTTATCAGTTCTAAGGTAGGTTACCTAGGTGCAGAAGTTAAAACAAACGCAAATGAAATACCTAAACGTACTTAGGTTACTTTAACTGTTTAGTAAGGTGTGAATATTGTATTATAATACTTGTATACTTCTGCCTGACCCTTTGGCAAGAACAGGCGTAATGTTATGTTTCTTTGCTTTTCTAAAACCTCAAAAATAAATTAAAAAAAAACAAAATTTCGACATATACCAAGTGAGAAATCCGAAATTATATCTAATTACAGCAAAACAAGTATTGGGATTTCCCTTATTAAAAGATAAAAAGATCGGGCATCCCGTTCTTTTTGCAATAAATAGGGAAAAAGTAATCCTGGTGGGTAAATAATATAGGTAGAGCATCGCTCTTCAGATATGAAGGGGAAAAAGTCAAAACAAATTCCTGTCGATAGCTATTAATAAGTAATTGTTATAGTTGGCTTAACATACGAGTTCTATATTATACTTGCCTGCAATAATATTATACACAAGTTTGAGCTTTGAATTATTATTAAAGCTAGACCATATTGTCCCACTGCTGGGCAAATGCCTCCCTCCATTCGTTCCAACGGTCATGATTCTGTGCTGCTTAATCTATGTAAATCTTTGTATAATATTATTAAATACTATAAACGACAAAAATCATTCTGTGTGAATATTTTACTCCGATAGATACCTTTACCAGCCCCAAAATTCTATTTTTTAATGAGATTTTTGTCAATCGAACTAGTCATTATTTTACGACTATATTAAAATATATAAAAAAGTATAAAACCTAATGTTAAATAACTATTATCATCATTATAAAAATAATGGATGACCATCCATTAATAATCAGTTTTCGCATATCATAAGATGTAGTAAGATGCTCTATTTAACTTATTATTTTATTTAACTTAGCTAACTTAATCTATTTTAAATTAAATGATATCGGAGTAAAGATACCAAGTCATGGAATCTTGCCAATTCTTAGGACATTAACTCACTTAGTTCTGTGATTTCAACGGTAGCTATTCTTTTATTACGCTTTCCTAACATTCATTGTACTATCTCTTAAAAATCGAATACGTATTAAAGTAGATAACACATTATGATCTGAACAGATGTCCGTACAGTGCTTAACAAAAATTCACGGCGATCGGTTTTGTTATAACATCCCAATAGAATCACCTCGATATCTATCATATTAATACGTGTAGGTATCCCCAATATTTATTTTGGTCCTTCGAGCCAGATCCTCTACATGCCCTAGTGTAGTAAGCTGATCTACTTAACTTATTTATATTTAACTTAGATAACCTAATCTAGTTCAAATTAAATGATATCGGAGCAAAGATACCAAGTCATGAAATCTTCCCAATTCTTAGAACACTAACTCACTGAGTTATGTGGTTTCAACGGTAGCTATTCATTTATTTAGCTGTCCTAACATTCATTGTACTATCTCTTAGAAATCAAATACGTATTATAGTTGATAACACATAATGATCTGTACCAAACCGTACAGTGTTTAACGAGAATTCACGGCGATCGGTTTTATTTTATCTTCCCAATAGAATCATCTCGCTATCTATCATATTAAAACGTGTAGGGATCCCCGATATCTATTTTGGTCCTTCGAGCCGGATCTTCTAATGCCCTACTAGCTGTAGTGTCCCAGAAATAAGTACACTTGTGCATCTGAGGAACTAAAAAACCGCTACTAATGTTGCGACTGTCGTTGCCATTTTTTGGGCCCAAGTATAGGATGTTGTGAAGTATTGTATGCGTGACCTCGCCAAACTCACGCACAATTCCCTTCATTTTTAAGGGGACTTCACAAAAACCATTGTATGTTAAAAAAAACATCTGCTCGACAATGTAGATGATGCGATGTATTTGTGAGTACGTTACAAAATTAGGTCGCTAACCAAATATTCTTGTTAAGCGTAGGGTGGTTTCGATTCTAAAAGCACGTGTTTTTGAACTCATTTCAAAAACACGTGCTCTTAAAATCGAAACCACCCTCACACAATCCTAGAAATAATAGAAAAGGCACTGGAAAGGGTAAAATGTCAAAGACAACTTTGATAGAGAAAATATAGGCGAGGTAATTATAGAAATTAACATGATTAAATATGCAAGTTGCATAAATAATTTTGTTGTAATACTAGCACATCGCCTGCGACTTCGTCCGCAAAAATTGTGATAGCTCAGCTAATATGCATGATATAATTATAGTTTATAGCCTATAGCACTCACGAATAATGTAGCTTTCTGCCAGTGAAAGATTTTTTTAAATTGGATTATATGTTCCGGAGATTACATACAAACTTACAAACAAATATTACCTCTTTATATTATTAGAACAGAATAGTGAATTAAATAGCAATAAGATCCTACAATCAAGGCATTGTTTTGATGAAATAGGTATAACATGCCACATTTAATCATTATAAATTATTTATATTGGTGTGTTGCACTTGAAAGTCATTAATATGGCTTAATAATGTTAATCAGTGGCAGATAACATAATTATATAAATACAGTCATTGATGATTAAATAATTCGCATAACTTTTGATTTATGAGTATGATCATATAATTGTCTTATTTATCATTTATAATAACATGTAATGGTATGTTCAACGCATATATACAAGACGATTATTTCTTTAATAATAATGCAGTTGAATATATTAAATTTATGACAAGTAATAACGCCTCCTATTTTTATTTTCTAAAGTCGGTAAAACTCTTTATTGTTTCTGTGAGAGGGAATACAAAAATCTCTATTTAAATTTTAAATGCTTGCAGTGCACTAGTGATACATTCTAAGAAGAATGCTAATTTTGTTTTTCTATGTTGCAGTGGATCGATTTTCGTACTGAAGTTAGCTTAACTTAATTCTATACTACTCTTACATTTTTTCGAAGATAATGACACCAGTGAGCAAACATGTAGTAGTTAACTGTGAATGTAGTGCTATTACTTTGCTGTTCGTTCTTTGGCTGGTCTGAAAGAAGTTTAATCAGCTGTAGGGTCCATAGGAGTGCGAGAGATTAAATCATATCTTACATAGCATTAAGGATAAGTTTTCTAGATGCAGTTTTCCTTAGTTCATCGTGCTAGAAAAAAAATTGCTCGGGTATTAGTTAAGATAATTTAAAAAATCTATGCAACAGTAGACAGACTATTTCATAGCGAAAATTGTTGAGCATGCCGGATAGAATCATCACCTTGGCAGATTCAAGTGTCTACAACTCCACCCTGTACTTACTATCAGACCAAACTCAAACAAATCTAATCCAGTTGGGACCTACATCCAGGCTTACGTAGACATATTATCCTCAAGGGGCGTTAACCCTTAGATTAACATTCCTCAAACCGTATCTTCGTGTGTGACAAGCTAACGTTAATCTTGTTGGAGAATGCCAGAACAGCAGACGTTTAATATATCGACGTCTACGAGTACCTACGATCCGAAACTCGTAAAGGCCAGTTCAGATTACACTTGAAGCGAACGTCGCGCGTCGACTGTTCATGTGTCACGATGGATATGGTTCGTTCCAAAAGTATTTTATGAACGTGTAAAGTAACCCCGAATTTGAAAACAGACATTCAGTCACATTACTTTTATTTAGAAGGATTTTGAATGCGTTGTTGGTGCTATTGGTCGCAAGAGCTAATGATAAGTAGGTATGAGGTCAGATTCTCAAAACGGGTAGTGATATTGGGTTTCTTCATCAGGAATTTCGCAGTGGCAGCCCGGGCACTTGTGCCCGGTTGATGGCAAGAGGCCCTATTATATGGGATTTAAACGAACATGACGAAATGTCGGTGTTTTAGACACCCCTGCCAGCGTGTCCTCAATCTTCTGGGGACTACAACTGATGTTATGCTGTAAAAGGAAGGTAGTCACCCTCGCGTCTAGCTACATTCTTAGCCTCTTTGGTAATATAAACAAATTGCAAAAAAAAGAGTTACATGACATATTACATTATACATGTTACATACTTCATGAAGAAAGATAATGCAACATTTTTAATTATCAAATCACAGTATAATTAATTACTTAACGGTGCAGCTAGTTTCTTGCAAGACACTGACCATACCTAACAAACTTAATTAGGCAACATTTTACATAATGATCAGACGAATTATTCAGTGTTTCTACTAACTGTTGAGTACTAACAAATCTACGCAACCACCACCTTAGATAGATTTATATCATAGACTATTCTGATCTAGCCTCCTTTTTACGACATCTTCACTAATCACTCTGAATTTATTTTCTCATTAAAAATCCCTTCACTCTTCCGATACTTACCGTGCGCATACATCGGCCATTTTTATTTGCAATCAACCCAGTATCATATAGTCTTCATATCGAAAAGTAGTAGTTTAATTTAGTCGAGACCACTAGCATCACGACTGGAGCTTGACACTCAAACACTAGCTCACAGTTTATTTATGAACTGGTAAAAATTAACTTTCGTACAATAAGTTGAGGAAAAAGACATATTAACTTTTTATCAGACTTCATATGTGGTTTCATGCCCCATAATGAGCGAAATATAATTTATTGTCATAACTGCAACAGCGATTTATAAAGTGGTCATCGAGATACAAACTATTACCATTAATAACTCTTGATTCACCCACCAGTATCGAAACTTACTCGTGCTTCTTTTTCTTTTTAACCGACTTCAAAAAAGGAGGTTATATGTGTGCATTTTTTAAAATTTTTATTTATAAAATAAAAAGTACTCTTGGGGTCTAGAAGTCTAGAATAAAAGGTTGCGTGTCGAGGTCTCTTACTTAACTAAACTCATCCTAACTCCTTAGAAAAGTCATCCATCGTTTCTTTGGTCTTCCTCAACTCTTTCGGAAGGTACTACAGACAATTTACTTCTTGTAACCTCTAACTGCATATTGCTTACTTACTCATCACAATACTCTCAGACTCCCAACCAAGCTGCGGCCATTACCGCCATATAATTTTAAAACAAGAACAAAGCGTTCCACGGGCAATTGGCCGGACATGTTAATTCTGGTACTTATTGGTATATCAATACATATGACGTTATGACGTAAAAAGCACCATTGTGTGGTAGGTACGAATAATGTTATTCATTGCTCTGTTTGAATGATGTTTAGAAATAATATAAAAATGGAAAAAAAATGTTTTAAAGCAATGGGTTCGTTACAGTTGGGTACAACATAACTTACGTATCAGCTATGGAAGCAGTTACTTTGCAAAAATGTTATGCAGGAATTTTTGGTGTAATTCTGCATTCACTAGATCCAGGCTTGAATATAAAACTACGAGCAAAATTACATACTAACTACTATACTAGAATATAGAATTTAAACTTAAAATATTGGTATAAACAGAATTAAAACTAAATATTTTTAAGGTATTGAAGGAGTGGCAGGTACTCCAGAGACTGTTTCCCGTTAATTACAATCCAACTCTTTTGTACTGCAGACGTATTTATTGACATTCCATTAAAGACACTTCCCAGTATATATAAACGATTAAAGCATGTAGTTTTATGATCAAAGGACATTTTAGTTCGTCAGACTTTACTCAATTCGTTGCATAGATAGGTATAAAGAATACTATATTGTACACCATACACAGCTCTTTTTCATTATTGCTCTTATGCTATTAGTAGGTACTGTAGAGGTTCAATGGTGATACATCATTCTGGTCGCTAATTAACACTGGCAGCTTGGCAAATCTACTTATTTAAATTAAAATAAAGAAAAATAGAGAAGACAATTGAAATGATGGATTGTCAGGGGGGTAGATTTGACAGAGCTTATAAAAAAAACATGTATTGAATACTGAAAGTTATCCAAAATAAATATAATATCCTAAAGGGTATTCTTATTTAGTAGTGTAGTATCTACAAGCACACTACAGTACCTATAACAGCGATCTTCTCGCTGAAAGCATAATTTACAGCATTTAATACAAGTCCTTCACTGTCGATAACCATAAAGTCAAAAGCAAGTACAACGTGTACATAACTGATGGATATAAAATCGAACATATTCAAAAAACCGGTCAAGTGCGACTCGGACTCGCGTACCATCATAGCAGGGGAACCCCCTTTCATGTTTAATTTATTTTTATTCTGTGAAAATTTCAACTGTCTACCTAAAACAGATTGACGGACGGATTGACAGCGTAGGTTTAGTAATAATGGCCCCATTGGTTACCCTTCGGGTAACGAACCCTAAAGAGCAGTGTAACAAATCGGTGTGCTTGTTACTAGTGCACTTGACACATCAGCGATGTAGAGAGGGTGTCATAAAAGGCACTTATACTCGGGGAGAGAGCTGGGGTCAAGGGTGACTGTTCATAGGGGGCGATCATGATACTATGTCGCGTTGATAGTCCATTTTAAGATATTGAAAATATTTCTTGTTGAAAAAGGTTTAACAAGACCCTTAACGAAGCCGAAAAGCACTTATCCTCCCCGTCATTGTGATCATTTTTTTGTACTAGACCATACCTAGGAACCTTCTAGCTACAGAGATATTGGGGTCAAAGTTACAACTTTTTCACAAGATTTTTTTTAAATACATGTTTTTACGAAAGATTTTTACTGTTAGCACCTCCACGACCCCCGGACTATTCAATCTATTTATCAGCACCATGTTTTGAGTGCGTTACATTGAATCCTACCGTAAAACGTGATTTTTACCCCAAAAATAAAGTCGTTAAGGTCGTCGATCTTCAGGTAAAGCCGCCCTTGCTAAGGTTGGTCCGTGGATGAGTGACCACCCAATACATATCGAGCTTCCTTCGTGCATCAGAAAGCACTTTAATTAAGCCGTTGGTCACGGCTGCCATTTATAGATCTTTGACAGTCGTTACAGATAGCCAGTGCGTTACAGTGGCCCGAAAGACAACCAGTCTTACCAAGGGGTATCGTTTTGTCCAGTCGGAATTCGGTAAGAGTGGAAGTCGACCTTAACAGTTAGGAAAAGGCTAGGCAGATGATGTGAGCAGCTTTTTACTCTTCTATACATCCTTCTCCGTCAGCTGTTACCTCATTAACCGCTTTCCTTAAAACTTTTTGCACAATCCACCACCATACCATCATACCATCCATGGTTTCTTTAGAGGATTCTCTATTCTTCGACGAGTTCCACGTTCATGCTTAAAACTTTCCTAGCGACGTGTAACAACTCCTTTGTTCCTCCACTTCACATGTCCATACCCTGACAACTTATCCGACAGACACCATCTTATTGTTCACGGAATAATGTCCATAGAGTTTTTTGCCCGTTTTTGTCCATAAATGTCAAGGTTTTTGAAATGGGCAACTGGTTTAGACTCTCTGACCGAGTCGTTGAGTATTCAAAAGCGCCTGTATATAGTACTAAGCGTTTTTGAGACTCCTTTTGAATTCATCTCCACTAGTGAGCATTGCTGACCTGGAAGGCTTTAAATAGACACCGGACCCAGGTTGCTCGCAGCAAGGAATACCTGCTCAGGTGGAGATTCATTCATGACTGCTTTGGAGTGTAAATTTGGTGCTATTCCACAAACGCTGAGGCATTTAATATCGTGTCCTGCGTGTCCTGTTATTTGTTCACTACAGGACGGACGAACGGACGCTCCCGAAAGCGCCAAACTAGTAGCTTAGTTCTGGGCCGACACAATTTAGAAGCTAAGAAGAAGTGACCAAAAAAACCTGACTACCAAATAACTTTAATTGAATTTAACTAATAACAATAGGTAGATAGATGGAAGCGTTAAATGAAATGCCGATAAAGCGTCCCTGGCTGTCAATTCTCAATACGTATATCAATTGGTGTCATTTGACCGACCGTTTGTTGCACTGGATCAGTTCAGTATCGTCTGATTGCTACCCGATATATTTATAGAATGACTTCTCTTGGTGCAGTTGAGTACTTACATGCGGTATTTACGCAGTGATTTTCTCGTACATTTGCTGGCAAAAGTTTATAGATAAGGCAACACGGGTGTCACATAACCATTGGAGTGAAAAGTGAGCTTATATGTATTTGTGATTTTCTGTTTTATTGCTCTTGTGGTTGCAACAAGTAAGTACTGAAGTCATTGATCATTCGTTTGATTCCCAGGGCGAGCAAACTAGTACTGTTTTTCTATGAGAGCAATGTGATGCCCACTTGATGGCAAAAGGTTCGCCCCCTATTGTATGGGACTTAATATATTCAAAGTACTTTATGTACACTCCTTACCCTAACTACAGCTCTGGATTACAGGCGTGATAGGCGTAGGCGTGCTGTGATGGTTTCCCGAAGTGGACAATCAAATGTACTATAATATTTTAGGACACGAATACCACTGCAGAAGTTAGAAGTACCCGTTTCATTACTTACTGCTTACTCATTCAGCAAATATAAATAAACTGACGACGTGAATTTACTTAAACCATTTACAAATAGATTAAAAGTCAAACAGATATTGAGAAAAATGCGTCACACTTTCGCAATACGAAACTTTACGTAACTGTTTAGGAATTTTGATTATTATTTTTGCATATCAATTAGGATTGTCATTTAACAAAAAGTGTCAATGAGAATCAGTGTACGTACTATTTTCCTGAAAAGAAAAAAAATAAAATTTTATTTGTGTGTTCTCAATTCTAATACCAATACCCAATATTTAAGTTGTTTGATCCTGTTTGGTTGAGACAACGTTTTTACAATCCTTTGTCTTTCCTAGATCGATTCTGCTTTTCAGTTTAGTTACAATTTTAAATGTATTCACAATTCTTTTGTCGCGAAATTATAATTTGTTGAAATTCTTTCAAGTTAATAAACATAGATCTAGAGCAATATTGCCATACTGTAGGGACTAAAAATCTGTACATCCGATAATAAAATCCGTATGTGCAATAAATCTGAAACTCCGTACGAAATCCGTACAATAGAGACTTTAAATTAAAAGCGAGAATTATTTATACTTGTCTTTATTCATTTTTCTAATCATATAATTAACAACATTGAAATCAAAACAAGCGGTATTTTATCGTCAACCATGTAACATGCTATCTTTCAGATGAAACCATGATGAAACGGTAATTCCCTGTCATAGACAACCACGTTCTTAATTTTTCTAATACAGAACTTTGTTAGAAATGTGTTTTAGGGATTTCGACAGTAAAAAAGTATTGATTAATCGATATTTATTTATGTTTTTGTGTGTTGAATTTTAAAGCATGTACGTATTATTTATAACGTATCATTGGAAATCCGAACACATATGTGCAATTTTTATCCGTACGTCATACCCCAGATTCCGTACGGATACGGACAAATCCGTACATATGGCAGCACTGATCTAGAGTATACTATTCAATGCTAGCTAGATTGTTTTGAAATTGAATTGTAATGCCTTTCATTAAGAGCGTCAACTCAATTCGAAAAATGTAAATACAGAGTTGATAGATTTGGGAAAGCAATTTCATTTTGTAATTTAAATTGTGAACAAACTAGGGTACAGTTAGGAACGTCTTAATTAAGGATTTATTCAATAACTGATATTATAAAGTTAGAGTTCTACAAGTCTTAAATGTAGAGTTTTCCTTAATACTTGACTAGCCTTAAAATAATAATAAAATTGAAAACAAACTTCAAATGTAAGTAAACCAGCATTACATACAAATAAATAAATAAAATAAAATGACAATTAAAATAATTAAACCTCTACTATAATATTATAAATGCGAAAGGAACTCAGTCCGTCTGTTACTTTTTCATGCCTCTATAGCTGACGGATTTTGATGAAACTTGGCTCACAGGTAAATCATGACTTGGCTTAAAGACATAGGATACTTATTATCCGTTCCTATTGGATAATTTCCGACCTCCAAGCAGACTAGGTCGCAGGCAAAAGCTTATGCCACTATATTTAGCAGTAGGTAACTTCAACCACATTGCAATTAAATACTGCATCAATGTCAATTATAGACCAAGAATCAGCTAAGCTGGAACCTTTTAGTTTCCTTTTAGATATTTTACTGCTACTTTTCAGTTGTATTTTATTAATTTTAAGCTTATAAACGCATTTTTTTCGATCTCTAAGAGCCTATTTGAATGCAACTAACCAATCAAATCTTGCCCTAAATAACCAACCTATTCAAAAATCCAAACAAAATATCGAAACCCAATATTTTCCAGTACTTAAGTTCTATAAAACATCACAGTCAAGAAAATCCTAAGTCAGTTTACAAGGGAAAAGAATAAGGGCACCATTTGTCTCTCAATTTGCAACCTCCGCTGTCTCGTATAAATTCAATGGATCCACTCGTGCAAGCTATTCGAGTGCGTTTGTCGTCGGTACATATATTGTGTGTACTCTTCCGTTTTAACTGTACAACAGTGTTGAGAAGTGATTTTAGGTATTGTAGTCAGGGATTTTTTGACATACACGACATCATGCCTGTATCTCCGAAGGCTTAGGCAGAGGTGTCCCCAATATTCCTACACCCACATTTCTGCTGTTATGTTTCAGTAATTATGTATTTATTTACAAGGTCCTTCAAAATACGATACAGTCAAGACAATTTGCTTTTAAATAATGGACAGCAATAGTCATCGAGTAGGTGTACTCTTTCATTTATAGGAAACTTACAATTAATTCTGAGGCGAATTGACTATCAACTTAAATTATCCTTAAATAAAAATCACAACTGGCATTTCTAGATAGATGTAAAAAATAGCTTTACTTTAACATGGCAAATTGACGTTGAGCTCAGCAATTTATTTCTCTGGTTTCACTTAATCGATTTAATGTTTTATACTTGTTTACATTAAACGTTTGTATTGTATCATGTGTTTTTATCCTAGTGTCCCACGCTAGTTACAATAATCGATTATGATGATGCCGATGTATAACTTACAGGTATTGCTATAAATATGTAATTTTCGATATGATATAAAGTATTCAAGTTTAATAGAATTACGGTCCATACATACCTATCAACATAGTAAATAAATTGAACTGAATAACAACACAGTAAATTAATACCATTCTTGTTGTATACAACTAAACAAAAATGAATATTAAAAATGTCACGTTCTTGTAATTAGGTATACATACTTCCATGATGTATACAGAATCTTTTGAAAGTGGGAACAATTATTTTCTAGTAGCTAATAAACTAATGTGTTCAAATAAGGTCTGGTATTAAGAAAATGATAAATCATTCACAACTTTACAAAAATACGATTGTCTTTATCTGCATACGGGCCCAAGATAGTTCCTTGTGGCACTCCAAGCATCATTGACAGTTTTGTCTTGCGATGAGAACTGAAATCATTAAATAAGTAATCATAAATAATGTTATTAGATGCATTAACTAAGTAAATGTCAAACTTATTACACAAAGCTATATATTATACAAACAATTAAAACACAGCAATCACTCTACTTATCAAATCCTTAAGTGCAATCTGCAAAAACTATTTTTAGAAAAACTTCCGTATAAACGTCTTCTAATATTGACAAAAAATACAGATTCGATGAACAGTGTTAATTAATGATGTAATGGTAAAAACCAATTTTACTCTCGTAATTAAAGTGCAATAATCTTAGTTTAATAAACAGATTACACGTTCTTTAAGGCTTATCTTGCCCTAACAAGTGTGACACAAGAATAATTTTAGAACCAGTTTCATATGTAACTACTGGTCCTAATACTGGCCTAAATGTTCAAGGACCTAATGCTTTGCTAGATAACAGATAACAGTGTGTGCCTGGATTATATGACGTCATGATTGGATCTTTTTATTTGTTGCATGGTAACCAGAGTGCCCACATTGATTTCACTTGTGTGTGCTTGACTTGGCATGTACTTATTAACTATTCGCAATAATATCATAGTATTCAGTGGAATGATCAACAGCTTGCTTTGTTCTAATGGGTTCGATTCCCGCACAAATATTTGTATGGTCTACCTCTACAGGTAGTTGTTTCGGGTCTGGCACTTTGTGTAAGTGAGTTTAAATTTTTGTAAACACACACTAGTGTGGGTAAGGAAAAAAAAGGGCTTATACATATAGCTCAAATTGTTGAAAGGGTAGGTAATGTTGACTGTAGCTTCGTTGCCATCATCATTATCAAGGTTCATCATCAGACGGGAGTCCTGCATTTAAGAGTTATTACACTGCTCTTGTTTATTTGTTTCTTGTAAGATATGAAATTCTTTGTCATTGTTTTTTATTATAATATGTTGATCTTCCAGCAGGCTAATCTTTCGCTGCAGCTGGTAGCGGTTCTGAATTGATTTCTATCGGCCCTATTATGACAGGCAATATTATTTATGCAACGCTGCCACAAACCGTACCAACTTCGTACACTCTATACTTCTACGAGTATACTATAAAATATACATTAAAATCTATAGGTATAACTAGTCTCTTTAGCCTAAATCAAACAGAACATATGAATAAACAGATAAATGAGGAAAAACAGGTTTCGTTTCGCAGTTTTAATATCTGCGCTTACGCAAGAGGTGTCTGTCTACCTACATAAAAGTATAGAGTGACAGCATAGAATATAATTTCAATTTAACTTCTTATGCCTTTAGAAATATTGGTGAACTCGGAGACGAACTAGCGATGTATGTAAAATAGTACCGAAATAAGTACTAAAACGATACTAAGCATTGCACTATTAATGTTTGTGCTGTTATTTTGATAATCTCTATTGATTGCTATCATAAAACATTATCGCTTGTAGCGATATGACTGTCCATTATTTATAATCACACACTATGGTCACTATGTTATCTAAGCACAATTAAACTTCCTCTCAGTTCTTTCAGCATCGTCATCATCATATCTATCCCATAAACGTTCACTGCCTCATTGGTCTAGTGATTGAAAGCGCAACTGCTTAGCATGACATCCTGGGTTCGAGTCCCGGGTCGGGCAAAGTGCTACTGGGTTTTCCCATCAGGCGTTTCTCACGCTACGGAGTATAGATTTGTGCACGGTTGATGACAATAGGCTCGTCTCCTGTTATATAACTGGGGCTTACACATAAATGGCGGAATGTGGGTGTATTATTATTAGGTACACCTCTGCCTAACTGTTCGAGGATTACAGTCGTGATGTTATGTCATGTGAACGTTTAATCCTAAACATGGTCCAGTTAACGGTATAATGAACAGTGCATTCAAAATCTTCTACATGCTTAGTTATAATTTATAATATAACAAGACTCTTAACAAAGCTGAAAGGCACTTACTTAAACACTTCTACGAACCCCGTACTATTCAGACCACCCATCAGAACAATGTTTTGAGTGCGTTATACATTGAGTCCTACCCTTAAACGTGTTTTTTCACCCCAAAAGAAAAATTCGTTTCCCAGCAATAATTTTTGCGTAAAGTTACTTAGTTTGATGTACAGAATGCTTGGTAACATTCTATATTTTGAGTAACAAAAAGTATTGCTGCATTTGCATTTCATCGTGCCGAGTTTACTTCAGATACAAGAGGAATGTTTTTAATTCGATTTACTCACAGTTCCGCTTGCTCAGGAATTTTCCGGATTTTTCCGAACCATTTCGAACTGCCAACGTCCTATTTTTACGAGGTGTTTAATTATCTTAGCCGCATGCAAATAGAGACGGAAATAGTTTATAACTGAGTTTTTTCTTTGAGTATTTTATCTAATGTTCGTTTTTACCTATAAACTTGTTAAGGCTTTGTATATCTTGGCCATTAAATATGCTCACTTAATACAGTACTAACAGAGCATGTGGACCTGAGATTGATTTGATTCCTAGGTTGTTTGGTTTTTATATCAGATATTTCTGGATATCAGCCACGGTGTGGTCGGTTGATGGCAATAAGCCCCTAATGCAGGGGACTATTACAGAGTAGTATTAGGATTAGATACAACTCAAAATTTTTGAGGATTATAATCCCGATGTCATGTGTGTACTATAAGGGATCTATAACACTAACTACCCTAAAACATACCAATTTATTCAGACGTTAGAGTGTTGTTGGTAGCGAAGCTGATAGTACAGCGCATGTTGACTATCAACGTAAACTGATAGATATAAAAGGAAATAGAATTTGTAGACTAGTACAGAACAAAGAATACCTTGTTTTGAAACATAGTGTAGGTACTCAAACTCCAAACATTCATTTTTTTAACGGAATTTTAATTTTTTTCTCTAATTCTTTTTCTAAAATAAAAGTAGGTTGCTCCTAATAACATCAGCTATCAGTAAAAGTCTTGTGAAAATTGGGCCTGCCGTTTTGGAAAGTATCCGGAACAAACAGACAGACGGACAGACTGACAAAAATTTGAAAAATAGTTTTTTTGTTATAAGTTCCGTAAATACTTTCATATGCCTTCAGTAAAAAGCTGTTATTTTGAAATTACAAACAGACACTTTTAAATATTTATTTGTATGGAAGATAGACCAGTTACAGTAACTTTTGAATTGTCAAAAACAAAAAGATAAAGCTACAATCCAGTCACAAGTCATAATAACTCAACTTGTGAAAGGACTGTAGTTGCCCATTTTAAACCGTAGATCTCTATGGAGAAGAAAGGGCAAGAAACACAACATACTTGAATTTTGCTTCTATAAATATTGGATAAGTGTAGGTTCAATGTATATAATCAAGGGCTGTATAAATCGGTATAATTTACTCACTGCAGTTAGATTACACAGCGTTTTTATACGAATGTAGTCGGAACCACGGCATTCGTACATTAGCACACACATTTACGTGTTTAAAGAAATAGATTGAAATACCTAAAGTTATACAACGTGAACCAGAAAAGTGTAGTCATATTTCAGGGTATGATTCAGACCATTAAACTACACAACTTTCTCTATGGGACCAACATCGAAATCACGAAAAGAAAAACAGCTGTCCAGTACAAAACTTCAATACCTATTCGACCAAAATGTATGGGACAGCAGATTTTTTGCCGCGATTTCGATTGTGGCCCCTTCGAAAAAGTTGTTCAGTTTGATGGTCTAAATCACTCCCTGAACCTTTCTGGTACACGCTGTATATTATTTGCTTGGATTTGTGGCCAGTTGAAGGCAATAGACTCGCCGATTCACATTCGCCAGCAATGTTTAAGTCACATGTAATACATCGGACTTTAATGTCCATGTGAGTGTACTATTAGGTACACCTCTGCCTAAGTGCTTAACCCTTATTGAAGCGTGATGATATGCTTTCGGTAATATTCTGTTGTCTAAGGCTAAATCACACATCCGTTAGTCGGCTTCATAATATTAAAGTCTTCCCAAAGGAAGACGCTCGTTATTCAATCTTATCAGTGCATAAGCGGATATTGTTGCTTGAGCATATATGCAATTTAGAAATATCTTGCATAATACTTGCACCTATAACAATATTTATATGTATAGTAAATAAGATGCATGTATGAAAAGGGGTATTCTTGGCATGTAATAGGATGAAAAAATTTGGCATGGCTTTGACTCCCAAGTCAGTCAGTGTTACTAGGTCTTTCCATCAGGATTTTCGCAGTAGTAACCACGGAGTCGGATCGACAAGAATCATTATTAACGAAAGTGGTATCGCGAATTAAATATTTGTTTACAGACATAAGTGTAGCGCTTCTACCCTTTTCGCAATTAGCAATGCCTAATCTAAATCTTAGCACATAATTTACCAGGAAAATTATTTGAAAATTCAAGAGCCTAGCTTTGCTAGCTTAGTAACTAGAAATTTTCCTGGTATTGTTTACGTGTACATAGCTTTCTACCAAGTTAACTAATTACTTCTCATTAGTACCCATTTATTACCTAGCTCGCAGGTAAACCTCCGGCCCCTTACAAAGGTCGAGAACTTTCTATAAAAGCAAAGAAAAATGTTTTGCTTAGGATTCGAGCGAGTTTTTCACTATTATTTTGCTCACGTAAAAGTTTTTTGCTGACGTAGATGAAAATGGCTTTCCCAGTGGCCTGTTATAGATTGTGTTTTTGTTATAAATTAGTTTTAGAAAGTGATTGTTTCCCAATATGTAGTTGATTTTGTTAATTAGTATTCAACTTGGAAAATTACCCAGGGTTGTAGTTTTGATCATGGCATGTTTTGAGCATCTTTTGTGATATTTTGCGATAATTTTAAAGAATAAAAGTAGAGTAGGCAACCGCCATATTTCTCTGATTCTGTATAGTCTAACAAAATCGTTGTTTACAGTAACCAGCACCCAGACAAAACAGTGAAAAAAAAGTGTATACTTAAGTGGCTAAAACAAAACATATCACGAAACATATCAGTGTTAACAATACAGTGTATATCCATATCAAGTGTTAGTGTAAAACCAGTGCTATTTGTGTAAGAATAAGTGTGAAAATTGGGTGAAAATGTCGGAAAGATTTAAAGTGACGAAGTTTGAGGAGCCTTCGGGAAAAACGTATAAGAACTATGGAGCGACGTCGGCGGAAAGCGACGTGGAGCTGAAAGGGAAGCTGCTTCCCGACTCAGGTTTGTGAGAAAAAATTGATACATTTTGTATTAGAAGAGTGCTCAGATACTTATAACTTTATAATCGGTGCTGTTTTCCGCACGTTTAGGTGTATTCGTGACGAATATTGAAATTCTTGAAATTGTGTGAAGAGAATTACTTAAATGTCACTTCAATGTGGAATAAAATGGAGTTATACAGGACGTCTTGCTCCATCTTTTGTACACTTTGTCGTAAACTGCTCTAAGAGCCGATGTCAGGCTTCCTGTTCACTAATTCAATGATTGATCATGATTAATGTGCAATTCAAAATCAAAAATTCAACTACATACTTTATAAAAGTCATCCAGCATATTTTATGATGCAAAATATATGTACGCCAATATAGTTTTAATTGTCATACGTCATCATACTTAAGTTAAAAGTTGTATTTATTTACTTAAAATTCATGTACAGGTATATAGGCGGACAAGATAAGATATAAGGCATTGTTTACCAGTCAACCTTTAGGGTTAAATAGGACAACATTGTGATTCAGTATACAAAAATAAAATATAAAAAATTAACCATTCCGTCATCACATGGACTCCACACACCACAACTTTGTTGCGGTCAAAACTAACTTTGGATCCAATGAGCTTGCTGGATTTACAAGAAGCTTTAAGGTGAATCTTCCATCGCTGTATTTTAGCGATGGAAGATGAAGACATGCTTAATGACTAGCAGCCATATTCCATGTTAGATTTCTTCCAAATAGCGAGGTTTGGCTATTGCTATTATAGGATCCACTTCAGAATTATAACTAAAAGAGCTCACGGCGAAATTGCCGCCTTGCCGCCTGTTGCCGATTTCATTGTTACATAGCATAGAAACCAGTTGTGTCGTTGCGGTCTGCCGTTGCGGACTGTCGTTGCGGTCTGCCGTTGCGGACAGACGTTGCGGTCTGTAGCTGCGGTCTCTCGCTGCGGACTAGTGTTGCGGTCTGTCATTGCGGTCTGTAGCTGCAGTCTGTCTGTCGTTGCGGTCTGTTGTTGCGGACTGTCGTTGGAGTCTGTCGTTGCGGACTGTCATTATCGTCGTTTGGAATTGCACCATCAACCTTCAGTAATAGGATCTGACTAAAAACTCTTTATTTATCTAGGGATTCACCTCAATGTTAAAAAAAAACTTAATGCTTTTTTCTTAATAAATATTTAGACCAGTTGAATTTATTACTAACCGCAGAGTAATTGAATTAAAATAAATTTAAATAATATACTGAATAAGTAACATTTCACATAATAAATTCATTTCATGGTTCTTGATTAATAAAATTAAGGCATTTTAATGAGTTCTCGTTTTAATTGAAGAATTGAATGGGTGGAGTAAGCGAACTGTGAACAATAAATTAACAAACAAACAAGGATGGGTAGGCAAATTATTGTTATCGTTTTTGGCTTGTATTTATAATGAATTAACAATAAACAATGAAAGAAAGGGGTTCTAAATTGGTAAAACTTTAAATATACAACAAACCTATTTCAGCAGTTTGAAGTCTTGAGTCTTCGAAAGAACAATGGCCACATTGGCCACTCAACTAACATTCTTGGACTTATAAAATCTAACAAAAAGTAACTTGATGAAACATATGTGGTTTCATTCGCCTATGTGTCAAATAAACTGATGATATCCAAATGTTAGTGCATTGTTAATGTTATTAATTAACAATGCACTACATATTGTTGACAGTCTCATCTCGGTACTAAGTTTTGTTTTTTCCTAGTCCAAGATGACCATTTTCCTTTTGGTTCTGGACATCACGATCCTTTAGCGTTTCAGGAATAGTGGTTATAAAATAAATCAACCAAAGTAAAGTCCCTGTCTGAGTTCGAACCCACGCCTGACAACATGCAAATCGGCTATTTCTTTATTGATGTCTCTTGTAGGACAATAATCAGCTTCATCGCTTCAAGCACTCACTGTTTGAAACCAAAGTTTTATCTTTCAAATAATGGACAGTGCGCCAAACAACTTTCCGATTAACTTCTTAAACTATTGGAAATAAAAGTGCCTCATTGGTCTAGTGGTCGCAAGCACGACTGCTGAGCATGAGGTCCTAGGTTCGATTCGTCGGTCGTGTTATTGGGTTTTTCGATCAGGAATTTCTCAGTACCATCCACGGAGTCTGGATTTGTGCCCGGTTGATAGCAATGGGCCCGCCCTCTATTACATGGGATTTATAACATAACTGGTGAAATGTAGATGTTCTATTAAGAGCGGCCAACCCGTTATACTTTTCATACAAACGCTCGTACGTGATTATGCCGTTGTTACACATCTATCTTTGAATTTTTTGAACTAATAGGTATTTTGTGCACTATATCTAGGTTTCTATGGTTGCAAAAAATAAAAAAAGTAGAAATAAATTCAGTATAAGCCTCCAAAAATTGCTGTTTTGCACAAATTTTACCTTAAATTTGGCCGTTCATAATGTACTCATAAACTGTAAAAATAAAGAAAACAGCTCGATAGAAACTTTGCACATGTAATGCAGATTCATTATGATAAATATTTATTTCACACACTTGTAAGACTTTTTCAAAAACTCGTATTTCCTGGAACAAGTTTAAGAAATTTTCGAATACTATTTTTCGTTCATTGTCATCGCGATAGGCGGTATGAGGTGCGTTGGAGACGAGTTGTTGGTCGGGGCGGGGTAAGACGGAGGGGTTGAAAAAAAATCCGCCGCTGTGGCTCCGTATGAAACAACAAGCTTTTTGACCATGCTCGCGTTGACGATAGTCGCGTCGGGAAGGGCCCTCTTAAGCACACCTCTGTGACCTCTGTCTAACCTTTTGGGGATTACAGGCGTGACGTTATTTTATTTTCAGCCTTTTCACCGGGATCATAAGCACACCATGTATCTTTTCTTTATGTAGGGACCAACAGGAAAGTAGGTACACGGAATAATTGTGGGAAAGGTCTACTAGAAGTCTATGTTTTTAACAATAATAATAAACCTATTTCATTCGAAATTAAGTATTCTCGAAATTAAAGAGTTGTTCAATTTTAATTATGTTTTATTAAAACGTTGAAAAAACGTGAAAGCGTTCAAAAATGAACTTCAACAAAGAGTTAAAAGGTTTAATAATAACTTGTTCAAAACCTATTATTTTTTACGGCTCGTCATAATTGATGGGGCGACTTAGAAATGGCGTTAATAGCTGAAACTCATAAAGATGTAGAAATACCTAGGTACTTCGAAATAATGCTATTTCATTACAGCCTTAATAACTTGATTACCTACGTTTCCTTTTCATTTTTCTATTCAAATATATCGCAAATAAATGAGATATTTACTGTGACCCGTAATCATGGTGCTTGTAACAGCTCCGAAATATTGGGAACTCAAAATGAATAGTAAATAAGGTAAATGTCCCGTGTTTAGTGACCATGCTAGTCTGAAAACTTATATAGCAGATTTATCAGTACTAAGGGACTGGGCGGGTCACCCTTCTAGTGAAGATAGTCACCCAGTGGATGCTTGAAGACGGGCGTCGTAACCGAAACAGGCTCAAGAGAACTTCGCGTGACGATTTGGTGTCGTTCCTCACTGATTGGCCGAAGAAGGTAACAAACAAAGCAAATTGGAAAAAAAATGAGGCTTTGTCTCTAGCAAGGGGACAGAAAAGACTGCTAGTAAAAAAGGGGGAAAACCACCAAAAATAACTTTGTGACATCTATCACCTAAAATAGTAAATTGAGCACCAAATTTTTAATGAGGTGGTTGATGACAAACTAGTTTTGCCTAGGCCGACTTGGGGCACCCCGACCGTTATTTTTTTATAAACCATTCAGAAGTAGGAGCCCCGCGTAGCGGGGCTCCGTCGACCGGGTCTTCTCGACTCGGATGCAAGAACATAACAGTTAAATTTCTGGTGGTCATTAACTAAAAAATAAATTTTTGGTTCCAGTTTCACGATAAAATGGGGTTTAATTTTGGTGATCATTTTTTTGGCAACCAAAAGTGTTTTTTTTTGCCGTTACATTTTGCTAAATCTGGGGGTTCGTTAATTGTACGCCGTAAAAAAATAATCTAAATAAGTATGTGCTGAATATAGCGTTTAACTTACTTAACTTCCGTGGAGATCGGTTGGCAATGCCATCTAATCAAAAATCCTACCTAGAGTACTATCTAGATGTTACAGAGATAATATACTCCCTTCAACATTTCTCACGACCTGTCACACACACACACGGACTGATTCAGTCAGTCAGGCATCCTTCGAGCGTAGAATCTGAATGCGCCGAGCGGCAAATTGCTCACATCACGTGCTATGTGTGCAAGGAGTCAAGCATCATTTAAACTGTTACTTACTTCATTTACATGCGATTAAGTTACTAAACGACGCTACGTTTATTTATGGGTGAATTTGCATTTTGTACAGCTACGAATTATTTTTGGCATGTTAGTTTATTCAAACAGTTAAATGCACTGTACACGAGCACTAATATGTATACAACATGTTTAATTTATGTGCTAAGCAAAATTAAAAAGCGATTTTCAGTGAAATCACGGTTCTACTTTGAGATAAGACCTATTTTTACCCGACTACGGTGAAGCAAAAAGGAGGGTTATGATTTTGTAATTGTATGGCTTACGAAACACTATGTTATTTAATACGTAAAACGTTAATAAGCAGTGATAGCCGTGTCGTGTGACCGTCGGTCTGCTAAGTCATTGGTCTCAAGTTTGAACCCAAGACACGCACCTTTGATTTTTCTAATTCATGTGCATATTGTATATTTATCACTTGCTTCGGTGAAGAAAAACCTAGCAAGGAAACCAGCATGCCGGCTAGAAATTTCTCGACGGTATGTAAAGCCAAGTCAGAGGCCCATGGGCGACATAAAAACTTTGACACCAGGTTAGGCACCAACCACACGATTAAGAAAGAGGAATCAATACAGTACGAGAAAATCACTTTTAAAAGTTGCTTGTTGTATTCATATTAGTGCTCGTGACTGTATGTTTCTGCAATAGAATATCAATTATTTTATCTTTGCAAACGAAGTAAAATTCCTTATCCATTTGAATAAACTCCACTCTCACGTACACCATATACAGGTGCCTATCTTCTGGTGAACAAAACTATACCATAATGCTCCCCACAATTTCTTAAGCAACTCACACTCCACACAAAACATTGCAAGGGTTGGTGAAACCCCCGCTCGTCCCAGCCCTCACATTCCTTTGTTAACTTTGAAGGGGACCCGGAAAGTGGATCCAGTTTTTGAGGCGTTACTTAAGTGATGTGGTGTAACGAAAAATAAAATGTGACAAACCTAGCTTGTGGTTGAGTTTGAAGTGAGTGCTTGGACTTGTTTAACTTTTACAAGAAGAGAAGATACACTGCAAATTAAAATATAGCACAAATACCCGATAGCGCAAAAATAGAAGATGGATCGGTTAAAAGCGAGATCCTGTGGATACGAGATTCACAAGACCGATCCCCATGATAACGTTACATTAGTGGACGTCTATCAGCGGCATTTTGATGATGATGGCACACAATGCAAAACGGCACGGTTGGCGCAGTGGCTGAGCGATTAGCTAATGTGCTGCTTGTCGCGGATTCGATCCCCGCACGGAACAAATATTTGTTTGACGATATAGAAGAAATTCCTATAGTGAGGTAACGTATTAAAACAAAAAAGAAATGGTTCAGTCTTGTTCATTCAAAAACAACATAATATTATATACATATATTTAAATGTTTACAGTTCGACTAGACGTTTAGGCGGTTTTGTTATTTAATCTTATTATTTTAGATCTTGAATCTAAAATAATAAGTTTAAATAACAAAACCGTCACGATTTTCGGTTTCAAGTACCTTATATTTAGTAGCTGGCTGACCATTTCCTTAAGGTATTTTAATATATTAAAGCCAGCTCTAACGACACCCCTGAGAGTGCTCTGTGTAAGTGGTCTATTTATACAGACAAGAAAACGACAGTTAAAAATACATTATCTAAGAGATATTGGAGGATTACATTCATTTTGGAACAGTATTTGTCTCCTGTCTGTCACTTAAAAGTCCTAGGTAATAAGTGTGTAACATTGTTTGCAGCGGTGACCCAGTAGTGGCGGCCCCGACTTACGAACAGTAAGTCGTGGGTTCGAACCCAGGCAGGCGCATTACTTTGTGTAATTTATTTCATCACCACTGCTCTCAAAAACGGTGAAGGAAAACTCGTGAGGAAACCGGCATGTCCTAGAACCAAAATTTCGAAGACATGTGACATCTACCAACCCGTAGTGGGCCCGCGTGGTGGATTATAGCCCATTCCCTCTTAGAGAGGAAGCCGTGTGTCTCAGCAGTGGGAACGTTATAGGCTGATAATGCTAAACATTGTTTCGCCACAGTCGAAAAAACAAATGTGCCTTTCTTATGTCTTTGTACTAAATGCTACTTGAAAGGGAAACGTTTACTGGGTCAAATTAAATTAACTAGAGAAACTCCGCGGACATGATGGGTATAGGTATTATAAGATGATCATCATCTGCCTAGCCTTTTCCCAACTATGTTGAGGTCGGCTTCTAGTCTAACCAGATACAGCTGAAGACCAGCATTTTACATGGAGTGACTGCCTATCTGACCTCCGCAACCCAGTTAATACTGGGTCATAATATGACCCAGTATTAACATGATACCTTTTGATGAGACTGGTTTTCATACTTTCGGGCCACTGACTACATGTAACGACTGTCAAAGATCTACAAACGACAGCCGGGACCAACGGCTTAACGTGCTTTTCGAGAAACTCCACTGACCAGCCTAGGCAAGCGCGGCTTAACCTAAGGATTGATCCGAGCGGCTGTTATTATTTAGCCACCAGCTCCTCTCAGATATCTTAAGTTGATAAAACAAAAAAAGTTATTTGCCAATATTTTTTGGACAACAACCACATGTAGTATTTTACTTTACAACTTTCGTAACCTCCCACATCCAAACCCACCGCTACTTGCGCAGCTGACGGTCGGTTCTCTTATTAGTCATATAAGATCAACTATCGATGTCAATTTCAGCCGGCTTACTATGACTTTTTCATTTGCAACGCTGCCTCCCGGACTATAAGCGCGTGTGCCGCCGCGTGCACCGCGGCGGGCGACGCGGCGGGCACCGCAGCGGGCGACGTGGCGGGCACCGCGGCGGGCGACGCGGCGGCCAACGCGGCGGCCACCGCTGCTCCTCACGCACTGCACCACGCGCCGCGTCTCCGTAAACAACATCTTACATTGCCATAATTATGTTTGTGTTTGGGCATGCGGTAACGCGGGCCGCTGCATGCGCCGCCTCTCTGTAAACGGAAAATACGCCTCAAAGCGCCGCGCAATGCGCCGCCCGGCGCGCCGCGTCTCCGTAAATGAGCACTAAGTGCAGTGCAGCGGCCCGCGTGACCGCACGCCCAAACACAAACATATGGCAATGAATGATGCTGTTTACGGAGATGCGGCGCGTGGTGCGGTGCGTGAGGAGGAGCGATGGCCGCCGCGTCGCCCGCCGCGTCGCCCGCCGCGTCGCCCGCCGCGTCGCCCGCCGCGTCTCCCGCGGCTGCGCCCGCATGCAGTACAAGCAAACGCCCGTAAAATCGCTTCTCCGTAAACGCTCTCATACATTTCCTTATGTTTGAATATAAAGCGGGCCGCGCCGCTCAACGCGCCGCGTGTCCGTAAATGAGCCCTTAAAGTGGTCATACTACAGTTTCCTTTGTACTTTACCCGTGTTGTCAATATTACCGGTATTTCCCACGACTGGCGTGTCGCGAGTTTATTACCCCATGTCGACCGAACAGTATACTATATATAGATTTACTGCAAAAACATTTTTACGCGAATCGCTTAGTAAAATAAGGCAAGTAATAAAATAAGTACAGGGAACTTTTATTGGAGGAATTTCGTGTAATAATAGTCCTTCTAACCGTTTCGGTCACGGCGGCCAAACTCTACCCAGATTAGCCATCGGCGCGGGAGATATTATAGTGCACAAGAAGTGTGTGCGCTGATACAGGTGCACTCTCTGTTCCTTTACTCATAGACCGATGGGACAGCAATCCGACATGACTGCAGAGAGATCAAGCGCAGGACCAACGGCTTATCGTGCTTTAGGAATTTAATTTTCTAGGAATTTCGTGTAGTTTATGTATCACATGACTTTTATACAGGGTGTAACAGGACCCTTCACGAAGGCGTCAACCAAGCATTCTGTACATAAAACTAAGCAAAAATACGCAAAAATTATTTCTGGGAAACGACTTTTTTTTGGGGTGAAAAATCACTTTTTACGGTAGGACTCAATGTAACGCACTCAAAACATTATGCTGATGGATGGATTGAATAGTAAAAATCTAACATTAAAAACATGTATTAAAAAAAAATTGAAAAAATTGGAACTTTGACCCCAATATCTCCGTAACTGGAAGGTTCCCAGGTATGGTCTAGAACAAAAAAATGATCGCAATGACGGGGAGAACAATCGTTAAGGGACCAACCCGCACTGGGCCCGCGTGGTGGATTATAGCCCATTCCCTCTCATAGAGAGGAGGCCGTCTGTCCCAGCAGTGGGAAAATTATAAGCTGATTATGCTTAAGGGTCTTATTACACCCTTTATGTTACAGGTGTAAAATAAAAAAAACTTCATATAGGTGTCATGATTTTATTCCAAATCGGTTTTGAATATTACCAGGTCGGCCAAAGTGTTGTTAGGTTGTTCCATCAGGAATTCCGCAGTGGTGGTAGCTCGGAGTCTGGGTCTTGTGCCCGGTTGATGGCAGTAGATTCGTCCATGGAAATAAAAACGTAACTGGTGAAATGGGGGTGTACTATAAATAGGCATACCAGTTCTGCCTAAAACATCGTCGACTACAGGCGTGTTTATGTTTTGTTGTTGAAATATATACCCAACATTTTGAATTAAGGAGTTGGCTTCTTAGAATTTTGCTATGTTTCTTGAAGGTGTATTAATTTTGTGATCGATGTGAAAATTTGGTAATGTTGCTCGTCACTACGAGCACACCTACTTAATTAAACAAAAAATCCATTATTTTCTTCTTTCTTATGTCAATACTTGTTCTACACTGTGATGATTGATAAACCTTAAAGTGAATGTTGCTTATCTACACAATTTCTTTCTTCGTTGTAAATGGAAACACACCAAAAGATTTTTACAAAAATCAAACCCTGTTGCGTTGGGGTGAAAAAATAAAATACAATTCGCATAAAACAAATATTTCTTCGCTTTAGAAACTTTAATTTTGGCATAAATACTTTAAGGTGTCATTAATATTCCAAGCTGCCCCCTATGAGTGTGGAGGAAGGTACTGAAGTTCGAATGGGAAACTAAAGAAGCACGTGGGCAAAGTGGCGATGGCGTGGCGAAGGGCCAGTCTATTTAAAATATATTATACAAAACTTAAACAGAGTCACAATCTATGCAAATAAAAAAAAATGGACGTGACTGTTTCTTATTTCAAAATAACAGCTTTTTACTGAATGCATATGAAAGTATTTACTAAACGGTACTAATTATAACTACATTATATATTTTAAAAACAATTTTTAACATTTTTACTCTCTCTTTCTATTCCGGATAATCTCCGAAACGGCTGGACCAATTTTGACGGAACTTTCAGTGGTAGCTGATGTGATTTCGTAGCACGATGCCTACTTTTTTGGACTTTCAAGTAATGGGTAGCTCAATGCCAACATTTTGAAACCACCATACATTTGATCGCGTGATGCCAATAATCGCATTATGACAAAAAATATCTTAATACATTGTGAGTAATTTGGGCCACTTTAATTTTAGAACAAGGAATAGGGTTCCGTGCAAAAAATGAAAACCCTTGAAATTGTTTAAAAAATCCGATTCTAAAAGGGAATACATATTTTTTTATAATAATTTCACGCGGAAGAAGGTCGCAATGAACAGAGGGCCTGAAATGGCTGTTCTAACAGAATCATAATAAAAATCACGTTAAAATTTTAAATTCCTAAAATGGTCTTTATGGTTTAGAACACAAGGTTCATTATAAGAGTTTTTAATTTTTAACGTGATTCATATTATGATTCTGATAAAGCAGCCATTTTAGCCCCCCTGATAATTCAAAATAAAACATGAAAAGTTAGTCGTAACCCGTTTTCGTTGTCGACGAGGAAAACTCTCCGGAGGCTGTCAGTTTAACCACGTGGCATAGGCATCACGGTTTCAAAAGAATAAAAGAGAATCTTGCGAGGGTTTTGAAACCAGACAGTTTATTCAAAAATGCATTATTTCTCGATTCAAAGATGAAAGCATACGGTGCATACGGGAAATGAAGACAGAAAAGTTTAAGTTTGAATATTTTCTACTTCATAAAAATCTGAAATTCACTAGCATTCAACATATATAATGTGTAACAGAATAAACGCACAACCTCTTAACCCCTCATTGTATTCATCATTATGAACAACTTTCACTATGGGAGAAACCTCGAAATCGCGAAAAAAAAAACAGCTGTTCAGTACATTTTGTCGAATTATGCGCACAGAAATGTATGGGGCAGTCGATTTTTTTTTCCGCGATTTCAGTGTTGGTCCCATAGTGAAAGTTGTTCATAATGATGAGTACAACGACCCCTTAAGAGGTTGTGCGTTTATTCTGTTACACATTGTATAGCTATATAGCTTTGCACAACTGTTCTTTATAAAAAGAAGGTGAGTACTAAGAGAGGATTCTGTTTGATCATTAATCGGCTGAAGAGGTTATCAATCAATCTAGCCTTTTTTCCAAACTATGTTAGAGTCGGCTTCCAGTCTAACCGGATGCAGCAAAATACCAGTATTTTACATGGAGGAACTGCCTATCTGACCTTCAAAACCCAGTAACTGGGAAATACGATACTCCTTGGGAATACTGGTTGTCAGACTTTCGGGTCACTGACTTATATAACCTCCTGACCGCCTGTCAAATATCTAAAAAGGCAGCTGCAACCGACGGCTTAACGCGCTTTCCGAGGAGGAAACTCGGTATGTCATGATGGGAACCCATCCACAGACTAACCTCAGCAAGCAGTGCTTAACCTTGAAGATCGACCCGTGAGGCTATTATTTAGCTACGAGCTCCTTTCAATTGAGGAGGTTAAATAAAGGATAAAAGTTTGTTTAAATACACCGGCACCCATCATTGGTAGTCAACCTAATAGATTCAGAAATAGGCCTCCTTTTGACTTGTTAAATCGATAAGACGTTTGCTTAACGTTGGTCAATGCCAGTTAAATTGGTTAGGTCAAGATTAAATACCCAAATGTCTGGGTAAACTGTTAAACAAGAGGTCGTACCCTTGTAGCGGTCGGAAGGTTGATTAACTTATTACTGACTGGCTGTTGCCTGCGACTTCGGTCGCGTTGGTCCCGCTTAACCTGCTTTTCGAGACACGGAGGAAACTCGGTAGGTAATGGATGGTCATCCATCCACGGAAAAACCTAGGCAATTGAGCTGAGCGGCTGTAATTAATTATTTAGCCACGAGCTCCTCTATTGAAAACTAAATCATAAGTAAGGAACGATGGAGTTCCTAAACCAAACATGATAAGACGAGTGCATATAGTAAACACAAATATTACCTCAAGACTGGAGAGGAAGTGAAGGAAATGGAATATAAACAGAATGGGACATTTCCTTTAGTTATCGACTTCCACGAACGGAACAGCTTAAAAGTAGCAAATGGAGAAAGTAGGTCAGCCTACATGGTTGTTTGTTCTTTAACTTGATTTCTATTGAAACATTCCCGAAATGACTATTTTATAGATACTCGTATTTATAATATCAAAAAGCTTTCTGTAATGTATCAGAAACCCGGCCAAGTCCGTGTCAGGCCACGCACAGCTAACGGTTCCGTAGTCGGCATGAATGTTCCAAGCTCAATTTGGATTTTAGGCGTAAAAATGCCATCAATATGCACAGAAGCGTGTTTTCGTCTCTTGGTTGCATGTACTTTTCATAATTTCACAACACCATTGTTTATCCATGCACTCGTTCGGATATCGGTTATTTTTATCGATGTAGCCCCAATAGTTTCCAAGTATTAGATGGACTGATAGATATTTCAAAATTTGTAAGGGTTCCGTTTTAGATACTCAACCCTGAAAATGGTTGAGTTAGCTACGTCACAAAACAAAGTATACTAGAATTCGAGAGAAACCAATTTCGCTAATGGGATGGCAAACAAACAGTCTCGAACGTGAAGTCGCTATTATTAGTTTCATATTTCATAGGTACAGACTAGACTACTATTATATAGAAGGTATTAAGTACTAAAAAGAAAGCAGAGAAAACTACATCATTACGTACTTGTAGGGTTATTTTTTTGGACCTATAATCTGTCGAAAAAGGTTTTTTTGGTTCTGCCCAAATATGGTTACGAAACGAACGTTTATCTTATTACATTGTTCCGAATCGTTAGCAACAGTCTATAATTGGTTGGGTGAACTAACTCTGCCTTCGCCTTTGGGTAATGTAGGCGTGATGTTATCTATACTATAATATTATAAAGAGATAAAATTTGTTTGTAAGATTGTATGCAGTAGGGGGTAATCTCTGGATCTACTGAACCGATTTTGAAAATTCTTTCACTAGTAGGAAGCTACATTATCCCCGAGTGCGATAGGCTATATTTACAACGTGCCCGTGGGATAATTCCCAACCAAAACGCGAGCGAAGCCGCGGGCAACAGCTAGTGTTTTATAGATTTATATGACTTTCAATTACATTTGTCCTGATGTTCCTCAGAAAGGTTAAGCGCGTAGTAATCTTTACCGGCTTGTGTGACGACCAAATGTATTAACGTGGATGGAGCAAAAAGCGTGAATGAGTAAATTAAGTTTTATCAGTCGTTACGGGTAGTCAGAAGCTCGAAAGTAAGTGGTATCGTGTTACCCAGTAACTGCGTTGAGGAGGTGCTGCTATTCAGCTGCATTTGGTTAGACTGTAAGCCGACTCTAACAGGTTGGGATAAGGACACATTGTGTTTGAGTTTTCATTGTTGGAGTCCCACCATCCACAGACCTTGAAAGAGAACTTTTGGCCGGTAGGTGTCGTATACTGACAATTCCGTGGGTGGTTACGCGACACCACTCAGGAAAACACGACGCCGTCGACGATACGTGTATAGTTATACATTAATAAGGTTTTTAAATGCGTTAGTTTATTAATATATAAAATCATTTTATTATTATAAGGCTAGGCAAACCATACCTATACCAATGACTTTCGGCACCTCCACCATATAATAATGTTAACGTAGAAAACATTCGGGAGCGTTCGGTTTTTTCCGAAGCCAACTAATAATGTGTCGTGAGTCAACACGAATGTTTGCTGGCAATAAAGCTGCCTTGTTTGTTCATATGCCCAGCATTGAACATGTGCTTGTGTTGCGTCGAGTCCAGAGATAGGACATTTATTTAGGTCAATATTTGGTCATGGTTATCGAAGTTACCGGTAAGTTTTGACCTATTTTATCGTGTGGTTAGTGCCTGGTGTCAGAGTTTTATGCCGCCCATAGGCCTCTGACTTGGCTTTAGATACCGTCGAGAAATATAGATATTTCTCAGGCTTGCTGATTTCCTCACGAGGTTTCCTTCACCGAAGTAAGCGCGTTCATGGCTGCTATACGGCCAGGTAATTCCTTTTTGTCTTTACACCTGTGATGATTGTCCGACTGAATTCGGGTCAGTATTGACTCGATTCGTAGAGAGTTGCAGCGTGCAGAAACTAAAGAGGGCAGCACAAGACGACAAAAGCGACACGATGCGGATTTTAAAGGAAACTTACCAGTCCTGTCAGTTCAGTTCAGTTGTTACCCGCTATTATAATATTATTCTTCAAAATATGATTAAAATGATAAAATATGGTTTTCGTGCGATCAACAATGATTTGCAGCGTGGCCAGAATACAGTGAAATGAATCAAATCAATCAATCAAAATATTTTTATTTCACATAGGCCTAGATGGGCACTTATAAAACGTCGACAAAAAGGTGCACAGTTCGGGTTGGTCGTTTCCTATGGAGAAGAACCGGCAAGAAACTCCATGGTTACTCTTGAAAAGCCAAAAGCTGTTCGAGTCGGGGCATGTTTTCGATGTTACGGAGACAGTTGGCCATGAAGGAGAAGCTGTATAATAGCAGGCAAAATTGTTGCCCAAACCAAAGTTTCAAATGTATGTATGACGTTAAAGATATAAGAATAGTAAGGTAAGGTAATCTTAGTTTATTCCATCTTTGGAAATGACTCGTTATTCAATATTTTCTCTATTCTAATAAATACCCGTCCCTTCAGCTTGATTGCAACAGAAACATTAAAAGTGCAATTTGTAAATTAAAGGCAGGTCTGTCCGGAAGATGTAAGTAAGTCGACGCCTTAGTATATTACGTGTATTTTCCAGAAACTGCTGAATCGAAAACTAGTCATCCAATCCATCAATCATCCATCAACAATGGGGCAGACCATCCTACCGACAGTTCTTGGGTTACGATAGGGGTCTGAAAATGGATGGGTTATTTCCAGCACCAGTACCAAGTCCAAAACTTGCCAATTTGATGAAACAGTTAGAATCTAAGGATATATCTATGCTTTTATCCATTTTCCTGGTTTATCATTTAGCCAGGGCATGTGAGTGCTATCATTGGGAAAATGGTAAAATCTTACACCATCGTATTTATGTTTATTATTCTTGAATGTGTTATAATATAATATCTGTGGTTAGAGCATTCAGAAATACAACAACATATTTTAATGACTATTTTTAACAAAAATATATATTTTAATTTAATTCACAACTTGTCACATAATTGACATAAAGTAAAAGTTTCAGTTAAAAGTCACTAGAGGGCAATGGTATCGCCACGCACGCTGCCTGTTGCGCAACGTCTTCGTATGGCAGTTATTTGATGTGGTAAGTCCGCTATGATATTTGTAGCGTGTTTTTTTTTCCAAAGGTGGGCTTGAGGAAGGTTTTAAGTTCTGGGGCGTTACTATGACGTCTTAAAGCAGAAGTAATTCCAGTGTGGGAGAGAGACAGAGCTATACAGGTCGTCTAGCGCCATCTCTTTCCCACACTGGAATTACTCCTGCTTTAATACGTCATGGTAGGCCACCTGTCCTGTATTAGGTAAACCAATCGCATGGGTTTTCATTCCTGAATATTTCTGCAGACTTAGTACGAACGCGCGTCGTTAACGTAACAGAGCATTTTAAATTTTAACTTCTTTCTTTTACAACTCTTATTACAAGGCAATAAAGTCGACATCTGCACTCTAGAGTTAAAGACACATTTTTCATTGACAAAGTAAATGCTGAATTGCAATTATCGCGCATTAGCGGAACTTTAATACTAATCTAGTTAGTTCGATTCTAGATGCCGCCGCCGTCGCGTAGACCAAATTCGGTAAACTTATACCGAGAGATACAAGGGAGATTATAGAAAGTCACACTTTCCCACACTGGAATTACTCCTGCTTTAAGAAGTCATGGTAGGACATTTTCAAATGATTTTAGGCTGCATGCTACCTGTGCTTTCCCTACCATCTGGGACCATATGTACTTACAGAGCACATTTTGTTGATCTTGTGTGGCTAGAGACATTGCATTTTCACAATTTGTGAGAAATGCAGAAAGGCCGTCCGTCCTACGTCCTTCGCAATACAAGGTAATTTTGTCGGACATTTTATCATTTTCTTTTTCGATTTAACGGACATAGCCATTATGATAATTATGCTGGACAACTTTTAATTTACGAACAGTAGAATACGTGAAACAGTATAGATACGAATAGTTATAAAACTAAAGTAATAACTTCGAAATACGATTCGGAGGCGCAATTCACTTTGAAATTAAAGATACAAGAAACACTCACAGTAACACGAAGCTTGGTTTTGCATTAACGTTGTTGCGATGACGCGTGGGAGCTGGAATTTTCACACGGTTCACTGTGGAACTCCTTGGTCAATTGGATGTGGTGAGTTAGACCCTGGAGCTAGTGATGGTGTTGGTGACGATGTCTGGAGCGGGCTCACGCTGAAGAGCGGAGACTAACCGTCGTCCAAGGTAGTGATGCAAGCCTAGCTTTAGGCCAAGTCTTACTGTCTGTCAATGAATGGGTGGCTCGAGATCCGGGAGACAAGTGCCTGTCTGACTCAACGTCATAAGATTTTGCCTCTGCAAGTATCCCACTTATTCCGTCGTCTTCTAAAAAAAAATAGTTTTTACCGAACCACCTAATAAATCACAATAATCTACAATTGCACTTTCGATTAACGTTTAACCCAAAAATACACCAACAAATAATGACTTTCTATAAACTCCCTTGTATCTCTCGGGATAAGTTTACCGAATTTGGTTTAAGTACAACAACATCCATTTATTTTCAGGCTTCTTTGGCCCATAGATATATACCTTACATACTAACATACATATTATTATAAAATACAAATTGTGTTAGTAAATAGAACCTTAAAACTATGTTAGTAACACTTCACTTGTCCACTATGTCTTTGTGCGTTCAGGTGGCACTTGCCCGTGGAAGCGACGGAACACCACTCCTTGCGGCCAAAAGTCCTCCTCCAAGACGAGGTGCAGATAACACGTTGGTATACGCACCACGAACGCCTTAAAGTTGACGTTGTGGCGCGACTCAAGCAGCTGCTCTCTCGCCACGTACTTGGTCTTCCGACGCACGTACTCCATGATGTCCTCCGCCGTAGTGGTGTAGTGTAGGCGGGAGATGTACACCGGAGTGTTCGGCTTCGCGGCACGAATAGGCACGTTGGGCTCCGACGGAGCAGTACCGCAGAAGTTCTTATTGGTACGTTGACGGCGCTTCCTCCTCAATACCGCCACGAAACCATCTTCAGCCCGAAACGATGCCTTTTCAGGCACGGGCTTCCCAGCGGGAGCAGTTATGCCCGCGACTACGCTAGCGAAATCTCCAGGTCGAGATTTTGCAGGCACTGCAGAAACAGGCAGCGCGTCGAGCGCGGTGTGTTACGCGACGGCGGCGGCGGCGGCGTCTAGAATCGAACTAAGTAGATTAGTATTAAAGTTCCGCTAATGCGCGATAATTGCAATTCAGCATTTACTTTGCAAATGAAAAATGTGTCTTTAACTCTAGAGTGCAGATGTCGACTTTATTGCCTTGTAATAAGAGTTGTAAAAGAAAGAAGTTAAAATTTAAAATGCTCTGTTACGTTAACGACGCGCGTTCGTACTAAGTCCGCATAAAATATTCAGGAATGAAAACCGATGCGATTGGTTTACCTAATACAGGACAGGTGGCCTACCATGACGTCTTAAAGCAGGAGTAATTCCAGTGTGGGAAAGAGATGGCGCTAGACGACCTGTAGCTCTGTCTCTTTACCACACTGGAATTACTTCTGCTTTAAGACGTCATAGTAACGCCCCAGATATAAGCAATGCTAATGAAAGTTTTTTCTTGGTGGTAAACCTTAAGAGGGCCCTTCCCGGCGCGTCTATCGTCAACGCGAGCATGGTCGAAAAGCTTGTTGTTTCATCCAGAGCCACAGCGGCGATTTTCTTTCAACTCCCCTGTCTTACCCCGCCCCGACCCCGCACAATTCGTCTCCCGGACACCTCATACGGCTTAACGCAATGACATAGAACGAAAAATAGTGTTCGAAAATTTCTTAAACTTGTTCACAATTTCTATCATGATGATTTCTTTAGTTTTAGAGTTTAAAAGTACATTATGAATGGCCAAAGTTCAGGTAAAATTTGTGCAAAACAGCCATTTTTGCAGGCTTATGCTGAATTGGTTTCTAAATTTTTTTATTTTTTGCTCCCATAGAAACCTAGATATATAGTGCACAAAACCCCTATTAGTTCAAAAAAATCAAAGATAGATCTGTAACAACTGCATAATCACGTACGAGCGTTTGTATGAAAAGTATGACGGGTTGGCCGCTCTTAAGTCATTTTTCACCTCACTATGTGTATTTTCCTAGATTTTACGCGACATAACTCTATAAACCCTTCTATTTTGAAAACAATCCTGTCTGCCATAATATAAACTAGACATTTCAAACATGATTGTTCCCGCAAATGCAAATAAACGTTATGAGAATGTCATATGAGAGCTGGAGGCTTGCTACCGGTAAATTCATCTCGATAAGGTAGGTATTATTACATTCAGTAGGCCGCATGAAATGCTTAGTTTGTTTACCTACTGGATTTTGATGTGTTTAGTTTATTAAAGTGTATTTTCTAAAAGGCAAAGCTTTTTTATTGATAAAGAAAATATTTTGTAGTTTTGAATTCTGTCCTTTTTTAGGGTTCCGTACCCGTGAGATACCAACGGGACCATAATACTAAGGCTTCGCTGTCCGTCCATCAGTCTGTCAGCGGGTATTACAGATCATGAGATTCAGCCCGCTGTATTTCAGATCCGTAAAAGGTAAACAGTTGAAATTTTCACAGAATACGTAGGTACTTCTATTGCCGCTATAACAACTAATTAATAATTAAAAAATACCGGCCAAGTTCGAGTTGAACTCGCGTGGAGTGGGTCCCGTACAATGCCAAAGTCAAATGTTTCTCTTCTTTCATGAATAAAATCAAAACTATTTATTTTACATAATAAAAAAAAAACCTAATTTGTCCCCCGAAATTGTATTTAAATAATATTTATTTTCTTAGCACATCTGTGTTTGGATCATAGAATTACATCATCCTACCAAATTTCACCTGATTTGGTCCAGTAGATTCGGAGCAAATTGGCTGTGACGGACGGACAGACAGACACACGAGTGATCCTATAAGGGTCTGATTATATCTTGTACTATGGTATGGTACTAAACCTTCATGCGCTACTCCGACTCGTACTTGACCGGTTTTTCTAGTACCTATTCAAACCTCAGTTTGTCCCATATAGTTTTTTGATCCTTATATTAAACAGGATCGATATTTCAGCAAAAATCTTTTTTTTTTTGCCATTTTTTTGCCAAACGCTTCTTCTAAAAACTTTGAATATTAATTGTTATGAGTAGTATCAAAAAAAAAACAAAATCAAAATCGTTTATTTTCTTCAACAAGATTACAACTATTACTTTGTGATTGGAGCCTTCTTTTAAGCAAACAATGCCTGTATTAGAAGACTCCGCTCTTCCATAACAAAAGAATGAAAACTATTAATAACATGTCATTAAGGTAATTAAACAAGATTTGCATAAAGTTTGTGTTTGTGTGCATAACTTATTCTCTAACACGCAGGCACACAAACATACACACAAACAAACACAAACATACACACAAACAGACACACACACAGTGTGTCTGTTTGTGTGTATGTTTGTGTTTGTGTGCCTGCGTGTTAGAAAATAAGTTATGTCGTAGGTTTCAAGAGCTCTTCCGTTTCCTCATAATTAAGTGGTTTGATCCATTTAAGTATCTTTTCCTGCAGCTACATCGGTAAGGTACCTACTCATTGTGCCCCATCTCAAAATTCCATCCCGCATTTGTGCAGCTAGAATTTTCATTGACCAATGAGCGTGTCTTATTCGACAATTCAACGAAAATGACAATGATCATGCTGCCAAAATTATCGATTCATGCCGAATGTAATTAATCAAATGTAGATCTAATTTATCCATAACCGCAACTGAATTACGGGAACTGTCCATCATTTCATTACGAGTTTCAGATATCATACGTTCGTATGTATGTGCATATTAAAGGTATTGTACAGACCTACTATCTATGGAAAGATTTAAATTGATAGATACTGCATTGTTATTTATGTTTTATTAGTTTTTCTCGGTCACTCGACATGCAGAAAATCTATACTAATATTATAAAGAGGTAAAATTTGTTTGTAAGTTTGTATGTAGGGGGGTTTGGTGGGGGGGTAATCTCTGGATCTACTGAACCGATTTTGAAAATTCTTTCACTAATAGGAAGCTACATTATTCCCGAGTGCCATAGGCTATATTTACAATGTGCCCCTGGGATAATTTCCGACCAGAACGCGAGCGAAGCCGCGGGCAACAGCTAGTCATATATTATCGCTCCATTCGTGCGCGTCCTTTGCCCCGGTCATCTAAACCTTTAAATCTTTGCATATATAGTCATCATCTGTATAGCTTCTTTCCAACAAGTTGGCTTCCAGTATAAAAGTTGCAGCTGAATACAGCCGCATTTGCCTATAACTAATCAAAACCGGTGTCTATTGCAAACAGAAGCGTGAAAAATTCAGTTTTCGAGAGGGCTTCTTACTTATGGTTTTTCCCACAATTCCCTTATCTCAAGATATTTACTATCATTATTTATTTATACGCCCAGAACCTGCCTGTCTGTCAGTTAACTCAATTCCAGGTAGGCGACAACCTAGGATTGCGCTCATATGGTAATTTATCAGACCTAACTCAGTCAGGCTAGTTAGGATAAGTTTCGCTGACCACAATAGAATGTCCTTTGCACTATATTGTATTACATAGGTATTATGTAAACAAATAGATGCTTATTTAACGTTTTACCTATTTATGTAATGTGGTTATTGACTTACAGCTACTACAGGTAGACCTACTGAAATGCTTTAGGGTTTTTACCTCTGAATCTACCATTCGATATAAATATCATCATAATTGTGTTCATCATTATCTTATTGTAAAAGTGCATTACTGTTTATTTTTCATCATTTTATCAACCATATTTTATAAAGAATATGTAACTAGCTTGCCTGCGGCTTTGCTTGTGTGGAAATTCAACATAGCCCTCCCCCAAGTGTCGACACATTGACCGGCCCCGTGCGTCTCGCATCCAGCGGATCCCTGCAACCTTCACCAGGTCATCGGTCCACCTAGTGGGAGGCCTTACAACGCAATGTCTTTTGGTTCTAGGTCGCCACTCCAGAACTTTTCGGCCCCATCGGCCATCCATTCTGCGAGCAATGTGGCTACGTCGATAATCTTGGTTCTCTTGCGGACTTCTCTTATTCTTTATTGCACACAAAATTAAAAAAATATATATACACACAAATTGCAAATTATTATGTCTACAACGGCGAGCTTAACCTAGAATTGTTTTTTTCTTACAACAAACATAACTTCGATTGCGAAAATAATTAAACGGGAGAGAAATATTTATAAATATACTATGTCCTAAATAAGGTCATGGACTACCTGTACTGTGACCCAAAATTTGAACGAAAGGTAAAGGCAGACAGGTTTTTTTTTTGGAGATGGCTTCTCGCTGTTTAGCCTCTGAGGCTGGCTACTGCTTAACCGGGAAAATCCTGTGGATGCCTTAAAAATGAATCTAAGGCCTCCAGCCAGGGGCTTAAAATTATATGTAAAAACTAAGAAAGAAAAAAAAAAGAAAGAAAATATATTTATTTGTCGCAGGGACATGACGTGCATCATACAAAATGATAAAAACACAAAAAAAAAAAATAACAATAAACATACAAAGCATTAAAAAAAAAGACGTTCGTAGCTTGCACGTCGTGACTGCGACAAGCAGGTCCAACCACCAGGCTAAGCGACCACTCGCTAAGGGCACCCACTGTGGGGTAAACGGCAGACAGGTTTAGTTTCTTATGTATAATAGTACCTCCGGATACAGCTCTTTGCAATATCTAATTTAATAACCAAGCTTTCGATGGAGCTTTCAATTAAAACGCAACAATTACTGACATAAAAAACATGGCAACAAAATAAAAAGCAGAAAGTTTAAAAAAATGGCCGCCGACCTCTGAATAACTCCTCCAACTAAATGTATAACGCATTTTCCGTAACCCGGTCTCTTTACGTGGCTTTCAGTTTTCAGTGCAATGCTTCAGTGAAAGGTACGTTTTGCGCTTTTATACGTAAAAAGCGGAGTTTCACCTATGTGGAAATACTGAAAAAGAGAAAAAAACCCGACCGAAGTGGAATTATGCAGTGACACGGAACTCGAGGAATACCGACGACAAGTTGACTGGACTTAGGGCTGTTGAAATATTGGATTGTGTCCGTTATATGTATAGGCTGACTGGTAATTAGTGACCGTTACTTAAACACGTGATTGTAATCATGAACAAAAAACCTTCCCAAAAAAACATATTTTTTAAATACTGATTTACTTTTTTCGCAATAACACAAAAGCCGTATGAAATTCGCCGCGCGGGTGCTCTGCCTACCCTGTTCCACGGTACGATAGCGATAACGAGACAGGACGTCGTCACGCAGCTAACAGCTGATAGGTCATAGGCGCGCGCGCACGAATTCATACGGCTGTTGTGTTATTGTGATAAAAGTGAATAGGTATAAAAAAATATGTCTTTGGGGAAAAAACAGCTGTTCAGTAAATTTATGTTCGCCTAACTCGTTAAAATGTACTGAACAGCTGTTTTTTTTTTTTCGCGAATTCAGGTTTGGTCCCATACTAAAAGTTGTTTGTTATAATGAGTACAATGACCCCTTCAAAGGATTTAAACGACTTAAATTTAACATTGTATATTTAGGTCACTTTAACGATGTAGGTACTTAAATGACTGCCTCGTTGGTCGAGTGGTCTTAAGCGCGACTGCTGAGCATGAGGTCCTGCGTTCGATTCCCGGGTCGGGAAAAGTGTTATTGGGTTTTCCCTTCAGGAATTTGTCAGAAGCAGCCACGGACGCTGGATTTGTACCCGGCTGATGGCAATAGGCTCGTGCCTATTAAATGGGACTTCGAACGTAACTGGCAAAATGTTGGTGTACTATTAAGTAGTAGATCTCATGTTTATATTTATCTTTGTTAGGATACTTCTTGTATCGGTTATACTTTCCAGTACGATTATTTCCGACCACAACGCAGGTGAAATCCCGGTTAAACCTTGATTATCTATAAAATATGATAAAAACCGTAGCAGCCCTACCATGACTTGATTGCGGCCACGCCATTATGATTTTAGTTTTCAGTTGAATTACAGTTCGTCGTTACGATACGAAATGCTCGGAGAGGTAAAGTTAGTTTAGGTACTTCTATTTAATTATCTGTTCACTCGCGCGGCTTTTGCCACATTTTGATTAAGTTTTCTGAGTGTAATTTATTTGGGGACGCCAACTGGTGATTTTCGGAGACCCACGCTAAATCGTCACTGTTTTGACTGAAGTTGGTCAGAAGGAATTTTAGGTCTTTTTATGGAAAAAAAAAACGTGTTTCGCCTCGTTTAGGTTCGAAAGCCACTTGTTCTCCCCGTTATTGTGATATTTTTTTTGTTCTGGACCTGGGAAGTTTTCAGGGAGATATTGGAGGTCAAAGTTCCAAGATTTTTTTTAAATACAAGGTCTCAATGTTATAACTTTGCTTTAAATTCCTGACCCCTGTACTATTCAATGCATCCATTAGCACAATGTGTTGAGTGCATTAATTAGAGTGAGCGCCACCGTAAACCGGTGATTTTTCACACCAAAAAAGTCGTTTCCCAACAATAATTTTTGCGCACCCAGTTCGATGTACAAAATTCTTGGTTGACGGCTTAGTGAGTGAGTTTATTTATTATTCACAAAATCCACAGCTCTTTACAATTTTATCTTAAACTATATAAATTAATCCTACATCCAATTACGGATTTACAATTTAATAGCTATACAGAACATTGCGTGAATGACTGTGTAGGAGTGTGCATGAAGAGTTTCAAATGTGTGTGTGAGTATGTCATAGTGGTGTGATAGGATCCGTTTACATCCTTTATAGCTCTTACTAACCGCTCAGGAAATTGTACGTCTCTATTGCTAATGGCTACCAAGTATTGCGCATTATATGATTATATTATAATCAATTATTCCATTGTTTGATAGCTGATCGATTTATTCAGTCAGGCAACTAATCGAACTCCTACAAAATGCCATTGACTGCAACTATGTACTACTTGATCAGTTATTTTAGCTTTAACATAAACCTTATGACAAGGAAAGTAAAGTTCAATGTACCTTATACAAAATCGGAGTTTAGTTTACTATGATATACTAGTAACTACGTAAGTATGACATGGACCCCACACATACCACACGCGAGATTTTTTGTTTTCAAAATTTTTGGCTATTTTCTTTGGCAATTTATTTAGAATGCTTGGAAGAGCAGACGTTGTTTTAATATGCGCACAAGCATACAAGTTCATACTGATTAGGAGCTCGACTAAACTATCAGCCGAAAAAATTGTGTAGTCTGCGGGTACTATAAAGCAATGTGCACTCAAATCAACTCAACAAACTTACTCAGAGTCATATTTATAAAGTACGCTAGGTAATAGAAATCGTTCATCTGTGTCAAAGCTATTCAAGAAAGCGCTTTAAAGCGTTATTTTGCACAGCGTTCCATATTGCTTCGTATATAAACTGGTGACTGGTTATTTTAGTATTCAATAACTTCCAAAGTATGTATTTCAGTTTAAATATCGTTTAGTTGGTTTGCATGTTACAGTTTGAACGTATAAAGTGTTAGTTTAGTGCTGTACCTATACATTTGTGTACAAATTGTTTTTGTTCCTAAAATGTAGATTGGGTACAGTAGTTAAAAGTGATATAAAGATAAGTGTACGGGCTTAATACCTAAAACTAGGTACTACGAGTACTTCTGAGATTATAGGCGTGATCGATGATATTTTTGTATATGTGCTATTGGTCTTGTGGTCAATCGCGACTGATAAGCGTGGGTCTGTGTTCTATCTAAACTGTTGGGAGTTTCTATTAGGAAATTCTTAATAGAAACAGAGCGTTGCATGTTCAGCGGGCATGTTCACCGTCGCTACCGTCGACAGGCTCGACTGTCCATACACAGAAGCTGCAGTGACTTGCACGTCACCTACAGTGTATTGTTGCGTGTTTAATGTACCTATCATTGGTCCTATCTTTTGAATTCTGTGTGTATTAATGAGTTCTTGTAACTTGAACATTTTCACTTTCCTCAAAATTCAAAATCAAACTATTTATTGCAATAAGGCCATTAAAATGCAGTTTTGGAGGTCAGAATTGAATCTATTTCTCAGTGTTTCTATGTATATGTTTAGTTTAGTGTACGGAATGGAGTCGAAGACATTAATAACAATTTATTACACACCCTATTTTTCTCGTTTTCCTCCCGCAGTGTGTTGATTACGTCTCAGTAGTTGGTAATACTGTTTTCGTGCTCAACACTTTCGTGGCTTTTCGACTTGTTGCAGTTTTCGTGAAAAATGCTCGTGGTTGGAGTGTGGGTCGTTCGTTAGCTTTTATTACCGTCATTTGTTTGTGGGAAAGATTCTGTTATTGCTGCAATTTTCCTCGAAATCTGTAGCGCTTTGCGAGTTTCTTCATTGATTGCTTTTGAGTTTATTTCGTTTAAGTTATCCAATTCTTAGGAAAAATTAAAGGAATTCCGATTCGGAGAACTATAATCGACAGATTGATTGTCAGAATTTCTTTGAAATCTTTTTATCATTATAAAACGAGCTCGATTTCTGGGTCAGCTATTATCGATAGCAATATTATTTTTAACTTTTTTATACTTCTCATTGTTTGGTATGTAATAAATAAGAAGCCCGGTAATAAACTTGTACGTTCTACGACGCTAGTTTAAAAAAAAAAAAAAAAAAAAACTAAGGGTAAGGCATCGCACTTTTCCATGATCCTGTCCTTTTCTGTAACATTCTCGGAGCGTGCTGTCGACGGCATCGTCGATTCTGCCACGTGCTTATAGCATTTTCGTCCTTTTTCTCGCTCTATCAAATGACGACAGAAAAGGAAAGGAGCATGGAAAAACGCGATTCCATGACGCTAGATGAGGTTCAACCCTAATAATTATGCTTACGTATATAGTTTGGTCATGTTGAGAGAATGAATGAAAGGCGGCTAACAAAGTATTTTGATGTATTTTGATGTTCCTAATACAACTGAAAGAAGTTAATTTTACGTAATTATGGCTAGACTGGTGCCATTATATAATTTCCCATTACCACGTTAAAACTACGTCACACCAACATAGCGGTCGTTGACATGCCATGCTGGTACGGTCAACAACACGTAGAACTACGAAAATCGACCTTAGTGCGACTGAAGAAATGTGCTTTGAAGTCAATGTTAAATTGTTAACATATTCCTGCGGTTGACTGTACTCCAAACATTGACTGAAAATGCCAGCCTGTAAACAGTCCGTGTTCTGCCTTTAATATTATGAAAATAATCTCATTTGTGTCTAATACTTTGTTTTTCATATTTTTATCAAAGTTCTTATGAAACTTTTCTTTGTAATATTTACAAAAATCTAACTTTTTTTTGTATTTAAGATAGCTGAACGGAGGAGAGAATTTACATACATAAGTTTCAAGTCCTGGAGAGTTTATTAAGCTCTCTTGAAAAAGAAAAACTTTCTATTTACTTTCCAATTTGTAAGATAGATCGGTACAGTGCCTAATGTGCTTATCAATACTGTGTAACAAAACATCACACATCTAAAACCAACATCCATCAATTAATTTGCTTGTCAGAGCCTGTTGACTTCTGTAATGTACAGTCGACTAAATCTACTCGTTCGTAAAACAAAACTCCGTGCACACGATGACTACATCTGTTTACCACCCCTATTTGTGCGAACTATAGTAGTAAATAGAGCGGGGGGGGACATTTTACCAATTTGGAAGTGTCTATCTTTTAAAAGACTGACTTTGAGAAAAAATGAATTCAGGAACCTCTATGTCATTTTTAAAGACCTATCTGTAGACACGCACGTATAGGTTTGATGAATTCTTTTTTTTGTTTCAGTTCTATGTATGTGGAGCCACCCTTAATTTTTTTAAATTTTATTTGTGTACCAAAAATGTAAAGCAGTTTACAGAATACATCTTACCTACCAAGTTTCAACTGTGTAGTCCTAATAGTTTCGGAATTAAAGTGGCTGTGACATACACGGACAGACAGTCAGACAGACATGACGAATTTGGGTTTTTTGCCATTCGGCTAGGAAACCCTAAAAATGGACCGAAAAAATAAGCGAGCTTCTTTTATTAAAATAATGTTTAATTTATTAAAAAAAAATCGCGCTCTTTTAATGATCACAGATGTTGTTTGACCATCCTTTTTCGACCGATAGGAATGAAACAAAAAATAAAAAGACCAAGCAAGAGAAAGTGTATAAAGCGGCTGGGCGCTGCAAGTAGGAATAGTCCTTACTGTGGTCAGACGCAAATTTGGATGACTGTACATATATGTGAGCCTCAGCGGTAACAAGTGACGTTCGTTTTATAAAGCTGCAAGGATCTTTTGGCACGTGGCTAAAATTGGAACGCCAGCGCCATCTTAAGTTTACAAAACATAGCAACATAAATTCGCCTCCTGTCAACGTCATTCAAACGCCAAAAGATTTATGTATTATATTATTGCGTCACAATCTATTTCCACTAACTCTAGAAGTCACAGCAATTTGAAACATAAGAACACTAAATATGTAAATCCGCCGACAAAAAACCTACCACCGCATAATATTTATACTTAGATTAAACAAAGCTCGGTAAATATTGGCGTGACACGCAAATTAAGCAGTCTATAGCTTCAACAAGGTCAGGAACATACTATACTCTTTTCACATTTATTTCACCTTTGAAAGCAGCAACCCGAAATGACCTTAGAACACTTAAAATAAAGATTACTGTGGTTTGATAGACTTGTCTGTTAGCAAACCTTACAAAAATAAAAATAAAGACCGGTAGCTTTTGACTGGTTGGTTCGTTCGAGATGGTGCACGGAAAGAGTACCTGGAAATATATTGAGGGAGGGGCGGGCTTTGCCCAGCAGTGGGACATCCATTGCTAAAAAAAAAACAGTGACGCAAAGTGAGATAAATTAAATTTGAAATGACTGTAGTATGATTCATATCCATATGTTAGTTCGACCGAGAATTTGAACGGTCGGTTGCGTAATCAATTTTGCGTAGTTCATGGAAGTTATTTCAGTAGTTAAACTAAACATATCACACGTAATCGGTATTATATGTATTGCAATATTTGGCATTGGTAGTACATAAGGAGAGAACATGTTGAGATGGATGTTTGGAGTGACAAGAATGGATAAAGCAAGGAATGAATATATATTTTTTTTCTTTTTTTTTTTTTACCGATGGGAATTCATCAAATAACCCCTCCCGCTCTGGGCTGAGCAGGAGGGAGTGTCAGATTTTTACTGACTAAAACCCATCCATGTTCCTTCCTTTGCCCTTTGTGTTCCTTTGTGTCCCTTTGTGTATCTCTTTCGAACAGTCCCGCAATCCTGGCAGGCGTCGGTCTTTACGGACCCCTTCCTGTTTGCTGACTCTCTTTGAGGCGCGCGTGGAACACGAACGCGCCGACGACACGGCCTGTCGTCATAAGACGGACGGACGGCGAGCTAGCCCATAGCTCACCGTCCACAGGCCCGCAGGAATGAGTATATTAGAGCAAGTTTGTAAGTTTCGTTTGTCTTGGTAAGGACATGTAATGAGGAGGGATGAAACGAGTGTGACTAAGGTAGAAAAAGGCCATAGAAAAGATGGGATGTATTATGCGAGGAATGATATGAAAGAGAAAGGAGTAAATGATGCCGTGACGTCTAACAGGGGAGAATGGAAGAAGAAAACATGTTGCGCCGACCCCAAGTAGAATGGGACAAGGGCAGCAAGATGATGGTAGCACTCACAGAGTAACCACAGTCAAAGACGCGGGTTGGTTTGAACCGATCACGTGTATACCACCGTATTGACGGGCATAGCGTCACAAATAACGTGAAACTGACGGATTTTAAGGCGGTTAGAAGTTACGCTCTACGTACTTTAGACGCCATGAATTTGAATAGTATACAAGGTGGAAGGGCACCGCCGCGAAAATGGTTACCACCTATTCAGTAGAAATACACAAAGAAATTTTTCATCGGTTATTTTAAAAAAAACAGCTGTTTCCTACAATAGTGCAATAACTACACAGTCAAATGTATGGCAAATCCAGACTTCATCACTGCTACTGAGAAATTCGTAATGAAAAAAACCTAATAACACTTTGCCCGACCGGCAGTCGAACTGTCGAACCCAGGACTTCAAGCTCACCAGTCACGCTTGCCACCACTAGAACAACCAGGCAGTCAAAAAAAAATGTAAAAAAGATTGTAAATATACCTTCTTATTCTCCTGTCCTCATTTCTATTTGATTTGGGTTGTCGCAGTATATCCTCTTGCTTAACTTGCTTAACTCTCTAAGAATAGAAAGGAATAAAAAGTATTTATTTGTAAATCTATCTATATCTACACCAATATTATAAACAGGAACGATTTGTATGTTTGTAACGAATAAACTCCGACACTACTAGACCGATTTTAATTTTCACCATAAAGCAAAATTATCAGGAAGTAACACCACTACATAGAATAAAACAAAGTCGCTTCCCGCTGTCTATCCCTATGTATGCTTAGATCTTTAAAACTACGTAACGGATTTGTTTTAATTGATTCAAGACGAAGGTTTATATGTAAAACTTTGCACCCGTGCGAAGCCGGGGCGGATCGCTAGTAGGCTATAAATTATATTTACATCATGCATATAGCCATCACAATTTTTGCGGACGAAGTGCTAGTATACCTATACATAAATCTATTGCTAGTCCTCTCAGCAGTCGCCATCTTTCTAGCTATATCATCCTTCTCGTAGTCCATAGTTTCTTTCGACTTCCTCTACTCTTAGAGCCATCCACATTCATGCTCAAAACTTTCCTCACCAATTTTCCTCAATGTATGAAACATGTCTTCCTCATTTTCTTTACTGTAATGGTTTGTGTGTAGGGTCGGATTAGAAAGGTATGTTGTCTTTTAGTCAAGCGAAAGGGATTAGGAAGCAATGTGGGATTTCCTGAGGGCTTACATAACTACCTGATATTGTAACGGATATTTTGTATCTGAGTATATTAAGGATCGAGTGTACCTACCTACTGATATTTATCTAAATCGCCCCCTATTACATTTGACTTAAAAATTACTGGCAAAATGTGGGTGCATTATAGGTACAACCGTAGGCCTATAACTATACTAACCGTCCGTGGATTACATCAGCGTGATGCTTTGATAGGTAGGTTATCGTAAGGTAAGGTTTCAAAAGATATACCACCTCACCCTCTTCGTTACATCTCTTTTTCCTTGGGGGATTATACATTACCTATAACATAATTATACATACCTACATCATTCCCACGTAAATTTTCTACACTTATCTACCCACCCCCGAGAGTGCTCGTGAACTTTGACAAACTATGCACAGCCTTTAAGTACCCATCTGTCACTTTAACCTGTCTGGAGTTCTGAATAAAACTTGAATAATGCCCAAATTATGCTAATTTACGCAAATGATGGTTGACAACACAATCATAGCAAAAGATACACTTAGTACGACGTTCAAATATTTTGTTGCTCATAGTCAGTTTCTTTTATGAGCCTGTGCTGTCTCACTGCAGCCCTCCAGGGCAGTGGCCTCTCTTCCCTATTGTCACTTTTCGCGATTGTAGGCCAATACTTTAAAAATGAACCATCGCCTTCTGGGCCTGTCACATGGTCGTTTCGTGTTGTACTATGATAAAAGTAAATAATAAGTTAGTTGCGAAGATGGTAAATGCAACTAGTAGCATATTAAGTCCACTACTGGGACACAATAGGACCCGGTTCTTCCAAACTCAAAGATTAGGTTTCGCTCGTTAACCACATGAGGTGTAAAGTAAAAATAATGGTGGTCCACATCAGACGATATATCTTTCCTTGCAAATAAAGCCTCCAAGCAGAGCCGTGGCAGAATCAATGTTTCCTTTTTATATGGGATCGATTTTTATGGAGGCGGATCGGCCAAGCAAGTACCAGATGGTGTCTGGACTAAAACCTGTGTAGCAATCGACCAGGCTTCTACAATGCCTATCTCTTCATGTTGTGCCTATTGATTTTGGCTTGATATTCAGTTCTGACTAATCAGAATCAGCTGAACACCAGCGTCAGATACTAGTTGCCGTGTGGCACAGACATGATTCATCAGGTTTTTTTTACAACGGCTTCCACTTTTTTTGTTTTTAATCATGTTACTATGTCTTTTAGATTTAAGTCTGCGATAAATCTAATATTCTTCGTTCTTTTTTTAAATTTGATCGATGGAACTTCTGACTAACTTTGTTCCTTGTTACAGAACATTGTCCTACGTCGACGATAATTCTAGAAATAAACATAATGGCTAGAAGTCGGCATTGCGGTATACCTCGCGGCTTATAAACCGATATATTTGTTGTTCAAGTGCAATGGGCTGCGAGTTCTATTAATACCGCGGTATTGCTTATGTTTGTTGGTAGGGTAAATGTAAATACATTTTGGGTAAGCATGTTGTTAGTACTTATATTTTTTTCCGTCGTGGTTGTGAGTTGTACCAAGTATCTAAAAATATGTTATAAAACAAATTCGATTTTCGTGTCTGTCTGTATAACCGCTTAATCATCTAAACTACGGAATGGATTTGGATGTGGTTTTCGCCTTCAATTAGAACTTTTGTTACTCTAGGAGTTAGATTATGGTCTATCTGGTTAAGGCGTGAAAATACAGAGTTGCTTTAGTATAAGTATGGATGGTTAAAATGGTTACTGTTTATATTACTATTAGCCGTGACTTCCAAATCATTCGATTGAGGGCCAATGTGAATCACTGGGCGTTGGGTCTGTCCAGCTCGTCCCGCCATCTCCTGCGGGGTCTACCGTGGACTTCTGGGTAATAAAATAATAATAAACCTAATCAATATCCATCTCCCTTTTCACAGAAACAAACACAACATTCTATGTTCTGTTATCAGCGGCGTTATCAGACGTGATATGAAGGAAAGTCTGTTTAGGGGTCAGCGCTTGTGCATCGGGTCATGTCATAGATAAGCTATCAGCATCACATGACTGTGTGTCAAATTATTGTTGCTTATTGTTGTTTTATCATTGTTTTGTATTTATGACCGAAAATTTATCTTTTGACAGATGTTTGAGTCCAGTTTTGTATGACACACTTATTGACGCGAAATTGGCTTGACCCGGTCAGAATGAGCAAAACATTGCATCACACCTGTAAAAAGCAGAGGTGTACCTCCTACCTAATTATTAGTATAAGTACCTACCCACAATTCAACAGGTATAAGTACCATGTAATAGAGAATGAGCCTATTGAAGTTAATCAGGCACAGATCCAGACTCCGTGGCTGCTTCCGAGAAATTTCTGATGGAGGACACTTACCAAACTCCGTGCATGCGGAGCAACGGGCATAAGCTGGTTCTTCATATTTTTCGAATTATTATAATAATAATTAAATAATTAATAAATTTATATATTTCAATTTACAAGAGTTTGTGTAGGATATCTCAACTAAAAACGGTAAAATTAAAGAAAAAATACATTAAAAATAAAAATAGTCTTTCCAAAAATAAAAATAAAACGTGAAAAATAACTTTATTTAATAAATGTGAATACATTTAATAGTCAATTAAACAAACTAAGTCATGATGTTTTTTTTTTATTCTGTATAGATAGATATACGTAGGTATCTACTTAATATTAGTGCATTCAATAAGGTCCTACTGAATGCATCAAATGCAACCAATGCAACAGGAATTCCAAAACAAAATCTCATAAACGTAATAGAAAATACAGCGTCAAAATGCATTTCAAAATAGTCCCTTTGAATATTCAAGCGTTCCGTTGCCATGTTTAATATTTACAAAGCGTTGGAATTGCTCGTGTTATTTAAAGCCCTATCGCGGCTATCAACGTTCCTAACATGTTATATATTCGTATAGAACACAGACTAATATATCTGTTCGGGGAAATGTAAGCAATTTAGCTCTTAAAGCTGGCAAATGGCGATTTAATTTTATGTAAGAATGGACAAGTTCGATCATGGTGATACAAATATTAAACGTTAATGGATAAAATTACATTAAGGTGATGTGAATACGTGTAAAATTATGAAGAGAGAGAAATTAGAAAGAAAGTGAATTAGTTTTTACGGTTCCGTATCCGAAGAGTAACCAACGGGACCCCATTACTAAGCCTCCGCTGTCCGTCCTCCGTCCGTCCGTCCATCCATCAGCGGGCTGTATCTCATGATCTGTGGTAGACAGTTCAAATTTTCACACAATGTGTATTTCTGTTGCCGCTATAACAACAAATAATTAAAAAATAAAGGGGGCTCCCCAAATACAATGGTACGGACCGGTACATACCGTTCATGATGCGCGAGTCGGTCTCGTACTTGACCTTTTTTTCTCCATTTAACTCCGCGTCCTAACCGAAGCGATTGGTCGCGCGAATCCCGCAATCATATTATCTGCATGTCACTCATTCGTACAGAAAACCGGAAAGTTACCTCTATTGGCGCGACGCGTACGGTTCCACAGGACAATAAGAAAGACATGCTAAGCTGATAATGCTAAGTCATTATTCTCGTATTATCTCTAAGCCTAACCAAGGTTTAGTCACCTAAGCTGTTGCCAAGTCCCGGATCAAAACAGTTTGCATATTCCGGTCCGTTTCTCGCCCTAATTTATTTCAATAGAATCTACCAGAAGTTTCGTAAAACGGCCCGACATTTGAACAAAAACCTTTTCAAATACATCCAGCTTAGGGCCAACGCTCCACTGCGCAGACACCTAAAACCTTTCATTTTAACAACGCAAATATTATTAAGGGTAGGTGGGATAAAAAATATTTCTAGAGGTAAGGGTTTAGGGAGTGTCCACACTCGTCGATAGTGATTCGGTTTGGGCCGGTCAGCAAGAGCTTTTTGTCAATACAATTTAAGCGAAGCAGACATCATTCACCTCGTTTCGGTTCAGACGATGGGACTCGACACTGTGACGGACTATTCGTTGAGTGCCATGAGAGCTTGCGTTTGTGGCCCCAATCCTAGTACCGAACTATCGATCACCTTGTCCGCGCCAGCCGTTGAACACCACTGCCAATAGTCGCATCCTAACCAAGACGACCCTCGTCCTTACACTCGTACGTCGCGTTTATTTTGCTTAGCTAACCTGAATGCGTGGTTGCGCCGACAGAAGGCTGCATCCAGTTTCCCGATCAAATTCCTGACATAAACGCGAAGATCCCGTATTCGCGCGACCGATCACACAGTAGGACGCAGAGTAATGTTTGATGGAACTACACAGTTTCATACAATTTGGTGTCCGACTATAACACAAATGTTTAATGGTTGTGCTACATTTAAAGGACCTTTAGAATCACACGAGATCACACCACCTATATACTTACACAAAGACGCGCTTACATCATAATCCCTAGCCAGACGGGCGCGCGGGCGCTCCCCTAGCTTATAGTATCCCCTCTGATTGTCTAAATAAAAGAGGGCCACACAACTGGTCGGAGACCGGTTTTAAAAAGGGGGTATCTTAAAGTCTCTGCTTGCAAACACATATGCGTTTTTAGAACAGCGAATAACGTTGATGATTATCTTGTTTGTGCATGTGATGCGGAGAAATGGTACATGTCGTAAGAAAAGTTTTGAGTGTGAATGTGGATGGCTATAAGAAGAGTAGGTGAAGACCAAAGACACGATGGATAGAATGGGTGAAGGATGATGTAGCTAGAAAAAAGGTGACTGCTGAGATGACGGATAATATAGAATGGACGAGTAACAAGAAACTAGCTTTCAAATAAAAAAACTGCATCCAAATTGCAGACACACACACAGGCACACACATAGGGGTCAAACTTCTAACACCCCTCTTTTTGCGTCAGGGGTTAAAAAGAAGAAGACATGCTGCGTCTGACCAAATAAATTGGAATAAGGGCTGGAGCATGATGCTGAGTTTTTGGTTAATAGTTGCTGTCACCCAAAGTGACAAAAGTGAAAGTCAAAATGTGTGTGTGTGTTTGTTTGTGTGTGTGTGTGGAAGTGAAGTGTGAGTGTGAAAGTGTGAGTGTGTGAGTGGTATTTCTAAGAAAGAAAGAAAATTGTGTTTATTCTAGTACACGTTACTGTGTAATTTTTAAAAAGTGGTCGATTTATTGCGTCGAGCCCCTTGCTTGTCCAAGTCAAGTCAAGTCGAGGAAAACACTCTTTATGTTAGTAAAATTGGTTATGGTTTTGAAAGCATTTTATGTACTACGTTTTGAATCAATCTCAGAAATCTTAGATAGTAGTATCTAAGATTTCATTTGATTTTATTTGACATACAGTCGAGTATCAAGTCAGTATATACGTATAAAGCAATCCTATCGTGTCTGCTCTTCATCATGCACAGTCAAGCACAAGACGATGGTAACACCTTAACTTATATTACGGTATAAGCTTTTTGGCTTACGTTTTGTTACCAATGACATGCGCCTTATTGTATAAAAAATGGTATATCCCAAAAAATAATATCATAATGTATAACAAACACAATATCGTTACAAGCCACATATAATAAGGATTCTCTATACAAAAGTTGGATACGATATAAAAGAAGAAAGAAGGCATTACTAATCTTTATAAAAGGGCTCACAGGATATTTTCTCTGTCGGATCGAGAACTATTCTTTTGTAGTCATAAGTACAAATATGTATACACTTAGCAAAATTCAGAAGCTGCTTACTCGTCAAATGACGAGATGATAAGTCATATTTCGTATTAGTATGGCTTCCAAAATGCAATGTTCGTGAAAATGTAAAACGTTAATCAACACAGTAGGTAAAAATCACTTTTAAAAGTTGCTTCGTGTATACGAATAATACTAACAATATTCTAGATACCCTGGGGGACCAAATTGATGGGCCATTTATCAGGCACTGGGCGGGTAGACATGTGCGCGCAGCGGTCCATGTTGCCAATTAAATGTATTGTTTATTTATTGTAATTTACTAACAATAGGCTAAGATAGTATAATCTTAGCCTAATAAATATATTTAACACTTAAATATATACATATATATTCTAACATTATGGATCTATGGTTTGAATTAAAAAAATTAATAAATTAAAATACAATTATACATATTAGTGTACGTGACTGTGCAGTTGACCTAATTCCTGTACAGGCTAGGCTAAAGAAAGATTCTTTGTAAAAAGGCTATCATAATATTATAAGTGCACCGCTTTAGAGCAGGGGTTAACTAATTTAACTTTGAGTTATTATTATACAGGGTGTGGCGTAAATAGTGGTCCACCTTTAAGGATTCGATGTACTATATAGTTTACTATAACCTAGTACAATTTTAACCATTTGTAACCAAGGGTTCCTGATTTTTTTTTTCTATTTTTATACGAAATTTCTATCTTTGGTTACAAATTCGGTTGTAGTTTAAAAAAAAAACATAATTTTCTTATTTTGATTTCTGTTAATAACTGCTGGATACTAGAGCTATCGTGGAAGCCAAAGTCCAGTACACGTAGCCAATATCGTAGGGATCACCAAACATACAAATCCAATCAGTAGGCAAAACAGAGTCCAGAGTCAGGGGTAAAAAAAACAGCGGAGGTGAACACAGGCAGAATAAAAACGAAACGCATAAGACGCTCGAGTGACGAGATCGTACTAAATCATTTAGGAGACTTCTGGAGATTTCAACGTTAGGAATGAAAGAGATAGCATTCGTTAACCATATTCCTCCCTTATCACTCGTATCGCGCGTTATTCTATAGTCAAGAGCTTCAATGCATTTTTTTGTTAACCAACAAAAACAGGAAACAGGCAAACTCAGTTAAAAAGGTTCGAGCTTTTGTTTGCCTCGGCCACGTTTGTGCTTTTAAAACCAGTTTTTGTCTAACTCACATCACACTTCATAAGTAAAAAGTAACATTTTATCCATTTTATAGGATTTAATACGTTTTAAGAATATGGTTAACGCAACTTAATTTTAAAATGTATTTTAAAGAAAATCTTCTTTACTTCAATTAAAATTGAATATCTTTCTGTTAAACAATAGGATCTGTTATTTTGATACCATTTTGGAATTTGTATTTAATAGGCATATTTTTAAATGAATGGGCACATCCAGTGTAGTACATTTTTTTTACAAAAAAATTTCTTGAATTTTTATAATACGTTAAAAATTAAAGTAAAAATAGAGAAGAACTTACTATTTCTTCAAAAGCTCTAATATTACATAAAAAACAACATGTTTCCACGATAGCTCTAGTATTCAGCAGTTATTAACAGAAATCAAAGTAAGAAAATTATGTTTTTTGTTTTAACTACAACCGAATTTGTAACCAAAGATAGAAATTTCGTATAAAAATAGAAAAATAATAATAATTCAGGAACCCTTGGTTACAAATGGTTAAAATTGTACTAAGTTATAGTAAACTATCTGGTACATCGAATCCTTAACGGTGGACCACTATTTACGCTACACCCTGTATATGTCGGAGACGGTCATTGGTACGGGCTTAAAATGAATCACAAGTACGCGGTGGTGACATCACGTGATCTACTTACAAATCTACCCACACCACAGCGCCACTTGTCACAGAGCCCTGACGGTCAAAAACTCTGAGCCGGGACGACAGTCAGTGTCTGATCGCGGCCGAGTTAACCTCTTGGAACTGTACCCGATTCATTGTGCCCCGTGTTATTTTTCTAAGAGGTAATCTCAAGTAATTCGTTAGTTTTGCTAGAAACAATGTATCGCTCAGTGTCTTTTCATAGCACGAAACCCATCGTCTGCCCACATGATGTAGAAACCTAGCGGAATAAATCCTGCCACTCCGAAATATAATTGTGTGATATGCATTTAAAAAGGAGGTTGGAGCACTAAATAATGCATACTAATATTAAAAATGCGAAAGTAATTATGACTGTTTGTCTCTTATTTTTGCACGCTTTAATGGCTGAACAGATTTGCATGAAGTTCACCACGCAGGGAGATCATTATATATATCGTGTAACAGAAAGGGTATAGTCATATGGAAGAGTGTGGTACGGACCATCAAATTGAACAACTTCCTCTATGGGACCACCAACGTAGTCACAAAAAAATAATCAACTGCCCCATACAAAATTTTAATACCTACTCGAACCAAATGTCCATACAGCTGATTATTTTTTTTCGATTAAGATGGTGGTCCCATAGAGAAAGTTGTTCAGTTTAATGGTCCGTACCATACTCTTCCATATGACTATACCCTTTCTGTTACGCTGTATATTAGGACATAAAGTGCGTTTCCTTGAATTTTTTTTAATTAAAAGAAACTATGAATCTGCATGGCTTCTGAAATCTCCATGACCTATACAATCACGAGTAACCCTTTTCCGTAATACTTCGAACATAAATATTTCCTGAAAATAAGTCACAGAAAAAGTTTAACAACATTTTTAAAATCATACGCGGTATATTTCAGGAATCTCACAGGTGTTTTAAGGACAATACAATATGTCCTTCCTCAGCCGGACTGAAACAAAAGATAGAAATAACAATGCATGGCCATTGTTGTCTCTGAAATATATTATATTCTTATTTATTTATTATTTATTCAGTTCAAAGCCCTAACAAGACATAAAATTACGTATTAGTCACTGCGATTATATACGTCCAATTTTATACGTCAATGCAAAAATTTAAATAAAGTTGCGATATTATTTTTCGTTGATAATGAAAACTATAAAAGGAGGTGACTGCTGAGATGTCGAGTAATAGAGAAGTATGGAAGAAGAAGACTTGCTGCGTCGACCCCAAATTAATTTGGGATAAAGGCAGGATATTGATGAATGAAAAGTAGTTTTGACTATCAGAATACCAGCGCTGTGACTTTTTTTTAAATGCTAGAACACCATGCTGAGATAGGGACCTTTTGGCCCCGTACAGGACCAATTTGGTTAATTTATCTTTTTTATGTTTATCTTTTTATAAATAATTCTGTATTATCGTTAATTCAACCATTTATTTTTGTTTTTTTCTTGTGTGAGTCTACTACATACTTTTTCTTTCTTTCTATTTGAATAATGTTGTCTCGCTCAAGTAAACACAAACCAAATCTATCTTTTCATGCGGTATGTATGAGCTCATCCTTTTCTTTTTGGCTCATAAAGCTTTACTAACTAAATTAACTACGGTAAAAGAGTGTATCCACTACACCGTATCATAGGGACCATGCTAGATGCGTTCTAGTTGGCGTTAGTAGTCCATGTCATGGTCGTTTCCTGATACGTTCATAGCACGGTCATGGTACGGTGTAGTGGGCAGACACCTTAAGGGGAAATCGAACGATTCAAATATTTACGTCAATCGTAATAACTAGTTTGATATCGTTATCAAGCAACTGGCTAGCTCGGCTTTTGTTACATAGCTAAGGTTGAATATGTTATTATTCACTACCGATAAAATGACGGTTTATTTGTAACTAGCGACCCGCTTCGGCTTTGCACGGGTGCAATGTTATACATACAAGGTGCAGTTTTGGATCTGCAAAACATTTTAGGAGGTAATTATGTTAGTGATTCTCGACCCGAATCAACAATAAAATGGGCAGGTATTTTTTTTTCATTTTATTCTTATTTACGGAAATCGGTAAGTGTGAACTCCCCTTTTTAAAACGCAACCAATCTGTACGTGTCCTTAAACTGCGCTTTCACACACACAAACAAACGCAACCGACATTTCTTTCATGAATCCAAAGCACCAACCACCGCCCGCTCCCTCTCCCCCGCCACGCCCCCGCGGCCATCGCAAACGCATAAATCGGGTCAATTTATTAGTGTATTTGATGACGCCGGTATGTGCATACGCTTGCAAATTCCGCCCCTCAAGTGCGCCTTCGATTAACGGTCGGGATAGGTACCTACTACCTAGTTGTAAAGATGACGGACCAATACTCCAATGTAGAGTTGGTGGAGATAGTCCGCTTGTATGCCATCAGTGGAGACAATGTATCTCGAGCCATCGAAATGTTCGCGGAGTTATTCCCCAATCGGCAACGTCCCTCACACAGGGTAATGCTGGCTGCTACGCAGAGACTGCGCGATCGTCGGCAGTTCGACGTTCCCCAGCATGCTGAAGGTCGTGGCAACGAAGGCCTGCCTGTCGCCTTGCAGGAAGATATCCTGGAATTCTTCCGGCGAGAGCCACGTGCAAGCACGCGGGAGGCTGGTCGACGGTTTGGAGTGCACCACTCCACAGTGTGGCGGCTACTGCACAAAGAAATGCAGCATCCTTTTCATTACCGCAAGGTACAGGATCTCAAACTCAAAAGTGCAAATTGATCAGTGCTTTCGACACAATAAAAACGAATGTGTTTGTGTAAGCTGAAGGAAAATCAGCAACGTCGTGCTAGACTGTGCCTGGAGTGTGACGGTGGAAACTTTGAACAATATCACCAGGTAGGTAACATAAGTAGGTAATTTATTTATTTATTTGTACATAGACAATAATTTGTAAATACGATGTTAGCTAAATGAACTTGATTAGTGTAAATAAGTTGATTTAAAATGTTTAACTACGCCAAAAATACCTATCAGACAAAATGAATCACCTAAAATCCCTAACACATGGGTACCTACCCACTTAACTAGCACAAATTATCTTGATGTATTTCTGTCGGTCCCTAGCCCGTTAAAAAGTAGGAAGGAAAATCTTAAATCAACCAATTTATCTACAAATAAAAACCGTCCTTGGGGCTGAATTTACCTACAGAGCGCGCCGACTGCGCCGAGTACCTACATGCCTTATTATTATTATTAGGTGCCTACCTAAATCCCGCGCACGCGCTCGCGATCGTAGTTTCACAATTGTGCAACAGGATCTGCTTACGTGCTTTGTAAGGTTTATTTATCTCCGCCTATCATTTTGATTTTATTCATCAGCTGATAGGTAACTAACGACGCCAACGTGATCTTTTTTTACCGCAGTTGTATCTACTTCCTACTATTATTATTTATCGTAATAGCCCAGTGGTTAAGGCTTTCTCCTCTCATGCATGAGGTTGCGGGTTCGCAACTGAGCAAGTACCATTGTGTTATTTTTTTAATTCATAATGATGTAAGTACTTTTTAAATTTATCTAGGACATCATTGAAATCCCGTGTTTCGGTAAGCACTTAATTAAAGCCCATGGTTCGAATTGATTTGTAGCTCTCGGACGGTCGTTAGGTACCACACGGGTCGGTACGGGTCAACGACCTTACAGCCCTGCCGTATGGTCGTTGGTACGGGTAGTCAAAAGCCAGAAAGTCAGACAATTAGTCTAACAAATGGGTATCGTATTATCAAGTAACTGGTTTGTTGAGGTCTGATACGCAGTCGCCCTACGTGATTCACTGGCACTCCATGTAGTGAGCTGCATACAGTTAAACTGAAAGCCGACCCTAACATAGTTGGGAACAGGCTCGGCAGACTGGCCACGGCATTGTAATGATGCTTAAAAATGAGTTATTATTTAGCGAAATTTTAAACAATAATGTAGGTACCTACATTGTGATTTTCAAATTCGAACTACATCTAAGGTAAAATTATTTGCTATAAGTTGCTGTAGCTACAACAACTTGTACAGATCGCGGCACGTTGGTTGAACCTTCGATGCGCAGTAACAGATTTTTGAGTCTTAATCGAAATGCGGTATGACGAGCATCGCGGGGGCTCCCCGTAACCATAGCAACGACCTTCATTGTAGTTTAACGTACGTGCCGCGTTCGTTTCATAGAAATGTGGGCGGAGACTCGTACAGGCTGACGTCACTGGTCATCGCATTCACGCACACAGTGACATGACGCGCGATACATCGCAATGGGTGATTCTGTTTTTTTGAAGAGGGTTATTAAGAGAGTTATTCTGAAAAACAATAAAATTGAAAAATCGAAAAGAAAAAGTATTATTGATTATTGACTTGGTATCGTATTGTTATATGATTATTTACGAGTCTCATAACAACCTCCTGAAATGTTTTGCAGGTTCAAAACTGCACCTTGTATAAACCTTCCTCTTGGATCACACTATCTATTAAAAATAACCGCATCAAAATCCGTTGCGTAGTTTTAAAGGTCATACATAGGGACAGACAGCGGGAAGCGACTTTGTTTTATACTATGTAGTGATGATGGTAACAGATTTGGCTGAGTTTGCGATGGAGAGCAAAACTTAATAGGCATTATTTTAGAATTAGGTAAGTGACAAGTACACAATAACATAACTCCTGTAATCTTTGAAGGGTTAGACAATAGACATGGGTGGACCACATTTCACCAGTTACTAAATAAGCCGGGATCTTCCATTTTCAAATAAACTAATGGAATCTTAGATTCAGTTTTAGTTCAAAAGTAAGACTGGTTATCAAACTTTGGAGCTTCTTACTACATAGGGCACGTGACTGCTGTCAAAGATCTAAAAAAGATGGATGATATAAAACCGTTTAATGTGTTTTCGGAAGCACGGAGGACGGAGAGGTCTCGGTATGTTACCCGTCCACGGACCAACAAAAGCCACGATGTACTAGCCCTTGTCTTCTCTCTTCTCTATATAAATAGGTAGATACTGGATATCGTTATACACTTTTTTATGTTTTATTTTTTATTGTATCCAAGGTTAATGTTAATGTTGTGTTTTATATTTTATGTATTAGATTATAGAGCTTGCACATTTAGTTTTGTTTTTTGTTGTTTTGTTTTAAAATAGTGTAAGTAAGTTATACTAGTTGGTGTTAGTTGTTGTGTGTGTGTTAGTTAGTTGTTTGTTAGTTGTAGTTATTGTTGTTGTAGTTATAGTGTGTTTAGGTATATGTACGAAAAAAGTTAAAATTAAGATATTTCATTGTGTGCTAATATTTTAGTGTTTTCAAGTGTAAATAATGTAAATATTCGTATGCCTCGTCTAGCGGCGGATATGTCCTGAACCATGCTATTTCTATGTAACAACTTTGTGCCTACCGTATCCTACGAATAAATGTCTTTGTCTTTCTCCTAATTTAACCGCCGATTTACACACGTGAAGCCATATAAGTGAAAGATACCTCCACGACATGGCATCCTTGGGAGAAGGTCAGACCTTGGCCTATTTTTAACAGGGAACTAGTCGGCCGTGTAAAAGCTTATACTAGCCTACATCTAAGCATGTCGGGGTCGGCTTCTATTGTAACAAAATGTGGCTGAATATTTACACGTATTCACACCTTGGTTGACCGCAAATATAATGTAGATCTGTATTACGTAATTTTTTGCCCCTGGCTGGAGGCCTTAGATTCATTTTGAAGACATCCACAGGATTTGCCCGGTTAAGCAGTAGCCAGCCTCAGAGGCTGAACTGCGTGATGCCATCTCAAAAAAAAAGAAAACGTAATTTTGTAGTAGGGGTACCCACACTAAAACTATTCATTGGTAATAAAAAAACAGCCAAGTGCGAGTTGGACTCACGCACGATGGGTTCCATGGATCTGTGAAAATTTCAACTGTCTAGCCATCACGGTTCATGAGATACAGTCAGACAGAGACAGACAGACGGACAGTGGAGTCTTAATAATAGGGTTTCGTTTTTACCCCGTGGGTACGGAACGATAAAAACAGCTGTCCATACATTTTGACCGTGTAGGAACTAGCTTTTTTGTTTAATCTAATGAATAATTTCTATTGGGTAGTAGGTACTAACTACCAAGCTTACTGACGGTCGAACACTTTTCTACCTTATTACTTAGAACATAAGGGTGAAAAGTGGCAGACGCGTCGGCGAGCTCGGTAGTACACGCTTGTGTCCTGCCAGGGCTGCGGGACTGTTCGAAAGAGATACCGCGGCCCTGGAACACAAAGGGAGGAACATGGATTGGTTTTAGTCAGTACAAGTCTGATACTCCCTTCCGATCCGCCCAGAGGGAGAGGGGTCATTTGATGATGCCCATTCGAAAAAAAAAAACATGCTTGTGTCGTACCCTTAATGGAAAAAAAACACGTGATATTATAACCTAATAAGTGTTTAAGTGCCAAGAAAATTATCCTGAGTTCATTGACCTGTAACTAGTAAAAAATTAACTCGTACTGTACCTACATAAAGATCAACATCACGCTACGTTTGCTGGCTATACCTAGATTTATCGGAGTATGACGAATCTACAATTATTGTATGGTAGGTAAACACTGCAAGCAACTGCGTAGGTGGTATTTTGTGTTTCTAATATAATAATGATACCAGGGTTGCGGGACTGCTCGAAAGAGATACTGCGGCCCTGGAACACAAAGGGCAAAAGAAGGAACAGGGATAGGTTTTAGTCAGTAAAAGTCTGACACTCCCTCGTGCCCAGCCCAGCGAGAGGAGTTATTTAATGATTTCCCATCCGAAAAAAAAAATCGTCTTGAGAATTCAATGCATTTTTCGATATTATTTGTTTTTAACATTTACTGTCCCACTCCTGTGCAACGGCCTCGCCTCGTTCCTTCCACTGTTCTTCTTCCAATTACCGAGGAAGTCATCCAAGGCGTCCCGCCATCTTCTCCTTGGTCTACCGCGTCTACCTGTCTCAGGGCTCCAGTTTTGGGATATGCTTTTTTATTACTGTTGTTTATTACTGTGCGATCTGTAAATGTCTTGTATTGGTTAGCCCCTTAAAACCTTCAAAGCCTTAAAACCTTCTTTGACTTAAACTACTTTATTTAAATTGAATAATTGTTACATAAGTTCTCTTAATTGACTAGTAACTTTATGTAATGCAATAATCTAACCACTTAGACTGTCTGTCAGCAGTGGCCTTTGCCTATTTACCTTTTTCCTTTCAAAACAGGCTCATGCATTTAGCATAAGTATTATTTACTTGATCACCTTATAAGGATTTATTTATTTCTATAAAACTAGGTAGCGAACAGTTTTATTTAAATACTAAAGCATACAAGTAAACTAGAAAAGTTATGCGCTTCGATAATGTTCTGGTTTACGAATTAGTCTACGTTTTACGCACCACAGACATAGTACTACGTTCTGTACAACCGTGCTTTGGGGTATTGCATCTAAAATTATGCGTTTGTACGAAGTGTTTTCACTGATGGATTACCTAATACGGTCGCTGATCGTGTCATCCTCAAAATTGTTTTAATCTAGAGATTTAAAACTTTATACCCTCGGTTATTCAAAATAAAATAAAAAACACTAGCGTGGCTGCAACAGTTTTCAATAAGTTTTCTACGCGTTCCTATTCCCAAAGATAGTCGAAGATTGTCGAAGCATGTATTTTTCTGGGATAACTTTACCTCAGTACATGATTACCGCAAATTTATTGTTTCGTCATAATCTCAGTTGTTCAAAGTCATGTGATATTTTGGATTAAGAATATTACCCATCAGTCCAGTACCAGTCTGTAAGGCCTTGGACGCAATGAAGTCACCATGTGTAAAGAGCTCATTTTAATTCCAATTTTACAGGGCAATGTTCCGAATTTGCATAACTTGAATAATGTTTACACAATTGTTGAAGTCATATGATAGTTTGTACAGGTATGGTATTTTTATTAGATTTGAATATAGACTTCTTATTAAACATAATAAGTATTCAGCTGTCTTTCTTAGCTCATGTGACGATAGATGCACGTGTGACGTTCCTGGGATAGTAGGTTCACTGCGAATTGCTAGGCTAATTTTGGCCTAATCACGGCGTAAGATCTTATGATGACGTACTTTTACTCCATTTTATTTAGGGTCGGCGCTTTAAGTACTATTGTCCTTATCGACCATCATCTCGGTACTCTCTCTCACTTTCAACCTATAATAGGCGTCATTTTTAACACCATCAGGTCCATTGGTTATACGCAGGCACAAAATAGCCATACCGTGACAATCGACTACCTTTCAGAGTGGAATGAAAAGAACTCGTTGTAAAACAGTTCTCTTTTAAGTAGAAGTTCCCGAGTTTAAGCTAGTTTCTGACACTGCTACAGGATTTAGTTGAGTGTTTCTCCAGAGACTGCGATAACGACGGGGCTAGGCATAATTTTGCAATCTGATATCGCTGCTACATACAGAATGCTGATGCCTTAGTAGTTCAGTCGGAGTTAGGTATAGTATTTTTGGAGAAATTGAATTTTGTTAGTTAAAATATTTTACTCAATTTATAGCAAATAGAGGAAATTTGAATTCCATAGATGAATTCGATATTTGTGTTGTTCTCAAAAATAGAGGAGTGACAGACTAACGCACATATACAAAATTCCGCCAATGCTTGTAAATTCTGTATGAAAGGATTGGTAAAGACGTGGGTGGGTATGTCGTGATTTGTCAACAAACACCGTTTTCGTCCAGAAAATTAAAAAAAATATAAGGGTTTCGGTTTTGCCATTTATCTACGGAACTCTAAACCAAACGCGTTTATAACTTTATATCAGCTTGTTTGTCTTTCGAAAATAGAGCTTGCATAAACAAAAACGTTTTTCTTTCTTTTTAATAAGATTATCTAACAGTGGTTCAGTAATAAAGTGGTATTTTTTTTAATTGTACTGCCTACAGATATAGTATATATTATATTAGGTATCGTAGTCATGCTTTCTCAAAGTAATATTGTATTGGGGGGACCTATGAAATCGGCGTTTTTTTCTCACAAATAGAGAACCTCGTCACTTCTATGAATTTAAATATTCATCAATTGCTTGATACTATCGAATAATGACCATCATAGACAACTACCAATAGTAAAAAAAAACTTTATTACTTGTGGTTTTCTAAACAAAAAAAATACCTTAAAAATGACTCCTCTTTTTGTTAGCAAAAAGACCACTATTTGTTTTAACTTAGCCAAAACTTATTTTTGTCGCTTAATCTATGTGGCATACGTTATCTTAGTTTTTAAACATTATTGCATAAAAGTTTTAAAACAGTAGTGTTCATAGTTGTTAAATAAATTAAGAAAATGTTAGTATGAAAAATGGACCTTCTTTAAAATCCTCCATACAAAACGCTGATTTCATAGGTGGGGACCTAATATTATTGACATCACAAGCAAAACGAGAGCGTCACGTAATATCTAGATTATCCACATCAGACGCACGTAATGGCTGTGTTACAGTAATACAAAGCTAGACAGGTGTGTAGAATTCTAAAGAGAATTCCAGACGGTAATGGCTCTGTTTAGTTTGGCATTGCCTAAATCCAGTCAAAGGAACAAAGGAATACTAAATATAATCCTACATATTTAGGCTACTAGTTTCTGCCGAAGACTTCGTCTTCATGACAACAGTCATCAAGCCATGTCATATATCGGAATAAAAAGTACCCTGTGTTAAGCCAAGTCCCAAGTCCATGGTCGAGGCGAGGCCCATGGGCAGCATAAAAACTCTCGACATCAGGTTAGCCACTAACCACAAGATAAATAAAAAGATCCAGGTTATAAACTATCTATGTGCCAAATTTCATGCAAATCCTTTTCGCCATTTTTGCGTTTTTGTTTTTGTTGTCCAAACATCTATACAAACTTTCACATCGTTTTTGTTTGTCAAGGCTGCGGGACTCTGCCAGGGCTGCGGGACTCTGCCAGGGCTGCGGGACTCTGCCAGGGCTGCGGGACTCTGCCAGGGCTGCGGGACTCTGCCAGGGCTGCGGGACTCTGCCAGGGCTGCGGGACTTTTCGAAAGAGATACCGCGGCCCTGGAACACAAAGGGCAAAAGAAGGAACACGGATGGATTTTAATCAGTACAAGTCTGACACTCCCTTCCGCTCTACCCAGAGGGGGAGGGGTCATTTGATGATTTCCCATCCGAAAAAAAACATCAGTTTTGTGAAGATTGATGTTAGTTACCCTTTGACGCAAAAAACTCATAAGATACGTTTTATCCCGATGGTGTGATCCCGTGGGACAATTACCGAAAACCACGCGAGAGAAGCCGGCCAAATAAGTTAGTTTATAATTGTTGTGTACATATGTGACGTTTTACCCACTAGACTAAAGCCAAGTCTTTTCTGTGGTACCTACAAATCAATCATCATCTTGCTGCCCTCGTCCCATTCTACTTGGGGTCGGCGCCACACGTTTTCTTCTTCAATTCTTCTCTGTCAGACGTCACGGCATCATTTACTCCATTCTCTTTCATATCATTCCTCACACAGTCCATCCATCTGTGGTAGAAATCTATAATAGTCGTATACCCATAAAGGTATCCGCTCCAAATAATGTATTCAAACCCTGTAAACTCGTATGCATACCCGAATCCAAACTAAACTGGTCAGTTCAAACATTGGAATTGAAACTGCCGTCCAACAATTATTGCTGTTGTTTGCTAACACTGTGTTAGCCTGAAAATCAGTTAATAGAGCGTATTCAAATTATACGAGAGGCGGCTGAAACCAGCTGAAACGAAGCTTATTTTCAGTTGGATCGTAAATATCGATTTAATGTTTTACATAATTATGAACCTATGCATATATTTTTTTTTTGTAGAAACAAGCAATGCTTCATTTATGGGGATTGATTAGTATTTCACATTTCACATAATCGGTTTCGCATTAGGGATATTATAATATTTATAATACTAGCTTATGCCCGCGGCTTCGCCCGCGTGTGTTTCGGGAATTGTCCCACAGGATCGTATTACTGGGATAAAAAGTATCCTATGTGTTAATCCAGGTTATAAACTATGTGTGTGCTAAATTTTATCTAAATCCGTACAATAGTTTTTGCGTGAAAGAGTGTACATCCTCACAAATTTTCGCATTCATAATTTTAGTAGTTTATAGTAGGATATAGGATAGTAGGATTGTATGTATTAGTGCGCCTACATACGGGTGCAATACTACACTTCTATACTAGTATTTTTTGAAGCAATATACCTAAACACACGCATATATTCGGCTTTCATTTGACACTTGACGATCAGGAAGCTCCGTTCAGCATCTTTTACCGCTTAATCATAAATTTTCTTCGTTCAAAAGAAAAAATAAAATAATATGAACCATACAAAAATATTCCTGTACTTTATATTAGATCTGACATTTACCTCCGATACTCTTTTATTTCCCCGGACGCAGGATGTGGCAAAAGGATTAGCCACTTTTGTAACCTAGGATTAGCCACGAACAAAAACATACTGTACTCAAGGCTACACATCAAGCTATACATTTCCAGTATAAGCTTACCTCGCATTGTACGGAAATCCTATAAAATGCGAGATCAGCATAAACTGGAAATGTATAGCTTGATGTGTGGTCGTGCGTACTAACTGTACCTACCTTTTTCAATCGAATTATTTGTAGCTTTGGTTATTATTAGCAACCTTTTACAGATCCTACATGCCGTACACTCGAAGGATTTCCTGAAAAAATGACTAACTTTTACACAAACTTCATCCACTATTTAACGCCTAAGGCGTTTTAATAGGAGTTGTTCCCTAAGGTAGAGCGCAAGGGCAGCCCGCGAAATTCAAATTTTCTTACATTTTTTTCAATTCGCGGGTCTGTTTCAGGTTGTATGTCAAAACTGAGTCGCGCCAGTAACACGTATGTAGCTACAGAACCTTATTGTTAACCCTATTGAATGAATATTTCATGAATAGTTACAGAATAGGTTTATGAGCTTTGAGGGTTGTATGGATGATTTTAATGATTATAATTCTGTAGCTTGCGCTTCCACCTTAATTCACCTTCGTACATTATTCAATTCTTTTGGTATATTTCTAGACCGCTTTGTCTAGAAGTATAGCAAAATAGTTGCGTTGCGTTGTGTTGTTAATTACGTCATTGATAAAAGAGATAATATAGTAGATGTATTTCAGTGATTATATCCAGCTTTATATTCTTGTACTGAAGCTTAGCCAAAAAGTATGATGATTAGGTACAGTTACATCTTAACAGTGTGCCAATCTGCCTGTGCTTGTGTGTTCAAAAGAATTCTTTAAAAACGAATCTTTTACTTACAACTTCAAACAGTTCTTAAGAACGCATACTCGTACATAAGCAATTCTAATTTCAATACCTATTCGCATAAAATTAAGATCTGAACAAACTATTGCTCAATGCTCAAGGTCTTAGCGTGGTCTTCATAAAGTCCACAAGATCCAAGTTTACATTGTTCGTCATGCTGGGATCAAGTGGTATTTCGTCTTAGACCACGTGAGCGTGACGATATTTGTTTGCAAGAGCAACTACGTTACTGTCGAGCCAGTAATGCCATGGTTTATTTTTATCAAATTTTTATATAATACTGTGTGGTATAAGAATAGGGAAATATCAAAGAAACGAAGGATAGACTTTGTGTGGGTGACTCATGATGAGATAGCGAGTAATAACGGAGTATGAAAGAGAAGACGTACGTTTTTAACCGAATTTATTCAAAAAGGAGGAGGTTCTCAATTCGGCTGTATTTTTTTATTTTTTTTTATTTTTTACGTCATAACTCCGTCATTTATAACCCGATTTGAAACATTGTTTTTTTATGGGAAAGGATATACTTTCTGATCAAAATCGGTTCAGTAATTTGTTTTTTTCCTTGAATTAGTATTTTTTTCTTCTTAGGCTATCTAGATGACATGATGGTTCCTAAATAACTGCTAGTTACAATGCCAAAAAATATTTCGAGACAAGAATTTGTGTGGTATACTACAACTAACGACGGTAAAATAAAAAACTTTCTGCTAAAGAAAACGACTTCGAAAAAGACACTAAAAAAGTTTAAAATAACTTTACTTTCGGAAGTCGACGGCAAAAAGTCAATGAAATAAACAAAGTCCCCGACCTCTCAAATATTCTTGGGTTTCAGCTACCTGAATTCACTTTCAGAATCACACCAAAAAACGCAACGAAACAGACACAGCTGTCTTCTACTTATTCAAAACGTCTTAAACTTAAATTCAACGTTGTATTAAATAAGTAAAAGACAACATCTTAGATTGAAATTCTCCTTTCCAAGTTGTGGGTTGAAAATTTGAAATCCAAACTTCGTCGCACTATTGTGGTGAAACGCTCTTAGTTCAAGCGGCTTAAGTAGGAAAGTAAATCTTATTAGCATATTTATATAGTATAGTTTTGTTCGGAAGCTCGTGCTAGAGTTAATTCAACTTTAGTAAAGCATAGTTTCCTAAATAAATTTAATGTTTTTTTTTTTTGTATTTAATCGTGGACGTAATCGAATGATGAATAGCCAATGTTCAAGAACAATAAAATTGAGACCAGGTATATAATAATAACACCAGCCTATTACTGTCCCACTGCTGGGCAAAGGCCTCATCTCAATAGAGAACGCACGAGCATTGATGACCACGCTTGCTCAAGACGGGTTAGCCATTTCGACAGGTATTCAGCGGCATCCGGTTAGACTGGAAGCCGACCCCAACAAAGTTGGGAAAATGCTAGGTAGATGAAGAACTGTATAGCATATCATTTGCATAATCAGCCTATAATGTTCCCACTGCTGGGACACAGGTCTCATCTCTATGAGAGAGAATAGGCTATAATCCACCACGCGGGGCCACTGCGGGTTGGTAGATGTCACATGTCTTCGAATTTTTGGTTCTAAGACATGCCGGTTTCCTATGAGAGACCTACGGATGGTAGAGCAGCGTTGGCCCAGTGGTGGTGGCCCCGACTTATGAGCCGTAAGTCGTGGGTTCGAACACAGGCATCTTGCATTACTTTGTGTAATTTATTCTATCACCATTGCTCTCAAAACGGTGAAAGAAAACATAATGAATATTACACCCCAATTTAATTCTTTCGGATTCGGTAATTTATTTCAACCCAACTTACGCTTCAATGTTTCCACCAAGCTGTAAGGGGATCTCAGTCCAACCCACCTGCAACATTGAGACAAGATTCGGATACAAAACATCTCGATTCTTATCTCGTGTTTGGACGTTCGCCAACATTGTTATATTAAGTATCTTTATCTCCCGTCAACAGGTTGTCGACGCTCATTGGGGGATACTTAAGTGGCTATCTCGACTCTCTCATATCTTTTTCTGTTTCGTTGCTAACAGCTGTGGTCTGGTTAAGCGGTTCTATTGATTTCATTTCATTTTCTGATGGAATAAGCTATTGGAACTTTTTCTTTTTTGTGTACCAATCTACAGGGTGTAAACCGTCCTTCACGAAGCCGTCAACCAAGCATTATGTACATCAAAGTAAGTAACTAAGCAACAAATATAGCTGGGAAACGATTTTTTTTTGGGTGAAAAATTACGTTTTACGGTAGTACTCAATCTAACGCACTCAAAACATTGTGCTGATGGATGGATGAATAGTACGGGGGAAGTGTTTAAAGTAAAAATCTTGCGTTAAAAACATGTATTTTAAAAAAAAAGTTATGAAAAAGTTGGAGCTTTGACTCCCAATATCTTCGTAACTAGAAGGTTCCTAAGTATGGTCTAGAAGAAAAAAAAAATGCAATGACGGGGAGAACAATTGCCTTTCGGCTTCGTTAAGGGTCTTGTAACACCCTTTATACTAGTATTATAAAGAAGTAAAATTTGTTTGTATGTAGGGGGTAATCTTCGGAACTAATGATCACATTCTTAAAAATCATGCATATTAGCCAAGCTATAACAATTTTTGCGGACGTGTGGACGTGTGCTGTCGCAGGCGGAGACCTCGTATATAATTTCAGTGGCTTCTATACTACTCTATTTACTAGAATATTTCGTGATTCACTATGTTGTACTCGTATAACCTTTAAAGCCTATGAAATAAACTCTGAAACATCCCACTATCCAGGCCAGCTTCTAAATCCAGTCCAATATTCCGTCACGTCCAGTCCACGAGTCGGATTGGCTAATAAAGTCGGCCTGCATCCTTCGAATTAACTCGCATGCCTGAATGCAGGGCATAGTGGTCAATAGTACCGTCAAACGCACGTCTATCGCAGCGCTTTGATACTAATGAGTGAATGGTTCACTGCACGGTGTAATTCCACGTTCTCATGACACCGATAAAATGACATAGGGATGAAAGTTCATCAGCACGCGTAGCATGAACAATTCCATCTCTATTCTACAAAGAATAGACAAAGTTCTTTCTATACAACACGACATGTCTACTGCCCTAGCATGGGGCGAGCCGTAGACTCAAGTTTCTACGAAGACAAAGACAGAAATTATTTCAGTATTTTACATGTATCTACTGCCTATCTGACCCCCACAACCCAGTTAGTACAGAAAATCCGCAAAAGATGATCCTGCATTGCCTTAAGCACTTTTGGTAAATATTTGGAAATAGTCTGAAAATAGTTTTGAAAAAACAAGATGGCGCCGGAGGCGAGTTCCGAACATGGTGACGCGCCAAATGCAATGGAGCACTCTATCTACATTATTTGATAGAGTACGTACTAAGCTTAGGTTCAATAACATCATAACATCACCAAAGGCAATGGTGTACGTAGTAGTATACCCATATTTCGCCAGTTATGTTTAAGTCCCATGTAATAGGGGGCGACCCTATTGCCATCAACGTGGCACAAATCCAGTCTCCACACGGAAAAACAAAATAACATTTTGCCCGATTTAGGAATTGAACCCAGGACCTCGTGCTTAGCAGTCGCACTTACGTACAATCTTTTTGGAAAAAGAGCACAGAATTTACTGCTCATTTTTAATTAAAGTTACTGAATTTTCAATGATATTGCAGGTTTTTATTATAAATAGTTGTCTGTCACCTCGAGCGGAGTTAGCCAGCATCACCGTGACGAAAATTTTCGTTCATTGCGCAAGAGAAAGTTAAATTTTCTCTCAACTTTACTCCATTTTAATTATGAGACAAATATAGGTGCGGGGAAAATTTGTGTAATCGATGGAGTACGGAAAGTGTGTGGGTGTAAGCATTTCTAGAGAGTTTGCTCATATTTTGTTGACATGCTAATTAAATTTTTAAACATCTAAACAATCAAAAAACTCACACAGCAACTTTTAAAACTTTGTGCTAAAACTACAACTCAAAACAATTTTATTACTTTTTGAAAAGTTCTAATCATTCTGAAACCCACTTAATTTACACTACCACAAAGTTGATTTGTACCTATAAGAAAGAGATGAAATCAATTTTATTGGGAACAAGGACTTGAATAGGCTTTTGGTACTTTGGCAAGTTTCGCTTTGAACATGAACTTATTAACAGAAGATCGATTAAAGGTTTTCTAAAGCCTTTTGTAGTTTATATACTTTTTGTTGGTACGATGGAAAAAAAGAACCAAGAAGTCCCGACATCCCCTCTACGATTACACAACGAACCCGGGTAGGCTTAAAAGTTGTAAGAGCTTCTTACGCTCCACACAGGCTATTCAAGACAAGACATCAAAGGTGAGAAGCAAACTGTGGAAAGAGAAGCACCCACCACCGATTTCATTTAACACCAGGAGCATTTGCCTCCAGGAGATGATCTGCAGTGGCCTATTTGAAAAGCACTTAACCGATTGCGCAGCCAAGTAGGACGCTGTAAACACAATTTCACAAAATGAGGCATTAAAGCTTCTTCCGACACATAGTGTGAATGCGGTGCTTCCGACCAGACGATGTCGTGTGTGTGTGTGTGTGTTGCTGCAGTGTCCGAATACGCCACAGATGCCGCGATTAACGTGGCCACATACTCAGCCCAAGAAATTTAAACAAGTCGTGCCATCGAGACAAAAGAAGCAATTGGTACAATCAGAGTCCAGCGTTTGCGCTGTTTTTCTATTCTTTTTTGTATGAGAAATCAAGTAATGCTGGCCAATGACTGCACATAAATATTAGATACTGGCTGTGCACCGTTTCTAAGGTTTTTATTTTTGCTCACCAGCTCCTTTGGTCTATGGCGTAATGTTAAATAGCCGTGATGGGAACAAATTTTAAAATCTGACTGGAGGTTCCAGAGATAAGTGCGTTTAAAAACAAAATCTATATAAATAATCTTATTATATTAGGAGTAATTCGTCCCCTCTTCCCCTATTCTTCTTTGTGTGAGGAGTCAAGTAATGTTGGCCAATTACTAGTACATAAATATTAGGTAAATGGCGGTGTGCTTTTTTTTTTTTTTCATTTTTGCTCGCCTCCCTCGGTGCATAGCGTGTTGTTAACAGCTGTGATGAAGAGATTTTTTCAAATCTGACTGGAAGTTCCAGAGATAAGTGCATTCAAACAAACTCTTCAGCTTTATTATATTAGTATAGAAGATTAAGTAGGTCATATTTCTACAATGTTGCATTTATTAATGCTAGGTATTGCAAACGCTATCTCCTTTACAATTTCCTCGTGCAATGATTTGAACAGTTTCTGAGAATCCAGAAAGGATGCTTTTGTGAGATCTTCTCGCTTCTGGCTCATATTTTCTCTATATTTATTTTATAAGTAGTTACTTACTCTTGCCTTGTCCGCATTAGGTCCCTGGGTGGCATACGAGTAATAACTCACTAAGCTTACATGTCTATCTGTGTGTCTAATTTTGTAATAAAAAAACAGTAGACTGAATTGTTCGATTCATGTCTAAAAAGCAATTTTTTTCTCACGAATAAGTTACGAGTTTCTTTGGGTAATTTGTTTAAAATGACGGTTTACCTCCTTGAAGCATACAGGTAACTTAATCGCCGCCCTGTATATACAAGCTAGCGACCCGCTCCTGCTACGCACGGCGCCACCTATTGGGTCCAAAACTATTCCATCTTTCAACTTCGAACCAACTATACACATAAACAAAATTTCATTGAAATCGGTTAGGTGGTTTCGGAGATTAGCGTGGATAAACACAGTGACACGTGATTTTATAGCGTTTTGTCTGCGTAGTTACCCGCTACATTTAGTTACTCCAAAGCGTCTAGTTACATCCACTGTACCTACTACGCAGTTTATATATTCAAATAAAAGCGTTTAAGTCAGTGACCTCACTAATTGACGCGGAATGGACTTGAGCTGGTTAGAAACAAGTCCATGTAATAAAAGCGAAAAAGGCAACCGTCCTATCTTCCTTCAAAATGTTTCCTTTTTATCGATTTCACGTCGTCAAATGTGGCGAATCCCATATAGGACTTATCTGGACGTACCCTAAACTTGTCTGAAGCTTTATGTCTCGAACTCCAAACTTGTGTTCATTGCACTTCAAAAATATATTGTACAGTAAAGTACTGCGAAGCACATGAAAAACATAGAGCTGAAAGGCAAAAAAATTGTAAAAACTACAGAGGAGAAAGTGACAGCGATGCAAACATTGAAAGATGTGGAGTCGCGAAACTAATATAAATATCATCGCGGAGTTTCTTGCCGAGTGTCTTAAACTTTTAACATACACTAAAGTTGAACTTGAAGTAGTTAAGAGAGTTCGTTTTGTTTGATTAGGAACTCATCAGTTATTATAGTCTGAGTTGTATGGCAATTTTGCTTGGCATCTATATGTGTAAATTTTTTGTTATTACAGAAAAGGTATTCTCAAAACTGTAAATCACATAAATTAAGGTATTAATTAGTATTATACAAAGGTATCCGTTTTTAAGTTTTGATATCAGGGTAAACCGAAACTACTGATCCAATTCCAAAAAAAAATTCACAAAATTGCTACGTTATACCCGAGTGTGAAAGATATATAATGTTCTTAGATGTTAGTTTGGAAACCAAATCAAACTGAACATAATTCACCACTGCAGGACAACGGAACAGCAGCGGGGTGTGGATGTGTCGCAAACTAAGCTCCTGCCTGCCGTCTTAGCCCAAAAATATGCAGCCGAGGTGACTTCTGTGCTGCCACCGACGACGCCGCGTGCCGTGGAAGTGGCGTGAAGAGAAATTCTAGGCTAACAGAATATAATAAACTAGCTTTTGTTAATTTAGAATTAGACAATCAATTCGGGTTGTAATCTGTTTGTAATAAAAAGTATTCAATCACGATTCGAAAGACACGTGGCGCTATTTATTATCATAAGAACGTCATTGCCGTTTTCCTCGGTAACAATCAGTTTTTGAATACCTGACAACGTATATTCAAAGGATGACGGGTTCAGTGGTTTAGGCGTGAAAAGGTTACAAACCAACAAACTTACTTTCGCATTTATAATATTAGCAAGGATAAGTAAGTAAGGAAAAGGTACTTGCCAGCGACACGAAGAACAAGAAGCACGGCCGATGCCCAACGGAGTTTTCCGAACGGCACAACACGATTGAAAGCCGAATACGTGTACATGCTTCGGGTGGTTTTTGTTATTCAATTTATACTGCCTTATCGAATTTGCAAATCTGTCCAAATGTGGAACATTCCCAAGTTTCTAGGTAGTAATAACAACTTAAGTTGTTTGGCAGATTTAAGCACAAACATTTAGGTTCTTGTTCACGAGTTCCCAAAAGTGTTCGTTCTTAGACAGCCCGACTAGTTGCTAAGTCGAACGGAGACCCGATTCAAGAGGCTACGCAGCGAGTAATAAACATAATATAATACATACATAAACTCACGCATTCTTATGGGGTTGAGGGATAGGCAGAAACTACAGAACACCACCTGCAACGATCCTTACATACTCCTTTCGCAGGTTCATTGTGAGGTTTAATTTGACATCTAATCACGAAACCAACGTATGAGCATAACTGACAGTAAAACATGAATTTAAGGCGGTACCTGTATCTTAAATGTCATGGAAAATAATTTAGTTTTAATTCCGCGAAAAAGATCCAGCCCTGGATAGGTACAGGATGCATCACTTCCCTCCTGCTCGCAAAAATATGCACATGCAAGAAAAGCAATAATAATTAGTGTGTCATGCACCGAAACGCCTGATTCTATAAGATATCTCTAACGCCACTTAAGAACTACGCTTCATATAAACTGCATCGCGCAAGCAGAGATATTCGCGAAATTAGGCTAACGAGCATGCAAGAACCCTACAACAGTTGTAGTCTGATCTAATCCCGCCTTTCTGTCCTCCCCCAGCTGCGCCTTAAGGCAAGGTTCGTCCCCACAGGGAGTGCCCTTAGCGTGTAGTCGCTTAGTTTCTAAGTTTTTTGGCCTTGACTGGAGCCCTTACTCAAAAAGCAGACCCACAGTTTAAACCATCGACAGGCCAAAAATTCATTGGCCATTCACAAAACAAAACTACCGAAGCCCTTCAGACAACACCCATGTGATTGGAAGATCCTCCCTTTTTAATGATGGATGAAGAACTGTCCACCTAGATCCTCAGCTTACTTTTAACTTTCTATCATAAACGTGAAGGTATTTGCGAGGATGGATGGGTATTCGCTACTCATTCACACAAAAACTCTTCAATGAATTTTGACGAAACTTTACAGAAATATAGCCTATATATCAGAGTTACACATTAGCTACAATTTATAAAGACATTGCGTGAAAATATTGGAATTAATTGAGTGAAATCACGGGTAGAGACTAGTATGTCTACAAACGAAGGCGTCTCGTGAGAATCACAATAGGTATATTCCTCATTATTTTGAAATGTATAGCCCACCTTGGTATTTATAGACAGTCTCCAGTATTCAATAAACCTCTGTTTCAATATAAAAGGTATAGCCTGATCGATAGAAACCATAGTGCTTACAGCCTAGGTACTATACTGGCAGCTTTTCATAAAATCGGGGAACAAAACATTCTCGAACATAATGCATAGTTATGCTCCTATAGTAGGGATGGCGAACCTAATAACAAAGGCATACCAAGTGCCCTAAAAATCTGTGGTTCTATCGTATGCTGCTGGATTTCTGTTAGGCAAAAAACGTAATACTAAGGCCATGCGGAACCCGGTTTCGGTCTCAAACCCGCGATTTTACTTTGAGACAGAGGAAGAATCACTTTGACTGCATGGTTTGGGGCACAGAGGGCAGTATAGGAGTTGGCAAATGGCTTGCGACGTAGCCTCATACCCCTACCCTGATGCTGTTAGGTCGAGGTAGCCCTATTTTCCATCTTCTCATTTGGGTCCGGAGGCGGTTCCGGGACTTTCAGGTGGATCACGGAAAGTTTAACCCTGCAGGAAGACAGTTTTAGTTTTTTGCGAGCACGCGCACTTTAAGACATTCCTCCAAGGCGACTTTTTGCAGCGAAGTAGGAGCGATGCAAACGCAAAACGTTCGCGATACAGTCGTGGTGCTGTCGTTGCCTGTCGCGCTGAAAACGTTCGGCACCCTCCCGCCTTTCCCCACTCTCTTCGTACCCCGATGTCGTCTGAAACGATGACGTCGATGGCGTTTATATCGATACAGACGCGAGTTACTATCGCTTCTATCGCACGTTGCAAATGTGACTAACGCGCAATAGCAGTGGTGCAGAACCGCCTTTATAAAACGCGCGACAACATCGAGCAAAACGTCGCTGCCGTAGGTCAAGGTCCTAAGGTTCACCATCCCTGATATCTTTATTGTGTCTTCCAACAAAAATGGCATACATTATGACGCTTGAAAAGGTACCTCCACCTATCCAATGTTTTCGGAGGTATAATATTCTGTGGTATAATCTGTTAGAGAGGAACGCGAAATTCTAATTTCGTGATTTTGTGTCGGGCGTGTGGCTAATGTTTTGGCAGCAGCTTAGCTCTGTTGGCAGATGTTAGAAAAATAGAAGTTGTATCTTGGTGTGTAAGTTAGTAATGTTTTTTCCATGTAAACGAGTGTAGATTTTAAGTTACTTTTTATATTGAAAACATGACATCACGCGGGAGGGATGCCCGTTTTTTTGCTTTGAATCGATTTTCTGGATCGTAATGGATCGTAACTGCAATCCCCAAAGGATTAATCAGAGGTATACCCAATAGTTCAACTACATTTCACTAAATATGTTTAAGTCCTATGCAATAAGGGCGAGTCTACTTACATATCGAGGCGTTAGAGATTAGATAATATAAATAACGATTACGAAGGAAATGGGACGTAGTTGAAATTTAGTTTTTTTTTAATATATTTTATTTAAGTAATTTATTTTTATTTTCATTATTGTAATCCCAGAAGGACAGATAGAGGTGTACCATGTAGTACTCATATTTCGCTTGTTATGTTTAGTCCCTGTAATAGAGGGCGAGCCTTTAGCCAAACTTACATTCCAGGTAAGTTTAATAAAAAATAAAATTCATTTTATTTTTTATTAATGAAAAAATATTAAATTTATATTTTTAAATGTTTTTTATATTGTTTTTTCTAAGGAATATTTAAAAATGTAATTAGTTTGTAAAAATATGAATAAAGGATAATAAAATGAAACTATTTAGAAAATTATGCACAAGCTTACTAAACAGAAAATTGAGTTTTGTAAGAAACACATGGACATACCAAAACTAAACATAACGTAGGTAGTAATTTGGCCTATTTCAGGGAAGCCGTAGTAATTCGGCCTCGGATTAATCAACTAATTCCTTTCCGGCGGTATCTGCAGTTTTGTTGTCGCCCTAATCGTTTTACGTTTCATCTCTCTGTAATGAGATTTATTTCCCTAACCTGATTTTGAATGTGAGTTTGTTACAAGTGTGTATAAAGGTAGCTTAGGTATCTTTTTAAATGAGGAAATTCCCTCCCTCTGGGGAGAACGGAGGGTTATATCGGACTCAAAGCCTACGGTTCCTTCCTCTATCAAGAGTCGGGGGCCCGAAAGGTACATTCGCTAGCACCCCTGTCTGATAGTTTCCTAATATGTAGGCGAAAAACATCTTTAAGTTTAAGGATTTACGCTAAGACATCATGAAGAACGCTAAAAAACTAATAAAAAAAAACTTTTGAATTAAAAGAAAATAAAAAATCTCTTAGACTTTAAACCAGGGCACCAACCAACCAACCAGGGATTTCGTAAAGAGAGACCAAAGCAACGATGTATGGACTGTGTGAAGGATGATATGGCAAGAGAGATGTCTGATGAGATGACGAGTAATAGAGAAGTATGGAAGAAGAAGATATGCTGCGTCGACTTAAGGCAGGAGAAGGATTATGGTTTTCCCATGGTTTTAATACTATACTACAACTGTGTGACACACTTGTAGTCACAATCCGACTGATTTCGAAGGAAATTCCTAATCCATTTGATTACTTCATCTACGCGTCAACGTACATAACGCAATGAATATTTTCGAGTTGTCAAAATGAAAGGCTTGTAGTTGAGTAGCTGTTGGTCACATAAAAAATATAAACTAACTATAACTAAATATATACTATGCTTTAATTTGTACGAGTAAGTGCCTGTACACCTTATAGAGAGTTTTTTCATGTTCTAAAGTCTTCACCGCGATAGTCCGTATACGTACTAGAATTATTTTTCTAAGTAGTTATGAAAGATAAAGGGTGTAACAAGACCCCTAACGAAGCCGAAAGACACTTGTTCACCCCGTCATTGCGATCATTTTTTTTGTTCTAGACCATACTTGGGAACCTTCTAGTTACGGAGATATTGGGGGTCAAAGTCCCGACTTTTTCACAAGCTTTTTTCAAATCCATGTTTTTTATGTAAGATTTTTACTTTAAACACATTTACGACCCCCGTACTATTCAATCCATCCATCAGCACAATGTTTTGAGTGCGTTACATTGAGTCCCACCGTAAAACGTGATCTTTCACCCCAAAAAAAAATTCGTTTCCCAGCAATTGTTTTTGCGAAATGTTACCTAGTTTGATGTATATAATGCTTGGTTGACGGCTTCGTGAAGGGTCCTGTTACACCCTAATAATATAACACCCTAATAGTATAATATCTACCAGATTTGAATACAACAAGGACAATACTAAAAACCTAATTACCTAGCCTCTTACGTAAAGGCTCTAAACAGAGTTAATAGTCAATAGTCGTTCTCTCATAATGTATACTGCATAGGCAATAAAACAGGTATTTTACGACCAATGTGTAATAATGGTCGCAGATGCAACTGTGTTATATTGACAGAAGAGTGCATCTAAAAGTTATTACTGTGTTAATGTGAGGATGTTGTATCTATTACAAAAACCGGCCAAGTGCGAGTCGTACTCACACGCACACAGGGTTCCGTAGCACCAAACAATGTAATAAAAATAATTTGACAGCTCATTCATATGTTGTATTGTTTTTACATTCAACAGCAAAACTAAATTATTATGTTAATGAAAAACAAAGTTACTGCTGCAGTTTGATGAAAAAGGCCCATATCTCAAAAACTAAACATCAAAATTTATTCAAACCAATTTTGGTTGAAAGTTTTTTTTACGCTCTACATCTTACAAACCGTGTGCCTTATGGATGTTTTCTCGTTATCAAAGATGAGGCTGGTACAGGAATTACGTGGAGCTTGGCACAATGAAAGTGAGGAAAGTGAGTGAGTTTAACACCTCTATGGGATTAATTTCCAAATACTCGTATCCTCCCTTAGTGCTTTCTCCTGTTTTATTAGAAACTCTTGTGTAAAATTGTATGCTTTTAAGATCCAGATAATTTTCAAATATCCATTCCGCGACCCACCCCGGGTTGCGCGAGGGGGATGTGTTGTCTGTTAGTAGATTAATGAATTTAAGATTTGTATTAGGTTACTTGTGTTAGCTTCTAAGGGTTTTTATCTTTTGATCATCATTCTCCTACACTTATCCCGATTTATTTAGATCGGTGCAGCATGTCTTCTTCTACTTATGAACTTACCAATATTTATTTTATTTTATTGCCAGTGGCCTCAACCGCCATTTCAGAGACAAAAAAGCAGTGGGCTATGCTCGGAGTTTCTTTGCATGATCAAATCAGAAATGAGGACATACGCAAGAGAATTAAGTTTTCTGACGTAGCCCGAAGAATCGCCAAACTGAAGTGGCAGTGGGCAGGGCACATTGCTCGCAGAACGGATGGCCGATTTGGCCTTTGGCCTTGGGGATGGGGATGTGGATGGTGCTGAAAAGTTCTGGAGTGGCGAACGCGAACCGGAAGACTGCGTTAGAAGGCCTCCTCACTAAGCGGTGACCTGGTAAAGGTTGCAAGGATCCACTGGATGTGAGTCGCACAGGACCGGTCAATGTGGTGACACTTGGGCGAGGCCTATGTCCAGCAGTGGACGTCTTTCGGCTGAAATGATGATGATGATGAAAAGCAGTGGGGTACATCATTTGCATGTTTACTATCCATGCATTTCATACCTACCTCATCGTCTCATTCTACTTGGGTTCGGCGCAACTTGTTTTCTTCTTCCATTCACCCCTGTCAGACGTCACGGCATCGTTTACTCTTTTCTCTTTCATATCATTCCTCACACAATTCATCCATCTTTTCTTTGACCTTCCTCTCCCTCTTTGTGTATCTACATTCCTATCCATCACTCTTCTAGTCACTTACATTTCATACCTATCTATAAAATTCAATTTTCCATTCAAGGTTTTGTCTTCAACCTTCCCATGCAAACTTGATTCAAGGTAAGTGTTAAATCTGGTAAAACCGCCATTTCATGTCGATTACGTTACAGTACGAGCAGCAACAAAACTGACTTACGACTGTATTTGACGTATCTATCAGTGCCTAATACCGGCTGAAAGGTCAGGGCTCCTTCGATCGAGGTTGAGTACGTAGCTAGTATTTTCAGGGCCTTGTGTTAGGTTCAGCTTTTGTTTCGTGATTAGTTGTTTCCTGCTATCAAATGTGTAATTTTACAGTTCATAGTTGTTCATCTTGTAATGTTTTCTGTCGTTAGAGTGAAAATAAGTCTGATTAAGTCAATAATTATCAATGTAGGTAAATGATAGTCTACATAGAAACGTTGAATTTTCAATGGCTAGCTCAGCACTGACAGTGGAACTTCCAGCAGTTTAATAGTATTAAGTAATTCATTGAAGCATTGCGTCGTGTTGCGCCGACTCCAAATGACATGGGCCAAGGGCAGGAAGGTGATGATGAAGCATCGCTTGGTAATAGAGAATAAAGGCATAAGAGTGTTAAATAGGCTGCGGATGATGTAAGAGTAGTTAGCAATAAACAAAGGTACACCTTTTTCTATCTACCCTTCTTCTTCTAGCAATTTCTACGAAGGAAACATTCTCATCTGCAAAGCTTACAAATTGAATTTCAGTAACCAATATAAATGCACAGAATCGCAGAACAAACATTGGAACCACAACTCAAACGATTCCCAGATTCCACATGATAATATCCGTGAATTTCCAGCATTCCTTCAATGTATGTAATCCAGGAACATTTTATTAAATTACTAGCTTTTTCACGCGGCTTCGCTTTTTAATTTAGAATTTGATAATCAATTCGGGTTGTACTCTGCTTGTAATAATATAATCCAATCATGATTCGAAAGACACGTGGCGCGATCTATTATCAAAAGAACTTTATTGTGGTTTTCCTCGGGAACAGTACTTTTTTCGGGATAAAAGGTACCCTATGCCCGTTTCTGTACACCTGACAACGTATATGCAAAATTTCAGGATGATCGGTTCAGCGGTTTAGGCGTGAAAAGGTAACAAACAAACTTACTTCGCATTTATAATATTAGTTAGGATTAGGAAGTTAGGATTCCAGTGGTGGAGCAAACTGAAGTATGCCAGGATTGCGTCCCTCGGATTTGGCTCGTGTTTGTGCTAGTCACAAAGGAACTAGGGTGATGAAAAGCTGCAAGCGATTGCATGGTAGGTACGAAGAACAATGTACCTAGATTAAGCTATGCTATCCATAATGGGAGGCTTACTAAGCCAGCCAATATAGAACAGAAATGATGTCGATATCAAGCCGCCGATGATTAGCTTTAAATTAACTGAGATCTGTGTGTCTTTTCATTAAATCAGTGAAAATATTTTATAGATGCGAAAGTGACTATGTCTGTCAATCGATCTGTCTTTTCCTGTTTCACAATGAATTTAAATAATAACTTATGACGCGGGTAAACCATAACATAATTCTCTAAACTCATTGTACTAACAATATTTATACCTCGTTCATCGGTCGCAACTGTGGCAATTCTTAGCGCTAACTATAAGGTCCTGTGTTCCAAGTTTTGGGAAAATTTTACTGGGTTTTTTCATCGGAAATTTCTCAGGAATAGCTCAGATTAATGCACTGGTTTACAGGTACAGCTTTGCCGAAGCCTTTCAAAGCAGGCCATCAGGCGTGATTCTTCGAAAATCTACTGTACTCGTAAAGCTTTTAAATTGAAATAAATAGTTCGATATACAATTTGCAAACTGCATACATGTATGTTTGGTCTAGGAATGTATAATAGAAAGCTATTCCATACTTGTGACGCGGGTGAAGCCACAAGCAAAACCAATATAACGGTATCTTCACACATAATACAATCTACTTATTGTCAATGCCTACCCATCGGCGTAACCTAATTCGATCCCCCTTATGCGACTCCAGATACAACATGCTTATCAGTTAACGTAATATTCTGTGTATTCAATACTATTATCGGGTAGCGAGGCCTATTTAGAACGAACACAACAAACAAGACTATTAGTATCGTCCTTGCCCGTGTCTAAAAGCCGATTTTCTATCAAAATGTTGACGATCCCTGAAAGGTTTTCTATGTAATTTAATTTGGAAACCTCCACGTCCACGTCCTTTTGCGGCCTGAGACTCAAAACATTTGGTTAACATGAAAAGTTCTCCGATTTAAGAGTCGTTCGACATTTTCTGAGCTATCAGAAAAGGTACAGGAAAGTGTCTGTCCTAATCTTTTAGAGTGGAAAATTAGAGGGAGTTCGTTGCGACCTCGATTAAATTTAACGCTGTTATTGTCACCACGGTAGAGGTCTTCAATGATTAAATTTTCGATTTTTTTCATGTTTCACTATAGTTACATTGTTTCAGTATAGTATTCCTTTCTCTCAAGTTCTGTCTAGATAAATTCAAGGTCAGGTGCTTTTCGGAGGCCATCTCATATTTCTTTGACGTTCAAATTAGACTAATTTGCTTTTTGCCTAATTTTAATATTGCCTACCCGCCTGGAGTACAGAAGCCAGACGGCATAATTGATTCTGTTATAAACGAGAAAACCAGCCAATAGAAATATGACGACCGAGGTAAAATGAATCCATTTACTTCTTTGCAATGAAGATTTTAAAAGAGAGGACATTAGACTATTTTGCCATTGTTTAGAGAATTTCTGAATATTTATGTCTATTATACATTTAGACACTGCGCCTCAAAACACAAATTACAGACGTTGCTCAAAAATCCGCTAAACTGAAGTGAGATTGGACTGGCCACGACTGCCGTATGCGCAATGAGCTGGGGGACAAAATAACCACTTTCTGGAACCCTGACACAGCCACAAGGCGTCGCGGCAGACCTCGCAGAAGATGACGGGACGAGCTGGATAAAACCAACGACCAGTGGCCCACATTAGCCCTGGATCGAAACAACTAGAAGTCATGGGGAGAGGCCTTTGCCCAGCAGTGGGATGACTCAGGCTAACAGTATCAGTATCAGTATTAAATTTAATTACTTCCATGTTTTGTCACGTCGTAAAAAACCTGCGATGTAGGGACACTCGCTATAGTACTAAAATTATTCAAATGCGATTTTATTTTGCTTCAAATTATATGCCGAATTGGACTAAAGGTTCCATGAAGTTCCATCCCACATTGAAGTGACAGAACTGAATATTGTTACACCCAAAACATAACATACATTTCAAGTTATTATTAAATCATGACGTGGGCATCAAAGATGTTGATCTAGTAATCTGTATAGGATTATCCTATGTCTAATAAAATATATTTTTATTCTGTTTTTCGTCCATTCGGGCGCGTGTTTCATTCGTTTTATCGCCTACAGAAGTGTCGGGATTAGGATGTAAGATACTTGTCAGTTAGTATTGGTGATCTTATGTGGTATGAAATGGGCGTTCTACTTCGAAGTGTGGGATGTGCTTAAGCACTTAGGATCTTTAATAAGGACAGTGGACACACCGAGAGAACTAACTTATCTCTCTCATAACATCACGTATTTCCCGAAGGCTTTGGCAGAGGTGTATGTAAAATACACAATTCCAAGTTCTATGTAGTAGTGGTCAAGAAACAGCTGATTGTTTTTTCGAGATTATGAAGGTATTTGGTATTGGGCTGCTTTGCCGCTGTCGTTCTCGGTTTCGGGCATCTTCGGAATTATACCGTTGAGGAGATGTTGAATGATTACAGCATGCATGATTTTTATGATAAATAAGCTAAATATAATTCGAATTCGATGCAGAATTGTGCGTGACATTAGGAATAATGCGTATAAGTTCGTATGTAGAGTACTGGCCGTTCATAAAACGATTCATAATCTCATTATTCGCATCATCGTTATGTAGATTTTAAATGTTTTTAGGTGGGTAAGTTCAAGTTGAACGCGTGGTATCGAGATGATCACTGAACCTAATCAAGCTGTAATATTTCTGATCTTGGAAAATTGACATACCCACATCGATAATTAGGCCAAGTCGACCATCCAAGAGGGGACTTGAGGGAAAAATGCTAAAGCAAACATTATTTGCAGCGGTGGCCCAGTGGTGGCGGAAACATCGTGAGGAAACCGGCATGTCCTAGAACTAAACATTCGAAGACTTGTGGCATCTACAAACCCGCATTGGGCCCGCATGGTGGATTATAGCCCATTCCCTCTCATAGAGAGGAGGCCGTGTGTCCCAGCAGTGGGAACATTAAAGGCTAATTATGTGACCCTCCAAGTACCTATGTGGGACCAGTTTACCATTATCAATCTTGAAAATTGGCCCCTGGAAGAGTTTCCCCAGAACTCCTTTTAACTGGGTTCTTTTACACCTTTCTAGACGTGTTCATTATGCAATTGTGCATAATCTTCGACTTAAGTGCTACTCGATACGAAGGCTGTAATTGGCACCGACGCGCCGCGGAGCTGAAGCCCCTCAGCGCCAGTCACGACATTTGATTTCCCACTTATTTTATCACTAGGTCAGAATTATTTACCGAATGTACAGAAAGATGTGCCAAGGGAACAATATTGGAAAAGGATTAGGTATAATTTGTATATCTGTGTGGAAATGGAGGGTATCGAACCGTTTAGCATTCGGTTGGGCCATGATTTGCACCTATTTCTTCCTTATGCCTATATTAATTTAATATTATATCAGAGAGTATTTAATAGGAAATGGATTACACCTTTATTTTAGCAATTTTTAGGGTTCCGTAGCCGAATAACAAAAAACGGAACCCTTATCGATTCGCCATGTCTGTCTGTCTGTTGTCTGGCCGTGTATGTCACTATTAGGACTACACAGTTGAAACTTAGTATGTAGATGTATTCTGTGAACCGCTTTACGATTTTTATACAAAAAAAAAGATTGAGGAGGGCTAAATATTATTTTAAAAATATTATTTTTATGAAACCTATACGTACCCCGCACGTATATAGATATACATATAATCTATCTATTCAACACGAAATCTCTTAAGGGGTAATTGTACTCATCATTATGAACAACTTTTACTTATGAGACCAACCTCGAAATCGCGAAAAAAAAAAACAGCTGTTCCCTACAATAATTATATTCGCATGAACTCGTCAAAATGTACTGAACAGCTGATTTTTTTTCGCGATTTCGGAGTTGGTCCCATAGTAAAAGTTGTTCATAATGATGAGTATAATGACTTGTATTACGAATAGACCTTAAATAGGTCTTTAAAATGACGTTGAGGTTTCTGAAACCATTTTTTTCAAAGTCAATCAAAGTTTTAAAGATAGACACTTCCAAACTGATAAAATGTGTGTAATTTCTCTCTAATTTCTAAAGTAAGAGTAGGAAAATTCTGAAAAAATGTAGGATTGTAGAACGTAAATAAAACTTTCAACCAAATATGGTTTGAATAAGATTTGATGTTTAGTTTTTGAGAATGGGACTTTTTCATCAAACTGCAGCAGTAATTTTGTTTTTCATTTACATACACAAATTTAGTTTTCCTGTTGAATGTAAAACAATACAACATATGAATGAGCCTTCAAAATATTTTTATTATATTGTTTGGTGCAACGGCACCTTGTGTGCGTGTGAGTACGACTCATACAATCATAAAGTGGTTGTAGCGGCTACTAGTATTTTGTGTTTATGACTACTCTTTGCTCAGAATGGGATTTTTAAATGAAAAAACAATGTTGTCGTTAGAAATGTTCTGTACAGCAGTCGGGGAAGCAATGTATGGGAACAATGGTGGCCAATCAGAACACAATATCGCGTCTTTTTACTGTACGCTGATTGGCTGTAGATGACGCTACGCGATTGGTACAAAATCGTAGAATGAATGGATTAATCTCAAACAGTGGTTGCTAAGTTCAAGTTCCATCGAGACGAAAAGTTAAAGAACAATAAAAGTGCCTAGTCGTCCAACCAATTGATGTTGTTAAATCCTTTGTCAACCTTTTACTGTCTTTATTTACTGTGTCTTTATTTCGAGTCGATGGTCTAAGTAGGTGCAATGGTCAATGGCCACGTCAATTGTGGCATCAGTGGCGTTTTTTAATCCCTCAGAAATGTGGATGTTTGGACACTCAACTATTTTCATGGGACATGGTTGTCGGTGGATCAGTTTACTGTCTTCAAACATTTTTACCCGAATACGGCAAAGCCAAAAATAATGGTTATTTCAAAAAAGGTAGATCATTAGGACAAACAATTAAAACCTAAGGCACAATGTGGACCCTCATCAAAATAACCTGTACATTTAAAAAAATACAAAAAAAAAATGGTTTCTTTATCTATTTCCTACAGCATGTTAACTAATTATTACCTTCCACACCAACCACGAACATAAAACCGTATTTTTCTGTCCACCACACCACAACTCACCCACTACAAGTTATGGTCGCAATATCAACTGAGAGAGAAGCAACAGCTCCGCGTCGTCAGTCATCGCGGGAAATTAATGAGTTAGGAGAGGGTCGCAGGCTTATTAGTAACTGTCAGGGTGCTCCGGTTTTTAAGGCCATGTTCACACCGAACGTGTTGTCAGTCGCCTACAATGAGCGTGCTTACTATTTTGCAACACATCGCCGTTCGAGATTTGAAAACCATGAGGTTATTGGATTAGCAAAGCTTAAAGCTGAAATCGAAAAGCACGCGTCCGTCACGACAGTTTAAATATCCACCGTAGAACCATTTCATTCCGCTAAATTATCAACAACCTGTAGGCAGGGGGTTTCAATACAATCAAGCTATTTACTTTTGTGTAAATGATTGCATCCCTACTGCTCCCAAGTCTTTCAACTACGAAAATTAAATACCGTGGAGAAACCGGCATGTTCTAGAATCAAACATACGAAGACATGCGGCATTGACCAACTCTTACTAGGCCCATGGAGCGGGGCCTGTACATCAGCAGTAGGTACATCATCATAGGCTGATCATGCTATGACTTTAACCGTGATTTTCCATACATATTCAATATCTTTTTGATCACACCGAACCGACAAGATGTTATTACGGTCATTAGTGAGCCAGCTAACAATCAGCGGCTGACTATACGTTTAGTGTGGTCGCGGCTTATCAGTGGAAATGCGAGAGGGTACTGTTTTTCATTATGAGAATGTTTATGTAGTTTTGTTTAACTGGAGTTGTTGTTGGCCGTTTTTTTTCATAGTTATTGGAGATATTCTCTTTGCTAAACTGAACTTTAAACCTTTATGAAAAAGCACGCAGTCTAGTAACAACAAACCTAATCCTTGAAAAATGTGTGGTAAAATTGGTAAATGACATAAGTAAAGCGTTTGGTTATACTGGTTGAAACATTACTCTGCGTTTATTAAAAGAGCCCGACGACGTGACGGCAAACCAATGTGACTAAAGAGAGATCAGACGGAGGACCAACGGCTTTACGTAGTTTTTGAGGCAAAGAGAGTGGCACTAAACTAACTTCCAAACTCCAGGCTTCTAATAAAAACACTTATACCTTTCGGTGTACTTGATTTCCACCCGGTAACAACAAAATAACAGGTTCGTAGTGAATCAGGGACGAAAACAGACCATGGCTTAACAATATCAAAGTCGTCCACGGTCATGTCTCAGAGTTCAGTAAATGTGAGCATATCAAATCAATTTTTTTTTTTCGTAAATGTAGGTTTCATTACAATAGGATGTTATGTTAAGATGTTCAGTTCGCTACATTTTACTCGAGAGCATACAAATAATAATAAAATTCGTCGTGTCGAAATCACAGACACACATTTACAATTAAATAACTCAATTACTAACACACACAATTATTTACGCATTAACAAACAATTACCAATGTCAATATAATAATATCCTAAATATGAGAACAAGAATCTAAGACATTGTCACATAGAATATACTTAAATCTATATTGAAAACAAAATAATCAACCATTTTAACAGCAAAAGGTCTCTGTCCGGAGACGTCCCTGAAACGGCACGGATTTCTGCGGATACCTCAAGTGTAGGTAGGTACTACAAGTGCGTTATTCTACCAAAAGTTACGTATAAACCCTTGACAGGATTGTATCCCAAATATACTGACAATAGAGAATACCAACTACATCTGAATTGACCACCGACTACCAGCAATCACTCTTACCAAGGGCGTATTACACAGCAATTGAGTTGTGGAGGTCAGATAGGCAGTCATTTCATGTATTTAGCAGCATGTGGTGGAACTGGAAACCGACCTCGATATAAATATAAGTAACTTTACGCAAAAATTATTGCTAGGAAACGGCTTTTTTTTTTGGTGAAAAATCACGTTTTACGGTAGGACTCAGCGTGACGCATTCAAAACATTGTTCTAATGGATGGATTGAATAGTACGGGGTCATGGAGGAATTTAAAGTAAAAATCATACATTACAAACATGTATTATAAAAAAAAACTTGCTAAAAAGTTGGAACTTTGACCCCAATATCCGTAACTAGAAGGTTCCCAGGTATGGTCTAGAACAAAAAATAATCGCAATGACAGGAAGAAAAAGTGCCTTTCGGCTTCGTTAAGGGTCTTGTTACTTGTCCCTTTAGTTGGGAAAACGCTTTATCGATAATGATATTCAAAATGTTAGCAACCTTAAAACCATGACTCCGGTTTCTTCATCTCTGTCAATCTTAATAATATTGCTCTGTCTGCTCAATCTGCAATACCTTAATAATATTGCTTCAATTACAGCCAATAATATCTAATAATTTATTTATCAATAGGTAACGATTTTTACTCTACGCTATAACTATTAAAGTGAAGCCCTGCAGCATTCGACTAGCGACAAATAGTAGGTACTCGTATAACCGAGAATGAAACGATTGATCGATTCGATAATACAATATGCATACCATTATGTCGAGAGTTCAGCGATTGTACAACTTTTTCTTTACCAGATAAATAATCTAGTTTCTTGTAATGTTGTAACTGACTTCGCCTAAGACTTTAGTCTTTAATTATTTAAAGACCAACAAAACTTGAAATTCAGTTTCACGCTTTAAATAAGCATTTTCAGCAGAATATAATTATTATCATTCATTCGCATTTTCCCGAGAAACGGGAATACAAAATTGAACTCGCCGTAAAGGCGTAGCTGTCTAAGGACGATTGCATAAAAATACAGGTTTATAGTAGACGAAATCGGGACGTATCTTCTGTGAGTAAAACAGTGCCATATTTTTTATATGCCCGCACATAGAGATACAGGTACAGAAAAACAAAATATACAGGTTTTCCAATACCGAAAAATCGGGACCAGAATTCTTGGTATATTTATGCAGGCAAGCAAGTCACCTAAAATGTTTACCCGAGTTCAATATTGCGTTCTATTTTTCAAGGAAGTGTAACAAAAATGAACTGAAGCGCATTCATGGAACTCGATTAAAGGTGCCATCACAAAAGCGGAATACGATTAAATTCCCGATGGAATTTTACAAAGTAAACTACTTTGAACACTGATACACGTGCATGGATTTAGGATGCGACTGGCTGTAAAAGTGTGTGGAGTGGCTAAATAATAGCGAGAGTGTGTCGATCTGTAAGGTTAAGCAATGCTTACAAAGGTCGGGCCGTGGATGGGTGACCATCCATTATATATTGAGTTATACCGAGGCCGCGGCTGTCATCTGTAGATCTTTGACAGTCGTTATAGGTAGTCAGTACGCGAAACCCGTTTCCTATTGAGAAAAACCGGCAAAAAAACACCTAGGTAAAAGGTCTTTTTATAATATTAGGTGTTTACTATGTACGTTTTAAATTGTTAATACTCAAGTATACAAGGTAAACTCTTAAAGTGTGAGAAAGTAATAGACAGACATAGACAGACGGATTGTACAATAATAATTTATAGCGATGAACTTATAATACAGACAGTAAAGTTCAAATTAGAGTAACAGTTGCCTAAAATGTCAGTCAACGACAGTTGAAAAGGGCTTACACATGTAAAATTAATTCATTCGAGAAGTTTTGTTCTCCACCAACGTTCGTTAAGCGCAATGTGATTATTGTGTTACGTATAACGAAATGATCATTAAACAATTTACATTTCAAAATTAACAAGTTTACCGGTGATACAGAAAATACGAGTAGACTCCATTCTCAGTTAATATTATTATTCGGAGGGAGGGTTATTGAGTATCACATATCTGCCGACCTTTTCCCAACTAGGGTCGTCAGTTTCTAACTGAATAGACTGCCCACCAGGGCATACGGAACCGGGGTTTGGTCGGACTAGTAAAATCGGTTTTCCCGGGTTTTACTATGGGACCGAAACCGGCTTTCGCATGCCGTACTGCCGACCCATTACGACTGTAATCACCATTCTCTTGCCCTTATCTCAATTTATTGGGGTCGGCGAAGCATGTCTTCTTCTTCTATACTTCTCTATTACTCATTATCTCATCAAAACGCTCCTTTCTTGCCATAATATATCATCCTTTACACAGTTCACCCATCGTATCTATGGTCTTCCTCTACTCTTATACCCATCCACATTTATACTCAAAACTTTCTTCACGACATTTTCCTCAGTCCTCCGCATCACGACAACTGATTACCACACAACTTTTCAGTCACCGGCGCCACTGTCAAACTTCCTTCCATAACGACTGTCAAAGATCTATAAATATCAACCAGCGGGTGGAACGTGCTCTTACGCCCCCCTGACCCTTGATCCAGCCAGCCCGCGATGTTGAGCCAGTAGTTTTAAATCAGCCCCTAAATAATGATATCATTCAGATCCAGCTTGTACCTTTGCTGCCCTCCGCCAGCGACGCCCTAAGTCGAGGCTCGTACCCCACAGGGGGTGCCCTTAGCGCGCAGTTACTTAGTTTATATATATGTTATTTGCCCCTGGTTGGAGGCCTTACACTCAAGGTACCCGGCACCCACAGAATAGTCCGGTTAAGAAAATTTTGCAATGACTGGGAGAACTAGTACCTTTTGTTACACCTTTGTTACACTCTTTATGTGGGGTCGTTTCAGCACGTCTTCTTCTTCCATACCTCTGTATTACACGTCATCTCAGCAGTCACCGCCTTTCTAGCCATATCGTGTCCGTAGGTACCTAATTCATTCCTAAATAGAACTAAAATCTAGCCCATCACTCAGCCAAAACAATACATAAACGTTAATGTCCAAGTTAATTTGTTCATGTCTGTCCCCGGTCCGGATATCACCGGACATCGGCGTCGTTCTTGTCTCGGCTCACTTCACCCCACTTTAGTGTTAACTAATCCTCTAATTGGATTGCTCGACCCGTCGTGTAGAGGCCCCTACACGTTTGCTGCTTCGTAGGAAAATGAGCAATTTGTGGAGTCAGTATGTCAATGGATTTTGTTTCGGTAGGTGTCGAGAATTTTGCGGAGAGCGAGTGAAGAGACTTCGTAATTCATACCTGCTGTACAGTGAGCATCTTACAGCGTGTAGGTATCAGAAAGTGTGTCTGTCAAATTCATCTACTATATCCTATGTCCTATTGGTCAGGTTAGATTCAAAGGACCATTATTCAGACCATCAAAGAGGAGGGGAGCTCGTGACTAAATAGGAACAGTCCACTCGCATCAATCTTATGTTAAGCCGCGCTTGCTTAAGTTGGTCTGCGGATGCGTGACCACCCATTACGCATCGAGTATCTTCCGAGCCTGGGAAAGCAGGTTAAGGCGTTGGTCCCGGCTGTCATTTGTAGAATTTTGACAGTCGATATAGGAAGTCAGTGGCCCGAAAGTCTGACAACCAGTCATACCAAGGTGTATCATAATTCGCAGTGCTAGCTGGGTTGTGACGGTGAAATAGGCAGTCGCTCCATGTCAACTGCATCTGGTAAGACAGGAACCCGACCCTAACATAGTTGGAATAAGGCTAGGCCGATGATGATGGTCAGGTTAAATACCTACACTTTACCAAACATGTGAAAAAAGTGGAGAGGGTCTCCATAGCTATATATGTTCCGATAGTTCCTGAAACAAATGGTGCATTTTATTAGAACGCAATATCTATTATATTCAAATCTCGTCCATTTGCATATTGGGATTGAATTCAATTTAACAAATAAAAGTCGATGGTTATTATTTCCAGTTGACTATGTACTGAATTCGTAGAACAAAAGAGTTAAATACTAAACAGGTGGCCTACCATGACGTCTTAAAGCAGGAGTAATTCCAGTGTGGGAAAGAGATGGCGTTAGACGACCTTATAGCTCTGTCTCTTTCCCACACTGGAATTACTCCTGCTTTAGGACGTCATAGTAACCCCCCAGAAGTTTAAAGGTGCTCATCCGAATGTGGCTGCAACTGCAAACTGCAGTGGCAACTTCACCTAGTCGACCGCAGCGACACGACTGGTTTCTATGTAACTGGTTATAAACTCTATGAAAACACTTTTTAAATACTATTCCTCGTTCAGAATTTTTCACATAATTCTACTAGTGTTTTATTTCCACAGATAATCTATAGGTAAACTAAGTCAAACGTGGTTCAACTCCTATAGTCGGCGGTGACTGTTTTTTTTTTATCTCAGGAAATAGTAGCATGCCTTTAAAGGCCTTTATTTACTTCGTGAATATTTAAATATGGTTTCTAAATAAAATATCATAAATAACATTACTATTTTGCAACATGAGAAGGCATATATATATAGCAAATAAAATCATGGTTTCCTAATACATTTTTTCTATATTATGTTATTTCTTCGTAAGTGTGGTAATTGTCACTGCAGTTATCTGCTCTATAACATTGAATTCTGCCTCGACTGCAATGACAAAGTTTGCCCACTTGTATCAAAATGTACATCTACATGGCTACATTGCCGCCTGTCACCGTTTCCGTTTGCAGCAGCGGTCGCTTTCACACATAGAAGTTACATGGTTTTTGGATAAATAATAAATACCTAATGAGAGTTCAAAAATAAAGATGAAAGGGAAACATCTGGTCCTTTTTATGGTCGGTTTAACTTACGCAGAAATTATTTCCGGGTGTTTGATTAATTATGATTGTTTCCTTATTAACAATTATTGGATGAATAATTCCTTTGTTAAGTTAGCTATTACCGACTACCTACGTTGATTATATTCGCTTAAGTTGATTAAAAATCGTTTGTAAACTTTTAAATTGCCAGCGTATGAGCGTAGTGGTTATGTTCATTCTCTTTGTTAGATCAAAGGCAACGGTCTTTAGTTCGTTTGGTTTGGGTTATGATACCTTGTAATGAATCAGTTTTAGGTTAATATTAATGAAGGCTACACTTGTTCGGTTCGGCAGTTTTCGTTGATTGTTTTTCAAAGCAAACCCAAAGCAATTACGACATATTATGAATAATCGTGGCTCCTGTTGATCAGCCAACTTCGTTCGGCATTTGAACTGATTTCGCGCGATGTTCAGGTCGACTCTGTATAGTTAGAACTATACAGAGTCGACCTGAACATCGCGCGAGTCAGTAGACTTATAGTAGATTTTGTCGCCCCCTAACACACCTAAGTTACTGTTGATTATTTACTATAATAATTACTTCTATAGCCAATGTTGACTAGCTACTAGTGGTAGGCGCAGTAGTTATACAAGTTGTAAACAGGCCTTCACGAAACCGTCAACCAAACATTCTGTACCTCAAACTAAGAAACTCTAAGCAAAAATTATTGCTGGGAATTTTTTTTTGGGTGTAAAAAATCACAGTTTTCAGTAAGACTCAATGAAACGCACTCAAAACATTGGGCTAATGGATGGAGTGAATAGTACAGGGGTTGTGGAAACATTTTGGTGATGGATTCATTGAATTGTACAGGGGCACTCGCCGCGGGAGACGCACCGGGCGTCGGGGGCCACATGGTGGCCCCCGGCCACCGTAGGCGCAGGCCTGTGGACGGTGAGCTATGGGCTAGCTCGCCGTCCGTCCGTCTTATGACGACAGGCTGTGTCGACGGCGCGTTCGTGTTCCACGCGCGCCTCAAAGAGAGTCAGCAAACAAGAAGGGGTCCGAAAGGACCGATGCCTGCCAGGGTTGCGGGACTGTTCGAAAGAGATACCGCGGTCCCGGAACACAAAGGGCAAAGGAAGGAACATGGAAGGGTTTTAGTCAGTAAAAGTCTGACACTCCCTCCTGCTCAGCCCAGAGTGGGAGGGGTTTTTTGATGAATACCCATCCGAAAAAAAAAGGGGTCATGGAGATATTTAAAGTAAAGTTACTACATAAAAAATAGTTGGAACTTTGACCTCCAATATCTCCGTAACTAGAAGATTTCCAGCTAAAGACCAGAACAAAAAAAAATATCGCAATGACGGGGAGAACAAGTGCCTTTCAGCTTCGTGAAGGGTCTTTAACACCCCTTAGGTATCTGTCTATTGCTTAATCAGGGTATTACTCGACAGAGTGAGCATCATAATTTGGCACGTGCTGCCCATAAAATTACCGCAACAATATATAGGTAGGTATGTAAGTACTATTAATCCATTAGCGATAATTATTATTGTAATTAGAGAGTTTTGATACAAGTGCTTCGTAAGTAATTGTTTGTTGGTTTATAAAGCTAAGTGGGAACCTTTAAGGTTTGGGTATATTTAAGATAAATTATTGTATTGTTTGATGGAGGCAGAGATAAACTCAAACTCAAAGCGTTTATTTCAATTAGTCCGTTACAGGAATTTTTAAAGGTCAAATACAAAAGGAGGAAGCTACAGTCCCAGTCACGAGGCACAATAACTTGTGAAAGTAGTGGTAGTGTGTTGTAGTATGTGTGTAGTGAAGGTAGTGTGTGTGTAGTATAAGTAATGAGTGTGTAGTGTGTTGTGTGTAGTTTGCCCATTCCAAAGCGTAGATCTCTAAGGAGAAGAATGGGCAAAAACCCCATGGATACTCTTATAAATCAAAATATTTTTACAAGATCCTGGTTACATCGATTATGTTGAGATTATACATATATGTGAGAACCATGTAGAAAGACGTGCACATTAAGAGCGTCCAGAGTAAAAGATTAAAATCAACAATTCAAAAACATACTAATACTCTCGAGACAGTAGTATGTTTAAAATAATGACTATTTACTTCTTTTTTAAAGAGCTTTGACTTCAAGACGATAATTATAAAGTTTCAAAGACGCAAGAGGAGACCGCTGACCGAAACCGCTGCGAAAAAGTCGCCTAATTGCTATGACAGACCGTTTTCTATGTAACTCTATGGAAATGCTTCCGTTGGTGATATTGTCACTCGTTGCCGTTTTCACCTTTGAAATTGTACTTACCCTTAATGAATACTCAGTGTTGTCTCGAAATAATCCAAAAAAAACAATTCAATAAATCATCTTCACATTTTATTTGTTGCAGATACATAGACGTATTAAATAAAAGCCCCGTTCCCGCAATTTTTTCTGAAATGAAACAAAATAAAAAGCTTTTCACGTTTTACTAATTAAAACAGTTTGCGACGATTAAGCAATTAATCTTTTTGTTTATTATTTTTTTTATAAAATTAAATGTGGTAGTATGTCGGCCATTTTTATGGCTAATCTCAAACATATTTCATGACTAAACAACGCCTAAAATATACTCAGGAGACGGACAAAGTACTTTTTTAACCTTCAGAGTTTCAGGGGTACAGTTAAGTCTAGCCTTGGAAACAAAGGTGTAAAGCCATAAAAAACTGTTAAGAAAGACAGTACTATAAATAAAGAGTTCGTGAGGTAGAAAGATACACTAAAAGTCCAAAACTTTTACTAGACGACATCGAAATTGAATTACTGAAACACTGGACGTGTTTCTTTATACAGCGTGTAACAGAAAGGGTATAATCATATGGAATACTGTGGTACGGACCATCAAACTGAACAACTTTCTCTATGGGACCATCATGGAAATCGTAAAAAAATAATCTGTCAAAATAGTCTGTCTGACAGCTGATTATTTTTTTACGATTTCGATGGTGGTCCCATTCGATGTTATTGTTGTTCGATGATACCCTTTCTGTTACACGGTGTATACATACATACAAATAAATAAAATTGAAGTGTCTGTTTGTAATATCAAAATAACAGCGTTTTACTGAATGCAAATGAAAATGTATACGGCACTAACAAAAACATTTCTTTTCAACTTTTTTCTGTCTCTTTGTTCCGGCTAATCTCCGAAACGGCTGGGCCGATTTTGATGGGACTTTGACTGGCAAATAGCTGTTGTTATAAGGTCTAACATAGGCTACTTTTAATTCACAAAAATATTTTTTTAAACTTCCATTAAAAAAAATTCAACACTTGAAATTGGCAACAAAATCCGATTCAAAGCGAAGCATTTTTATAATAATTTCACGCGAACGAAGGTCGCGAGCAACAGCTAGACTACAATATAAATCAAGGCTACTTACCTTACCAACGTCTGCCTTTTCCCAACTTTGTTGGGGCCGGCTTCCAGTCTAATCAGATGCATCTGAATACTAGTATTTTACATGAAGCAACTGCCTACCTGACCTCTACAAGCCAGTTAGTTCTAGGTAATCCAATATCTCTTGGTAAGACTGGTTGTCAGACATTCAGGCCTGTGACCTGTAACGACTATCAAAGGTCTTAAAAACTGCTAAGACCAACGGCTTAACGTGCTTCCCAAGGCATGTAGAGAACTCAGTATGTAATAAATACTATTAATTAATGGTCACCCATCTACACTCCTTGGCAAGCGCGGCCTGAAGACCCACCCCTGTGGCTTTTATTACTATCATCTCATAGAGCAGTATTATATTAATCTTAATTCTAGTGTGGGCAAGAGATGGAGCTAGGTGTTCTGTATACCTCTATCTCTTTCTTATACTGAAGTGACATTAAAGTAATACTGCTGAAAGTGGTGGTGGAACTAGTCTATGGGGCCTAAAATGGCCGCAATAACGTTAAAATTCAATAAAGTTAATATTATGAATTTTCTTTGTGACTATTTTATTGTTTTAATTGTACCGTAATTCATTGTTATTATCGTATTGTGATTCTGCTAAAGCGGTCATTTTATGCCCCCAGTTTAGTTGTAAACTTGCTGATAGATTTATGCAAAAAACTTGCTCAACACAGAGACGAGAGACTTTAATTAATGTTGGTCATGTTTACATCCACAGATTCTTATAGCACTCCGCCTTCCACGGTCTGAAATCTCGAGTAAAACTTGGTCTGTCTGTCTGTTACAATTTAATCTTAAGGCTGAATGGCTTTTACGGATAGACCATTACCTGGGTTAGGGCATAGGATACTAGTCACCTCACTTGTACTTTTCCGTGGGATAATTTCTAACCTACACGTGGGCGGAGCCGCGAACAAAAGCAGGTTCACACGAAAATTCAGAATCTTTTTTCCAGTTGCTGTGCTGTCTTGACGTACTTACTTGCTAGGTCGAGCTGTCTATGTCAACCTAGCTAATAGTTTACTTCTAGTCCAGATATAAAATAGAATCTGAATATGTCACGAGGAATATGCTTCAACCGTTTATTACTAACGCAAAGTGTCCCAGACCCATCCTATAAAATCAAAACTTAATTGAATTCTAATTGGCTCACTATTTTTAGCTGAAACCGGCCGGTGTAATCCGGAGCCCAGGGATCTAAAATAAACATAATAAATATGAAGTTATTTACAGAATTTTAAGAGGGTCAACACTATGTACTTTGGAGAAGAAAAAGGTGCGTCCTTAGGGGACAGACTGAGATGCTTGCTTATATAACTTCAGAATGGAGTAGCATAAGTAATTATGTATCATTTGTTGCGTTGTTGGTGTAGTCGGAAGTGTTCCTGCTCAACAAGAGGAATGGGGTTTGATTTCCAAGTTTGGAAATAGTCTTGTTGGATTTTCCCATTTATATGGGTCTTTAACACCCACAGGACTGCGTCGTTGGTCGAGTGGTCGCAAGCGCGATGGCTGAGCCTGAGGTCCTGAGTTCGATTCCCGTATCGGGCGAAGTGTTATTGCATATTTTCACCAGGAATTTCTCAATAGCAGCCACTGAGTCTGGATTGGTGCTCGGTTGAAGCCAACAGGCTCGTGACACGGCGCGGTGCCCGTTGCCCGCCGCGCGGTTGGCCGCGGCGGTGGCCGCGTCGAATTTTGTAGCGTGTGAGCGTTTCCCGCGGCGGTCAACGCTACGGCGAATGCAGCGTTGCAGGAGGAGGGATGGAATTCGCTTCAAATCTGCGGCGGGCACTGCTATATTTCGTATTTGCGCGTTTGCCGACGCGGCGAGACCGCGGCAGTGAAAGAATTTTTTTGAATTGGATCATTAGTTCGGGAGATTACCCGGGGTTATTCGGGAGACTACATACAAACTTACAAAACAAACTTTTACCTCTTTAAAATAATAACAGTTTTGGAAGAACTTACCATCCTGAATTCTTGCGCGTAGCCTATAATCAATTAGATTTCCAACAGTATAGTGATGTATATTAAAATACTTAGTAGGTAATTTCCTAAAGTCTACATAGGTTTGGGTGTAGACTTTTAAGATATAAATTATGACATTTATTATGATTTGCAAAAGTTTCAAAGTTAAACTTAGACAACGAAAGATTAAACAATGAACCCGAATGAATTATTACAAGAAGCTTAAGATATTCGTATCTACGTACTTTATTTCATGAACTTGTTGCTTGTCAGCGTAGTTTATAGAATAAATTGTGTGTTATTATAATAAACCTTTTGAACTGTTAGGCAATTGTGCCGAAGAAATTCGTTGGGGGACATGACTTTGCTGAAACTATTCAATTTGCATAATCTTTGGAAGACACGCTCATTTTCTTTCGACGTTCGTGAAAGCGTTTTAGGTCATAAAGAGACAAATTAAACGTTGAAAGTTGGCTATTTATTAAATTGGTTGAAATTCAGTCTTATTTCTTACTTTAAGAAAAGTAATGTGCGGCGAAAAGTAAGGTGAGGCGGGCTTAACGCTGTAGCCATACCTATTCAAGCGGACGCCAAAAAAAAATTAGAGCCAAGAGCAAATCGCCACGCACTACCTAATGGCGAGTCACATGACATTGTTCCAGTTTTTAGGTACTAGGAAAAATACATAACTAGCAGGACAGAATAATATACATAGTAATATTTTATTTGACATGCAAGTACCTATCTACCTCCTAAAGGTATTTTTTGATTTATCGGAATATGCAGTACTAGCTTTTGCCCGCGGCTTCGCCCGCATGGATGTTGAAACGGGAATGAACAAACATAGTTTACTTACCTTCATCACCTTTTTAACCCTTTGGGGGTAGAATTTTGAGACATATATTCATTAATTTTCAATCGTCAGTCTAAACACACTGACGGACTTTCATATAAATTCCAACCCCTCCCTAAACTCCTTTCTTAATCTTTCGTGTGCCAGATCTACGCGAGACACAATAGCTTTTTAATTGTGTCTATAAAGGGTGTAACAAGACCCTTAACGAAGCCGAAAACCACTTGTTCTCCCCGTCATTGCGATCATTTTTTTGTTCTAGACCATACCTGGGAACCTTCTAGTTACGGAGATATTGTGGGTCAAAGTTCCAACTTTTTCACAAGTTTTTTTGAAATACTTGTTTTTGTTGTAAGATTTTTACTTTAAACACCTCCACGACCCCCGTGCTATTCAATCCATCCATCAGCACAATGTTTTAAGTCCGTTACATTGAGTCTTACCGTAAAACGTGATTTTTCACCCCTAATAAAACAAAGAACTCTTTACAAAAAAAAACATCCTCCAAGTTTCATGTCTCTAGGACCAGCGGTTTGGGCTGTGTGTTGATATATCACCCAGTCATTCAGTCAGTTTATCATTTCTGAGTTCCTGATAACTGAACTAAGAAAAAAATCCTTGTGGTATGAATGGGTATCTATTAAACAGGGTGCTTCCACCCTGTTTAATAGATACCTATATATATAGTGGGATATATTGACGCACAAACTACAGTAGGTAAATAATTGGACGTAGTTACACGAAAAGGATCCAATCCACAACATGGTCAAAAATGAGTTAAATATACTGAACTGATGCTAAATATCAATACTATCGGCCAGTAAAAAAGATCAAAGCAAAAACATCTGTTTAAACATTTTTATCATCAATACAATAATAAGCTTGATTATACTATTATCAGTAAAAAAGGGTTATTACTCCACACAGCATCATACTTTCAATTAATTTTAAAATGAATACCAATGAAGAAATATCTTCCAAACTTCAAACTTCAATATCTCCAAAGTGACTTTGTGTGGATTGGATCCTTTTCGTGTAACTACGTCGAATTCCGAACCGATACAGAAGTCAACAATGGTAATTAAAAAAAAAAAAAACTATTCCTAACATTTTGATCGCGTATAAGTTGTACGATGAATAAGTCACACATATTAACCAACTAGCTAATAGGGAGCGAACTGACGACTTCATACTCGCCATTCCGACACCCACATTGTGTATGATTACCACTTCCGAAGGTTTTCACAGTTCAATGACTCACATAAACTCAAAACCTTGACAAAGGGCAAGAAACCTTAATAATAGGCGAGTGCCAACGAGTTTTATTTGAACGAGAATAAACTCTTTTCCCACGGAGTTTCTTCACGAATTTCCTTTTATAAATCCTTAACAGTGAAAGACAGATGTGAATGAAAACCCCGAAAGGGGACACTCATGAAAGAAATGCACGCCAATCAAGTGACTTTTTAGCTTGATTGACGATATCTTGTTTATATTAATCAAAATCTTAGTTGAGTTGATCATCACGACATGATCGCAGCAATACTATTTCAAATGATTGAACGCTCAAACAAGTTTCTTGATTACGCTTAACATGACATAATTGTAGAAGAGTTAAAAAAGAGTCAAGTTAAAAAAATGTTATCTGTAACAAAGTTGTGTCAGTCAAGCATTTTGATTACTTCAATAAAGATCATTTGACTTTATAGCATCTATCATTGCAATTAATTGTATTAATCATACAACTTGATCAAATCTTGCGCTAAATGTTTGCGCTAAATAAGTTTCTTGGTTGTGTTTATCACTATTTGGTTGTGTGTATATCACTATTTGATTGTGTGTATATTTGACTTGATTGCTGCAAATAGGTTTTGTGATAACTCCAATCAAGATCCCGTTTCAAATCTCAATCAAATAAAAGTAGTAGCTGTGATCATTGTGCTTGATAGGCTCAGATGCAAACAAGTTACTTAGTCAATCTAAACAAAATCTTGATTGAGGCCACTACTTTTTTTTTTTTTCAGTGGACGCCTTGTTATTGGTGACGTTTTTCAGAAAGATCAGGTGCATACTACTTGCAACCAGCGGGCGTGTGTGATCTGGGGGGTTACTATGACGTCTTAAAGCAGAAGTAGTTCCAGAAAGAGACAGAGCTATCTATACAGGTCGTCTAGCGCCATCCCTATCCCACACTGGAATTACTCCTGCTTTAAGACGTCATGGTAGGCCACCAGATATGTATAAACGTGAACAAAGCAAAACGAGTAAGTACCTAAGAATTGTGCAAAAAGCGTTCAGTAGTTACCGACAACGCCCATGCGAAAAAAGCGTGAACTTATGTGTGTATTTCCCTCCTGGGAAACTTGTTGATATTTTCCTTCGCGCTCTCTAGACCTTGAGAGCCAAGCGCTCAGTTGATTAATTACCTTCCAAATTACACCTGACATAGAAAATTTATGGCACTCTACCGCCTTTATTTATCCATTAATCTTTTAAATAAATTCTCGGGGAAATTCTTTCCATAGAAGAACCCCTTAACGGTCGACAGTCGGCTAAATTTGTGAAATGCCTCACATTCTCTTGGTCTTCGTAGATTCATTAATGATATTATTACTAGCCTTTGCCCGCGGCTTCTCTCACGTTAGTTTAGAATTTGACAATCAATTCGGGTTTTACTCTGCTTGTAATAATATTCAATCGTGATTCGAAAGACACGTGGCGCCATCTACTATCACAAGAAGGTTATTGTTATTTTCGTCGGGAACAGTACTTTTTTTTGGGATTAAACAGGGTACCCACCCTGTGTCCGTTTCTGTACACCTGACAACGTACATGCAAAATTTCAGGATGATCGGTTTAGTGGTTTAGGCGTTACTTTAGCATTTATAATATTAGTTAGGATTAGGATAAGTAAAGTAAGGAAGTAAGAATTATGATTCTGCTAAAGCGAATTGTGTGTTTGTGAGTGAACTGAAGTGAATTTCCAGCATTCTTTCAATATATGTAATCCAGGATCATTTTATTAAATTACTAGTTTATTTTTAATTTTTTTATTTATTATTTCACAATCAGTTCGGGTTGTACTCTCCTTTTAATAATATTCAATCATGATTCGAAAGACATGTGGCGCCATCTATTATATAAGAACGTTATTGTTATTTTCCTCGGGAACAGTATTTTTTTTCGGAATGGGTACCTACCCTGTATCCGTTCCTGTACACCTGACAAGGTATATGCAAAATTTCAGGATAATCGGTTCAGTGGTTTAGGCGTGAAAAGGCAACAATCAAACAAAAAACCTTACTTGCACATTTATAGTATTAGTTAGGATGTATTTGGATACTTTTTTGACAGCCATGTCAGTTTATAAGTATTAAAAGTGCCTTATTGTAGCTAGATAAATATAACACTTATAGACGCTAGAATCATTCGCTGCATCACTGAATAAGAAACAGTTTCATAAATGCGCAGGTTTTCGTATGTAGTTACCGTTTGTGAAAACGATGCTTTTAAGGGCTTATCACACAATTACTACGTCAAGTGAAAACGTTTCAACTGGCCCCATAGTCTATACTATTCTATACTAATATTTTAAAGAGGTAAAGTTTGTGAAGTTGTAGGGGGTAATGTCTGGATCTGCTAAGCCGATTTTGAAAATTCTTTCACTAATAAGAAGCTACATTATCCCCGAGTGCCATAGGCTGTATTTACAATGTGCCTTTGGGATAATTTCCGTCCAAAATGCGAGCGAAGCCGCGGGCAACAGCTAGTCTGACATTTAACAATTACTATACTCATCTAGGTACATTTTAGCTTATAAACCGACCCCTTACACATTATCACAAGAGAGAAAGTTATCCGTGTAATAATGCCATAATCTGTTGGCAGATGGGTTTGTGATTGCAATATGATCGCTGTCTCCTAACGGTTTCTTACAGTATTCCCACTTAAGGGAGCGTTTCCAAGGAAAAGGTTGACGACCCCTGACATTTAGTCTTTTATTGAAGGCACCAATATATTTGCGTGTCTTAGTAGTAAGACGTAAACTATAAATGCGAAAGTTAATAAGGATGTATGGATGGACAAATGCCGAGGATTGAAAAACTACTGAACGAATCTGGATAAAATTGGCACGCAGATTGTTTACAATCTGAATATTTTAGTAGTATGATCTCATGGGGCAATTACCGAACTCCAAGCGGGCGGAGCCGTGGGCATAAACTAGTGAGTGCACCTACCCCGAAAAAAAAATCAGCAACGACTAGATGAGATTTCGGGATCGATTCGACGCATTTATTTCTGACCAGTTTTAAGAGGACTCCAAAAATCGTATCGTAGTTAGGATCCGTAGGTACTGATCCAAAATATCGATACACACAAATGTAAGTATCCTGCATCCTTAATCGAACATCACAGCTATTTATACATTATTATAGTCAAGTTATTCTGAATATCATCTATCCATCGAGTTAATTGTTTTGCCCTATATAACCGACACTAGCAATTTACCTGCCAATAAGGATTATTTCAACTAAATGTAGAAGTTAAGCATGAAATTGTAAGCGATAATTATAGTGTGTTTAGTTAATTAAGAACTTCTATTATTACTAAGTGCCTACAAATAGTAATACATTATGTAAATTAGCTTCAAGGTTTAGATAGTTATTTCCTAGGTTGGTCCACGGATGGGTGAACATTGATAACATACCGAGTTCCCTGTGTGCCTTGGAAAGTACGTTAAATCGTTAGCTCCGGCAATCATTTGTAAATCTTCGAAAGTCGTCACGGGTAGACATAGAAGCCCGAAAGTCTGACCAACAATCTTACCACCAAGGAATATCGTATTACCCATTGGGAAGATCAGACAAGCAGTCGCTCCATATAAAATACTGGTATTCAGTTGCATCCAGTTAGACTGAAAGCCGACCCCAGCATAATTGGAAAAAGGCTAGACACGGAACGTAGTTAGTTAGCGTCCACTTTAACCATCCTTATTGTGGTGAAGTGACGCACCGGTCCACTGGAGGAAAGGTTTTAGTTGGAGGCAGAATATAGGTTATTTTTTCTGAGGTTCATGGAAGCACATTTTCAAAACAAGCATTATAATTGAGGTATTTAATTTAGTCTGTACGGATTTTATTAGAAAGAAAGAAAACATATTTATTTGTTGCATGAACATGACGTGCATACAAAAAATAAATTAACTATAATCACCAAACGCATAACAAATATTATAAATACACAGGACAGAAACAAAAAATAGTTAACAGCTTGCACGTTCTGACTGCGACAAGCAGGTTACCTTTCAGCATGATGCTATGCTATGGGGGGCCCACAGCACAGCTCTAGTTTTCAGTGGTCACCCGTGAAAAAACGTACGGAAGCCAAGACAGCATACATATTACATGAAATAAGAAAATAAATCAAACATTACTTCAATTATAATATAACACAACTTTATGACATTTATTAAACACTACAAAAAAATTAAAAGTATTTGCTGCGCAGGTTACAAAAAAAAACATATATAAAGTGAAAACATGGCATTACAGACACATCATTGGACAGACCTCCTAAACGAATTGGTAAAGTTGGCCAATCTCAGCGAAAACTAGCTTACGACGCACGAGATCTTAAGGCCGAAACACACCGGATCCGTACACGTAGACGTGCACGTACCATGACGTTGTAATATATGGAACTTTATAGAGACATGGCACACCGCTTGCGTGACGTACACGTGTGCGTAGACTACATGCGTACCATGTGTCAAACTTGTTGCGTACCTACGCAGAGCGGAACAGTAACGTCACATTGATGCGTACAGTAATGACGTTGTAGTCAATGGCATTCCGTATTGGACGTCACACCGAACAAGTTTGAACACGCACGTATGTTTGCTGCGCGTGACTACGCGCGTCACTTACGCATTCAGTTGTATTTGTTTTCCAGTTTTACCGATAGTAAGTGATGTTTTGTTTCGGTTTTAATGATGAATAATGAAATTAAAGAAAAACTAATTGTTTGTACAACACAAAAAACAAAGAGTAAAAAATATGTCATATAAAACTTGAACCCATTGTTTTTTGGCACACCCAGGAATATTCTGTCACAATAACAGTAATATTGCTTTTTCTTCATCAGATGAACTACTTGGTCCATTTACCCAATCTTCTTCAGACATCGTGCACAAGAATTGCTGGGTACGCAAAGGACCGGTGCGTTGCGTGCATACTACGTATGCGTAAGCGTAAGCGTACACGTATGCGTAACCCGGGTTGTCAGGGGTTCACGCGCGTCACCACGCGCGTGTACACGTGTACATCACGCCACGCATCTGGTCTGACCAGGCCTTTATTGTGCACAAGATTGTGGGTATAAGTGCACTAACGGTATACTTGGAAACTTAACACTTAATAAGCTATTGGGTACTGAATTTGGGTTGTCCAAATATCGGGCAGCAGTAATTTGATTACGTTTTTTGCACCTTAGAGTTTTGGAATACCTGTTTGACACCCAAATAAAGTTCTAGAACAACAACTACAACAACTTTCCTCTCGTATGTCTGCTGGAAGAAATTTCTTTTGAAATAAGCAGTACCTTTATGCTCAATGTAATGTCCTATTAAATATTTTGTGTGTACATAAATAAATATATTTATAAAAGACTAAAGTTGTTATTCAATAGATAAAATCCAAGGATTCTCATTTAAATGCAGTTCCATGTTTAATGTAATATCACAATATATTTAATAGTACTTTGACGCTTAAGTGTCCTATTGTCGTCGTTGTATATATGTAGGAATTTACTTTTAGTCTTCTTTTTACCATTATTTTAGTTGTTTCGCATTTATATTAATGTTAGTAAAATTTTTAACTCTACAATTTTTTTATTTTAAGTTTAGAGATAAAACTTATAGTTTTCGAAATTAAATAGTTGTCAATCTGAATAACTTTTATAAACATGCATACTTACTGACATGACCTAAGTACAGACATAGGTATAAAGTAGGTACATGGCCAACTACCTACTTCAGAACCAGTTATAAAGAAGTATTTAAATATTATATACAATCCTCTTAACACAATAACCGGCTTAGAGCTTCAACGTCTCGTAAAACATAAAAGTATATTTTAACTAAATAATATTCTGAAGAATATGTTGCTAATAGTTCCTTGCCTTGTAGAAAATTATTAATTTAGTTGCCTTGCATTTGAAACTAGGGATCAATTTGTTGGTTTCTTCTGCCTCAACGTTGCACCAGCTGTAGTAACAGTACCACTGGTACTGGCACCACCAACAAACTAACTGGTAATCAATTGGGATCTGGTACTGTACCAGATCCCAATTGATTACCAGTTGGTTGGAAAACAAATAATTTTTCTTATCTAACACCTTTGTCATAATCAAGTCACTTAGTCACTAGCTTTTGCCCTCAGCTTCGCTCGCATTGATTTAGAATTTCAGATTAAAACTCTTAACACACTACTAAAGTTTCTATAATAATATAATTCAATCATGATTCGAAAGACACGTGCGCCATCTATTATAATGAGAACGTTTTTTTGTTTTCCTTGGAAATAGTACTTTCTTTCGGGATGAAAGGTACCCTATGTCCATTTCTGTATACCTGACAACGTATATGCAAAATTTCAGGATGATCGGAGCAGCGGTTTAGGTGTCAAAAGGTAACAAACAAACAAACTTACTTTTGCATTTATAATATTAGTAAGGAAGTAAGGATGTGTATATACCTTATAGTAAGTTTATTGTATGTACTGTATAAGAGACTCAGCAATCTCACAGTTACACTGCGTAAGCAGTTTTGTGGGGCATTGTATCTAGCGTTAAGAAAATTTTAGTAAATAAATCATTCATTCATTCATTCATAAGAGCTAATGTAGGCCACTGTGTAAAATACCCATCATTGATCTAAAGGCATAATGCTTTATTTTTACCTCAAACCTAGACTAATATAAACCTTAGGTACAAGAGGAGTTAGTCATTTATGAGAATCAATATTTCATACAGTACCATAAATAAATTAAATTATTCTCAACCAACCAATCTAAATCACGTGTTTGGCATTTATCGAACAAAGGCCTTTAAATAAAGTTCAACAAATTAATGTTTTGTCCTCTATAAACAATTTTCTCACAGTTTCAGTAATAGTTTAATGGAAATTGGTAAATTACACTAAAAGGGCCGAAAGTTAGTAAACTAGACGCGTATCCAGGTAGACCGTTGGAAATGGCTAAATGTAATAATACCAAGTTATCTTTACTTATTGAGGGATACGTAGTTAGAACTGCTGGCCTTTTTTTTTACCGATGGGAAATCATCAAATAACCCCTCCCGCTCTGGGCTGAGCAGGAGGGAGTGTCAGACTTTTACTGACTAAAACCCATCCATGTTCCTTCCTTTGCCCTTTGTGTTCCAGGGCCGCGGTATCTAGAACTGCTGGAATACCATGACGTTTTAAAGCAGGAGTAATTCCAGTGTAGAAAAGAAATGGTGCTAGACGATCTGTACAGCTCTGTCTCTTTCCTAGAATTACTCCTGCTTTAAGACGTCTCGCCTACCATGACGTTTTACACCAGAAGTCTTTTCAGTGTAAGAAAGGATGACGCTAGACGACCAGTATAGCTCTGTCTCTTTCCCACACTGGAATTACTCCTGCTTTATGACGTCATAGATGCCCCTGATTCTTGGATTCAAATGAATCATCATCATCTGCCTAGGCAGAAAAATCAGGAAAAGGCTAGCCTTTTCCAACTTTGTTAGGGTTGGTTTTCAGTCTAACTGGATGCAGCTGAATACCATTATTTTCCATGGCGTAGTAGCGACTGCCTGTCTGATCTCCACAACCCAGTGAGCACTGGGTATTAAGATACCCCTTAGTATGACTGGTTGTCAGACTTTCGGGCCACTGACTACCTGTAACGACCGTCAAAGATCTACAAATGACAGCCGGGACCAACGGCTTAACGTGATTTCCGAGATACGGAGGAAACTTGGTTTGTGATGGGTGTTCACCCATTTACAGAACAACCTAAGCAAGCGCGGCCGGATCCTACATGCGTAAGCGATAGACTACATGCGTAACGCTACGCATTGCAGCTGCCATGTGTCAAACTTGCTGCGTACCTATGCAGAGCGGAACAGTAACGTCACATTGATGCGTGCAGTAATGACGTTGTAGTCAATGGCATTCCGTATTGGACGTCACACCGAACAAGTTTGAACACGCACGTATCTTTGCTGCGCGTGACTACGCGCGTGACTTACGCATTCAGTTGTATTTGTTTTCAAGTTTTACCGATAGTAAGTGATGTTTTGTTTCGGTTTTAATGATGAATCATGAAATTAAAGAAAAACTAATTGTTTGTACAACACAAAAAAACAAAGAGTAAAAAATATGTCATATAAAACTTGAACCCATTGTTTTTTGGCACATCCAGGAATATTCTGTCACAATAACAGTAATATTGCTTCTTCTTCATCAGATGAACTACTTGGTCCATTTCCCAATCTTCTTCAGACATCGTGCACAAGAATTGCTGGGTACGCAAAGGACCGATGCGTTGCGTGCGTACCACGTATGCGTAAGCGTAAGCGTACACGTATGCGTAACCCGGTGTGTCAGGGGTTCACGCGCGTCACCACGCGCGTGTACACGTGTACGTCACGCCACGCATCTGGTCTGACCAGGCCTTAAATCTGAAGATAAAGCCACGAGCTCCTCTTATCTCTCTCTGTCTCTATTTAGAGTATTTTACTGAGTTTCTTGATTTAGGTCTGCCTTGCGGTGGTGCCACGCTGCTTCTAACACATTTCAGAATGAATCAGTCATTCTTGCAAATCAAATTGATTAACTTCGGGCTATCTTCATTAGGCATGCTTATCTTGCGTTTAATTTGGATTTGGAAACACTTAAACGAATAAAAAGAAATAAGTCTTCATCTTTTGCTTTCATCCATCCAGTTCTTTTTTCGAAAATATCCATCTTAATACTGATAAATAATGAAGTGGTTCTGACCTTTTCAACCATTACCTTTGCCTGTCACCTTTTGAACAGATTTTCAAACAGAATATAACAGAGTATAGGGTTCAGTATAGCATACTCTTCTTACATTCTTAAAAAAAAAAACAGCCCAGTGCGAGTCGTACTCACACGCACATAGGGTTCCGTAGCACCAAACAATATAATAAAAATATTTTGAAGGCATTCGTTCATATGATGTATTGTTTTATATTCATCAACAAAACTAAATTTGTTTTTCATAATATGTTAATGAAAAACAAAGTTGTTGCTGCGGTTTGATGAAAAAGTCGCATATCTCAAAAACTAAATATCAAATCTTATTAAAAAAAAAAATTTACGCTCTACAATCCTATATTTTTTTCAGAATTTTCCTCCTTTTACTTTAGAAATTAGAACTCATTTTACCACTTTAGAAGTGTCTATCTTTCAAACGACTGACTTTGAGAAAACATAGTTTTAGGAACCTCAATGTCATTTTTAAATAACTATCTATAGACACCCCGCACGTATAGATTTGATGAAAAAAATATTTTTTAGTTTCAGTTCCATGTATGGGGAAAAATATAAGATTAAAGGGGGGTCCCCTTTCATCTTATATTTTTTTTAATTTTTGTATAAAAACCTTATAGCGGTTCACAGAATACGTCTACCTACTAAGTTTCAACTGTGTAGTCCTAATAGTTTCGGAGTAAAGTGGCTGTGACATACATGGACAGACAGACAGACTTGGCGAATCTATAAGTGTTCCGTTTTTTGCAATTCGGCTACGGAACCCTAAAAACGTTGCCCCACATTAGGAATTTCTCCTGTATCGTGGGTACAAACATTTAAAACATACACAAACAGCCTAGCCTAGTCTCTTGGACTTAGGACTGTCATGCCGATAGTACATTCCCGTGGGACAATTTTCAACCTAAATGCTGGAGAAGCCGTGAGCTAAAGCCAGTAACTGAATATTAACGGATACAAGTAATAGGATAAAGTAGACCGTCCCTAGCGCCAGCTTGCTTTGTGCGCGCTCGAGATAATTGCCACGATAGCCTGCTTTACAGCTCAAATGCTCAAATAGTCTCGAGACTGAGGTGAAGCTGTTTTGTTGCTTTACTTATAAACTGGGAGGGATGAGCTTGAATTAAAAGGTGTGGTAACATCATTATACTTGTATCGGAATATGTTTATGTTCTGTAAAATTGCGTCGATTTGGAACGATCTTCATGAGTCAATACTCAATAATTGACCTTTTTGTTTAATGTAAGTTTTTAGACTAAACAAAACCTAACAAAGTGTGTAATGTAATGAGTGTGTATTCATGTATGATGAAATGTCAACCTTGCCAAAGAAGAAGTCAAATGACATTAAGTTCGTCTAATCCGGACCCCTAAAAACATGTACGACAACCAGATTACAACATAATTGCAAGGAAAACACATTCCCAAAATTACATTACAATATCTGATTCAAATTCCACCGAGCATTAGCGCCAGAGATTACAAATACACAAGTCAAACCATTCCCTGAATCCACTAATCTAATTTCCTTACATTTTCCTTTCTGTTAGCCCAATTTATTCATAAAACGAAACATTTTCTACAGAATAAACAATTACAAATTAGATTCCAGGGCTGTAATGAGCCTCTCTCACTTCAAATACCAAATCATTAATTTTGGTCACGTTTTGGTGCCAACGACCAAATCCGTCCCAGTCCGTAGTTTGATTCGCTCCTAAATTGTGTGCTTTATATTGGAATAATTAATTTGAATTCCTGGAAAATCTGGAGCTTTTAATTACATAATGGGGGATAGTTGTTTTGTCCTTGAAACAAGGACATCGATTGAGGGTTACATGCACCCGTTCAAGGCTTCCGGTAGGTATAAGATACATTCATCGTATTGTAGCATTGCAAAGAGTTAGTTTCAGATGTCGGCCGGTGCGACGACAAATAAGTACGTCTTTTTTTACCGTTAATCGAATTAACCGTTACTTGAATTCGCGATTGAAATCATAATTATTAACTGCGCGATGAGGGTCGTGAAACACATCCTTTTTGGGTCACATAATTCAATTTCATTATTAATATACCTTTGTTTCCTTAAGGTGAAAAGCTTGCACCCAGTTGAATCAAGCAGGAAAAAAGCTACAAATCTCATTTGCATGACAAAGGGATGCTGGGCGTTGAGCAAACCTTGATTGTCACTGGCTGTTGTCATTTCAGCGAGAGTAAAGTTAAGCACCTAACATGTAAAGTATACTTCTGAATCATGTTTTTTTAATATAATGTCACGTGTTTTTATTTTTTTATCTAAACTGAACACTCCGAAAGGATTAGCCTGCGAATGCAATGGAACAGTGGGCTCCAAAGGATTTAAAAACAGGGGTGAATGCAACAAAAGGCCGGTGTAAAGCTGGGTACACGTACGTCGTGCAAATAAACGTCAATGAGTAGGGTTTATTTGCCTTGGGTAGAAGAAAAACGTTTCCATGGTTTAAATAGCTATAATAGAGCCTTTTTTTCGGACGGGAAATGTGGAAATCATCAAATGGGGGACCCCATTTGATGATTTCCACATTTCATTTCACTCTGGACGGAGCGGAAGGGAGTGTCAGACTTCTACTGACTAAAACCCATCCATGTTCCTTCTTTTGCCCTTTGCGTTCCAGGGTCGCGGTATCTCTTTCGAACAGTCCCGCAGCCCTGAGCTATAATAGTGCCTTCGGTATTCTCCGTTGGTCTATTCTGAATCCAGCTTAAGCGCGATCCGAAATCATTTTCTAGATCATAAAACACAGTCGAATAGGTTTCAAATTATAATTTAGGTAGTGTTTATCAGACTAAATCTCTCAGTTCAACCTAGGAGGTTGTGTCTGCTTGACCGGACTATCCTATCCTGTGAGTGCCTTGAGTGTAAGGTCTCCCGCCAAGGGCATAAAAACTTTGAGACTACCTACACGTTAAGGGCACCCCCGTGGGGTATGATCTATTTCTAAAGAAATGACAAGGCTATTTATGTTCTGTTTATTTATAAAAAACAAAAGGACACAATTATTTGACATTTGTTTCATTCGATTTATTTATGGAAGATTCTCAAAACGTGCAGGATCCAAGCTAAATGTCAGAAATAATACTTTGTTTACTTACAGAAGTATCTGAGACAATTCGGTTCATAATAAAATATTGGTTTAGTCACGTATATTTATAGGATGGAGAAAGAATCAATTTATATTTGCTACAAATAAAGGGTGTGAAAGGCACTTGTTCTCACCGTCATTGCGATCATTTTTTTGTTCTAGACCATACCTGGTCAAAGTTCCAACATTTTCGCAAGTTTTTTTTACTTTAAAATCCTCCAAGACCCACGTACTATTCAATCCGTCGACAGGACAATGCTTTGAGTGCATCACATCGAGTCCTACCGTAAAATGTAATTCGTCCGTAAACGTAATTAAAAGGTCGTTTTCCAGCAATAATTTTTGCGTAAAGTTACTTAGTCTGATGTACAGAATGTTTGGTTGACGGCTTCGTGATGGGGTCTGTTTACACCCTGTATAATACTTTTTTTGTGTTGGCCTACACTGTCCCATTGCTGCGCAAAGGCTCCAATTCGTATATAGCGCTTAGCAAAATAAAATTAAAATATGTTTATCTACGTATTATTTGAAAGATAGATGAGAATAATAATTATGGAAATCTAGATACTAGGTACCTACCTATTCATATTATTTTTCTTTCAAACAATGTTTTAGGACACAAATTCATAACAAAAATGGTTGAAACGAAACAAAATGTCTGGTTTACATTGAGGTCACGTTTCTTGTACCGAATCAATCATAACAGCCAGATAATGTAGTGACGTAGAACATCGGGTTTGGACACAAGGGAGGACTGGTGAACATGAGGTCCTGCGTTCGATTCCCGGGACGGGAAAAATGTTATTCGGTTTTTCTATCTGGAGTTTCTCAGTAGCAGCTACGGAGTTTGGATATGTGCCAAGTTGATGGCAATATAGGCTTACATGGTACTTATACATAACTGGCAATTGTATTGTATAGCGGGCTGGTGTCCGCAACACCACGTCTAAGCGCGTATTTTGCGTGCGGGAAAGTTGGTGTACTTGTTAGGTAGATACACCTCTGCCTAACCCTTCGGGGATACAAGTCGTGATGTTATGAGTAACAGCATAGTAACAAGCTGTTACTGTGCTGTTCTGTAGAGCCTGTCTACCTGGGTAAAGGCATGATGAGGAGTCGGTACTATACGCCGTGAGGTGTTCTTGTACGTTTTGTGGTATAGTAATCATCTACACATAAACTGTCACTTACGAGGTATCTTTCGTGATTGTCTGTAATTTTGAGCTCCCGATATTTCGACGCTGTTACAAGCGCCATGATCGCGGCGAAATCAAAATAACAAACAGTCACGGAAGATATCTCGTAAGTGACAGTTTATGTGTAGATGATTACTATTTATATATTTTATTGATTATTACTACTTTACGAAGAAGTGCCGAGTAAACGATGAAGTGATGAAGTATGAAGTATGATGGAAATAATCACATACCAAATAAAAATTAAATGAGATCTAGTCTTGATTACACGTTAGGCGCCAAACTGTAACAAATCTACTTGATCCTATTAAAAATTAAAGGATAAAAGTAGACTTGTACATTTAAAAATTTAATAGAGGTAAATGGATGGTTTTACAAGTGAAATAAAAATACAAGTGATTATAAAAAAGATCTATCAAACCCGCACTCTGGAAGTAGTTTTCGAGTATATACACACGATTAGTAGCACTGTTAATGAAGCACGATGAAACGTAGAGGTGGAGATGTAGGACGATGCACGCAGTTCTATCAGGTCTGCTCCACAGGAAAGCGGCGTTTCGAAGAACCGGAGTTGAGGTCCTGGTAGATCTTTGAGTTGGATCGCCAGCTTTTAGACCCAGGGCAGCTCCACGGGATGAACAGCAGGGATGGCACAACGACAGTTTTTAATAATAATATTGGGAGTAGTAGTCCCAGGTGTATCTTTAGATGGATCACCATCTCTCTTGTCTCCAATTTTAAGAATTCCTTCAGTCTCACATTCAAGAAACGCTCTCTCGTCTGGTCTAGTCTAGTCTCATCTTCGCCAGATCGTTTCCACAGTAGCTTCCATTTTTGAATCTCAGATTTTCTTCTTGCGGCCATATAATCATCTCATCTGACAAGTGTAGTCGGCCAGGACATAACAGACTTACTTCATAAAACCATGAGTGCGTAAACAATTTATAAATATAATTTAAAATTAAGTTATTAGTAAACAATCATTATTACCTATAAAATACAATATTCCAGCTAAACATTGAAAAATATAACTTAGATTAGATAAACCAAAAAGTATTCATCATAGACTAAGCTAGTAAGAAACTCTATGACAGAAAGAAAACGTAACTGACAGTTTGGCAAATCAGACGAATATGTCACAACATTGAAAATTATTAAAATTAATAGTTTATTTTAGCAAATACTATGAAAGCGAATCGTATTTAGATCGATTCGCTGAGTATAAATAAGCAAATCAATAAAAAAGCATGATAAATGGTATATGGTATGACAATTGTAAGTATAATATAAAGTGTAAGTATAGCATATACTACATTTTTCAAAGCATTTATTTCAAGTAGGCCACAGTTATCGGCACTTTCTATCGTTCGAAAATCGATTAAAATCTTTTGATTTTAATCGATTTTCGAACGATAGACCAATAGGGTAGATGACTAAAAAAAATTGTTCACTTCTCATGCTCTAAAAGTACGCCATTATAGCCCTATGAAGCGGGACTAAACTAACCACTTTAGTCTCTAGGGTGTAAAAAGTAATTAGTTTTTTAATTTCCTTCATGTGGCATAGACAAACTCAAACAGCCAGTAATTAAACTATTGAGTGTGGACCATCTTCATTGCGAAAATGTTGAGAGTTTTAGTTCCATGGTTTTTCCGCAAGCAAGGTGGCGCTATGTGTTTTAAATTGTTAATCTGTGACTGGTTTAGAAGAAAAAACTGACCGCGAAAATTTCAGTTGTTTTTAGTGTATTTTTTTTCGGTTTTAAATAAAATTAAAAATTTCCAGTGACAGTGAAGAGTTTGACGTCGAGCAAAGAGCAAAAGACATAGATAATCTTTTTCCGCCAAAATCGGGGAAGATTTACCTAAAAAAACTTACGAAAGTTTTATGGACTGGAGGAATAAGTAATTTTTTTATTTAATGTTTTTGTACTGAATTGACTATTTTTCTCGCACTCTGAGTGAAAAGTACAGTTTGCACCTCGAGACTAAACGCCAACTTAATATACCCTCGGTTTCATTGGGGATCGCACGCTCGGGAGTCAAACCACCTCTGGTATATTATGGGTTCGTTTAGTCCCTCGTTATAAAATATACTATAATTTGTCCGTCAGATAGATTTTCAAAAATATTGGCTAAGTATTTTTTCTTTTTTCACGTAAACAAAAAATGAAGACGTTACAGTGCGGAAACTCCCGTGACGTCACTAGTATGTACACTTTTTAAATACAAGTGACGTCACAAGCCCCCACTTCGATTATTTGATGCGTTATAACTTCGACATTTTTATTGATTTGATAAAACAAAAAATACGTATCCAACAAATGTACTACAATTCTAGCAAATAAATTTCATTTCATTTCAACATTTTTCGATAATCTAACTGACGGACTGAATAGAATCATATTATTTTTACTCAGGAATCATCCCTATTTACCTATGCCAATTAAACTATAATTGATGAAACCCAATTTTTCTAAGATGATATCAAAACGACTTAAATAATATTAGACCTCTTTTTATCCTTTCTTCTACCCTGAACTTTAATAGAATCTTAGAGAAAATCGACAAAAAATATCTTCAGAAAAATTAAGTAGTCAAAAAAGTTTGAGCCTAAATAAACTCAATACACAGCCATTTTCTTTTACGCCAATCTCGTATAGTTCTTGAAATTGGGTAACAACATTGAGTCCATTTATTTTTCTACGAAATCTCTTTTCATGAGTTCATGAATCGTCAGAAGATATTGCCATTGAGAATGTATTACGCCTAGGTACTTCTAATAAACATTCTAATATTAAACGTTTCAGTGGATTTTCTACTAAACTGTCTTTATTTCGTGTAAATTGGTGCCTAAGTGGCCACCAATTGCCAATTGTAATATAACAGTCTAAGGGTACTTTAATTGCAAATTAAGTTGAAGCCCTTCAGGTGCTAGTTTAAGTGATGAAACTACATACCAAAATTTTGTGGAAAATTTTAAATCTAAATAGGTCACCGGTCGGTCCAAAAGCTAGGGGCGTGCCACGCGGTCAGATCATCACCCTCTCATTGCAGCGACCGTCACGATGAAAACCCACCAAAATTGTTGTTTAATTTGCATAGACGCGACAATCCAATATAAATATAAAGAAAGAAACCGAAAAGAAAGAAACTTAATCTTACTATATCTTACACTATTGTAAATGCGTAAGTTTGTAAGGGTGGATGGATAGATTTAAAATAATATTATAAAAAATAAGACTAAAAGTTAGGAACTAGATACATTTATACATACAACGACGACATTAGGCGTCAAAGTACTCCTCCGCATCGCTGTCATCCGGGAACATGCCTGTAAGACTGGCAGCATTGCCACGTGGAATGGCAATGTTTATTCCTTGTCCAGGAGCCAGCGTATAGATAGTTTATAACCTGGATCAACAAATAGGACACTTTAGATCCCGGTAGTCCTTTCGACAATTACCGAACTCCACGAGGGCGAAGCCGCGGGCATAAGCCAGTTGTCATCTGTTCTATGGCCTGTCTCTTCAACCAGCATTGATACTTCACATTTTTCTTGTGACAAACTCCTCATTTCTCCCGAGCACACACGACTATACAAAGAAAAATTGTCTGTAGCTAGTTATATAGTTTTGCCTTTATCACACCTTTAGTAAAATAAAATACAAAAATTAAAATAAGGTAGGAAATCGAGCAAGGACATTTGGTAAATAAGAGCACTTACCAAAGCAGCCACTGCATCACCTGTCAATTAGAGGTGTCAAACCGCGCGATACGTTCTTTGTAGATCACGAAAGAACGATTTGAGAACCGTCACTCTTAAGGTGGAAGCGCAAGGGTAGCCCGTGTAATTCAAATGTTCTCACTGACCTGCAAATTGCAAAAAACGTAAGAAAATTTGAATTTCGTGGTCTACCCTTGCGCTTCCACCTTAAGATAAAGAGTTGGATTCGATCTTAGAACGTCGCGATCCTATACTGACTGCGCCAGTTATGTTTCGGCAGTCGTTATCTTTGTTAAAAAAATATTTGTTTATTACAGTGTTAATTTAATTTTAAACAGGATATTAAGCTGATGGCTGATGCAAGACTGAATACAATGCAAAGAAAAATAATTCTATTGAGTTTCCGGTAAATGCATAGTTGCAATACGACGCATGCTGACGGTGGCCACGCTCAGCGTAAACGCGTGTTACGATGAGTTAACTAGCTACCTCAGTTTTTCTATAACCTGCGCTATTTGAACTCCCAACTTTCTATCATTTCCTGCTCACACCATACGGATATAATAAATGCCATGGACTAAAATAGGTTACAAATAGGTTGCCCATGAAAGCTTGGTTAATTCATAATTCTTCACGGTCCTTAGGCCGCACGTCAATGAAGGGATAACCTTTACTTTCAGAGTTGTTATGTTTTATCTTTGCTTTCTGAATACGATTGAAGTAAACTATAGATTTATAAGCATTTATGGACCGTGATTATTAAGAACATCGTCACTTAATCCTGTATCCTGACGAGTGGTAAACAGAAGTGATTCATACGTGCACCCAAATTTATCAGAAACGTTTGACACACATACAGAGTGTAACAGGACTCTTCACGAAGCTGTCAACCAAGCAATAACTACGTCACCAAAGTAGATAAGTAACCAGGGTCGTCGGACATAGTTGAAGTTTAGTAAGAAACCGATGGATGTTTTCGAATAAAAAATAATTTAGATAATAGAACACAAACAGTTCATTTATCAAATTAAATTCCATTCGAAAACATCTATCGGTTTCTTATTAAACTTCAACTATATCCGACGACCCTGGTTACTTATCTCCTTTGGTGACTGTACATTGATGTACAGTCACCAACTAAGTAACTTTACGCAAAAAATATTGCTGGGAAAGACTTTTTTTTTGGGGTGAATAATCACTTTTTACGGTGGGACTCACCATAACGCACTCAAAACATTGTGCTGATGGATGGATTGAATACCACGGGGGTCGTGCAGGTGTTGAAAGTAAAAAACTTATATTAAAAATATGTATATAGAAAACAAAAAAACTTTGAAAGAAAAAGTTGGAACTTTGACCCCCAATATCTCCGTAACTAGAAGGTTCCCAGGTATGATCTAGAACAAAATATTGCGATGAAAGGGAGAACAAGTGCCTTTCGGCTACGTTAAGGGTCTAGTTACACCCTTTAAACTAGTCTTAACGCTAGAGATACTGATGAGATATTCTTAATTGAAATACCTAATAATACTTTGTTGGACCAACGAATTGGATCCAGGATCGATGCTCAACATTCGCGTTAGCAAACGCTTGTTTCAATTCAAATATCTTAAGAGAGGCGTTATTTTATTTATACTGTGAATCAAAATTCAGAATAGTGAAATGCTAAAGTAAATAATGCAATGAAACGGCTTTGTAACAAGATAAAGCATTTGCAAAACAAGAAAGATTTAAGATTTATGAAAACAACACTTGGTTTTTCAATTTTCTTAAAGGTGCCTTTGCAAAGCGTATACCTCAGCATTTATGTTTGGAAGGGAATACGTTTACGTGTGGTATAAGCAATAAGAATTAACGGATTGCAAGCAGAATAAATCTCAGAATACAATAGAACACTGCCCGAGTTGAATTGGCAACACTGCCCGAGTGACATGTCAAATTTTTGTTCCGTATTTTAAAATTAAATTTAATCAGTAATTAAGTTATAATAAGTTGTAATTATATGTGATATCGTATTTTCAATGTGTAAATACTCAGGATAATTGTTTTCCTGATGAATGAATAAAGGATTTGGATATACGACGTAACGACGTTACCGGTAACCTGGAACAACAGCTGACGTTCTAACTACAGAAATAGACGGATATAAACGGGGAGTATTTGTTTACTTTTATTTTATAATAGCACACAATCGTCCCTTGCAACTCTATAACATGTCCAAGCCAATTGTATTAAAGTAGTTTTTTTTTTTTTTTTTTTGTTATTTTTTGCTTATTTAGTACCCTGTATTGTTTCTAAATCGCTTTGAAGAGAAATGTATGTTCGTAAAAAATAATTTTCATTTCACTATTTGAACTTTGTTTAAATCATTCTTTTCAGTAATAATCTTAATTAAATATGAAGTCCCTAATCATTATTTTATTAATGTCTTGAAATAATCTTGTAATAATATAAATTTTAATTCTAGCCAACCTACCCACATTAGCAAAAGTGAAATCCTAAGTTGATAAAAATCTTAAGAAACCAATAAAATTGAATATTTAGCTTAATAATATCAATATTTTCAAGCTAATATAGCAGCCTACCTCATTTCTTTGTTTATCGCTAAAAAACATCCCTGTTTTTTCCCTATCATATCTAAATTTTCTTCATTTGTCTATCCTAGTAGTTCTCACCGTTTCTTTATTTCCAATTTTCAGTAACCAATCCAGAAACCATGCCTGTGATGACCCGTAAGGCTACTGCTCAGGATATGGAGCTAAAATTGAGAACGGCCCTCCAAGAACTTAAGGACTCTAAACTCCAATGCCAACAACTGTTACAGGAGAGAGAAGACAGTGAGGAGGAGGTCATTAACATAAATAGCAAAAACTCAAGCTTAAAACGAGAGCTAGTAGACCTTCATCAGGAATTCTTGAATGCTGTCAATGAACGGGATCAGCTAAGGGTGGTCACGGATGGGTTCAATAACTGTAGCAATTTATATGAGGAGGCTTTATGTAAAATTAGTCACCTAGAGGATGAATTAATCCATGCTAATGTTAAGCTTTTAAATTTGGAAAAAGAAAAGGATCAATCTCAGGCAACAGAAAAACTGACAATTTGTATAATGAACTCATAAATACAAATTGTAACCCTCAATCTATTATAACAATAGACCTTACAGAGGACTCCTTAATAAAAAATACCAACAGCCATACAATTAGTCAAAATAAAATTAAGAAATATGCACGATTAAATAAAATCATTAAAAAATGTAATAAATTCAAGAAACAACAAAAACACTATTCCAAAAATATACAATTAAGGAAAGAACGTGTTTCACTTGTTAATAAATTAAATAACTATCAGATTAAATTGGAAGATAGTATAAATATTTATGAAATTGACACTCAGCGCTTACAATCAGAAATACAGGCTCTGAACAAGTCACTAAAGTCATTATATAATAAATATGAAAGCTCTGAAAATCAAATTAAAGAGCATATTCTTGCTACAAATGAACTGGTGGACCAAGTGGACTTGCTGACTCTCAGCAACACTCGGTGTACCTGTCAGAGGGAATCTGGCCTTGATGCCCTCCAGCCTGAGGTAACGGAGGACCCGTCCCTAGCTGTGAGTGCTCAGGCATGTATTAGCAGCCAATTTACAATACCTGACATTGTTCATCATAATTTACTGCCTGAGGTTGGTAATTTTGTCTCACCTAATAATTTTGATTGTAATCTTTCAGTTATGTTCTCTGATAGTATAGGCAGAGGGCTAGGGAAATTAATCAGTAATAACCTGAGTTATTGTACCCAAAATTATTGTACGCCAGGGTTGACCTACAAACAGGTTATGGCATCAGTAACAAAAAGTATTTGTCATCGTAATACTACCATTACTATATGTGTCGGTAATAGTTCTAAGATTACAAAAGGAAGACATCACTGAATGTGTTTCAGAGTTGTTAAAGTTGAATTGTAATAAAATCATATTGTGTGCTTTTCCATATTTTGAAAATTTAGGTACTAGAAAAAACAATTATATACACATGTTAAATAAACATGTACATTTCTTAGTAGGTCACTATAGTGACAAACTTATATATCTTGATATCAACACTTTAGTTGATAAACTTAAGTCGACCCGGGGTAACATGTTTCTACCTATTAGATGTAGACACAAAATAGCTAGGCTATTAGCTTTTAATATTCACTCAGACATATGTAGTATGTCGAAGTTTAGATATATTATTAATACTGCGACTATTAGTAATAATACTAATGTACAGGTGACTTTAAATGAGTATAGCATTAGTGCTATAAATGTTTACAAACGTTTTACTGAGGAGGATCCATGTGTCACCGTGGAAAATTCTCAATTAGGGTGTAGTAGTGATAGGGTCTTGTTGTCTGGGGATGGCACTGGAGTCTCTGGCCTCACTCCAGATATTAATAGTAATTTAAACTAGGAAGTGATACAACAGAAGGTACCATTAACAATATTGTTAATCCTACCAACAGCAAGGTACCTTCTTGCACTCAATTATTTAGTAAAAAAGGGCCTCAGCAGAACACCTTAAAATTATTCCACCAAAATATCCAAGGCATTTCTTCCAAATTATTAGAAATTGAATTATTTTTAGAAAAAAGTATGTTTGATATTATTTGTTTTACTGAACATTGGCTAAAGGATTACCAAATGATTATTAATTATGATAACTACACGGTGGGTAGCTGCTTTAACCGTAAATCTATGCTGCGTGGAGGTTCCCTAATATTAATAAAAAATTGTGTTAAATATAAGCAACGTAATGACATAGTAGGTCTCTCGGTTGAACATTGCGTCGAACTGTCCTGTGTTGAGCTGGATAGGCATGTAATTGTGTGTGTGTACAGACCCCCAAATTATCAAAACTTTACCTTATTTGAATCAATAATGGAAGATGTCCTGGCAAAACTTTCAGCCAGTAATAAATCTGCAATTGTTTGTGGTGATTTCAATATCAATATTTTAGAAGAAAATTTAAATAGCAATCGGTTATTAAATCTTTTTAAATCATTTGCCTTGACCAATATTTTTATAGAACCTACTAGAGTCACTCCATCTTCTGCTACTTGCATAGATAATGTTTTCTGCGATTGTGATTACTTAGATAAAGCCATATTAAATTGTCTCCCGTCTGACCACAGCGGACAAACTGTAACTTTCAGGTGTAACACACCATTGCAAAAAGTTGAGATTAAATTTAGACCTATAACTACTAGCAAATTAAATAGGTATAATACTTCCCTACAGAACAAATTAAGTGTCATGAGTCATCATATAGACGAAAATAATATAAATCAATTGCATGATAATTTCTTTTCAATAGTTCACACTGAATTCAACAAAACATTTGAAAAGAAGACAAAAAGCATTTGCCCTAAATTTATATTTAGTGATTGGGCAACTAGAGGTATCAGGAAAAGTAGGGAAAGACTGTTTGAGCTTTATGGCCTTAAGCCTTATATAAACACTGAAACTTTCAACAAGTATGTTGCTAAGTATTCAAAAATCTTTAGAAATATATGCAAGGTTGCTAAAGCCCTGCACATTAGCAACAAGATCAAAACTGCTGAAAATAAAATAAAGACAGTTTGGAAAGTCATAAATGATGAGACCAACAGGAAGAAAATACGTAACACTAGCTATACATTAGATACAGCATGTGGTCCTAAAACCTCTAATCAGGAAGTAGCTCAAGAATTTGTAAATTTCTTTACCGATATACCGTTAAAAACTACGGAGGCTCTAAATTCCTCAGCTGAAGTCTCAATTGGTTTATTAAAGGCAAACGTGTCTGGATGCCCGGCTGAATTTAAATTTAAACACATAAACCCTATGATAGTTATTAAAGCTTTCCGGCAAATAAAAATCAAACTGACCGAAGATCTTTGGGGAATGTCTATCAAAGTTTGTACATCCATAGTTGAGACTATAGCACCATACTTGGCGTTAATTTTTAATTTGTGTGTAGACCAAGGAGTTTTCCCAGATTTAATGAAATACAGTAAAGTCATACCTCTTTTCAAATCCGGGGACAGTAAAGATACTAATAATTATAGGCCTGTATCCGTGTTGCCAGTTTTTAGCAAAGTTTTTGAAAAAGTGATGCTGAATCAAATGCTCAATCATTTTAACACCAACAAAATCCTACACGATCAGCAGTATGGTTTCACCAGGGGACGTTGTACGACTGACGCTGGTGTAACCTTATTAAAGCACATATTTACTGCGTGGGAAGAGTCCCAAGACGCCATAGGAATTTTGTGTGATCTCTCCAAAGCATTTGATTGCGTAAATCACGAGACATTACTCTTGAAACTTGAGCACTACGGACTAGGTAAACTTGCACTTAGTTTGGTAAAATCTTATTTGAGTGATAGACAACAACATGTTCAAATAAATGGTGTCAATTCACAGGGTTTAAAAGTAAAAATGGGGGTTCCACAAGGCTCAATATTGGGTCCTTTTCTCTTTCTAGTATATATAAATGATCTACCCTATTTATTGAAAAACCAGCCTCAAAATATGGTGTTATTTGCTGATGACACTTCCCTAATTTTTAAGATAAATAGACGGGTCCAAAATCTAGATGACGTGAATAATGCGCTAATTCAGGTCCATAATTGGTTCACAGCAAACAATTTAGTATTAAACGAAAAAAAGACTAAATGCATAAGATTTGCTTTACCGAATGTTAAAAGTAGTGATTGTGATATAATATTGAATAAAGAGAAACTAGAATATGTAGATAAAACGGTTTTCCTGGGGATTACGCTTGATTCAAGGCTACAATGGAGTTCTCATTTAACATCTCTTGCGGGGCGGCTAAGTTCAGCAGCATATGCCATTAGAAAAATCCGTCAATTTACTGATGTAGATACCGCTAGACTGGTCTATTTTAGTTATTTTCATAGTATAATGTCTTATGGCATTTTGTTATGGGAACGGGCAGACATTCAGTCTATATTTATTCTGCAAAAAAGAGCCATCAGAGCCATATATAATCTTCGTAGGTGCGACTCTCTAAGGGAACTGTTTAAGGACATTAACATCATGACGGTACATTGTCAATACATCTATGAAAACATAATGTACGTAAGAAAAAATCTGCATCTTTTTAGTAAAAGAGGTGACAGACACAGTTACAGTACTAGAAATAGGAACCAATTAGTTCAGCCAGGCTTCAGACTCGCTAAAGTAGACTCATCTTTCATGGGGTACTGTTTGAGATGCTATAATAAAATTCCACAAAGTATTCTTGAACTCAATGAGACGAAATTTAAAACATGCATTAAACGCACACTTTGCAAGCAAGCATATTACAAGTTGAACGATTATATCGTTGATAAAAATGCTTGGCTCAATGCCGGTCCTGCTCCACAAGGACAGGGACGCACAAATTGATAACACTAAATAGTATTGTTGGAGCTGCTGAAGATTGTACAACTATCTTTGCATTGTATAGAATCAATCTCTTTAGTATTATATAAAGCCCATATTGTGTGAGAACTATGTGTTAAAAAGCTATCGTTCACTGGAAACCTACGTCCTTTCTTGACCTGAATGTGCCCTGGCGGTTGAGAGTATGTCATGCTCACTCAAATGTCTCGCTGATGGTGGCGCGTGTGTCGGATCATTTAGTTCCCTTCAAAATGGTTGAGTTGAATGGTGCTGATCTATGCGTCATGTTCGTGAACGGGCGCTGTCAGTGTGACTGGTCATCTCTTAGTTGCCACGGCTTATTTGAATTAATTATTTTTATTTTTTTAATTGTCTTTTTTGTTTTTACTGTGGACACTTTTAATGTGCACATCTTGCTACATCGTTCTCACATAGTGTACCATCTCAACATGAATGATGTAACCAAGATTTTGTAACAATTTGCTGATTTAAAAGAGTGTCCATGGAGTTTCTTGCCCGTTCTTCTCCATAGAGATCTACGATAGGGAATGGGCAACTACAGTACTTTCACAGTTTTTATGCCTTGTGACTGGGACTGTAGCTACATTTAATTGTTATCTTTGTTTCGACAATTCAAAAGTGCCTGTAACTGGCCTACTTGAAATAAATGCTTTGATTTGATTTGATTTGACACTTTCACAATGGCTCTTGTTTCAAAATGTTGTTTGAAAGAAGGATGACATCATAATTAAACTAAGACAATTCGTTAAATGATTCAAAAATTGTGAAGGGTCTCATTTCATCCAACATTGTTTTGTATTCTTCGATATACATAGATCTTTGACAGTCGTTTTGGTTCGTCAGTAATCTGAAGTTCCGACAACCGGTGTCTCAAAAGGTATGTCGTTTTAACCACTAGTTAGTGGTTGTTCAGATAGGCAATCGCTCCATGTTAAAGACTGTTACTGAGTTGCTCTCAGTTAGACTGGTTGTCGATCCGAACGTGGTTGGGAAAAGATTTGACAGAAGATGCGGTAATCTTAACCAAAGAACATTACTTCGGTTCAAGTTCTAACACCACTTAAGTCAAAAATAGCAAATTTACAGGAGATTGAAAAAACTGCATAATAATACCATGTAATGGTACAATACCATTTTATAATTTGTGTTCACTTCAAATTAGATAGAGACGTTGCTTGTTCCTGTGATTGATTGGCTGAATCAACGCGTCTTCTGATTATCTAGCAAACTGCATCAAAAGTCACAAAATGTCGAATGCGCCTAAAATAACTTACCTGGTGTTATAACTTCAACGACTTAAGCCCGTTTTCACCAACACTAAGTGTCACCTAACTCAATGCCTAAAAAGAGTTTTCACCAACAGTAAGTGACGCTTAACTGAATGCCTTAAGCCCGTTTTCACCAACACTAAGTGACACCTAACTCGATGCCTTAAGCCCGTTTTCACCAACACTAAGTGACACCTAACTCGATGCCTTAAGCCCGTTTTCACCAACACTAAGTGTCACCTAACTCAATGCCTAAAAAGCGTTTTCACCAACAGTAAGTGACGCTTAACTGAATGCCTACTTCCTGTTTTCACCAACACTAGGCGACACCTAACTCGATGCCTTAAGCCCGTTTTCACCAACACTAAGTGACACCTAACTCGATGCCTTAAGCCCGTTTTCACCAACACTAAGTGACACCTAACTCGATGCCTTAAGCCCGTTTTCACCAACACTAAGTGTCACCTAACTCGATGCCTAAAAAGCGTTTTCACCAACAGTAAGTGACGCTGAACTGAATGCCCAATTCCTGTTTTCACCACCACAAAGTGGCACCTAACTGAATGCCAACTCCTGTTTTCACCAACACAAAGTGACGCTGAACTGAATGCCCAATTCCTGTTTTCACCAACACTAAGCGACACCTAACTCGATGCCTTAAGCCCGTTTTCACCAACATTAAGCGACACCTAACTCGATGCCATAAGCCCGTTTTCACCAACACTAAGCGACACCTAACTCCATGCCTTAAGCCCGTTTTCACCAACACTAACTGACACCTAACTCGATGCCTTAAGCCCGTTTTCACCAACACTAAGTGTCACCTAACTCGATGCCTAAAAAGCGTTTTCACCAACAGTAAGTGACGCTGAACTGAATGCCCAATTCCTGTTTTCACCACCACAAAGTGGCACCTAACTGAATGCCAACTCCTGTTTTCACCAACACAAAGTGGCACCTAACTGAACGCCTAGTTCCTGTTTTCACCAACACTAAGCGACACCTAACTCGATGCCTTAAGCCCGTTTTCACCAACATTAAGCGACACCTAACTCGATGCCATAAGCCCGTTTTCACCAACACTAAGCGACACCTAACTCGATGCCTTAAGCCCGTTTTCACCAACACTAAGTGACACCTAACTCGATGCCTTAATCATGATTGAAATCGCTACCGCTTATGAACTAGGCCATTTTAATGAACGTGTCAGAAATTGCCTTTGTGAAGGGTATTTCACAAAAATATCATTTTAAAATATTCATTAATTCATCTGGGATTGTAAATGTAATGTTTGCATTTAGAAAAACGTCAAAACGTGAAAACGTTTGCGTTTTCTTTTATTCATAAAAAATATTTCATTTGTTTTGTTAAGGTCTTCTGCCCTTTAAGTGGATGTTTTAATTCCCGCTGTTAATGAATACATATTTGTATGATCTGCCAAACCTTTTCCCAGCTTAATCATTATTTTAAATTCATTGATTGTCAACCTAACCTCTACATCCCAGTTAGTACTGAGAAATACTTTAATAAAGGGTACCAATGGAACGCTGCGTCACTTCCCCACAATAAGGACGGTTAAAGTGGACGCTAACTAACTACGTCCCGCGACACAATACCCTGTCTCTTAGTTCAACTAAATCCAGGCGAGGTTATTATTCTTGGTTGGGTGTGCGAGAGAGATAACTGGCTCAATGATGATTTCTAACAATTAATTTGGTGCATTTACAGGTAAATAAGATGGTTCATATTCCCATGTAGTTATTAAGTATCACAAACTTTAAATTACAATGCGAAGTTGCTTTTATACCTGGCGGTAATAATAATGATCAAATTTAAATTTTTCCAGAATATGTTATAGTCTGCCTATACTTCTCCAACTAAGTTGGGATCGGTTTCCCATTTAATGGGACGCAACTGAATACCAGTATTTTATATGGAGCGACTGCTTATAGAAAGAAAGAAAGAAAAATGTTTATTCGACGTCAGTACATCCGTCCGACCGTTATCTGACCTCCACAACCAAGTTATTGGATAATACGATTACCCTTGGTAAGACTGGTTGTCAGATTTTGTGCCACTGACTACCCGTAACGACTGTCAAAGATCTACAAATGACAGCCGGGACAAACGGCTTAATTTGCTTTACAAGGCACAGGAGAATGATGGTCACCTATCAACATCAACGAATCGACCTAGGCAAGCGCGGTTTAACCTTGAAGATCGACCCGTGGAGCTGTTATTATTTTAGCCACGAGCATTTTCAATAATCCCAAAGTAGTTATACTAATAATAGTAGTGCTCTGATGTCCACAGTTCCCTTTCAAGATCAAATTAATTAAATTACTTCCGATGGCTAACATAAATATGAATAAATCAAACTGAAACTCGGGTCAGGATTTAATTTAATTGAAAACAAACACAATCAGTATTGGCTGACCTTTAATCTTGTCCTGGAAACAATAGCACAGTCGCCAACGAAATTTACGAGAAAATAAATTAGGCCAATGTTTAAATAGAGTTTCCTGTTTTATACTTCACTGAAAGGAGTAAGTTAATTTTAGGTGTTGTATTGTATAGCGGGCTGGTGTCCGCAACTCCACGTCCAAGCGCGTATTTTGCGTGCGGAATTTTAGGTGTTAAATGGATGTAAGACAGAGGAAGAGAATGGTTAAATCCAATCGGTCCCTTGTAAGAGTGCACCAGGATATGGGAAAGCAGGGAGAAGTGGCGACCGATCATGAGAATAACCATATCCCGTACAGAAGTTGCTACCTCATGACCACGACCGCTTTTCAAAGAGTGTCACGAAGAAGACGTAGAATGAACAGGAACAACTTCTTCTTCAACTTCTTTCTTCTTCTTTGCTTTGGAGTTAAAACATTATCTGATTTTTGAGATGGTTATATCATTTTTGCTTGTTAATTTCTAAGTGGTTTAGAATGACTCTTTATCGAAGCAATTATTTATTTATTCAGTATATAGTATATAGGTGAAAAAATGTATGTATTTTATATATTTAAGTTGGTGCCAACATAAACTCATTAGAGTTTTACCGTGCACCACTTAAGTAGGTACTTAGTTAAGCTTAGTTATTGCGAGTTACATTTTTCTGCAGACAATTTATTTTATTTAATGGTGACCATATAAACCGTTCCGTTATGGCATTGCACTAGCTGTTTTACGGGGTTTCAGCAATAGAAGTTGAAGTATGTGAAAATTATATTAAATTTGTATTTTCTTTTGTTACAGGTAACATGATCAATGATGACTTCCAGTAGCTTTGAATGAAAGAAGAGGACAAGCAAGTTTACACAAAATAGTGACCTAAATTCAACACAAATTGGTACGAAAACAGTCAAAACTTTCATTGGTTCCGACAACAGTTTTAATTAAACATCGGTGTAGAATTTCTGCAAGGAAAAAAATTCCAAAAGACCAACTGAAAGTTCTTTTGGAAAGGGATGCATCTTTTTTGCGAAGCGGGATACGCGTCAGAAAGATACTCAAAGCAATCATGTTCGCTCAGTATTCCGTGAAAATGGACTAGCCCATCGGTAAACTGAATTCGTTTTCCGAAATGAAGTTGCGATACAATTCAATTGATCTGCATACTCGAATATTGTTTGTGAAAAGTGACTTTTTATCGAAGCGAGTTTATCGGGCTTTCTCCAGGATTACAAATGGATCCAATCTTTTTTGTGCCGGTTTAAAAGGGCAGGTATAATGGCAGGCAGGTTTTGGGTGAATTTCAGGGTTGTCTTTGTCACTTTACCAAACATTTACGATCAACGAGATTAAAGGTTAAGAAAAAATATCTTCTTAGATAAAAATGGCCATCTTTAAAAAACGGAGGTCCTTTTTATTGATAGTCTTGTTTAGTAAGGAAGCATCCACCTTGAGTGTCATGCTGAATTTCGACTGTTAATTATTATTATTTTAAAATAATAATAATTAACAGTCGAAATTCAGCATACCCAGCAAATTTCCCCATACAATTAATAATTTCCCCATGCAATTTACCCAGCAATTTTAATTAGTACTTAAGTACTAATTAAAATTAAATATGCTTTGGGATCTTTTAAGGGTTTGGGTAACGAGTGTGTTAAGACACTGAAAACTCTTGGTAAAATAAACGATTATTCATCCTAATTTTATTAATATTTAAAAAAAAAAAAAATATTATAAATGCGAAAGTAAGTTTGTTTTACCTTTTCACGCCTAAACCACTGAAGCGATCTTCCTGAAATTTTGCGTATACGTTGTCAGGGTTGCAGAAACGGACATAGGGTACCTTTTATCCCGAAAAAAAGTACTGTTACTGCTGGAAAACAACAATAATGTTCGTATGATAATAGATAGCACCACGTGTCTTTCGAATCATGATTGAATTATATTATTACAGGCAGTGTACACTGTACAACCCGAATTGATTGTCAAATTCTAAATTAACGCGAGCTAAGCCGCGGGCACAAGCTAGTCTTCCAATAATATCCTTGTATCATGTTACTTGACTTTTTTCATTCTCTCTTTTCAAACGTCACCTATCAATACCTCACTTTCTTGACGTGTGACAAAAAATAACTATTTTTTATTAAACTAAATAAACAACAGGGCGCTTAGGCATCTAAGTACTCCTCCACATCGCTGTCATCTGGAAACGTGCCCAGCCCCAGTAGCATGGCAATACTATCTCTATTCTACTAAGAATAGAGAAGCTCTTTAGAAACAACTTGGCATGTCTGTCATACATTTTTAACATCGCCATGCTTGCGACGATAGAAATCTTTTTCACAATCTGTAATTTTTTTCGATTCTTCGTCGTAAAACCCGTTTCTACGGTGGTCATGCTACGCGGGCAGAAGACTGTGCAGCATTGCCACGTAGACTGGTAATGGCAATGCGGTTATAATATAACATCATTGGGTAATGGTAATTCTTTGGCCGATGAAAGAGCCAGCTTTCAAGCGTCAACCGTCAACAAATTTCATAATTTTCAATCCTCACACAATCCATCCATATTGTTTTTTGGCCTCTTACATAAATGATTAGTAAAAATACGGAAATAGAATTGAAATAATCCTTAAATTTAATCTCAAATCCTTTGCAACAGTACACTTCGTTCATAATTCAAGCTTTCTTCCAAAAATAACAATAAAATAATTAAAGCATACACATGAAAATTCAGTACCTACTTACCCTCATAAGTCCTCCTCTCAGAGGCTTCGCCGTCTAAGACCCCTTTTCTCCTCTCGTAGTGGACTCGAAAATGTAATGAGCCCATACATATTTAGCAGTGAGAGAAACAGGAGTCCCCAGCAGGAAATGCCATTTGTGAGATGTGAACTCATTTAGTTTACTAAATGACGGGGAGATAAATTTCATTGTGAACGACGTCCTTGCTGGCTTTGAATTTCATATAATAGAATTAGTGGAACTGTATGTTTTGAAGTTCTGGAATTAAAATGTGTCAAGAGACTGTACGGACATCTCTTGAAGCAATTTTATTTCTCATAGCATTATAGGACGTATAATGCTATGAGAAGTAAGATTGAATCTGCCCCGTTGGTCTCGTGGTCGCATGCGCGACTGCTGAGCTTGAGGTCCTGGGTTCGATTCCCGGTTCGGGCAAAAAGTGCTGTTGGGTTTTGCGATTAGGATTTTCTCAGTAGCAGCCCGTAGTTAGGAAGTTGGCGGTGTGATGCCCCCGTATCTCGGAAAGCACGATAAGCCGTTTGTACTGCGCCTGACGAATTTCCGGTCGTGTTGGATTGCCGTCCCATAAGAAAGTGAGGGAACATAGATTGCACCTATGCCTGCTAGGCACACTTGTCCACTAAAACATCTCCCGTGCCAATGACTAATCTTCACTTTTATTGACCGCCTGATGGGGGAGAATAGAAGAAGAAAAAGTGTTGCGCCGACCTCAAGTAGAATGGGACAAGCGCAGGAAGATGATGATTATGATTCGGGTATAGAAAGAAAGAAAACAAAGAAAGAAAAAGTATATAGTTTATTTATTTATATTTAATATAGAGAACATAGGTAAAACCCAGGATGATTGCCTACCACCCGCAATCCAGCAATCCATCCTGCAATCAGCTGGGTTACAAATTTTATTTGGCAACCAAGTCAAGAGTCAGTCATTGAACATTAACAAACAAACTACCTCATATCTAATCGACACCCCACTTGGTACTTAATCCATATACTTAGGCCGCATTCCGAATTACGCTGTAATCGCTTTGAGCGTCCATAAACCTGTTCCGTATTACCGTGAGCGCGATATTGATGTCCCTTGAATCGCCATAGATGACGTCATGACATGCGCCATCTTGCGATTACACCGACCGTGCCCCAAATCACCGTGAGCGCTGTCAAAAATGACAGTTCTGTTCACAGGTTGTGTTGTTTTGCTAAGGTGGAAGCGCAAGAGTTGCCCGCGAAATTTAAATTTTCTGACGATTTGCAGATCAGTGTAAATAGTTGTATGTTGATGAAGATAACAATCGCGCCAGTAACATGTATGAAGTTACAGAATTATAATCATTCAAATCATCAATACAACCCTCCAAGTTCATTTTACCCCATTGAGTGACTTTTTCATGACATAGTTATTGAATGGGGTTAATATTGAACTTGGAGGGTTGTATGTGCAGCAGAGTCAACCAACATATCGTCCATTTTCAAAAATAGGTCTTGTCAAAGGTTTCGGTTTGGGGTTATGGTCACTGTGAACGCGTTCACGAGCGTTCCAAATTGATGACAGCTCTCAGCTGTCATAATCGTGATATCTAAAACGGAACGCAAAATATAGATGTGAGCGCTGTGAGTGATTATTTTGTAATTCGGAATGCGGCCTTACATAGATTCAGTATTGGCTACACGTTGACGATAAAACTCTGGTATCTACCAGAGTTTTACTCAATTGTCTGTGTCACCACCTAATCACTGACGCGTATTTCGGTTTTAAAACCACAGTTGTCAGGTTTCGGCTTTGATTAGTGTCGGCGTAATTACTTGTTCAATAGACGTATTAATTATCACGTAACTATTATTAAAGTGTGAAATAGCTCTGGGGGCCTAAAATGGCCGGTTTAGCAAAATCATAATAGGAAAACAATATGAATTACGTTACAATTGGTAAAATGGTCACAAAGTTACATAATATACTAACTGCGTCTGTGACTATTTAAAGAATTTTATAGCGGCAACTTTAGAGCCCCTGTTCGTGATGTACCTAAGCCTGTGTTTTTTCTAAACTAAAGTGCCCTTCGTAACTCCGTTTTAAGATACTAAACCAAATTTCTGATTGATTAACTAAACATCGAATGTATCAAACAGATAGATTATTCACTTTCGTATATTTTTTTGTACTTTCTATATCGTCAGTGTCCGTCAAGGTTACCGCGTTGTTTTTCTGACTTATGCAACGGATTTGATGCGGTTATGCCATCATTAAGAGAAATTATTTCGGAAGTATGATAAAATAAACTCAAGTAACTCTAAGCTGAACTATAGCATTAAAAAGTCCTCAACGCTGTCAACTGGTAATGTGCCCAAAAGACTGGCCTCACCAGCGTTGCCACATTGTATGGGGCGCTTAGCCTCTTGTCAAGTTAAAAGCCAGCCCTTGAGTTACGGGAATCGTCATCTAAGCGTTTTTGGGAAGTTATGTGTATAATTTTTGAAGAAATCACGACGTTTTGTCATATCATAACAAAATTGAAAACGTGGCGGGTTACTGTAGTTTATGATAAACTATGTAGTTCCATAACTGTGTTCCCATTTTGTATCAGTGTCACTTTATTCAGCCTATGTAAAATGTCGCTTACCCTTTTAACGCAAAAAATTCGGCACTCAAGAAAATATTCGTCAAACTCTCTTGGGAGAGCTAGGGAATCATAACGCTCAGAGATCATTCCTCTAGATAAATTCTGAGCATAACATATTTAGACAGGCCGTAGCCAGCTATCCTGAGTTCGCGTTTAATTTCCAAATATGATTGCTTTTTGGGGTTCCGTATCCAAGAGGTAAAAACGTAACACTATTAATAAGACTCCACTATCCGTCTGACTGTCTGTCACCAGGCTGTATCTCATAAACCGTGATAGGTAGACAGTTGAAATTTTCACAGATGATGTATTTCTGTTACCGCTGTAACAACAAAATTTACTAGCTGTAACAGAATATAATACTAAAAACAGCCCATCCAAAAACCGTGTTATTTTTTACATAAGCGTACGGAACCCTTCGTGCGCGAGTCCGACTCGCGCTTGGCTTGGTTTTTTTCTTTTCCTTTTGAACATCTTCACATAATATCATGCCTGTAATCCATGTGGGGTAAGGCAGAGATGTGTTTTTATAGTACACCCTCATTTTGCCAGTTATGTCTCGTGTAATAAAACAACTTTAGCCATAAAAAATCTCTTTAAAAATAAATTGCCAGTGTTAATAAAGAGATTTGACGATGACCAGTTTTATTTTTCTTAGCATGTCGACGGTAATCAAACTGAATTGGCCCAAAAATTGGTGACGAGTTTGGCACTTTTTTTTTTCCTTTGGGTAATCATCAAATGACTCCTCCCGCTCTGGGCTGACCCGGAGGGAGTGCCAGACTTTTACTGACTAAAACCCATCCATGTTCCTTCATCGCCCTTTGTGTTCCAGGGCCACGGTATCTCTTTCGAACAGTCCCGCAGCCCCGTCAGGCATCGGCCCTTGCGGACCCCTTCCTGTTGCTGACATCTCTTTGAGGCGCGCAACGAACACGAACGCGCGCTTCCTTCAGCTTCTATAGTGAGCAAAAAACAAGCCAAGTGCGAGTCGTAGTCACACGCACGCAGGCTCTCTTCTCCTGCGCCGCCTCGTAAGTTTAGTTACTTTTCCAAAAAATTATAATAATATTTGCATTTTGGGAAATAGAGTTTGATGAATCCATATAATTCCTTTCCGCCAAGCTGCAAGATTTTCTCGTTTAAATTGTATGTTTTTCGTTCGTTGCTTGAAATAACAATTACTTTTTAAAAATAGTTCGTTTTCGCTACTACAATAATAAAGCGAATTTTAGATACGTAATTTATTTATTTGCTACTAATCATTCTCCTGGCAAAAATTAACTGAGACCTGATTTGGGACCTCTTATTTGTAGATTCTATTATTTTATTTATATTTTTTTAGGTATGGTGATTATAATTTTACAAAATGTGTAAATACGTCACTTATAGGTATGCACAACATTCACAACATACAATTAAATTAAAAAAAAATAAAAAACAAAATGAATTAATTACATAGGTACTTATCAAACATACACATACTATATAAAATAGACTATCACATTTTTTTTTTCATGTTACAAAATATCACTTTTATAATAATAGAATACATTTTCGTTTTATGCCTTATAAGTAAATTGTAAAATTAGCGTAACGCCGCAATGTAAAAGGGCTCTTAGGGAGTATGTGTTAAGGTAGCCAGCAAAATTCAAATTTTCTTACGTTATTTTTTTGCAATTTTCAGGTCAGGTTCGGGTTGTACTTATGTTGATTAAAATATGATTCCCGACCTAACAAATAAAGAGTGTAACAAGACCCTTAACGAAGCCGAAAGGCACTTGTTCTCCCCGTCATTACGATCATTTTTTTGTTCTAGACCATACCTGGAAACCTTCTAGTTACGGAGATATTGGGGGTCAAAGTTCCAACTTTTTCACAAGTTTTTTTAAATACATATTTTTAATGTAAGATTTTTACTTTATACACCTCCAAGACCCCCGTACATCCATCAGCAATGCACAATGTTTTGAGTGCGTTACATCGAGTCCTAAGGTAAAACGTGATTTTTCACCCCAAAAAAAAGTCATTTCCTAGCAATAATTTTTGTGTAAAGTTACTTAGTTTGATGTACATTATGCTTGGTTGACGGCTTCGTGAGGAGTGCTGTTACACCCTGTATAAATGTCGGCGTGAGTGTTATAAATAGAAAGCTTGACTATTCAAGAGACTGTAAAGTGCGTAATAAACTTAAACTAATCGGGAACAAAGAAACCATTTACAGTTTAGGGAACGTTATATTGTTTAGGTAGAGTTGTAATAAACTATGTTTACACAGGGTTTAAACTTAATTGAATTTAGCCTGGGAGACAAAAGATTTGGTTTAATTTATGGTTTGACTTGAAGGAGGAATGTGGGTCGCTCTATCTTTAACTATGATAATAAAAAAGTCTATCACTCGTGGCAACATCAAATATCACGTCTGAATTCCCCACAAGGATAGGCAGAGGTGTACAGCCATAAGCGTAAATATTTATACCCACGCTCCTCATCCTATATAAACGAATTGAATGGCACTATATTAAAAAAAAATGTTTGAAACTATACATAGCTACCGACGAAGCTTAGTTCAATCCTTTTTAAGCCATAAAATATGGCATCACATCAGATATGAAAGCTAGTGCTTACTGATAAGATTATCAATACACTTCATCTACATGAAGCCTATCAGGCTTATCATTACATCAATGCTTTTTCTTATCAATCAACGTTAAACATTAACAGCACTTACGTACACAAGCACTAATAGGTATATTATACCTACATACAGGGTGTAACAAGACCCTTTACGAAACCGTCAACCAAGACACCAAACTAAATAACTTTACGCAAAAATTATTGCTGGGAAACGACTTTTTTTTGGGGTGAAATATCACGTTTTACGGTAGGAATCAGTGTAACACACTCATAATATTGTGCTGGTGGATGCATTGAATAGTATTATATATTATAATATTACATTAAAACCCGGTATTTAAAAAAAACTTATGAAAAAGTAGGAACTTTGACCCCCAATATCTCCGTAACTAGAAGGTTCCCAGGTATGGTCTAGAACAAAAAAATTATCGCCATGACGGAGAGAATAAGTGCCTTTCGGCTTCGTTAAGGGTCTTGTTACACCCTTGATAGTAACTTTTAAAAGTGCTTTTAAAGGCTTGATGGCTAGCTCGCCGTTCGTCCGTCTTATGACGACAGGCCGTGTTGAGGGCGCGTTCGTGTTTCACGCTCGCCTCAAAGAGATGTCAGCAAACGGGAAAGGGTCCGAAAGGACCGATGCCTGCCTGGGCTGCGGAACTATTCGAAAGAGATACCGCGGCCCTGGAACACAAACGGCAAAAGAAGGAACATGGATTGGTTTTAGTTAGTACAAGTCTGACACTCCCTTCCGCTCCGCCCTGAGTGGGATAGTCATTTGATGACTCACCAACCGAAAAAGGGAAAAAAAAGCCTGTGCCCCCAAGGCAGAACCAAGCTCACGCCCTCTTTCTCGCAAGGTACGGTAAGGTTCTCATACTCACGTATATGTCGGTCTCGGTATGAAGGTACCTTGTGATTATTCTCTTGCCCTTATCCCAATTTATTAAGGATCGCCGCGGTATGTTTTCTTCTTTCATACTTCATTCATTAAACGTTTCAACAGTCACCACCTTTTTTGGCATACTCTCCTTCACAGAGTCCATCCATGGTTTCTTCGGCCGGCCTCTACTTTTATAGCCATCCACAGATCACAGTCATACTGAAAACTTTTCTTACGACATTTGGTTCTGGATATGTCTTAAACTATACTATTTTATTTAACAACTTTGTGCCTATCGTATCCTACGAATAAACGTATTTGCTATTGTCTCACAAATCACTATCTAAAATCAATAACGTACTTCATCGAGTACTAAACACATTCACAAACCCAAACACACACGGTGAACTATTAACAGGCAGGCAAACAAACAGACGAGCATTTGACTAATCGAGGCGGCCATGTTTGCTCAATCGGATTGCATGCAATTACTAAACGGAAATTATGTCATCACTGTGACATGTGTGTCGATTGACTTCGTAAAATCGTAAAGGGATTTGCTAATGCATCTGCAAGTGCTTGCTGTGCAAATGTGCAGGGCTAGAGGCCTTAAGCTGCAGGTTGAGCTCAATAAACAGAGCTCAACAAAGAGCGTTTGGTACTCGTAATGATGTTGACAAAGGGGTTTTATTGAAACGTATACAGGGTGTAACAAGACCCTTAACGAAGCCGTCAACCAAGCATTCTGTACATCAAACTAAATAACTTTAAGCAAAAATATTTTTTGCTGGGAAACGACTTTTTTTTTGGGGTTATAAATCAAGTTTTACGGTAGGACTCAATGTAACGCACTCAAAACATTGTGCTGATGGATGCATTGAATAGTACGGGGGTCGTGGAGATGTTTAAAGTAAAAATCTTACATTAAAAACATGTACTAAAAAAAAAAAATAGTGAAAAGGTTGGAACTTTGACCCCCAATATCTCCGTAACTAGAAGGCTCCCAGATACGGTCTAGAACAAAAAAATGATCGCAATGACAAGGACAATAAGTGCCCTTCGGCTTCGTTAAGGGTCTTGTTACAACCTTTATAAACATCGTTGATCTAGTGGTCGTAACCGCGACTGCTAAGCATGAGGTCCTGGGTTCGATTCCCAGGTCGGGCTTAGTGTTATTTGAAGTTTCCATCAGGAATTTCTCAGTAGCAGCCACGGAGTCTGGATTTGTTGATGGCAATAGGCCTGCCCACTATTACATGGGACTTAATCATAGCGGGTGCAATGTGGGTGTACTATTAGGTTCTTTGCATGACCCTTACGGGATTACAGGCGTAATGTTTTGTATTTAAATAACAAAATGGCTGCGTTAGTTCCGAGGCCTTTGTAAATCTTTTTGTTCCATTTATTTCTTCTTAATGGAACTTCAAGGTGCCTCACCGAAGGAGGTACCCTACCATCTTCTGCTTGGTGCACCCTGGGCAACCGAATTCTGTCAAGTGGCTAATCCTTTCAGCATGATGGTAAAATGGAGTTTCCGGATGTGTTCGCCTTCGATATTGTACCTATATTTATTTTAGCTTATGGCAGTATTAAAACATGATGACCCATTTTGTTTTCTATACTAAAATTGTAAAGTGGTAAAGTTTGTGAAGTGGTATCACTGGATGTACTGAATAAATTTTGAAAATTCTTTAACGATTAAGAAGCTACATTATCCCCGACTGATATTTACAACGTGCCCGTGGGATAATTTCCCACCAAAACGCGAGCGAAGCTGCAGGCAACAGCTATCTATAGTCATTTTAGAAAGAGGTAAAATTTGTTTGTAAGTTTGTATGTTTGTATGTCTACATAATCTCTGGATCTACTGAACCGATTTTGAAAATTCTTTCACTAATAGGAAACTACATTATCCCCGAGTGCCATAGGCTATATTTACAACGTGCCCGTGGGATAATTTCCCACCAAAACGCGAGCGAAGCCGCAGGCTATAGCTACCTATACTATCATATTATAAAGAGGTAAAATTTGTTTGTAAGTTTGTATGTAAGGGGTAACCTCTGGATCTACTGAACCGATTTTGAAAATTATTTCACTGATAGGAAGCTACATTATATTTACAACGTGCCCGTGGGATAATTTCCCACCAAAACGCGAGCGAAGCCGCAAGCAACAGCTATCGTTTATAAGCTTGCCTTCGTCGTATGACAACAAGTCCTTGCTCAAATGGAGACAAAACTAAATTAGTATTATGAACTGTTATTAATTATTTTTTTAAGTTTGTGGCTAGGTTATTTACTTAAGGTTATTTTAATTAATAAATGTAATACCTCTGGACTTAGAATAATATAATAAGTCTGAAAATATATAGATACCGCCCACAACAATTTGGTCGTCTTGACTATATTGTCTCAAACCGAAATTCAGGGCCCTTTGCTTGATATCCTTGAGACATTCTAATTAAATACTCATTAACAATATACATGTCGGAGATGTCAGGATTTAAAACTAACGAATTACTTGAGATTGCAACTGAGCACAATAACACGATGCACAATGAATAGGGTACAGTTCCAAGAGGTCTTAACTCGGCCGCGATCAGACACTGGTCTACTTCCTGGCCCAGAGTTTGTGACCATCAGGGCTCTGTGACAAGCACGCTATGGTGTGGGTAGACTAGTAAGTAGATCGCGCGATGTCACCACCTTGTACTTGTGATTAATTTTAAGCCCGTAACAATGACCGTCTCCGATATACATATTGTTATGATAAAATAATACATGATGAATCACATGATGAATGAAAATGTTGAGACTTTCGTGAGGTAACACAGAACACTCCTTTGTTCTAGTTTTATTGCTGTCTAAGTACGTGTGAATTAAAGTCTAAAATAATTTGTAGCAAAATTAACAAACACTTTCAAAGGAAACCTGACGTTTATTGCTGCGAAGTAATTAATTTAAAGCGAGTATAATATATTACTTTTCAGTATTAAACTTCAAGAGTAATCTCAATTGATCGTAAAATTGAAAATTGTAGTCTTCTCTTTGTTACAAATAGAGCGTGTAGAAAATAGGGTTTTACACTTTACTTAGGTACGGAATAAGACTGTTAGAGTAGAGTTAATTGACTGCCTCTTTGATCTAGTGTTCAGAAGGTCTTGAGGTCCTTGGTTCGATCCCCTGGTAGAGCAAAGTGTTTGAGTGAACATCAACTTTCCTATAGATAAATGATCTGGTCTTGTCGTCACTCAAGTCCTAGGCCGTATATTCGTTAATAACCTTGTTTAATGGTTCTTGGCTTACATTTCTTAGAAGGGACCAGAAGTGGAAAAAAAAATTAGTTTCAGAAACTTTAATGAAATCTGTTTATGTGTTTGCAACAATATCTTGTACTTTGATACATTATCGCATACAGGTTGACTATGACATAGAATATTTTTAATCCCGGTAAAGCTTGCCTGTGGGATATTATTCGATTTCCAACAAGAAATAGCCGCGGACACAAGCGAGTAATTTAATAAATAGAAAATAACAATCATTGCAACTACGTAAATACCAAAGATATCAGTTTTCAACATCGATTTAAATCAAGATTCAGCGATTGAACTCGTACCATTCATAGCGACATCACAGTTATTCTTGAACGAACTCACAAAACTCACTCAACTGCCAACAGCTCAGCAATTAGTGTCAGACACTTTTCTCTCAATTTGTGTCGCAAAGCAAACGCAGCTGAAGCGAGTCTCAGAGATTAAAAAAAAAGTCCTGAAAGACGAAGACGGTTCATTGAATGAGAATAGTTGCGTTAGTGAGTCAATTTGTACAAGATTCAAAGGTAGGTACAATTTACAGGAATTGATTGCTCTAAACATTTTTTTTAGGGTTCGTACGTACCGGAAGGGTATCCTACGGGACGTTATTACTAAACCTCTGCTGTCTTTCCGTCCGTTTGTCAGCGGGCTGTATCTCATGATCCGTAATAGGTAGACAATTGAAATTGTCACAGAATTTGTTTATCTGTTGCTGCTATAACAAAAATTAATAAAAAATAAAAAATTGAATGGGGCTCCCGAACTACGATGTTATGGGACCCTTCATGCGCGAGTCCGACTCGAATCTGGCCGTTTTTTATCATATAGATAAGGTATCAGTATTAGTACCTGCAATGTAGCTACAGCTTTATGATAACGATAGTTTTTGTAACACTATGAATAAAGTTTTATTTATTTCAGTTTTTTCATAACAAAATAAGGCCTATGACTGTGTACATAAGACTAATTACAGATTTCAAAATTGAGTCATTGAAGTTTGGGACTTCTCCAATTTTACATCACATAACATCACGCCTGTTGTCTCCTTATGGGTAGGCAGAGATGTACCTAATAGTACACCGACAGTTCGCTAGTTATGTTTAAGTTCAATGTAATAGGGGGCGAGCCTATTGTCATCAACCAGGCACTAATCCAGACTCCGTGGCTGCTAATACTGATAATACTGTTTTAAGGTTTCACGGTTTTTATCTAAACATACACTGTCACTAACGGGATTGTTAGTCGTCCCACGATCATGCGCAACAGCGTCGAAATATCGGGAGCTCAGAATAATTGAAAATCACGGAAGATATCTCGTAAATGACAGTATAATTTTTATACTAAGAATTTCCTGATGAAAAACAATAAAATTTTGCGCGACCCGAGAATAGAACCCAGGACCACATGCTCAGCCGTCGCGATTATGGCTTCTAGACCAACGAAGTGGACCAATTTTACTTTAGCGTTAGTTGATTTCGAAGGAATCTATAGTTTGACAGGTTCTCAACTTCAAATACTTAATTCAGAAACCGACTCTAAATTATTCCATGGCCGTCCTGAAGGTGGAAGCATTATCCAGGGGTGCCGGCCATACATTTTAGTACAACCTCTCGTGAAGATCTTAAATGTGCCTTTTTTTTCGGATGGGAAATCATCAAATGACCCCTCACACTCTGGGCGGAGCAGAAGGGAGTGTCAGACTTTTACTGACTAAAACCCATCCATGTTCCTTCCTTTGCCCTTTGTGTTCCAGGGCCGCGGTATCTCTTTCGAACAGTCCCACAACCCTGGCAGGCATCGGTCCAATCAGACCCCTTCCTGTTTGCTGACTCTCTTTGAGGCACGCGTGGAACACGAACGCGCTGGCGACACGGCCTGTCGTCATAAGACGGACGGACGGCGAGCTAGCCCATAGCTCACCGGCCACAGGCCCGCGCCGGTGGCCAGGGGTCACCACGTGGCCCCAGACTTGTACTGACTAAAACCCGTCCATGTTCCTTCTTTTGCCCTTTGTGTTCCAGGGCCGCGGTATCTCTTACGAACAGTCCCGCAACCCTGGCATCTTAAATGTACCTCAATTTTCGATTAGTAGATATTTTGTGAATAGTCTCGCTTTTCCAAAATATCCTCACTACATTGTTCCAAGCCAATATTAATTGACATCTGACAGTCACAAAGGGCAACAAACTACATATTTGATGTTTGGCTGCTTTGGTGCGATATGCCGCAAGTCAGACGCAATAAAAACCAGTATAATGCTGGCCTCTTATTCTATTGAAACTGCGTACTACGCAAGACCAGCCCACTGAACATCAGCTGAGGATTTTGTGCTGAGCTTGAGACTCGTTTGGGACAATCAAGTTAATCCAGATATCGTGAAACAGACTCGTCGTAAGTACTGTCAATTGGTAACTAACAAGTGCTGTACAGTCACGAGCACCAATATGTATACACTTTCCTAAATTTAAAAGAAATTTTCGCGAGAAATAACGATTGTAACTTAGAGATAGGATATTTTTCATAAAAATATGAGTTCCAGAATACTATGTTCGTAAGAACATGAATTTTTAATCAGAACAGGTGCAGAAAAACAATTTTAAAAGTTGTTAAGTGTTTACATATTGGTGTGCTCGTGACTCTTTGAAACAGGCTTTCACGAATTCGATAGTAGTGGAAACTCTGAATTTGAATGTGTCAACTGTGAAAATAGACTTACAGAGGTTATAAAACAGGAGTTACGGCTGTAATCCCCGAAGGGTGAGGCAGAGGTGTACCTAATAGTACACCCACATTTCACCAGTTAGGTTTAAGTCCCATGTAATAGGAGGCGAGCCTATAGCCATCAACCGGGCACAAATCCAGACTCCGGGGTTGCTACTGAGAAATTCCTGATGGAAAAGCCCAATAACCTGTGCCTGAACTGGGAATCGAACCTAGGACCTCAGCAATCGAGCTTGCGACTCAAATGATAATAATTTGTGTTTTTTCTCTCATATTTGGTCCGTGTTATTTAATATGTAGGAACATTAGGATTAGAAGTCGTGTAACAGAAATTCTACCACCTGCAGTTTAAATAATATTATGAAGTTTAAAGGGTGTAACAAGACCCTTAACGAAGCCGAAAGGCGATTGTTCTCCCTATCATTACGATCATGTGTTTGTTCTAGACCATACCTGGGAACCTTCTAGTTACGGAGATATTGGGGGTCAAAGTTCCAAATTTTCAAAAGTTGTTTTATTTTTAAATCTTTGTTTTTAATGTAAGATTTTTACTCTAATCACCTCCCCCATACTATGCAATGCATCCATCAGCACAATTTTAAGGTTTTTTTAAAGTTTAGCTTTGAGTCCTACCGTAAAACGCGATTTTTCAGCCCAAAAAATAAAGTTGTTTTGCCAGCAATAATTTTTGTGTAAAGTTACTTAGTTGGATATACATAATGCTTGGTTGACGGCTTCCTGAAGGGTCCTGTTACAGCCTGTATTAACTAAGAAGGAAAGAAAAACTGGCTAAATAGATTGGCTAAGCATTTTCTATAAGACAACCCTTGGCTGATGTAGGTAGTTAGTTTGGGTGGTTTAGGTTACTAAAATAACCTAAATAAAAATTCTACGTAAAAATGTGTCTTTTGAAACTTTAAACAACATGATAGCAGCAACAAAATCTTAAGAAGTAAAATCTAGTACTCGTAATAAAAACGTCAATGCAAGAGAAAATTTTAACGAAACATTTTGTACAATAGAAGAAAACTCAAGCCTCAAGGGTGGAGGCGTGGGGCCACCACTCAAATTGTCTGCCAACTAAAGCGGAAACGAGCTGAGAACGGAAGACGAGACACTCTTTCAGAAATTAAAGAAAAAACTCTTAACTGAGTCTAACGCTATCTTGTTGAAATTCAGTTGTTGTTGAAGTTATGGTTGAGATGTTGAATTCAACATATTCAATCAACTAATATAGCAGCGGTGGCCCAGTGGTGGCGGCCCCGACTTACGCACAGTAAGTAATGGGTTCGAACCCGGGCAGGCGCATTACTTTGTGTAATTTATTTCACCACCACTGCTCTCAAAAACGATGAAGAAAAACATCGTGAGGGATCTGGGCTTGCGTGGTGGAATAGCCCATTCCCTCTCATAGAGAGGAGGCCGTATGTCCCAGCAGTGGGAACATATAGGCTGATTATGCTATGCTAATCAACTAAAACTTACCTATGCAACTATGCGAGAATGAGTTCAGTATGTAAGAATAGATAAAAGCTTACTTTTTTTAATAATAAGTATGAGAGATAATCCAACACCTATCATAAGGTAGGTGTTAGATTATGCTATCATTTTAATTATACATATTTTTTATGATTACAAATCAATTAATAATAACAACTGTTTACTGACCCGATAATCGCAAAAAATCGGAATAAAATTTGAATGTCGCGGGCAATACGTTTTATAGCTACCAAATTATTCTACTTTCCTACATACACGTATTCTTTTTTCTTATGCTTCTCTTTGGTGCCCCATTTTGAAACTGGGCACCGTTGGTTCAGAAAATTGTTTGCGTAATGACAACAAATGTTAATCCCTGAAATTAAATCAAGTTAAGGCACCATCATTAAAATCAATACAACCCTCCAAGTTCATTTAACCCCATTGAGTGAGTTTTTCATGAAATAGTAATTGAATGGGGTTAAATAATTATTGAGTTGTGTTGATGATTTTAATGATTATAATTCTGTAACTCTATACGTGTTACGGTCGCGATTCATATTTTCATCAACATACAACCTGACACTGACGTGCAAATTGTAAAAACGTACAAAAAAAATTGAATTTCGCGGGCAACCCTGACGCTTCCAACTAAATAATTATCTTCTTAAGTTAGTTCATGTTTTCATAAACATTACTACCTATTCCTCAATGATAAATTAAGCTAGTCGAAAACACGCGTAGGAAGGAGGCATTTGTCAAAGTAAATGTCACTATAGACATCTGTCTATGGATGGAATTATTTTTGTTTCTGTTGTGATTTCCTAACATTTATGTGGGTGTTGTTGGTTGCTGTTTTTGGATTTTCTAGAAAAGTTCTTAAAAGTAAACAATAGTTTATTTTAAGAAAATTTCTGGAAACTTAGCCCTGGATCGAAACAACTGGAAGTCATGGGAAGAGGCCTTGCCCAGCAGTGGAATGACGCAGGCTAACAATATCAGTACCCTATAAACTTTAAAAGTTTATGAGTTATCATACAGGGTGTAACAACATACCAGAAAAATTTACATTACGTTCAATTTTCCGCATGTTATTACTTTCCAGCATTTGATCCTTATTAGCGACACTATCGAATAATGTAAAAATGCAATATCTGTTTTTTTTCAAAACTAACAGGTTCCTGGCCAGGAATATTTTTTTTAAACCAATGATTCAGTTTAAATTTTCACCAAAATCGGGCTCGAGACTCGTTTGAGCATTTATCGCAATTCCTCATAGTTTCGGATTTGGCTATCCACGCCCAGTTGGAAAATTCACCCTGTATACAGGGTGTAACAGGACGCTTCACGAAGTCGTCATCCAAGCATTATGTACATCAAACTAAGTAACTTTACGCAAAAATTATTGGGTGATAGCTATTTGGGTGTGGGAGGTTACTTTTTCAGTAAAAACCTTTAAATAAAAAAAATTTACAAGTTCATGCGAGCAGCTGACGCATAATCCATTCTCCACCATGCAGCTGACATTTTTTTTTAGCTCCTTTTAACGTTAACTACCTATGAGCAGCTGACGGTCGGTTCTCTTATTAGTCATATAAGATCAACTATCGATGTCAATTTCAGCCGGCTTACTATGACTTTTTCATTTGCAACGCTACCTCCCTGACTATTAGTGCGTGTGCCGCCGCGTGCACCGCCGCGTGCACCGCCGCGGGTGACGTGGCGGCCACCGCTGCTCCTCACGCACCGCACCACGCGCCGCGTGTCCGTAAACAACATCGTACATTGCCATAATAAAATGTTTGTGTTTGGGCGTGCAGTAACGCGGGCCGCTGCACGCGCCGCCTCTCCGTAAACGGAAAAAACGCTCAACGCGCCGAGCGACGCGCCGCGCAACGCGCCTCGCAACGCGCCGCCCGACGCGCCGTGTCTCCGTAAACGAGCACTTAAACTTTAGACTCAATTCTGAAACTTGGAAATACAGTGAGCGATTAGAAAAACACATACCTCACGTAACGAGTGCCACTAACTCATAAAGTCATAACTCCATGGCACATACACTTTATCATAAATATTCTTGCCAACAGTTTTATCGTACACAAAACGGGGGTGAATCGAAAATTACTGTTTTCCTAAGTATTTTGTATGGGCGTTCTTGCTGCAAGTATGTGTTTAATATTCTATCTATGTGTCCCGGTATTTGGGAGTTATAAATCTGTCATGCATGCCCCAACGTAGCTCTAATGTCCTTTCATACGAACGTGTAAACGTTTAAATCGGTCATGAAGGACTGCCATGGATAGAAGGACTAAATATTGTTTGTGGTATACAGGTATTGTGTTGTCAATAGTTGGTTAGTTTTAAATCCATACTAATATTATTAAGAGGTAAAATTTGTTTGTAAGTTTGTATGTAATCTATGGATCTACTGAACCGATTTTGAAAATTCTTTCACTAATAGTAGAAAGTTATATTATCCCCGATTGCCGTAGGCTATAATAATATTTGCAACGTGCCTGTGGGATAATTTCCGACCGAAATGCGAGCGAATCCGCGGGCAACAGTTAGTGTAAGATATTTTTCAAAGATCTTTGTTGTAAAATGTTAAGAGCGTTAACGACGCATTTCATACAAACTTTGAACTCATTTGTTTTCGAAATGACTGAACCGATTTTAATGAAACTTCATGCATATAAGCAGGATACATTGGTCTAAAAAGACGACGGAGAACATTTTAGAAAAATAGTGTTACAGCTAAATTAGACCGATTTTAGATTTTCCATAGAAATTTCCAATTATCTTTTCTCTGTCAAGTTTTTAGACATGCATTCTGCAGCGTATGAAGTTTCATTATAATCGGTTCAGACATTTCGAAAACAAACGAGTTCAAAGTTTGTATGAAATGCCGTAAGACGTTTACGCTTTTAAACATTTTTCGGTAAAAGTTTTCGTATTGTATGTAGCATTTCGTAGCACAAGCGTAGCACCACGTAGCCATTCAACGTAGTCACTCAAATTTCTCCCAATCCTGTTGCAGCAAATATACACTGGTAAAATCGGATGCAAATACGAAGAAGTTTTGCTTACCATAAGTTTCTGAATAATAAAATAAACAAAACATTTAGTTATGTATACAAAAGATACGTTTAAAATTCGTTGCATATTGCAAAAAAACACTCCATTTCCCGTTTGTATTCTTTTATTTACTTCACTTCGTTCTCAGTGAACTACCGAAGCAGTACTAACGCAAAGTGCATCAATACTGGGAAAAGTTCCTAAGAAAAATGTATTTTTAATGTCAGCTATCAAATTGGGGCTAGCAGGGAAAGCTATGCAGGAATATCTAGCGGACCAGTCTAAGCACTTTACAGTATTCTAAAAGACTATATTAAAGGCCACATTGTAGAATAGATTTAAGTTTATTTACGGCCTAACGTACATGTTTTTGGTCATGTATAAGATAGTACATAGTTCAAAACGAATTGAGACAGCAGATCGTCTATGAAATTTTAAGTTCGCACGGTATGAAGTTACTTTCTTCTTCATGACACTCTTGGCAGAACGGTCATGGTCAATCACGTAACGACTTTTGGGGGCCAGCTATGATTCGCCTTACATTTGTTCGACACTAAACTCCCTGCTGGCCGACATCCAGGTGTTTTCCAAGACTCGTTCAATGGGCTACTGAAGGCAGACTTAATTAATTTGATCGGTCCATGGCATGGGTGACTTACCTCACCCTTCGATGCCCTCTTGGAGATTAGGAGGCACCAAACATGGATAAAAAAGAAAAGCACTATTCATTATTATACCTCATAGGTTTTTAGGTGAAACTTATGATTGAACTTTATCATTGATTGCATAAAATGTGTACAGACTGTCAAATTCAAAGTTATTTTACCTTTATCTAAATTTAATTTAATTAAAGTTACTGTTATTTTCGGTACAATAAGCTTGCCAGTGGGGTGCAGCGATCAGGGGTAAAATAATCGTGAATGGACTGTAGACATCTGTTTTTCAGTGGTAAGAAAACTAAATGATAACTTTACCTATTTATAAAAGCAAGAACTCATTCCCAGGAATAATCATAAAGTATTTCAGATTGCTATAGACCATTAATAAAAAAGGAATAATATACTGGTTGGAGGAAATAATGGTCTGCACAAAAGGCCCCTCATTTTCTATATCTGTTATCTATAATCTCTCAAAAACGTTTTCGGATGATTCCGGTACCCGTATTACGGGAATGACTTTGAACTTTTTTATCTTTTTGCTCTTAAAATGTCAGTATTAAATGTGTCTTTTTGTTAATATTGTGCGAATTTCGTTTAATGGAAATATTTTTGTTATTAATTTTGTTTTTATGCTGAGATTTCTTGGTCTTGACCTCGATCTCGCATAATAGAAAGCGATTTGCGACTTTTTTAAATATTATTGTGTGTGTGCCTGATGTACTGACGTCGAATAAACATTTTTCTTTCTTTTTTCTTTTTTTCTTTATGATAAATTGTCTCCCATGGAACGAAGATATCCACAAAACCGTTGCTCGTTGTGTCGTAGTTATTTAGTTGTGTTATTTTCTGTTGACTTGATTTAATTTCTTACCTACCGATTGACTTACAAACACCTACTGTGTTTCCAATAGAAGCGTGCTTGATCTTCCACCATGTGATGGAAAATCAAGCACGCTTACGTCTTACGTCACTCAAAATCAGCAATGATCATTCACAACTGTCTAAATCAAATAACTCTCAAACGAATACACCTAACAACAAAAACAACAACATACATAACGCAATGGAGAGGATGTTACAGGTACTAGGGGCCTGAAAGTCTAACAACCAGTCTTACCAAAACGTCTCGTATTACTGGCCTGGGAGGTCAGATAGGCACTCGCTCCATGTAAAATACTGGTATTCAGTTGTAACGGGTTAGACTGGAAGTAACATAGTTGGGAAAACGCTAGACAGATGATGGTTAAATGTGAACCTTCCATCAGTGAAACATTTTAGAAATCGGATCCTTCATCGTAACATACTAAACTTGACTTACCTCTTTATAATATTAGCGTAGATTTACTCGATACCAACCATTTTTTCGCAAGGTATAGGGTGGGTACAAATGTTCTTAGAATTTCACCTTTTCGAGCTAAGTGCTTTTCACGTGTGTTTAATATTTAATAGTTTGATGGATTCGTAATCCAGGTTTATAACAAGTCAAAAGAAAAATAAAAACATTAAATATGTAGGTCATACATCACGTATGAGCGAGATTCAATTATTTAGTACGCCAGTGAAAAATAAATAGCAGACTTTTTATTTTTAACCGACTTCCAAAAGGAAGAGGTTATCAATTCATCGGTATTTTTCTTTTCTTTTATATTTACGAACTATTACTGTCGTGATTGCTGCAATCGCTTGGAGTTTTATTATTTGTACAATATCGTAACATAACATAACGCCTGTTTGATCTGAGGGTGTACACAGATGTGTACGGTACACCCAGATTTTGACAGTTTATGTTAAGTTCCATTTTATTGAGGATAAGCCTATTACCATGAAATGTATTGTTAACAATGAACGAGTAAATTAAATGAGTAGCAAATATTTATATAGAATATTACAACCAATAATGGAAAAATCACTTTTTTGTGTTTTTGAAGTCGGTTTTTTTTTTTGCAAATTTTTTTTTTTATCCACACTTAAGCAGCATTTCCTTTTTGAATGACTACCGTTTTTTTTTTTTTTTTTAAAATGAATTCGTGGGTCTGGTGCTATCGCAGCAGCTGGGGGATCATGAAAAGCGGTTTTTGATCTGTTTTTCTAGCAACATCCCGGAGACTGCCTCCTTGGTCGCAAGCGCGACTGCCGAGCCTGCGGTCCTGGGTTCGTTTCCCGGGTCAGGCAAAGTGTTATTGGGTTTTTCGACCAGGAATTTCTCAGTAGCAGCCACAGAGTCTGGATTCGCGCTCAGTTGATGGCAATAGGCTGGCCCCCTATAACATGGGAGTTAAACATTACTGGTGAAATGTGTGTGTACTATAATTGAGCACGCCTCTGCCTCTCTCTTTGGGAAAGCAGGCGTGGTGTTAAGATACGCACTATTTTATCATAGGCTAGAAATGCCAATATGAAAGAAGAAGTTTGAATCGTCATCGCATTGTGGCTACCGCCACAACATGTCAATGAAAATCACCAGATCAAAATTCAAGGTATACTTATTTTCTAAGTACAAAGCTAGATAACACACCCAATGTATCCTAGATTTTATTCCGTCTATTCCAATTTGATTTGTCCTTCACAGTTTATAGGAACGCATTCACCTTTTACTGGCTCTCCCTGGTTCACTCAAGGTTGATGGCTGCAAGGCTCGTCTGGTTTTACGGATGCCGTAAATATTCAAACGCCATCCTTTAGCTAGTTTATTTGCTTTCCGTAAAGATGTTTACGAACGTGTGATATGCGTTGAGTGCATTTGGATTCAGTGATCTTTTTTTTATTTCCTGACAAAATCTGATTGTACATTTAATCAAAAATAGTCAAAACTCGTTGCCAAAAGTAAAAAAAAAAAAATTCGCTCTCAAGGGGCTTCAGTAATCCTGCCGGGGCTGCGGGACTGTTCGAAAAAGATACTGTGGCCCCGGAATACAAAGGGCGATGAAGGAACATGGATGCGTTTTTAACCAACTTCAAAAAAGGAGGAGGTTATATGTTCGTGTGTATGTTTTTTTTTTATGTGTGTGTTACCTGATTTCTCCCCCATTTGTGGACCGATTCTCAAAATTCTTTTTTTAGTTGAAAGATTATACTTCTGAGGTGGTCCCATTTAAATATGGTGAAGATCTGATGCTAATCTTCGGAGATATACTATGGAACTCTTCAAAAACAGACGGCAAATCTGTCGTGATTGCTGCAATCGCTTGGATGTTTATTGTTTATACAACATCATGACGTAACATCACGTCTGTATGTTCTGAGGGGATACGCATATGTGTACAATACACCCAGATTTCCATTTATTAGGGATAAGCATGGGCTTATGGGCTTACAATACATGTTATGGTAATGGTACCATGACATGTATAGTTCATCATCTGCGTCATTTTCCCAACTATTTTGTGGTCGGCTTCTAGTCTTACCGGATGCAGCTGAATACGAGTATTTTATACACAACACAATAGCCACGACATAAATATTAGTAAACAATATTTTCTAAAGCTACTGAGACATTTGCGTATGGTCATCATCATCTCATGACGCTGAGTTGATGAAGGATGGTACAACTCTTTAACGGTTGGGAGTTAGGTGATTTCTTGTTTGTTGAATAATGTATAAATAATGCGACTTGTTAATATCGATAGTTGATTTCTCTAGAGACAACAGAGTAAGTGCTAGAAACTAAAAGTATTAATCATTTTAGCCGACTTTAAGAAAAGAACTGTTGTCATTTAGACGCGTATTTAATAATGTAAAATAAATTCATGGCGAACAACTAAATATGGAAAAATAAAAACTTTTTTGCAAAATATAAAACCGACTTCAAAAAAAAAACACAATAAAAATGACATGACCTTTGATTGATTTTGTGTTTTTGTCACCGACTTCTGAAGCTAAAGTTATTTTTCACTTTTTTGTGTTTTGGTTTGTTATTTTTGTTTTTCTTTATTGTGTTTTTTTTTAAGTCGCTTTTAGTCAGTAAAAGTCTGACACTCCCTCCTGCTCCACCCAGAGCGGGAGAAGTCATTTGATGATTTCCCAACCGAAAAAAAAGATCTTCAGTTATTAATGTGGATCACTCAATTCAGACATTTTGCAAAAACGGCTATGCGTTTATAGTGACTAAAAGTGTTTTAACATACCTCATTTTTCGCGTGAAGTTATGGACCATGATGTCGTTAACTATGGGGTAAACGAAAGCGCCAGAAATGTGTACAAGCATAAGATTTTGGGATAGGATAATGATGATTTTAAGATGAAAAAATAAGCGGTGGACCAGTGGAGAGAGCAGCGGTGGCCCAGTGGTAGCGGCCCTGATTTACGCACAGTAAGTCGAGGGTTCGAACACGGGCAGGCTCATTACTTTGTGTAATTTATTTCATCACCACTGCTCTCAAACCGGTGAAGGAAAACATCGTGAGGAAACAGGCATGTCCTAGAACCATAAATTCGAAGACATGTGACATCAACCAACCCGCACTGGGCCCGCGTGGTGGATTATAGCCCATTCCGTCTCATAGAGAAGAGGCCGTATGTCCGTGGCTGTGTGTAGTGGGAACATTAAAGAATGATTATGCTAAGTCCCATCTAACAGAGGGCAAGCCTATTGCCATAAACCGGGCACAAATCCAGACTCCGTGGCTGCTACTGAGAAATTCCTGATGAAAAAAAAAAAAAAACACTTTTTCCGATCTCTTTGACCGACCCGGGAATCGAACCCAAGACCTCATGCTCCGCAGTCGTGCTCGCGACCAACGAGGCACTTTTATTTCCAATAGTTTAAGAAGTTTATCGGAAAGTTGTTTGGCGCACTGTCCATTATTTGAAAGATAAAACTTTGGTTTCAAACAGTGAGTGCTTGAAGCGATGAAGCTGTTTACAAGTCCTACGAGAGACATCAATAAAGAAATAGCCGATTTGCATGTTGTCAGGCGTGGGTTCGAACTCAGACCGGGACTTTACTTTGGTTGATTTATTTATCACCACTATTCCTGAAACGCTAAAGGATCGTGATGTCCAGAACCAAAAGAACAATGGTCACCTTGGACTATGAAAAAAGAAGAAAGAAGAAGAAGAAAACATATTTATTTGGCACATGCCACAAGTGCACACAAAAAAAAGAGCTTAAAACTAAACAAGAAAAAACAAGAGATAATTGTGTCTCACGGCAAAAACAGAACTTAGTACCTAGATAAGACTGTCAACAATATGTAGTGCATTGTTAATGTAATTATTGGATATCATCAGTTTATTTGATACATAGGCGAATGAAACCACATATGTTTTATCAAGTTACGTTTTGTGAGATTTTACAAGTCAAGGAATGTTGGCTGAGCGGCCATTCTTCTTTCGAAGACTCAAGACTTAAAAACACCAATCACATAGGCACCCGAGTGGAGGATTTATGCCCGCTCTCTCTCGTAAACTGAAGCCCTGTGTTCCAGGAGTGGAACATTATAAACTGGTTATGCTACTCCAAAACCTTTAATAATGAAAAGTTTAAGAACGAAGGTACGGACGGTACGCTGTCCGCATGTACAACTGATTTGAAAGCCATTTACTGGGCCGCTCGATCTCGATCTACGGCGAATTTCACGTACTAACCTATTCGACGCCTTTTTAGCTGTCATGATGCTAATGAAAGGTTTTTAAACGTTAGATTACAAGAGCGATGAACTGAACAGTGCCGTGTAAACAAAACATAACTGAAATTTACATTCTCCAAAGCCTATAAAACACACCACAAAAAACACTACGTAATGTCAAACTTTACAGGCAATTCGGCAGTAAAAAATATCTGCGGCCGTTGCCAACAATATGTCAAGGGAAATACTTTATACTTGGTGGTGGTGGTGGTTGGTAGTAAGACAGCGTGTACAATATAGTCGAAATTGTTTTTTCACTGGTTTCAAATTGGTTAAAACACGAACGTGCTTTGGATTTCATGGAGAGGTTTTCCGGTTTTCCGGTGAGATATACTTGCCTGCCTGTGTTGAAGAGCGAGACCACCGTAATAACATTGTGCCAAATTAAAAATGTTTTAGTACATTTAAGGGTTCCGCTTCCTAAGGCCCACGGGACTCTTTACCAAGGCTCCTCTGTCCGTCTTTCTGTCTCAGGGCTGTATCTTTTGAAACGTAAGTATATTTGTAAGGCTGCTTTTATAATAAGGTGAGTAGCAATCGCCTTCAAAGCTTGACTGTTTTATACAACAACTTCCTACAGGATTTATATGAGCATTTCGAACCTTATGGCCGTCCAATACATTTTTGACATTTTCCAACATCGTTTTCGCTGATAGAATGTTACTTTTGACACTGGCAGAATAGTCGATGTCGGCTCCAGTGCCAAAGAAGAAAAGAAAATCTTTGTCTACGTCTCTGAGATATTTCTAAATATTATTTAAAAATCTTCTCTCTGTCTGCACCTGGCCTTACCTTCAAAGTATCAGAACAATACCGTTGTAAGTTGAAACGTTTTTTTGACTGTTGAATGGAAATGAATGATTGACGATTTAAAAAAAGAACTGTTACTTAGATGAAGATTGTGGATTAAAAGAAAATTAAAGAGAAAATGGCCGGTGCATTTTTAAAGTCTGTTTTGACGATTGCTCTATGTAAAAGTTGCTTGAAAGTTCAGTTTTCATAACAAAAGCAGCGAATTTAATTGATCGAGTGTAGCAGTAAATGTCTATGCTGGTTTTATATGGATGGAATTCCATCTAATTTAAAGGTCTCTCTATACCTTTTTAGGCCACCTTTTCACAAAAAGCCTTTTACCTAAACTCAATGGAATGACCATCTAGTTTAGTAATTCCAATGATAAAAATGTCTGATCATCTAGCATCTGTCGCTAGATGTGCTCACTATTACGTGTTCTTGTCTAATATAAAATCCCAGACTGAATCTCTGATGAATATTTCAAAATGAACTTGTATAATACTTACACCATCATTCTCTTGCCTACAAAGGGTGTAACAAGACCCTTAACGAAGCCAAAAGGCACTTGTTCTCCCCATCATTGCGATCATTTTTTTGTTCTAGACCATACCTGGGAACCTTCTAGTTACTGAGATATTGGGGGTCAAAGTCCCAACTTTTTCACAAGTTTTTTTTAAATACATGTTTTGAATGTAATATTTTTACTTTAAACACCTCCACGACCCCCGTACTCCATCCGGCACTCCATCCATTAGCACAATGTTTTGAGTCCGTTTCATTGAGTCCCACCGTAAAACGTGATTTTTCACTCCAAAATAAAAGTCGTTTCCCAGCAATAATTTTTGCGTAAAGTTACTTAGTTTGATGTACATAATGCGTGGTTGACGGTTTCGTTAAGGGTCTTGTTACACTCTGTATATATACCAATTTACTTGGATCATGACTTCTTTCATGCTTCTCTATTACTTGTCAACTCAGCAGTCACCTCCTTTCCTAGCCTTATCATCCTTCACACATTCCATCCATCGTTTATTTGCTCTCCCTCTACTCCTAAAACCTGCCATACCATGAAAACCGATTACCATCACATGCCCATACCATGAAAACCGATTACCCCAAAAATGAAACCTCTCGAGCCTCGACCTGACGTCATCCTACGGAAATCAAAATCCGCTTCGGCATTAATTAAAGCAGATGCAAAATCTATCACATTACGAACTAAGTGCTCCAGATACGGACGAATGCATGAACTAATGCCACACATGGTTGGTTATAACGAACTTATGAGCTTGCAACATAACCTGGGAGGTACTAGCAAGGCTTATTAGTGGAGGAAGCGAATCGAAGTAACTGAGGAGGTCTGAAGAAGTGTGCGGCTGCATTTAGAACTCCTTGAAGAAATACTTTATGTTTTAATTGGGATGAAGTCTTTCGGTTGGTAAAAGAGGCTGGTGATATAAGATTAGATGTGAATTTGGCTTGTATTTGGGTATGCAATTATTTCATAATATTATTTTGCTTACTTTATCTAGAACAGTCCTCATATAGATAGTGGTATAAAGCAGTTTAAACAATACAAGGTGTAACAGGAGCCTTCAGGAAGCCGTCAACCAAGGATTCTGTACATCAAACTAAGTAAATCTACCTAATAACTGTTGCCGGGAAACGGCTTTTTTTTTGGGCTGAAAAATCACGTTGTACGGTAGGACTCTAATATACCGCATTCAAAAGTCTTACATTAAAAACATGTATAAAACATGCTCAAACGTTGGAATTTCACCCTGGCCAATACGGACTTTTGCGCGAAAGACCCTTATTGCGCGAAAGGTCAGTTTCGCGATAACATACAGATCTGAATTGGACAAGTTCACTCAAATCTGTCTGGTTCTTTCTTCAAAAGACCATCTCAGACACAAATCTGCATAATTCTCATGTGAGTTGACCAAGATTTAGTCTGGACCTTAAAAACGAGCTCTGAGTTTGTTTCGACTGTTTCTTACTTCTTCGACGGTACGAAACACCGGCCCCATCTAATGTGACTGTTCCTAAATTACCCTAGGCTGATAAAATTTTCGTTTTTCCTAAAACATGTTTTTAAGGGGTGTAACAAGACCCTTAACGAAGCCGAAAGGCACTTGTTCTCCTCGTCATTGCGATCATTTTTTTGTTCTAGAACATACCTGGGAACATTCTAGTTACGGAGATATTGGGGGTCAAAGTTCCAACTTTTTTACAAGTTGTTTAAATACATGATTGAATGAAAGATTTTTACTTTAAACACCTCCACGACCCCTGTACTATTCAATCCATCCATCAGCACAATGTTTTGAGTGCTTTACATTAAGTCCTACCGTAAAACGTGATTTTTCACCCCAAAAAAAAAGTCGTTTCACAGCAATTTATTTTTGCGTAAAGCTACTTAGTTTGTTGTACACAATGCTTTGTTAATGGCTTCTGAAGGGTCCTGTTACACCCTGTAATAGTGATAAAGACGCATTTCCGGTTCGTTTAAAAACTTACGTGTAACTAACCAATAGAGACAAAACAGCTGTGTCATATATTCGGTGAGCCACAAACTAAGCATTGCTTGTATCTTGTGGCTCGGGAGTGCGAATTTTACAAATTTAGAATACTTACACATTTCAAATTGAAAGAAATTGAGAGATTTGAATTGAAAACATTAAAAACATACAAAAAAAAAACATAAAAATTTAGAATATTTACATTAAATTGAGGGCATTAAAAAACCTATTTTCAAAAAAACATCATTTTTCATAGGTATTTTCACAAATAGAATTTTCTCAGAAATTCCATACTCGCTTAGATAATCTTCAGGAACACACGAGTACTTTTCTTCCGAGCTCTCTCAGTATAGTTAATAAAGAAGTTGTGTGAAGCGATAAAACCGGTACCTAACAGTCGTTTTATTACAAAGGCTATAGGGGTGTCGTTAACACTCACAATGAGCACTATCGCACTATCGATATCGGTGCAGCTCTAGCAAATAAAGTGAAAACGTTTGTGATAAAAGCTTCGTGTGTGGCGAACTGTGGAGCGGATTGATAACAGATGAATGGGTCGGACTTGTGTTTTAACAGTTACATTTTAAGGTGAAGCGCAAGGGTGGACCGCGAAATTTAAATTTTCTTACGTTTATTGCAATTTGCAGGTCAGTGTCAGGTTGTATGTTGATGAAAATATAAATCGCGCCAGTAACACGTATGGAATTACAGAATTATAATCATATAAATCATTAATACAGCCCTCCAAGTTCGTATAACCCCATTCAATAGCTATTTCATGAAAAAGTCACTCTTTGGGATTATATGAACTTGGAAAAACAAAACATCAATACAACCCGTATTGATGTTTTGAATGATTATAATTCTGTAACTCCATACGTGTTACTGGCGCGATTCATATTTTCATCAACATACAACCTGACACTGACCTGCAAATTGTAATAATCGTAAGAAAATTTAAATTTCGCGGGCCACCCTTGCGCATCAACCAGGCATTCAACTAAGTCCCTTTCGGTAAAGTATAGATATAGAAAATCTTTAATGCCTTGGAAACATCGCTTAGTCCTTACGGAAATCGAAACTCTTTGACTTTGTAACCACATTGACCTTTTCGGTACCTACTTAACAAAGTAAAGTCGAAGCTTAAATCTCTTTGGAGATGATCGGGTTTCAACAGGCTTATAAAGATATGTTATTTGATCTGAAAAATAAGCTTTTTCTTCTAATACATTGGCGTTTCAAAAATGATATGTGATAATGTTCCGCACCAGGATTATTATGATCAAATCGTTTTTATTTCAAACTAGCTGTTGCCCGCGGCTTCGTTCGCGTTTAGGTCGGAAATTATCCCACGGACACGTTATAAATATAGCCTATGGCGTTCGGGAATAATGTAGCTTCCTATTAGTGAAAGAATTTTCAAAATCGGTTGAGTAGATCCAGAGATTACCCCCTACATACAAACTTACAAATTTTACCTCTTTATAATATTAGTATAGATTACATGGGCCCGTTACAAAACATACCATGACTTCTGTAACTGGTGTTACCAACTTCCAAAATCGTTTACCTCAAAAGTTAAAGTCAAATTCCCAATTTAATTTCATAATTTACCATCTAAATAAATAAATCCTAACTCACTTATTTAGCCCCTAAATTTGGGGGGGAACTACTAAGTTCGGACCCTGGCTGTAACCCCTTCCGAGATACAGCTGATAATATGTTTAATGTAGATTAACCACTATGCACGACAGAATTTTGACACATGACACATCAGCTGAATCGGCGGGGTGATGCGCATTGTCAAGAAATTTAAGAATTTTCGTGAACTTTCAGCATTCGATTTTATAATGAAAAATATGTCGCGGCAGCTGTTTCATACGATAAGTTTGTGGTTAATATCTCCAAAAACGTGTTGATGTCGGTAAAATGGCGTCAGTCTATTGCCAAATATGTGTAAATTACATACCACTACACCCTTCCAAAAATAGGTAACTTAGATGCGCTTGAAATAATGTACATGGACAAGTTTCTCGTTTGCTAAAAAAACTCGAAAGGGCAAAATAAAGACAGTAACATTCTATCTGCGTTCTCATTTTTACCATTATTCATACAAAATTTCATAAAAAAACACGTTCCAAGTCTTGACAAATATTACTAAAACCTCTTAGTGCTGACCGTAAACCCAAGATTCAACATTCGATTAAAAAGTTGCAGTCAGCCTAATCGATTACTCGCAATGAAATCAAGTTTGGAAAAAATAAGTTGACACCGAATAAAAACTCCTTGGTATAATTTCAAATAATTATATCATTTTAAAATTAACATTTATGCTATCTTTTAGAATAATCTTATTTAGTAATTATTCGATGCTTTTGGCTGAATTCAAGAGAAGGAGAATAAATCTCCTCTCCTCCTCTATTCTATACTAATATTATAAAGAGGTAAAGTTTGTGAGGTTGTAGGGGTTAAACTCTGGATCTGCTGAACCGATTTTGAAAATTCTTTCACTAATAGGTAGCTACATTATCCGCGAGTGCCATAGGCTATATTTACAATGTGCCCGTGGGATAATTTTAGACCAAAACGCTAGCGAAACCGCAGGCAACAGCTAGTAAATAGACAGACGGACAGATCGACAGACTGACTGACAGACAGATTGACAGACTGACGGACCGACTGACAGACAGACTGGTAGACAGACTGACCGACAGACTGGTAGTAGAGGTGGGCGCCGCGCCGGCGCGGCGGCACCGCGCCGCGTTTTGGGCGCCGCCGCCGCCGCCGATCATTTGAAATTTGGCGCCGATTGAGGCGGGCGGCGCCGAGGGCCCAGGCCGCTGTGAACCCGCGCCCGCGCGGTACGCGCCACCGCCAGTCGTCACGGCACTTTCGCGCTAGTTGCCACGTACGCTCTTGACTTGGAACCTGACTGACTTTGACTCGAAAATGAACCAACTGGTGACGATGATGACGTTTTACAGAATTATCAAACGTTCAATACTGAGTTTGGCGATATAAATCACTTGCAAAGCATCAAAGCTGCCGACCCGTTGGCATAGTGTGCTAAGCATGTTAGAGAGCTTGGTGCATTGTTGCAATAGGAATCCAGTAAACATCATACTCACAAAGATTGGCCAGGAAGACTTGAAACTAATACAATTGGAATGGAACCTGCTGGAAGACCTTATTATATTTCTTCGAAAGTTTCGCGAAGCTGTCGGAAGTTTTATGTGCGCAAAAGTCTGTTTCTGTTAATTTCTTGCTCTTGTGTTTCGCTCTGAATTAAAAGAGATTTTATATTCGATCTCAGACAAAGAAAGAGTCACAATGATATCGCTTAAAAATAGAATACCAAAGAAATTTCATCACCAAAAAACCACCAACTCTCTCTTTCTTTTGACCAAAAACGTAGTAGTGGCATCTCTTTTAGATCCCTGTTTTCATAATTGAAAGAAATCGATTCTTATGTAGAAGAAAGAAATACCAATCGTGTGGCTTTTATGGCAGATTGCATCAATGAAAATGTAAATACTTCCCGTGATCTTACAGAGCATCCTATCAGATCCAAGGTCCTCTTCGACTCAATCTTTGCTGACAAAATTATATAAGAAGCATAGTAGTTTCAGCGACATTGAAGAGGTAACGCGAACAGATTTTTCTTTTCGAGATGCTGGAGATACCTAGCTTCGGTCTACCCCAAAGAAGTGGAGATTTTGAACGGAGATGTGCTTGCCTCAATAGGCAAGCACATCTCCGTGCTCTCGCCAATGCGAGAGAAGAAAAATGTGATCCCAGGACTTGCTGCGCTTGCCAGGACTATTCTTGTAATTCCTGCTATAAGTACGCCGAGTGAACGTGTTTTTTCAATAGCAGGATTGGTTTTGAGCACTAAAAGATCGCGGTTGAGCCCTACACGCGTCAACAAAATAATTTTCATCCATGACAATTATAAATATTGTAAAATCTTTAAAATATATATTTTTCTGATTTTAATGTTTATTTCCTTCCTTTGATCGCTTTATAATATAACACTTAAACCAGAAATGGTTCTTTTTTTTTTAAACACCCGCGCCTCGGCGTCGCGCCGCCGCGCCGACCAGTTCCACCAGGCGCGCCGCCGCCGGCAAATTTTTGGTCGGCGCCCACTTCTAACTGGTAGACAGACTGACCGACAGACTGGTAGACAGACTGACCGACAGACTGGTAGACAGACTGACCGACAGATCGAGAGATAGACAGATAGACAGACTGGCAGACAGGCCCACAGACAGACTGATCAACAGCCTGACAGACAGACTGACTGCAGACAGGCAGACTGATAGACAGATTGAAAGACAGACTGATAGACAGACTGACAGACGGGCAGGTCGACAGACTGACATACAGACTGGCAGACAGATTGACTGGCAGACTGGTTGAAAGACAGACTGACCGACAGACAGACTGGTAGACAGACTGACCGACAGACCGGTAGACAGGCTGACCGACAGACTGACAGGCTGACCGACAGACTGACAGACGGACGGGTCGACAGACTGACTGACAGACAGATTGATAGACAGACTGATCGACTGACTGACAGACAGACTGACAGATTGACAGACCGATTGATACACAGACTGATCGACAGACTGACAGACAGACTGGTATACAGACTGGCCGACAGACCGGTAGACATACTGACCGACAGACCGGTAGACAGACTGACTGACAGACTGACAGACGGACGAGTCGACAGACTGACTGACAGACGGGTAGACAGACTGACCGACATACTGACAGACAGACTGGTCGAGAGACTGACCTACAGACTGGTAGACAGACTGACTGACAGATCGAGAGATAGACTGACCGACAGACTGACAGACAGACTGACAGATTGACAGACCGATTGACAAACGGATTGATAGACTGACTGACAGACAGACTGACAGATTGACAGACCGATTGATACATAGACTGATCGACAAACTGACAGACAGACTGGTATACAGACTGGCCGACAGACCGGTAGACATACTGACCGACAGACCGGTAGACAGACTGACTGACAGACTGACAGACGGACAAGTCGACAGACTGACTGACAGACTGGTTGACTAACGGATTGGTAGACGGACTGATCGACAGACTGACAGACAGACTGGTAGACAGACTGACAGACAGACGGGTAGACAGACTGACCGACATACTGACAGACAGACTGGTCGAGAGACTGACCTACAGACTGGTAGACAGACTGACTGACAGATCGAGAGATAGACTGACCGACAGACTGACAGACAGACTGACAGATTGACAGATTGACAGACCGATTGACAAACGGATTGATAGACGGACTGATCGACAGACTGACGGACAGACTGGCAGACAGACTGACTGACAGACCGTCAGACAGACTGACTGACAGACCGGTAGACAGACTGACCGAAAGACTGACAGTCAGACTGGTAGACAGACTGTCTGACAGATTGACAAACGGATTGATAGACAGACTGATCGACAATCAGTCTGTCTATCAATCCGTTTGTCAATCTGTCTGTCAGTCAGTCTGTCGACCCGTCCGTCTATTGACAGACCGATTGACAAACGGATTGATAGACGGACAGACACAGACTGACTGGTAGACAGACTGACTGGCAGATCGAGAGACAAGTCTGTCGGTCAGTCGACCGACAGACTGACAGACCGATTGATACACAGACTGATCGACAGACTGACAGACAGACTGGTATACAGACTGGCTGACAGACCGGTACACAGACTAACCGACAGACCGGTAGACAGACTGACTGACAAACCGGTTGACAAACGGATTGATAGACGGACTGATCGACAGACTGACAGACAGACTGGTATGCAGACTGGCCGACAGACCGGTACACAGACTGACTGGCAGATCGAGAGACAGACTGACCGACAGACTGACAGACAGACTGACAGATTGACAGACCGATTGATACACAGGCTGACAGACAAACTGACAGATTGACAGACCGATTGATACACAGACTGATCGACAGACTGGTATACAGACTGGCCGACAGACCGGTACACAGACTGACCGACAGACCGGTAGACAGACTGACTGACAGACTTACAGACGGACGGGTCGACAGACAGACTGACTGACAGATCGAGAGACAGACTGACCGACAGACTGATAGACGGACGGTTCGACAGACTGACTGACAGACAGATTGACAAACGGATTGATAGACAGACTGATCGACAGACTGGCCGACAGACTGACTGACAGACCGTCAGACAGACTGACTGACAGACCGGTAGACAGACTGACCGAAAGACTGACAGACAGACTGGTAGACAGACTGTCTGACAGATGGAGAGACAGACAGACTGATCGACCGACTGACAGACAGACCAACAGACTGACTGCAGACAGGCAGACTGACTGCAGACAGGCAGACTGATAGACAGATTGAAAGACAGACTGGTAGACAGACTGGCTGACTGACCGGTAGACAAACTGACCGACAGACTTGCAGACGGACGGGTAGACAGACTTACTGGCAGACAGATTGACAGACGGACTGATCGACAGACTGGTAGACAGACTGACCGACAGACGGTAGACAGACTGATCGACAGACCGGTAGACAGACTGACCTACAGACTGAACTAACAGCGTGAGATTTGGCATTTACATTTACATTTACATTTTTTTTAATTTTTTGCATTTACCCACGGGGAGGCTGTTGGCATCCCCAACATTTTATAAATTATATTTGTTGTCTTGCAACACTTTAACTGTCAATGTCAATATATTTTACTCGATTGTCTCCATGAAACAAGTCACGGTTTTTTATTTCCACAAAACCTCTCTCTCAATATTACAACCCACAAGCCTTAACAGAGGCCTTGCTTGGGAACCAAATAATTTTTTTTCTAAGGGCCCAAGACCTGGGTATTCTATATCCAATCCAATCGACCAAACAATAGAAAAATATTTATTTTTAAGTAATTCTACAAAAAAATACTTAAGTCTCTTTTTAAAATTTTTAGTTTTGCCGTTTACTGAAACGAAAATTTTAACAGCGGTAGCAGCGGTATCAGTATACCGCATCATTATATTATGCTATTCAGCGTTGAGTAGTGTCATCCTGAAAAGATAATCCTGGCTGAAGGATCAAATACGATTGAAATTATGTCTATTCATCTGGATGAATAGACATAATTTCAAAATAATCATAATAATGTCATCATAATTATGTTTTTCATAATTGTCATAATTTCAGTTTTTCGTACATTGGTGTACTGGTACAACAATGTACGAAAAACTATTAAAATGATTATTATAAACTTAAAAAAATAATTAGTGTTTATTTATTGTATTTTACGCTTAAAACAAATTTATTTTAATTTCAATCTATAAATTTTTTAAAGTCCTTAATTTAATTTCTCGATTTGATCGAAATTTACAAAAAAAGAATCGATTGAAATAATCGCTTCCACACATCAAGATAATAAAAAAAAAAATGGTCGTCAATTTCGAATATAAATTGAGGAGTGGTAATGAATATTACGAGTTATTGGTCCCGCATTAGTAAACTACTCTAAGATCAGGGCATTTTCATGTTGTTTAGAATAATTGGAATGATATTTTGTCATATTTGTTATCGAATTAATACGCGTCTGTGTGATGTAATGTGAAAAATAAAAATGTAAACACGCAAGTTTGGCGTGAAACTTCGACTTTTGATATCGAAATTCGTCATTACCACTGCTTACTTAAATTGAACCCTGGATTAATTCGTCACATAATTAAATGACAAGTTAATCATTCTCAACATACTGGAGCTTGGATGTCCGAAAACCACTATTTTCATGATTTTTAGCCTCGGCCAGCACTGCCGTCAAAATGGCGATGACCGTATTTACGCACTTGGATTTTTTAAGGGTAAATTAAGAAACTTGCGCGCTAAAGACAGAAGTTTTAATGGCGAGGACATATGAACTTTTTATCCAACTCTCTTAATTAGCGCACACTCATAGCATTTGATAATCGGAATATTAAATATTTACTTATTTAATGAGGATGACGTATGACTTAAACGCTTGCCCCTTTAGGGGCCGGTACCAAGTCAGCGGAGGTTTGTGTGTCGCGCCCCCAAAGGTACCCGTACCGAACTTTATGGTTAAAGGAGGGAACTAACTAGACCGGATCGTCAGTCTAGTTAAGTGGTTGTATGTGTAACTGGGTGGGAAAGAAATTTGAGGTCTTTGGTTCGATTTTCAGGTCGAATAGGAAAACATTTAAAACTTAAGTCCAAGTGCCCCATCACTTAAAAAAGAGCAATTAGCTGTTTAGGCACATACTACAGAGTTACTTTCCAAAGACCAACCAAATTCTCAGATATGATGTAGTACATCATTCTGAGCCAAAAATATCTGTTTTTTTTTTTCATGAAATTTTCATGGGTTATTCAAAAATAAACACTTTCATACATTTTGCACTTTTGTAGGAAACACCAGATTTATTTTTAATAACCGATGAAAAATTTTTATGTGGCACGGCTCAGAATGATGTACTGCATCATATTTGAGAATTTGGCTGGTCTTTGGAAACTAACCCTGTACAGTGCACGTATGCAATATAGTATACGCCCACCGCTAATTAAAAAACGAAAAAAAAATAACAACAGAAACAAATCAAAAACATTTTAAATTAGGCCAAACAGAATCAAGGTTAATTATTATTATATCCTGATGATACGATCTCGTGGTATAATTTTCAACAATCACACGGGCACAGCCGCGGTCTAAGGCTATTCTGCTAAAATAAAGCTTGGTTGCCTAACGTCAAAATTCGAAACACGTTCTAGGAATTTCGATGACAAAATGTTAGGGTATGAATTTGTAAGCGCTTTTCAGGTGAAATTCTAAAGCTGAATGCATTGGGTCAGCATATCCCGAACTTAATTGGGCATTCAATATTATTAAATGGAGGAATTAAGATAAAAATAATAATGTATTTGCGGCTTTAGGATAATGCTGTTTATAGACAGATACCACAAATAACATCATCAGTCTGCCTAGCCTTTTCCCAAATATGCTTGAGTCGACTTCCCGTCTATCCGAATACAGCTTAATACCAGTATTTTACATGGAGCGACTTCCTATCTGACCTCCACAACCCAATTATTACTGGGTAATACATACCCCTTGGTAACACTGGTTGTCAAACTTTCGGGCCACTGACTACCTGTAACGACAGTCAAAGATCTACAAATGACAGCCGGGACCAACGGCTTAACGTGCTTTCCGATGGCAAGCATGGCTTAACCTAAGGATCGACTCAAGCGGCTATTAGTCAATATTTAGTCACGAGCTTATCTCTCATACAACAACAAGGGAATAAATGATTGCCTGAGCTTATTAAATACCTATTTTCCAGGCAGTGTAGAAGTAGAATCAGCAAGCGCAATGTGGGACGCCCTCAGGCTAGGTGCAGCGACGGCTTCCATAGCAGCTGGATGAGAGTTGCCGGGAATCGAGTTTAGCGGCTTAGAATTGGAGAGACCTTTATGCTGTAGTGAACAAAAAGTATTGTTACGAGCTGGGTATGGGAAAAATTAAATACTACCGATTAAACGCGAAATAACTTTATTAATTACAAAACACTTAAAACTTACTCACAAATACACTACTGATCACTATTCACTTAGATATCACACTTCTAGTTTACTTCGATTCGCTTCGTTGTGTAGCCAAAATCAGACTGACTGCTCCCGCAAACACGACGTCTATTTATATGACGACCGATCCTTCGAGAAAGATCTACAACCTTCTCGAACGTTCTTCACAGCCCAAAGTGAAACATCATCTTTCGAGAAACTTCCACAAGTTTCTCAAGTTCTATAGTGGAATATTCTAGACTCTTATCTACCAAACAGGTCCTTACAGGAATGTTCAAGACTCGCACGTTATCTAGAATGTTCTGTAAGGCAACCGGCGAAACAGTATTGAAAAGCAAATGCTGCCTAAAAAGCCCCGTTATTGCGATCATGTTTTTGTTCTAGACCATACCTGGAAACCTTACAGAGATATTGGGAGTCAAAGTTCCAACTCTTTCACAAGTTTTTTTTTTTTAATACATGTTTTTAATGTAAGATTTTTACTTTAAACACCGCCACGACCACGTAGTATTCAATCCATCCATCAGCACAATGTTTTGAGTGCGTTACAATAACTTCTACCGCAAAACGTGATATTTCACCCCAAAAAAAAAGTCGTTTCGCAGCAATAATTTTTGCGTAAAGTTACGTAGGTTGACGGCTTCGTTAAGGGTCTTATTACATCCTGTATAGGTACTTATTCTCAACCACTAGAAATAATCAACAATTAGAAATATAGAGGTATGACCTTAAAGGAAAAGGTTAAACAATTCTTTACCCTCATTACAAAAGGAAGGGTTCAGAGCAGACTAAAGTCTGTTTTTAAAGCTCAGAAACTAAATTGACACATGCAAATGCCAAACTTACAAATAATGCTGCCAGCTCTTTTTTGTAGTGTTGTACTGTACCTACGATACCGGTTTGTTGAATCGTAACTTTTTATATTTAGTAGACGATTTAAAAAAAATGACAGATGCCATCAGTGTTGTTAGTACACGGTAAAACGGATATTTAAACCCTTTTCTTACAAACTGGTAAAACTTTAAAAAAATATGGCGATTATTGGACCTTGACACTAGGGCATCGAAAATCGGCCATTTTTTGGGACCGGTCTTTTTCGGGTTCGGGTTTTCGCAAAAACCGGGTACTCGGGCTTTTCGGTCTTTTTCGGGTTGTTTATTGATTTAGAATGTACTTTAAAGTACATTCATAGTAATTAATAAAAAAACCCGAAATTGTTAATCAATAAATAGAGCTAAATAGCTGTACTTGACACCATACATACAATTACAATTTTAAAAATTATTATGATAATACAGCAGTTAGTGTGTGATTTTGAATACGGCAACCCTAAATTTAACAGGAACAATACTGGACGCCGTTTTATTTACCTAAAAAAACGATACAACTGATTATATAAACGGCAATTTATTGTAGTGGCACATCACTTTTTAAGAATTGCAAAAGAACTGGCAACCCACGTAATGTCAGTTTAGTCTCTGAGATTGGTGCGATTGTTGACAGGCTGTTATCTTAATCTCGCAGATAACTCGCTTGCGCAATCCATGATTTTTCGTGATGTCGAGTATTATGCGTAGTTCGTATATGACATCGTAAATGCAGAAGAATAATATTTAAAAGCGACAGTAACCTTCTCACATGAATAAAGTGATTCTGTTGAAAGTTTCAAAAGAAATTAAAGCCTAGCTCATCATATCGACATGATAAGATCCTTCATCTAACTTTAAAATAACCCTGATTGAAAATGAAACTGATAACAACTGCGTAGTCTACTTTGAAACTAATGACACGATAACGCTGAGTACTATTCAAAGATACTTTCACTAAACTCACGCCGCCTATAGGGGTATGCAGGAACTACAGAATGCCACAAGCCACGATCATTACATACTCTTTTTGAATCGCTCACTCTCATAAATCTGGTCATAAACGCACACCTGACTTTCCTGAAGAATATTATCAATAAGATTAGTGTAGTGGGCGTTGTCACTCACATCTGCCTAGCAGAATTATGTTAAGAAAACTAATAAAAATATTAAAAGTCTAATAAATGACTGCTATTGAGGCTAATGTTTGAAAGAGTGACTACAGAAACATACATATTTATTACGTAGAATTTTAAACCAAACCCACGTTTATACAATTTTCAAGAATTATTAATGAAAATTATTTAAACATATGTAAACGATGATTACTTAAAAATGAGGAAATATTCCAGTAAGTACTTTAATGAAAAGTCTAAATCAAAATGTGCTTGCGACATACTACAGCATAAATTAATATCTATTACGAAAAAGGCTAACCTGATCGTTACCGAATTGAAACATATTTATTACGTTCATTGAAATTACATTGACTGAACCCGCAACACTATTTTAGGAACCAAATTAAGGGCGATAAGGGAACAAGTTGGAATTGGGCTCAGCGTGGAAATACTTCGAAACGTTTTGGTTAACTCGCCGACCGGAACGGAACCGGAACGATTAGAAGGTTTTTGTTAGGATCAGCTTTATTGTTTTTTATTAACAATATACAAGGTGTAAACCGTCCTTTCACGAAGTCGTTAACCGAGCATTATGTACACGAAAAAAAGATTGCTGGGAAACGACTTTTTTGGGGTGAAAAATGTCGGCAGGACGGTAGGACTCAATGTAACGCACTATAAATATTGTGCTGATGTTTGCATTGAATAGTACGGGGGTCGTGGAGGCATTTAAAGTTAAGCATCTATTCTATTATTATTTCTATTCTATATTTATTTTTTTTATTGTACAGTTGTGAAAAAGTTGGAACTTTGACCCCAATATCTCTGTAACTAGAAAGTTCCCAGGTATGGTCTAGAACAAAAAACTGATCGCGATGACGGGGAGAATAAGTGCCTTTTGGCTTCATGTTGGGTATTTTTACACCTATTATCTATATATATACGACGACCCGAATGGCGAAGCGGTAGTGAGGCTGCCTTACGTTCTTAGGGTCCCGGGTTCGAGTCCCGGTAGGAGCAAATGTTTGTGTGATGAGCATGGACATTTGTTTCCGAGTCATGGATGTTTATATGTATAATAAGTATGTATTTACAAACAAAAAAAAAAGTATCTATGTATCAACTACCAATCGCACTCAAGTATAGTAGGTAACACCTTACTGGGCTTGTGGAGGTCAGATAGGCACCCTTTCCATTAAAAATACTGGTGCTACATCCAGCAGGACCGATAGCCGACCTCAACTTTGACCCCAACCGACAAAACGTGACCCGAAACGACAATACGTGTATGCATTCGATGAACTGCACACTAGTTGACAATTCCTGGAAATATGATCGATGCTAGCCTTATTGATGCTGACGGCAATGTACCTTCGCTTTGAGTGCAAACAAAGAGCAGGACTTTGACATTAGAAAGCCCGATCATTCTGCTGTTGTATTTCAGCTAGTTAGTAAGTGCATGTAGGCAGGTAGGTATTGTAAGTTTGTCTATATTTCTCAGCAACCTAAAATCATTGTATTACATTATATCCTAACGGTCTGGTGTCGCAACACCACGTCCAAAGCGCGTTTTTTTGCGTAGGGAACCAAAAATACCATACGAGCTGGCTAAAAATGCTACTGGCTTCATTCGGCGGCTCAACCTATTAGAATTTTTAAATTATTTAAAGCGCTTCGACTTTCAACAGGTTTGATAAAATATTCCCCGAGTGTTATTGGCTACTAGGCTATATAAACGTACTCGTGGGTTAATTTCCGTACATATTTTATCTATTTTATTGTCAAACATTAATCAATTTTATTAATTAATTTTGTTATAATTCTGTTTTTCACTATTTCCAATTTTTATTTAATTTAATTAAATATTGGCGCTTAGTACTTGTTAAGTTAGCTTATTTTCCGTTATTTTATTTTATTTTGTGCATGTGGTATTTATTGTTGCGCTGCAACCTGATTGTAAATAATTGTTGGTAGACCTAATACAATAAATAAATAAATAACGAGGGTTAAGCCGCGAGCAAAAGCTAGTGGCTCATATAAGGTCACATTGTTTCATACGGTTATATCTGTTCACAAAACACGCTGGAAAATGGTAAACAAACCCAATACACAACTTACCCAAACTAAATCAAGCCCGGAAAATATTCCTCAACATGTATCGTAAACGTTACATCAAAGGGGTTTTTTATATCGGCGAGGATAAACTAAAATCGTCTAAAAATAATAAAAACGTTACAATGTATATGGGCTAGTTGGGGTAATCCATCATTCAATTTTGGTCGGCCCGTCATGGCCGGATGCGGGTTCACATAGAGTTACTAACATAAATTGAACTGTTCACCCTATTATGTTTGGTTTTGATGTAATGATTGTGGAAAGAGGAATTAACTTTTGTTTTGACAAAGATCAACAACGAAAAGAACAAAAATGCTAATCGTGACCGGATAAATCCGGGGTAAAAGCACAGATTAACGAATAGTTCCTTACGTAAATGTTTCATGTTGTGCCACGATGTCCACCGTAGCACCGTAGCACGTATAGGTGTATTTATTTAAGTCAAACTCAAACTCAAAGTATTTATTTCAATTAGACCTTAGCAGGCACTTCACAGACACAAGGCATAATAACTTGTGAAAGTACTGTAGTTGCCCATTCCAAAGCGTAGATCTCTATGGAGAAGAATGTTAAGAGAGAGAAGAGAAGAGTGTTAAAAGTTACACATAACATAACATAACATCACGCCTGGAATCTCATACGGGTTAGACAGAGGTGTACGGTCGAACAAGCTGTTTGGTATACACACGCAGAGATATTCACAATCCTAGTACACTGACAATATTGTGTGCAATTTTATTTTATAAAGCTTATGTCATTAAGAGTCAGTCTCCTAATGAAAAAAGTATTTTATTTAATAAAATTTGGAAAAGTATACGCTTCGGCATTGGATTGTGAAAATTTCCGCGTGTATACCAAATAGCTTGTTCGACCGTACATAATAGTACACCCTCATTTTGTCACTTATGTTTAAGTCTCATGTAATATGAAGCGAGCCTATTGCCATCAACCGGACATAAATCCAAACTAAGTGACGGCTACTGAGAAATTTCTGATAGAAAAACTCATTAACACCAATATTTGCTTAAGTTCTTAAGACAAAACTTGCTTACTTTGTGCACATAGAGAAAAACCAATCATATAAACGCCTAGGCGCCTTAGCCTTCTGAAAATGCTTAGAAAACTTAGACGTATTTTTTTTTTAAAGCGGATTTACTAATTTAAGGAAAAATCTACGTCTTACAAATAGTACCTTACTGATACTGATACTGCTAGCCTGCGTCATCCCATTGCTGGACAGAACCAACGACCAGTGGTCCACATTTGCCCTGGATGGAAACAACTGAGATAGTACCTTAAATTACCAATATTAAATACCTTTAGATTACACTCGGCAACCGAGTTATAAAATGAGGCAAACAGTTCTAAAAATAGCTACACCCAGTACCCGTATAAACCCTTCCAAAATACATACCAGCAATGTCGAAACCATTCAAAATTAGGCTGATTCATTGTCTATTTAGAGTCGCTTTTTTGTTTGTCTCTGTAACTGTGATGTTCTGCAAAAAACGCAACGTATTTTGATGTGTGCTCTATCTACCCACTGTTGCACGGTACGATTGTAATAAGACAGAACGGCGTCACGCAGCTAGCAGCTGATAGGTCACTGGCGCCCGCGCGCGAATATGGCATACGGCTGTTGTATTATTGTGATAACATTAAATAAGCCAATTTTTTTTTCTCTTGGAAAGTTGTTTGTTATCATGGGGGGTTTAGAATGATGTCGGTACTGAATACGTGGCGATTCTTTTTTATGAACCGTTAAAAATGAATACAATCACGTGTATAAGTATCGGTTACTAATGACCAGTCACCCTAAATTTTGATCGTGTAGGTAATACAGTTTTGTACGAAACAGCTGTTTTGTTTAACGTTTTATAATCGGTGTCCCGTCCTCCTTATATAACAAAGAATTCCCGATACTTTGTCTAACTGTAAAAACATTCCTTAGCAGTAAATTGAAAAACAAAACCCCTACATCAAGCGCCTCACAAAAATACGTCAAGTAAAATAATGAGAGTAAAAAAGAATCTATTACTCGTACAGGACAAGCCACATAACTCATAGACGTGTCAGGAACAAGATGGATGGACCCTCGTGAGCTGTGAGCCCAGCAGTTTCCCATGATAGGGTGTTAAATTACGGCAAACGTTTTTGTGGACGATGGGCCGTTAAGTTTAGGTGTAGTGTGAAGAGTTATGTTTTATGTATGTAGTGTGGCGAGGTATTTTGATGATATCAATCTACCTCTTTCTATTTATAATATCATTGTTAGCAGCCTTACTAAGTAGTACATCTAGCACTAGCGCGCGCAAATTATTGCCGACAAAGTCAACCAATTGACGTCATACTACAGATAGCATAGCCATCTCTTTCTGTATTACACGTTCTGAATTATCTAGCGCAGTCGTAGCAACGCAACGATATTTGAACGCCACTACTGAGTGGCGTTCAAATAACGTAGCGTGTTTGTCTGTCAATCCGTCTATCACAGCCAATTTATTCCGAAACTAAATCCTGGGTTCTGGACCGATTGAGTTGAATTTTAAACATGGGGGCCACGTTTGTGGGGCAAAATTAGAAAATTAAAAAAAAAGTTTTGCAAACTTCGTGTTACATATCAATTGAAAGGACTAATTGTTCATCTCATTTTTTTTAAATAACTTTGTTATAAATAGTTTTGAAGTTATTTAACAAAATAGGCCAAAATTGAACATTCCCCCCAAACTTAACTCCTAAACTACAGGCCCGAAAATTAAAAAAAAAAAAACAAAAAATACTTCTTTGCCTACAGATTACTGGAAAACCCATAATTTCTTATAAAATAACTAAGCTAAAATAACAAAAAATAAATTACAAATTAAAGGGGGCTCGCCTTAAACGATAGTACGGAACCTTCATGTGCGAGTCCAACTCGTACTTGACCGGTTTTTTTTAATGATAAACATTAATCATAATATGAAGGTCCAAGTAACATTAAGGCGAAGAGAAAGAAAGCAAGGCAGAATGTTGACACTCTTATATAATTGTATTCCTTTTATTTACAGACCGGGTTGAAATCATACCAGTATCACCAAAAGGTAAGAGTTTGGCCCACATAAACTAACCAATACTAACAATGTTTTAATTGGGCTTTTACTAACTAAATGATGTGTCAATGTGACTTAACAAACCTGCTTTCATTTTCCTGACTATTACATGTAAAACGAAACTCGTGGCCTACCATAACGTCCCAGTGTAGGAGAGAGATAAATAAATAAATATAAATAAATATCGCTGGACATTACACACAGCGCCATCTAGGTGCCACACTAAGCAACGAGGCTTGTGTCGTGGACACCAGATAGTTGATACTACTACATATATACTTTTTTGTTTGTAAATACATACTTATTATACATATAAACATCCATGACTCGGAAGAAAATGTCCATGCTCATCACACAAACATTTGCTCCTACCGGGATTCGAACCCGGGACCCTAAGAACGTAAGGCAGCCTCACAACCGCTGCGGATGGCGCTAGACGACCTGTATAGCTCTGCCTCTTTCCCACACTGGAATTACTCCTGCTTTATGACGTCATCGTAACCCCTATGATCACAGTGAATAGATCGAATCTGATCGAGTGCGAGTGTGAGTATAGGCTAGCTAGAGAATAATCGGCTTGCTTCGGTGTTCTCCATTCGGATGTATTACTCTTGCACTCGCCCTGCCTCGGAATGTGTTGGCGAGGGTGTACAGACTAAAATGTTGTACATAATTTCTCTAAATCACCCAAAAGACGACATAACTCAGCCTCAAAGGGTATGGGACTTCAAACATGTTTGTTTGGCTTGGAATGATTCGGCACGACCTTGCAGCACAATCAAATGTATGATGGTATGCGTTTGGGAAAAAGGTCGTTTGGCTTAGCTAGAATTTTGCTGAGTCGATCAGAACATAAATACACTACGCAGCAATACTAGTTCAAATGATTGAACGTTCAAACAAGTTTCTCGATTACCCTTAACATGACATCATTGTAGAAGAGTTAAAAAAGAGACTAGTTCAAAAATGTTAACTGTAACAAAATAAGTTAATGTGTCAATCAAGCATTTTGATTACTTCAATAAAGATCATTGAAACTTTATTAAGTTGATTTGACTTGACAGCATCTATCATTGCTATTAATCGTATTAATCATACAACTTGATCAAATCTTGCGCTAAATTTTTGCGCTAAATAAGTTCCTTGGGTGTGTGTTACCATTTGGTTGTGTTTATTACTATTTGACTTGATTGCTGCAAATAGGTTTTGTGATAACTCCAATAAAGATCCCGTTTCAAAACTTAATTAAATAAATGTAGTAGCGATCATTGTGCTTGATAGGCTCAGATGCAAACAAGTTAGTTAGTCAATCTAAACAAAATCTTGACTGTGGCAACAACTTTTTTTTTTTCAGTGTAAACGCCGAAAATAGACGACGTTTTTAGCCAAAGCGGTTGGAAGATTTTTGTATGATGGCTGGCCTGGCTAACTCCGCCATTTTATTTTTCAAAATTCACAAAAGTAAATTCTGAATCTTTCGTCTTCTAAATAAAAATAAAAACAACGGCATCAGAACCTTAATCTAATACCGCTTCTTTGTCCAGTGTTAATTAATTATGAAGTTTTATTTCTCCTTTGAGATTCAAATTATTTATTACTACACCAGCAGAAGTTGCTGGACACAATTCATTTATAACAATACCTTAGTATTTCCAATTTCCATAATTTACAGAGAAAAATACCTAAGTTACAAATCAACTTTGACGTCAGCTGATGAACTTGAGGACCTAGACAAAGTAATGAAATTGAATGCAATTCAGGAATATACCTGGGTATAATAAAGCTTTATTAGTCACTGAAAACAAAGGCTTCTAGCTTTATTTACAACGAAGTTACGGGGGTTGGAAATGTCTTGAATGGCTTCAAGAAAAGAATAGTAGGTACACTTGCAACTTTTTTTTTTGCTAAACTTGGCGGGGACATTACTTATTTCTTTTTCATGATCGTTACAGAATATCTGAGGGAACGCCTCAGATATTCTTCTTGATTACAAAGAAGATGTTGCGAAAAAAGAATTATTTGAGAAGCAACTTTAGGAAGGAAAAGAAGAAATGTGAAAATACTTTAAAGGCTGCTAATGATGTGTACTGTTTTAAATTTTGGTACTACAATTTATTTATTTTCGTTTATGATCATTCCCTCCCGGGGAATCTTTATCCAACTTGGATAGTGATGACGAAACTAGTTGTGAGGTACCTAAGTAAAATATTGTGTACTTAGTAATGTAATTTTTATTGAGTTGAATAAAAATTTTAAATTACACAAAAGCTTATAACTATTTAGAACTACTTCGCTCGATTTAGCTTTATTTTGATTCATATGATCATCTTGTACCTGATTAAAATAATTCATAAAAATTTCTCGAACAATCTTCGCAGTATTCAAAGTATTTCCTGGGTTTCTTTTTAAGTTTCCCATTGTACTATTTCGTTTCAAGTCCCATGCATACATGGGACTTAAATGCGGGATGGAACACCGACCCGAAAACTGTACCACGTATGTTCAGGACATCATTTCATCAGGAATTTTTCATTGGTTATTAAAAAATAATCTGCTGCTTCCTACAAAAGAGCAATACCGACAAGGTAAAATGTAAGGAACAGCTGATTTTTTTTAATATAACCGATAAAAATTCATATATGGCCCCCAGCTCAGAATAATCTACTGAATACGAGTACGTGGTAACCGTTTCCGCGTCGGTGTCTATGTGGACTAGGCGTGCTTAGTGTAGAATTTGGCACAAACCCTACCAGTGGGGATATCTCAGTAGGGATATATGGAACGGGGGCAAATTCTGACTTCGGACTGCTACATCGAAATTCCAACTGTCCTGAGAATCGAACGCAGAAGATTGTAAAAATATCTTTGCATTGTATAGATTCAATCTCTTAGTATTATGTAACTGCATAGCACATGTGTGAGTATTATGTACTGTAAAGCTACCATTTACATTTAATTATCCTTAATTGACTCGAATGTGCCCTGGTGGCTGAGAGAATGTCAGGCTCACTCAAATGTCTCGCTGATAGTGGCGGATGTGTCGGGTCGTTTAGTTCCCTTCAATATGGTTGAGCTGAATGGGGCTGAACCATGCGTCATGTTCGTGAACGGGCGCTCAGTTGGGACTGGTCATCTCTTAGCTGCAACGGTTTACTTTAACTACTTTGTTTTTAAATTGTTGATAATTATAATCTTTTACTCTGGACGCTCTTAATGTGCACGTCTTTCTACAACGTTCTCACATAAATATATGTATAATCTCAACATGAATGATGTAACCAAGATCTTGTAACAATATTGTGATTGAAAAGAGTGTCCATGGAGTTTCTTGCCCATTCTTCTCCATAGAGATCTACGCTTTGGAATGGGCAACTACAGTACTTTCACAAGTTATTATGCCTTGTGTCTGTGACTGTAGCTTCGACTTTGTTTTTCTGACTTTCAAAAGTGCCTGCTAAGGTCTAATTGAAATTAATGCTTTGAGTTTGAGTTTGAACCCAGTAATTCACCAGTAACGCTTCCAACTCGACCAACAAGACGAAGACTCCCGAATTTCGCTATAACTATTACTTGAAACGTAGGCATGTATGATACGTAAGTACTTAAACCATTGTTACAGGTTAACTTGAGACAGTTAAAGTTAATACGACCACTTAAACTGGAAAGACAAGACAAGCTGTGTCCAGAGACGGGCTAAAGTACAAACTTTAAGGGAAACTTACCTTAATGAAATGTTTTAACTACATTTTGGGGAAGGTAAGTTTATGTACAGAAACTTCATGACACCTTAAAAAAGCCTTAACCGAGTTACCTTAGCCTGCTTATTTATTTACTAGCTGTTGCCCGCGGCTTCACTCGCGTATTGGTCGGAAATTATCCCACGGGCACGTTGTAAATATAGCCTATGGCAATCAAGAATAATGTAGCTTCCTATTAGTGAAAGAATGTTCAATATCTGTTCAGGAGATCCAGAGATTACCCTCTACATACAAACTTATAAATTTTACGTCTTTCTACGATTAGTTTATTAATGAACTTTGGACAAAATTAATAAATATAGCTTGTGATAGCTTACTGATAAAAATAAAACTAGGTGTACAAGATAATAGAATAACCAGGCAAGGTTGAATGGAATATACCTTACATAATAATCATAGGAAAAACACGATAAAAAAGTATCCGAAAAAATTAAAACGTATTTTTCTGTCATTGTCTGTTATTGAGATTTTCTATTATAGGAATTTCTCAGTAGTAGTTACGAAGTCTGAATTTATGCCCGGTTGATGGCAATAGACTCGCCCCTTATACATAACATAACTGATTGCCAGTTATGTTTCTGTTCCAAGTGGGTGTTCTATTAGGTACATCTCTGCCTAATTCTTCGGGGAGTACATTCGTTATGATATGTATGCGAGATAAAAAAAAACGTCAACTTATTTTCAGGTTTTAAGTTGAGACAAATTACATCCACAATAAACAAGCTCTCATGTTGGTAGGTCGCTTAGTTTGGCAGCCAAGGACCCCAGATATCTCCAAACATGCGATTTATCATCTCAGCCTGGCCACCCCAACGGGGTCTGTGGCACAATGCCAAACTGTCGTTACCACACTAATGTGGATATCAAATTATACACCCCACTGGGTTAGGACAATTGTGGTGAAAGACTGGACGGGAGTGTGAACCAAGTTTAATATTTGATGCGATGACAAAGTAAAATCCTATGTTATCTCATCAAATATTAAACCTGGTTCAAATATTGAGTCTGTTTTCTGCTTCTTACGTATAGACAACACTTTGTTGCTTATTTTTTTTTTAAATTCACGCAAACTCTTTTTCTCGGCAATATTTTTTTCTTGTCTAAGTAGTTTTTTCTTAATTGCGTTATATGACATTGTATGTTTTTAAATTAGAAATTGTCTATACAGTCCTAGAAGGACAAATCATCTGTACTAATATTATAAAGAGGTAAAGTTTGTGAGGTTGGGTTACCCCCTATAACCTCACTAACACTCTCTGGATCTACTGAACCGATTTTGAAAATTCTTTCATTATTAGCAAGGTACTTTATCCCCGAGTGCCATAGGCTATATTTACAACGTGCCCGTGGGATAATTACCTACCAAAATGCGAGCGAAGCCGCGGGCAACAGCTAGTTAGCTAAATATTTTAAAGATTGTCATTAAAATCTCAGTGTAGCTCAATATTGATCTTTATTGAAACACACAAGAGTGCAAGTTGCAACAAACACCACACTGACATTTCAGTTTATTTATCTCCGAAGAGAAAACAGGAAAGCAATCTCTCCGCAGATACCGCTTCGTTATCTTTGCTGTATGGCTTCGGACTTCCATTCATTGGGAACATACTGTATAAGTATAAGACTATTGATCTGGTGTACCTGCCGATATATTTTATTTTGTTTTATTTTGACCCTGGATAAAGTATACCATCAGTTGTAGTGCAGCCCAAACTACAGCCACTTATCACATAACATCACGTCTGTAATCCTCGACAGGATGGGCAGAGGTGTAGCTACTTAATAGTCACCCACATTTCGCCAGTTTAGGTTAAGTCCCATGTAATAGGGGACTAGCCTATTGCCATCAACCGGGCACAAATACAGACTCAGTGGCTGCTACTGAGAAACTCTGATGAAAAAATTCAGTAACACTTTACCCGACCCGGGAATCGAACCCAGGACCTCAAGCAGTCGCGCTTGCCACTACTAGACCAACGAACGAGCATGCCACGAGATACATGTTCAAGCGACATGTGTCATTGCAAAGAATATAAATGAAATAAGTTGTTTACGGAATTGCCACGCATCACAGCGATGCAACTTGTGGAGCGACAGTAAATAACATAAATTAAAGTTTAAAAAAACTAAAAAAAAACGCTTCTCGTATTCTTCTCAGCGAATCTACCATCGCTGAATCATGTTCACAATTCGAGGTAAGCCGACCAGCATTTCTCGAACACACAACCACACACATCATATAACTATGATGTGTGTGGTTGTGTGCCTAATTATAATGTTCACACCAGCCCTCCTCTCTTTGAGAGGTTATTATTCCACCACGCAGACACAGTGCGGGTAGGTGAATGTCACATTACTTCGAATTTGTCACTCAAACATGTTTTGTAGCAGCCTTATTGTATTGATTCATTGACAAATTCCGCAATATAATTTATGCATCATTCAATTCTATCCAGCTGGGTGAACCAGCCAACTAAATCCGAAGCTAACTGAAGCCCCGATAACGTTTTATCGCAGATTACTCGAACCGAACACATTTCAGTGAATAGAGCTACGAGATCGACGCAAACTAAGTATTTATTGAATAGACTGCTCCTTTGGTCTAGTGATCGTTAGTGAGACTGCTGATAGTCGGGGTCTGGGTTTGATCTTTGTGATTTTGTTGATGCTGGCATAGGTTTGTTAATTGTACATGCCAATTAGTGTGACGTATGTAGACAGTATGAACTTATTTATGGTGAACTCTTTCAGTACACACAAATCTTGTAATAAAAAATATGATTTCATAGATAATGTAATATTTTGTGTGTCTGAGTTGAACTCTTGCCTCGTGCATATATAAACTATTAAGTATGACTGCTGAGTATGAGGTCGTGGATTCGATTCCCAGGTCGGGTTAAGTGTTATTGGATTTTTTCATAATTTCTCAGTTCCATGGAGTCTGAACATGTGCCCGGTTGATAGCAATAGGCTCGCCTCCTCTCTGGTTCCGCACATGGAACTTAAACACATCTGGCGAAATTTTGGCGTTCTATTAGTTAAGTGTATACGTCTTGATTTCTCAGTATCTTGTTTACATCATACTCAATAACGACAAAAATATTATCACATAGGTATTACTTTTATAAACACACACTCATATTGTCTTAAACTAATACAACATAGAACTCAAACAAACAAACAAGCCCATTTTCTTCTCAACTTTATTTACGATGAATGTTTCTCCTAGAATCAGTTTTATCCTGTAAATACCTTCAGCAATTTCTTAGGTATCATACAGCTACACCAACACCTACGTATGTACTACACACAATATGTATAGTTCCGAAGTACATCGTCTTGGCGAAGCCATATAATTGGCAGGTCTAACGCACCAAGAGCTGGAAATAATTGGCTCTTTAAATCTACCTGCGCGCTGTGATCCATTCAATGGACTTTAGAATTTTTCATAAAATTTAATGTCAACTTGTAGTGGCTTCTTGAATTTTATTTGAACATGGCCTCAATTCACAACATCACAAACTAAATTCTCTAAATTGTTAGGCAGATGGGTGCACTTAGCTTTAATTTGCTAGTTAGATTGTGTTCCCCATGGAAAAGAGGGCGAATCTATTACCATCATCATTATCATCATCATTTCAGCTTAAAGACGTCCACTGCTGGACTTTAGGCCTCCCAAAAGTGTCGCCACATTGACCGGTCCCGTGCGACTCGCATCCAGCGGATCCCCGCAACTTTCACCAGGTCATCGGTCCACCTAGTGGGAGGCCTTCCAACGCAACGTATTCCTGTTCGCGGTCGCCACTCCAGAACGTTTCGGCCCCATCGGCCATCCATTCTGCGAGCAATGCAAAAGCAATGTGCCCTACATTGCTCGCAGAATGTATGGCCCACTGCCACTTAAGTTTGGCAATTCTTCGGGCTACGTCGGTAACCTTGGTTCTCTTGCGGATGTCTTCGTTTCTGATTCGATCACGCAATAAAACTCCTAAGAAAAGCCCTCTCCATTGCCCTTTGGGTGATTTTAAGCCTTCTGATGAGGCCCATTGTGAGCGTCCACGCCACAACCATAAACCGGGCATAAATCTAGACAACTGCCTCCATCCAACCCAGTAATACTTTGCCCGACATCAAACCCCAAAAACTAGTCTTACAAAGATACATTTGGATGATATTAACATAGTGAAGAAAAACTTTGATAGGTTTACCTTTCAAAGTTTTCTTCTCAACTTTTCGTCAGGTAGCCCTAAAGGGTTAGTACCCGAATTTGCTATCTATACTAATATTGTAAAGAAGAATAGTCTGTTTCTTTGGTTGAACACGCTAATATCAGGAACTTTTTTTTTTACGGATGGAAAATCATCAAATGATCCCACTCTGGGCGGAGCGGAAGGGAGTATCAGACTTGTACTTACTAAAAACCCATCCATGTACCTTTTTTTTCCATTTGTGTTCCAGGGCCGCGGTATCTCTTTCGAACAGTCCCACAACCCTGGTAGTAATCTTAGGAACTTCTAGTTCGAATTGAAATAATTACTACAAAACAAAACCGCTCTTAGTGTCTTTTTGTGAGATTTTCTGATGTGGGTTTTTTAAGTGGAACAGTAATATTAAACTGACATAATAAAATCTCAAAATTGTGCGAAGCATAGGTAGATAGCTAGTTATTATTAAGTTTGTTACGGTAATATCACGCGTGATACATTTTCTCAGGACCTTAATTAAGAGCAACGTATGTAATCCAGTAGCAACACGTCCAAATTAAATCTGTTAAAGGTTTATGACCAATAAACTGATACTCCTAGCCCTGCGTTGCTCAAACTTTATGTCATAATCGTTATCCAAAATTATTCATGAATAAGTTAATTAAACTGAATTCGGCAGCAAATACATCATGAATATAATATCAAGGTTCAAAAAAGCTGCAGTGACAAAAATTGAAAAGATTAAGCTTAGATCGTTTGGTCATGTGGAAAGGCGACTAACAAAGAGTATTTACAAGAGAGATGTGAGTGGAATCGGCGGGAGAGAACACCGTAGAAGGACATACACTGACTGACCTTATGTTTATGTTCTTTAGAAAGGTCAGGTATGTGACCAGATAATTATATGAACGTGGATGAAGCAAAAGCAGGATATATGTACGCAACTATGGATCATTTCATGTGCGTCCGGTTTTTTCTTCCTACCGCCATGAGTATGTATGTACAGATGCTAGCACATCAAGCTACTAGTCAGTGAAATTTCTTTAATAGATTTTTAACTTTATCGCTAAATCATTAGGTTTAAGTTTGACAGTTTCGGGTAGCTTGATGTGCTGACGTCTTTACGTCAAGAATAAAGTAAATATAAATAATAGAAATACGCCAAAAAAACCTGATGAAAGTTAACCAAAAGGAAGTAAATGAAAAAAAAACATCAAAAAGATAAATAAGTCGATTACGGGGAAGGCTGCGCTGTTTCAAAATAAAAAGTAGACTACGTTTAAGGTGAAGAGAAATAAACAACTTTATCTTTTTTCCTTTAGAAATGTTGTGAACTTTTGGGACGTTTGGGCCTATTTTCTACATCATGGCTTGTTTTAGTATCTCCAGATAAACATTTGGTGGTCGATTTCATAGACAAACGAATACGCTGGGCTGCGTAATATTACTCGACAGTATACCCTTTAATGTTTATGTGAATTGAGCAAGGCGCAAACGAAGGTTTACAGGGATGAAAATGAAGTTGTAGTAAGAATAGCGAAGATATAGAATAAGGAAGAATATAAATTAAAAAGGTAGGCAATAGTATGAACACGGTAGCGAGCTAAAGTGACATGGATTCGCGATGAAGGCAACTATCGTAAAATAAATTTTCATTCTCGCTATCACCTACATCTCCAGCGTACCACCAAAAACACAATATGTCAGGAAAAAAAAACAGAAATTTTATAAGCGAAAATAGCTGGCATAGACAACGCAGCCTTGTATCAGCGATGACCATGCGATCCTTATTAGCACTTAATAATTCCATGGCGATAACGTTGTTGACAAAATGTTACCGATTAGCTTATGTCAATCGTGTTGTCTAAGAAATACGAATCGCTTTGAAAACGAATACCACCTGTCTAGGCCATCTAGTCTGTCATCTTTAAACGTTTGATAGAAACAGAACGATGTTTTAAATGCGTTTAACGTTAAAGGCATTTAGCAATTTGTGGTGCAAGCACGTCTTAAGGTCAGTTTGGGCTGCATTTAAAACAGTAGGCCTACCATGATCTAATTAAAAACTATTCAAAAGCAAGACATTTCAGTTTAGGTTCCTAAACTGTATCGCTTCAAATCGTACCATGACATCCAATTTGCTCAGCGGCACTTGGATCGCTAAAAGTGAATGAAAGATCGCAATTTATGGCTGAACCGCGTTTGAAACGTTTTTGGTGAAAAAGAGATAACGCTATTATGATCGAATAACTTTTTTTCGCTCACATTTTAGTGTCAGACACGCTCAAAAGCAAGTAATGTTATAATTGTTTTTAACTCTGTATCATTACTTAAAGTAAAAAAGACACTCAACAGTTGTTTTTAAGATTCCACGTTAATGCGGCAACTATTGTTAAAATAATTCCTAATCAAAGTAGTAATTATATACCTTTTGCTGTTTATTATACGAAAGAAATATTTTTATTTCGACGTAATAAAACAAATTATGTTTAATGTTTCGAACGTACCAGAGTAAAAAAAGTTGTGTGGGTTGTCGCGTCAGTGTCAGTTTGGTAGTCTGTGGAGTTGTAATAACGGTGGGAAAATTTAAAGTGAAGTGTAGTTTTGAATTTGTTAAAAACATTATTACAAGGAATGTCGTAAGTATTAAACATTGTGTTATTTGTTTATGTACTGTCAATCTCCTATTTTATAGTCAATACGCGTGTACGCCTTAGAATAAGTCCAATTGTAATAAAACTTGCCTCGAGAAGCCACTTAGTTTGTCTTTGTAAGAAGAATTTCAAGTGCTTTTTTTGATGCATTCTAGTCGAAAGCGGAGAGTAACATTTAACCAGCTCGAGACTTTGTGGGAGATTTTAAATGAGAACAGAGCTCTCGCAACTGGCTACAACAAATCTTCCCAAGCCCGAGAATATTCCAAAAGGATGTGATTAATTCTTTGGATAGCCTTTAGCGCCTAATGAATTCGGCATCCTCAAAATTATTGAAGGGGTCCAATTGGCCGCGTAACTGGAGCCTCTTACGTTTTTGGGCATTGTGTGAGGCAGAATCTTCCTCAAAAAACTCAAAAAAAAGTAGTTCATCAGACATCTGTTAAAGAAAAACAAATGCGGTTAAAAATGCATGTAAAATAGGTATTTTAGACTTTAGAAGAAAGATTAAAGTACACTTACACTGGTTTTTGTAAAATTCCACTATGTTAGGACTAAAAAACTTTATTTTCGTCAATAATTCACCAAACGTTTCAGTTTAGGTTAGAGAAATAGTAACTTTTATTGAATCACTTATTTTGACAGTTGAGCGTTTCAGTTGAGCTGCTCTATGGACGTCATGGTACCAAACAAGTACAAAATTGAATGAATGAAACCAAAACTTGCGACTCAGTTTAGGAAAATCGCTGTCAGATGGCATGGCCTAAACTGAATCGATAAACTGTCGTCATGGTACGAATTAGGAGAACAGTTCAGTTTAGGTCCTAAAATGGATCGCGTTAAGAGCTCGCGGTAGGCATCCAGGACTGTATTAGCATTGTTTGAAGTAGGAAATTGTATGAATAGCGACGCAGACGTCGTGCGCCTCTTCGCGCTTGCTCGGGATTCCTTGAGGATATCCGAAACCGTGCAAGCAAATTCTGACGTGCTCTACAAAATATGCTAGAGGTTCTCGTGTAGACTGGCCCGTTCTCTTAATGTCGCGCCGTCTCAAAACTTCTGTTCTTGGTGTTTATTGCGACCAGAGGAGGCTGGAGCCTACGCGAGGATTTTTGCTTTGTGACTGTATTGACCCTAGGATATTAACAGGTTTCTAAAACGTTGAGAGCCTTTGGTTTCATAAAGCTATTGTTGATTGATAATAAAGCAACAATATTGGTTTCATGGCTTTTCCTTTATCGTCTCTGTGGCCATAAATGTGATTATGACGGCCATGACAGCGTCGGATCTTCGGAGATTGATGTCTTTATCTAGACTCGATTAAGTCCAAAATAATCTGATACAGAATTTTGGAGGCGATATTGTCAGTTATATTGTTTTTTTTACTCTTTATTAACAAACAAATTTATCCATACGGATACGCTCATTACCTATTTATTACATAGGTGGAATAGATCTTAGAAGGAGAATCATTTTTTTTTAAAAACGTTGCCTCTCACTAATAATTTTTCCTGTATTGTGGGTTAGTTTACAATCATTTAAACTCACATCAGAACCTCAGCCAACCACTCAGCCACTGCGCCAACCGTGCTATCTTCACCAAGCCACACAAATTCTTGGTAATCGTCGATGTAGGGTTTGCTAAAATAATTTGGATTAGCCAAACGTCCAGAATTATTAATTTAAATTCTCTTAACAGTGATTCCCTTTTATTCTTGCTCCTAAACCACTCCGTGAGCAAATGTTGCACATCGTCAATTTTGTTGCATATTTCACAATTAGGCGGTGCGAACTTTGCCGATGGATAGCGTCCAGAACTAAGCCTTAGTGCTAACTTAACATAACTTCTACCGAAACTTGTATCCTCGCGAGGAGGCTTGTGTTGATTTCAATTACCAAATTCCTTTCAATTTTGAAAATATTTCCATTAAATGTTTTTCATGAAAATTGTTCCTTCATCTGTCAAAGCACGAAAAAGAAAAATAATTCCAAATAGAGCGGTATGGAATAATTTAAGATAAAAAAAAACACAAGGGTGGAGTTTGTTACGAATAATTTACGTTTATGTTACGGAATAATTTAATTTGCCCACTGCGTCGTCTGTGGTGCTGCAGCGGTTACTTTGACTGCAGATTTTGGGACACAAAGGGCAGGAAAAGATGATGCAACTCCACATCTGCACAGCTGCTGCATGCTGCAGCTTCGTCAAAGTATGTCCACTTACTTACCTCTATCTGCCCACTTGGGTTCGCCGTTTGTACTGAAACCAGTGACAGTACAACTCGACTAATTGGTGAAATTTATGCTTGGTGAGGAAAAATAAATATGATTTCCTTTGACTATGTAATGTCTAGATGGAGCGTCGCCCTACAATCAAAACAAAGAAAACGAGGCAACAATTTCAAAAATGCGTGCGTGCGGCAGCGTGCTAGCGGTGCACAGAGACAATAGACGCACAGTGTAAACACTGTACGTCTATGTCTGTGTGCGAACTTATAAGCTAACAGTCGGCTGATATTTTTGACACGTTTTCGCACATTTGATGCTCCATCTAGACATTATATAATCAAAGATGATTTCATAAACTTACTATTCGAGTAATGTACGTAACTACATAACTGGAAGAAGGTAGTGTTGTTGTTTTTAAAGTCACCAGACCAAAAAATATACCATTATATAGAGCAGAAAAGTACAACTACAATTGAATTATAAGTCTCTATTTGTATTTCTTTTCGTAGATCAGTTCGGGACATATAACGAAACTCCTAACTGGATGATCAAATAAAAATGACAACAAAAAGGGTAGAGACCTCCGTTTGAATTAACTTGAGTTTCCTTCCGACCCGACAATTTGTACAACATAGTAAAGCTGATCTTTGTTAGAATCACTTTATTTCTTAAGAAAATAATATTGCTGCTTCATAAAACAGCTTAGATAGAGAGGGATTTTAAAAGAGTAATCATGGAGTTTTAGCCGGTTCTTCTCCGTGGGAAAAGATTAACCCAAACCGTGTGTTTTCTCGATGTTTGATAAGGGCCTATGTAGGCCTATGTGAAATAAAATATTTTGATTTCGATAAATGTGTTTTTATTTGGAAGCCGTTGATAGCAAAGTGTTAACCTATTTGTACACCAAACTAACAAAACTGTTAACTTTTTTTTTTTAGGGTTCCGTAGTCCACATGGAACCCTTTAAGCTTCGCCGTGTCCGTCCGTATATCTGTCCGTAGCTTAGCTCAAAGTAATAGAAAGCTGTAATTTGCATGACTATACAGACAAAGTGATAAAATTAAATTTTGAAAAGTATTTTTTTAGGGTATATCCACGTAACGAGACGTAAAGAGGGTTTTTTTCTCGCATACCCCGTAGTAAGCGATGTCGTTGGATAGGTCTCTAAAAAATATTGCGAGTTTTTTTCAATCATTTTTCGATTAAGTAAGTGGTTCGTTAGTGAAATATGCTTTATAGTGCAATTTTTTTTTTTACAAAGAATTAATAAAAGTGCTAGTTTTTGTAAGACTCAAGTGTGAGAGACACTTGAGTCTTACAAAAATTTGCAATTCAATTTTTTTTACCACCCTCTACCAGCTAAACGGTTGTAATTGGGTGTATGGAAAATTCACGATAGTAAAAATAAAACGAAATTAAAAGGAAAACTATCACAGCTAAGTCGGCTTTACAAGTTTACAAGTAATAGTCGACCAACTTCTAAAATGTACTTGGATAACATATTTTCCTAAACATAATGTATGGGAGCACAGGTTTTTCAACTGTAAATGTAAGTTTCTTTTATTATTATTAAAATAAAATCATTGTTCGGCGGCAAATCAGTCCGTAGGAAGTGTCCGCATATTTTGATAGAAAACTACGGAACCCTACATTGTTTTTTTAGTTATAATCATTCTCCCGATGCATGATTAGACGAAAACTCACGGATTTGCGACCACTATATATGGAGCGAATTTCCATTTGAAATACTATTAAAATCGGTTGCATCTGGCCCGTGACAGTGAACACGACTTTGACAGTTAGACAGATTATACTCATATCACTTAACACGACTTTGGCACAAGCTTCTATCCACACCAATAACATTCCAATATCCCTAAAATCAATAATATTCCACAATCGAACATTCTTTCATCACGTTCCATTTATCAGGTCATGGCCCTTTTACATTTTGATATTGACCTTTTCATCAAGCATACACGATCCCTACTAATTGCCTTCACGGTCTGCGTGAGTTTGCACATTTTCCCCAGTGGTTTTCATCAAATTAATTTTAATTTTCTGGTCTCTCTTCTCCTAATTTAATAAGCTCCTGAGTACCGAAAAAAATATTTAAGACGTTTTGCGAGTTTTCTTTTATACTAACTGGAGGTAATTTTATAGGTTTTTGGAAGGTTAAACCGTTATTAACTGTGTTAGTTTTCTCCCTATAGAGACTCTCTATAGAGAGCTTTTTGCCTCTACTTCGAGATTTGATACTTTGTTTTTAATTACGGTTGCTTTCTTGTTGGTGACATTTAATACTTTATCAATTAGAGTTGCTTTGTTATATTGATTCGTTTTAAATTTGTTTATTTGAATCTCTAAAATGTTATTAAATAATTTTAGTTTCTTTTGTTTTTATCTGATTGATTATCAAACACTGTTTTAAGCTTTTACGGTTTAAATTTCGAGCATTCCAAATGTTCATTTGAAAAAATTTACCCATAGACGATGATCAATCAAAACTTGTTACTTACGGGATATCTTCCGTGATTGGAGCATGCAGGTGCAATTTATTCCCCATCCACCCGCATTCTTCCAAACCGCGATCATGGCGCTTGCAACAGCGTCGAAATATCGGGAGCTCAAAATTATGAACAATCACGGAAGATATCCCGTACGTGCCCCAAGGCTCTATTTTGGCTCCTCTTTTATTCCTCCTTTATATAAACAGTGTTCACCAAATTGGTCTAAAGGGGAACCTAACCCTTTATGCAGATGACACATGTCTATTTTACTTTGGTCACTCCATTGACACAGTTATAAAAGGGGCACAAAGTGATTTAGATTTACTTAACCAGTGGTTTCAGCAAAATCTTCTTACCATAAATACAACAAAAACTAATTATATAATATTCGCAGCGAAGAATAAAAAAGTTGGTACCTACACCCCATTAAAAATAAACAACCAAAATATAAATAAAGTAGATCAAGAAAAATATTTAGGACTAATCTTAGATAATAAATTGACATGGCTACCACACATTCAAAAAATAAAGTCAAAATTAAAATCACTAACGGGTATCCTTCGAGGCATCGTTCGCTGCTTACCACGCCAAACTCGATATTTAATCTATTTCTCACTCGTTAAGCCACACATTGACTACCTAGCTGAAATATGGGGTTCCGCCGCAAAAACACATATAAACCTACTACAAACTGCACAAAACAAATTACTTAAAACATTATTTAACTATGATTATTTCACTCCAACACTAACACTTTACAAAGAAACAAAATTAATGAACATAACACAAACATACGTCTATAATACATGCATACTGATACGAAAAATACTAAATAAAAATATACACTCAAACATCACCTTCACGAAAAGAAAAAAACTACACAAAATGAAATTGAGACGTGAATAAGACCTACTACAGCTATACCCACCCCGCACTAACTACGGAAGAAAAAGTATCATGTATGAAGGATCCAAACTATACAATCAATTACCGAAATACATCACAGAATCCAAATCCATTACCACTTTCAAAAAAATACTAAAACAGCACATCATAAAAAATGTACATTCCCTAGAATAATTTCAAGCCACATCCAGCTATTACTTATCTGTATTGAACGGAGACTTGGTTCCCTTTGTGTTGATGTTTTTGAGTCAGTGTATCAAGCGAACATTGAGTTGTTTGTATTATTATTATGGATCTACCCACTAAATAATGATTGTACAAATGTCTAGTTTTTGTAAAACCCTCAACAATATCGACTTATGTTATAGTTTTAATATATTCTCATGTAAGTGAATTTTTGTATTCTTATGAGAATAAAGTTATCTCAAACCTCTAAGTGACAGTAAGTTTTGATTGATGTCTATGGGTATATTTTATTCAAATGAAGATTTGGAATGCCTGAAATTCATCATTATTTATACACAGAAAATAAAAAAGGCTTGCCCACTGACACGCCTCAGAATACAACCGAATGATGGTTATTTGGCGAAATAAACAAAATACAGGAATGCCCATGCCTGTAAAACACTAATTAAAACCCAAGTAACATGAATACAAATGAAACTAGTACTATTGGTCTCTCACAGCGGCCGCGCTGGTAACGTGATCAAAGATTGATTGATAGAAGTACAGTCACTACCGCAAACTTTACAGAACCTTTGTTAAAAGAAATATAAAACTAATACAGACGAGGAAGTAAGTACTTATCTAAAACCAAATAATATCAGTCTTTTTGCAGGATATTTGGTGTAAACCGCAGGGTTTGTGGAAAAAACGAGCTCATTTTTAGGTTGAATTACGACGATGAGTCTGTTGGTACGATTACTGATTTATGCATTATGGCGGATGTGTTAATTGGTTAACAAGTTTCACTCAAACCCTGTCCTATCGGATCAAAACAAAAATGTGATTAATTCACTTTCAAATTAACCAAACAGCAATCGAGTTTCCAATTGTCCAAAACAGACGGAATATATTTTAGAACCCTAGGACTGACGCAAAAAACGATATTCTAGCAACGGGTATGATACTAGACCTGCACTACCAAAGGTAAAGCTGAGTTTACTAATGTTGAAGGACCTGGTGGTTAAGTACCAGTAGTTCTTGGAACATTAGTTTACTCAGATTAATTATGCTATCATCCAATAACATATAAAAGAAGACAAAATTGCAAACATTTGGTCAGTTTTTTTGCTGCACAAGAGCAACGGACTTTAAACCAGATATGATATCCTCCGTCTGGCGTCAAACACAAAAATTACCGCCCTCTGTGTCAGTTTTTTGGCACTAACGACCGCTGAAACATCGTGTTTCGCAAACCCTGTAAAAACATAGTTTTGTTAGTATTGCTGATTTATGTGTGAACTGTTTTATTCCAACTATACATAGAAAACTCGCATTCAGTTTTTAAACGCAGAGGTTTGGTGCATTGTTTTTAGATTTCTCTACTTACCTTTTACTCTCTTTCATAACTTACTGCCATTATTTATTTTAATATTTCTTTCACTTTTTTTAAATTGATTAAAAACTACCAACCCGCCGCTGCTTCGCACGTCAAGATTTCATCATTATAAGTGAAATAAATTCTCTTAATAATACTGGTTAAAACTGCATCAAAATCCATTGCGTAATTTACAAGACCAACACGGTCACCGCAAGAAAAAAAAAGCCAATTTTAGTTTGGATAGATAACCATAGATATTGCCAATAATAATGCTAATCCTGAAAGGGTTTATTCCATGGTAAAACATTATTGAACTAGTTTAAAGCCCACAGGCCAGTTAACACCAAAGTACCGGAAGCTGACTGTACCCTTTGCAATCTGGTTTGATTCGGTTATCAACCGTTTTGGTATTGGATTTGACGTTAATTCGATTATGTAATATCAGAATATCGGAGTACGAAATTGTCAATATCATTCTACAATAGCGATAATTTCCACTCCTGGTTCCGATATCAAATTGAAGTTGGAAAAAATTGGGAAAGTCAGTAAAGTTATCTTCGGGTTTTCGCGTTTCCTAATCCTCAAATTGAATACCTTTTTTTTTATTTTTTTTTACCGATGGGAAATCATCAAATAACCCCTCCCGCTCTGGGCTGAGCAGGAGGGAGTGTCAGACTTTTACTGACTAAAACCCATCCATGTTCCTTCCTTTGCCCTTTGTGTTCCAGGGCCGCGGTATCTCTTTCGAACAGTCCCGCAACCCTGGCAGGCGTCGGTCCTTACGGACCCCTCCCTGTTTGCTGACTCTCCTTGAGGCGCGCGTGGAACATGAACGCGCCGTCGACACGGCCTGTCGTCATAAGACGGACGGACGGCGAGCTAGCCCATAGCTCACCGTCCACAGGCCCGCGCCTACGGTGGCCGGGGGCCACCACTTGGCCCCCGACGCCCGGTGCGTCTCCCGCGGCGGCTGGGACGTGAGGTTCTCTAAAATAAAAAAAATAAAAATATTAAAAATAAAATAAATTGAATACCTACAGTGAGAAATGGAGCGGTTAATATTTTTAGTACTTCGATACGAACTTATAGGAGCATTAAGAACAGCGTGTACAGTTCTTCATCCTGCTGTTGTATCTGGTGGGCTACCGCCCGATAGTTGTTGTCAGGTTTGCGAAAGGGTAATGGAGCGTAGTGTATTGTACTCAGCGATAGAATTTGCAATACCACAATACGCACAAAAACTGGAATCGCTGATGTGGGCAATAAGACTGCTGGGTTGAATGCATCATGACCGACGGGCCAGAGTCGTCACTCAGTGGGTGCCAGAAGACGGGTGTCGTCGCCGAAGGAGGCCTAGAAAACGCTGGAATGACGACTTAGAGGCATTTGTGAGAGTTAGGCCTGAGAATGCCACACGTCGAGAAGAGTGGAAGGCTATAGGGGAGGCCTTTGCCCAGCAGTGGGACAATTAGGCTTAATAAAAAAAAAAGCGTGTAGTGCAAACAATATTTCGATTTATATGTATAGTAAGAAAAGAAAGAAAAAATATTTATATATACATTTTTTTTTTTTAGTTGTTATTGTGTTTTTCACCTGCAATTTCTGCTGCGTGAGTCTGTATTTGTGTCGGATTGATGGCGAATGAACATAACTGGCTAAATGTGGATGTATTATTAGGTAAACCTCTGGCAAACCCTTCAGGGATTACTGGCGTAATGTTATGTTCTATAGCCGTGCAGAAGTTCGAAAACTTGCAGATACAGCAAATCAACCAACTGGTATGCCTTCACTACTTAATATAATACAAAGTCGCTTCCCGCTGTCTGTCCCTGTGTATGCTTAAATGGGTCGGGGGGCTTTTAATCTTTAAAAGTACGCAACGGATTTTGGTGCGGTTTTTTTTAATAGATAGATTGATTCAACAGGGAGGTTTATAAAGGGTGTAACAAGACCCTTAACGAAGCCGAACGGCACTTGTTCTCCCCATCATTGCGATCATTTATTTGTTCTAGACCATACCTGGGAACCTTCTAGTTACGGAGATATTGAGGGTCAAAATTCCAACTTTTTCACAAGTTTTTTTTATTTTTAATACTTGTTTTTATTGTAAGATTTTTGCATAAAACACCTCCACGACCACCTTACTATTCAATGCATCCATCAGCACAGTGTTTTGAGTGCGTTACATTGAGTTTTACGATAAAACGGGATTTTTCACCCCAAAAAAAGATAAGTCGTTTCCCAGCAATAATTTTTGCGTAAAGTTACTTATTTTGATGTACTGAATGCTTGGTTGACGGCTTCGTTAAGGGTCTTGTTACACTCTGTATGTATATCATTGCACCCGTGCGAAGCCGGGGTGGGTCGCTGGTACTTAATAAACAATGGCGAAATTGCTGATAGCTTTCTTTTTATATGGTAAAAAGTATTATCTTAGAACACTCAATATTATCAATTATGCATCGAATAGAGTCAAGTTATGCTAAACTTAAACCTCAAACAGTGTATGATAATATAAGTTCAAGATAAATAAATAAATATCGCTGGACATTACACACAGCGCCATCTAGGTTCCACACTACGCAACGAAGCTTGTGTCGTGGACACCAGATAGTTGATACTACTACATAGATACTTTTTTTTTTGTTTTTAAATACATGCTTATTATACATATATAAACATCCATGACTCGGAAACAAATGTCCATGCTCATCACACAAACATTTGCACCTACCTGGATTCGAAGCCGGGACCCTAAGAACGTAGATGGTAGTAGGATGGGGATGGGGGTAGGTAGGTATGTTCATCAACAAGGCAGAATTAGTAGGCTTTATACAATTTTTCTACTTATGATTTACCTAGATTAGTTTACACAAGTTTACCTACTGGTACTGAGTTTATACTCGTAGTACGTCGCGCGTCATCTTTCTTAGTTTGCGGATTGCTTTAAACCAAGTTTAGACATCGTCACTATGTCACCGTGCTCAAGTTTTGTAGTCGCTATGTTTACGTAATGTGGCGTATCATTTTATTTTTGAGCTTCAAAGTTTAGAATATTGAACTAAGCTTGTAGCAAAATGTTAGAATACAAGATTGCTACCTTCGCCAATACTTTATGTGCAATTGTGTTGTCACATAAAGTGTTGGTTGCAAGGTTTTATCAATGCCCATTATTCTGAGCTCATCATCATCATCAGCCTTTTTTCAACTATGTATGTTAAGGTCGTCTTCCAGTCTAACCGGCTGCAACTGATTACCAATATTTTACATGGAGTGACTGATCATGGATTCCACACCACACAGTTTTTCCACACACTCCACAGTTTTCAGTTCAACATTCTGTTTCTTAAAAATTGGTGTTTCCTACATACAAAAGCCTAATACCTACACGATTAAAACGGACGGAACAGCATTTTTTTTTTAAATTACCTATGAAAAATTTCTATCTGGTTCGGAATGTTGTACGAAATGATCCTATTCGCACATGCGTCGATGTTTATTTCCACCCTGTATTTTTTTGATATTTTCGTCATCATTATCGCTGATTAAACGTGTTTGAGTAAAGCATCAACTTACTAGTAACCGTGCTTACCGGGCAATGTGTTAAAAAATATCAAAAGATATCAGGCCCGAAGGGTTCTAAGAAACCGATTCCTGCCTGTTTCCCTTTGGGAACAAGACAGTCGTCTAAGATAGAGCCGTCTCTAGGGAGAATTTCTGCCTTCAAAACGAAAAAGTGAGATGTTATGACGTCTACTTTAATCAAAGTTCACCACCAAGTCTGAAACTCTTGTGGTTATTCAAAGTTATCCAAACACTAACTCGCTCGTTGATATAAAAGTGTTGGTTAACGAACTTCGCTTTCGCGAACTGATTATCGTCGGCGAAAGAATCCTTTTAACTTTTCTCGTTCTTCATAAACTTGTTGAGAGGTCCATTTTCTTTCGTCTACGTCATAATTAGTTGATTTACCGTAGATATTATTTTGGAGATCTAAAATTGAAGTAGGATTTGTTATGAGACCATTTGGGTGATTGGGTGGACAATTCTGTTTGATGGATCTAGTTACTCTTGTGTCAAAATTGTTGCCGCCTACATCTTTCATGTTTGGATGATTTTGTTCTTTATTTTATTTTACCTTGTATTTTGTATCACAATATATTATATATTTTATAATATCTGTGAATTAGGTCCAAAAGACACCTTTTTTGGACGAAGACGCATATTCGCATGCGTTGTGATTTAGGCCATAGGTTCTTGGCAGTATCCTGAGCCGCTTCAGCTTTGATTTCTTTTTTTAGGTAATAATTTTCAATGTCATGTAGAAATGTAATACTTGAACAACAGCTGCTTAATTACATTATGTTACATGAATCATAAATTCTTCGTAAAAATATTCATTCGTTCTTCGCAGAATGGTGTAGTCATGTATATGTATATAGTTATGTATATATTTATGTGTGTAGTACGGACCATCAACTTTCTCCATGGGACTAATAGCTAAATAGCGCAAATATTGTAAATATTTGCGCTATTTAGCTATATATATAGCTGTCCCATACAAAATATTAATACCAAATCGGGTCAAATGTATGGGATAGCTTCTAATTCTTTAATTCTTCCTTTCTAAAGAAAGGATTTCTTTCTTTTGCGTGTGGTTAGTGCCTTCCACAGTTTTTATGCCACCCATGGGCTCTGACTGGGCTTTACATGCCATCGAGAAATATCTCTCAGGCATGCTGGTTTCCTAACGACGCTTTCCTTCACCACACTTTGATGTTTTTCTTTTGGGACAGTTTATTATGTTTGATACTTGTTGCATAGGGCACGAACGAAGACTTCGTGTTCGACTTCGTCTCGGGCCGTGAATTTATTTGGACAAGGCAAATCCTTGGATTTCACGAGAAATCCCTAAGTACAGTATAACAATATTTATTTCTGCAGCACTATCGCAACATCTTTGAGTCTTCGTATGTGTATGTGCCTCAAAATACCAATTGATCTCCATATCAATATTTACTATAATTTCTTGTCAGAATTCTGGCTAAAGTCACTGATTTCCCTTTTGAAAGCCCAAATATTAACTCGCCTTACGCTGCTAATTAGTTCACTTCATTTTGCGCAATCCTAATCAACACTGGAGATTTCAAACTCCCAATTTATGCTATACGAGTAGTTGCCTAATACTTAGCACTTCAAGGTCCTAAAGCCTTCAAGTGTTTAGCATTGGGAAACTTGAGTATAATTTTCACACGGGTTAATCAAAGTTCAACAAAAGTCCCTGATATGGGTACTCGCCTAATTTCTAACACCACTGTTTACTTGAAGTTTCTGAGTCCTACCCTAATCCCAAATATTATAATCGGTCGATAGGCCCTACCGCGTCACCATCACCACATGATTAAAATTACATTTGAATAATATGTTCTGGCTCACTCATATTGAAAATCGCACATTGCTTTAAACGGTGGATACCTATTGTTTAAAACAATGTACGAACTCACTTTTCTCAATCTAAACACTTCTTAGAGCGACTTCTCTGTTTCCGTATTACAGAACGTCACTAAAGACTCAAGCATTACTTATAAATCAACCAATCAAATGGCTTGAATCTACATAGTTTAGAACTGTAATGCCAGTATCTTAGGTGCGTCTCAAACTATGCTACACCTTTTATCATGCCCGCTGAGCCCCAGAAAAGGTAGCAAGGAGACCTTGCACTGCCACTGACGAAGCCGTAAATAAATATTTGTTAAGCATTGTTTTTTTTTTTTTATCATTTTGTATCTTTCTTGTTTCTTTTCTATTACGATGAGTACAGAACGATTGAATATGTTAATATAATGATTTAAATATTTGCCTAGGACATAACCTTGTAGTATTAGTTGAGTTTGAAGTCAAGAATGTAACAACAAAAAATTTTCTTTACCCTTTGAGCAAAAAATGTATAAAAGAAAATAACTCAATTGGTACTTCTAACTTTTGACCAAAAGGTGCGTTGAGTAGCGGTCAAAGTTAAGAGGCTTGTGGATTATAAAGTTATGCTCGGGAAATTCAATTTTCGGTTCGAAGGATCAAAACGTGGAATTTCGTGGAACTTTTGACACACCAGGTTATTTGAATGGCGTTTAACTTCTATTGGACGCTTTATAATTTTGGTACGCCTTAATTGTAACTAGAAATGATATTGAAGTTTTTTATTACTAAGCTCTTCAATAAAATCTGTCTCCTTGGATGAGGGACGCACAGAACCGAGAAGTAAGGCGATGAAAGAGGAGGCCTCTACCCAGCAGCGGATGATTCCAGTCTGAAATGATTATCAGGTGTCTCCGTTGAACGATTATACTTAGGACCATAATTATAATGTGAACTAAGTCTTTCGTCAGATAATCATTAATCGTGTCTTCTCATTTATTACTGGCGGCAATCAGTCTGAATTTGGCTATGAACTCTTCGAGGTCCTCACCATGGTTGGTGCCTGACAAAAACCGCATATTTAGAGCCATTGTGCTCTGCTCATAGAAAACCACTTAGCTTCTGAACACTTCTTAGCTGCGATTAATATATTAGTACTCGTCTTCGCTTATGAGAGGTCTCAAGACAAACCATGACCTGGGTCAGAACAAAATATAGTTTTATTCCGGTAGTAGTCCCCGTGGGATAATGATGGACAAAAACCAGTAGGGTTTAAAACACTAGATTTTTATGACAGTCTTTTTATTCTTGTGGTCGCATGCGCGACTGCTGAGGGTAAGGTCTTGGGTTCGATTTCCAGGTCGGGCAAAGTGTTATGGCGTTTTCCGTAACCTACATGGAGTCTGGATTTGGACACAAATGATGGCAATTGGCTCGCTCCCTAATTACGTATCGTACGAAATGTGGTTGTACAATTAATTTGGTGGGTGGTGGGGTCAACGGGAAAACTCAAAACCATCGTTTCGTTGGCCCCAGAACCCTGCCCTACTAGTGGGGTCAACGGGAAGTCCGCAATTTTGTTCCCGCTGGCCCTACTGCTCCGCCCTACTAGTGGGGTCAACGAGAAGTCTGCAATTTTATTCCCGCTGCCCCCACTGCCATACGCCTTTAATGAAAGAAGACGATTACGTATAAGGAAAATTCACCTATGCGTTTTATTTTTGGGATTACATGCGTTATGTTATGCCATAACTTTAGAATCAAGATAAGCTCCCAATTTGACTAATCGATATGTAGAACGGCAAAGTGTGGGTATACTTAACTATAAGTTTACAACCGGTAATCAAACTTCCGACAGCACTATATGATATGGGTACCGTTACAAACAAGTGCTAACTTGTTTCAAGTTATTAATCAAGTTCCCGCCAACGTTTAATGTTACTAAATACGGATGTCGTCAGTGAAATTGGATTTCCTTGCAAGGTATAGTTAGGGCATAGTTTTATTGCGTTAGCTTTGTTTAGGACTAGAATTTTACAGGCATACTCCGTAACTGAGACGCTGTCTGAGGAAGATGTGCAGGTGGGGTGTGGTGACTTATCAATAACCCCCTCCTCCCCACCACCACACACTAACCTTAGGGATCGTCTCATTAGAGATTTTAGTAGAATTTCGTTCTACACGAATAGGCAAGGCTGCAACGATTCCAAGTTATCGAATAGTCGACTACGCCACCAAATTCCGAGTTTCCAGTCTTCTATACTATGAGCTGTTCTGATGTGAGAAGGGAAGTTTCCATATTTTGGTGCTTTTCATTTTGAGCGTTGTGGATGAGTTTGCAAATATAAATAGTTTGCAAACTCATTCACAACAGACCTACGGGGCAAGCGCATAACACCCTCGCATTCCACAGCATCATTCATTGTGTTTTTTGACGTTGTCAAACAGACGAATTTCTCACCATATGAAGACATGTATTACAAACTTCAAAATCCTTTGGAATGCGTTAGAATAGTGTACTATGCAATTGCAGTGCAGTTATCGAGTAACTCAAACTGCCAGCCACATAAACTAAAATTCATCACTGCAAAGATGCTATTCTGTACCAATATTATAAACGAACTAGCTGTTGCCCGCGGCTTCGCTCGCGTTTTGGTCGGAAATTATCCCACGGGCACGTTGTAAATATAGCCAATGGCACTCGGGGATAATGTAGCTTCCTATTAGTGAAAGAATTTTCAAAATCGGTTCAGCAGTTCCAGAGATTACCCACTACATACAAACTTACAAATTTTATCTCTTTATAATATTATTAGTACACTAGTATTAGTATAGATAATTATTGTAAGTTTGGGTGTAGGGGTAATCTTCGGAACTACTGCTCTGATTCCGAAAATTCTTTCTTTCTTTATCGTGTGGTTAGTGCCTGACCTGGTGTCGAAATTTTTTAGGCCGCCCATAATGGATCTCTGACTTGGCTTTACATGCCGTCAAGAAATATCTCTCAGGCATGCTGGTTTCCTCACGATGTTTCCCTTCAACGGAGCAAGTGATGATTATACAATGCGCACATGAATCCGAAAAATCAGAGGTACGTGTCTTGGGTTCGAACTCGAGACCTATGACTTGGCAGTCCGACAGTCACACCACTGGCTATCACTGCTACCCTTTCACTTGATACCACTTTATATCATGGGGATGCTTAAAAAATAACTAGTCTGCCATATTCAATTAAGAAGGGCTTAACTTTGTTACCTATTCATTGTCATCCAAACTAAACGTTGTCAAAATATCTCTGCTCAATCGGAAACCGGGAAGTGGGTCAGACTGAAGTTCTAAGATTTTTTTACATAGTTACAGGTAAAGCTAATGAAAAAAAAAGCAATGTTAAAAATAAACGCTTCTTAAAAAAGACAGGACGTAATCGTTTGATAATTTACCATAACGCGAGCGAGGCTGCGGGCCGAAACTAGTCTATCATAGATAGATCCCAACATTACCACACATGCAACTAAAAGACTGTAAGACAATATACGCCATCTAAAGAGGATCCCTTAAAAGCTGATGGATCAACTCTTGCCGGAGTTAGACGGCTATGATTGATGAGTACCAAGTTCGGCACTCACGGCCCCAGAGGTATAGAAGGTATTAGACCAAGTAATACGTACGGTAGGGTTGTAGAAATCGGGAATTGATTTTAGGACTCAAGTGGAAATTGGTTCTGTTATGATTAATGATTTTAATGGTAAGGCTTTATAGTTATTCAGGGCTGAGAAAGGCTCTTGAAGTAAATTGAAGGCTATTTTTAATTATAATTTATTTTACAAGATCATTAGCTTTTGTTCGCGGCTTCGCCCATGTGACTGGAAAACCAAGAGGATTATAAAGAATACAGTGTTCAAGTCTAATTCAGGTGGCCTACCAATGAAGTCTTACACCCGTATCTTATACGGTATAACAAGACCCTTAACGAAGCCGAAAGGCACTTATTCTCCCCGTCACTGCGATATTTTTTTTGTTCTAGACCATACCTGGGAACCTTCTAGTTACGGAGATATTGAGAGTCAAAGTTCCAACTTTTCACAAGTTTTTTTTCTACTTAAGTACATGTTTTTAATGTAAGATTTTTACTATAAACACCTCCACGACCCCCATACTATTAAATCTATCCATCGGCATAATGTTTTGAGTTCTTGCATTGAGTCCTACCGCAAAAACGAGATTTTACACCCCAAAGAAAAAAGTCGTTTCCCAGAAATAATTTTTGGATTAAGTTACTTAGTTTGATGTACAGAATGCTTAATTGACGGCTTCGCGAGGGGTCTGTTTACACCCTGTATACTCAAGTTAAAGTAATTACTTGAGTTTATAAGAATTTAAACGAAGTTAGAACCGTCAAAGAAAGCAAAGCTAAGAATTCTATCTTTTGACCGTTCTAACTTCAAGAAATTTCTGAAGTACAGGATAAAAATCGTAATAAAAATAATTAATTTTACTCAAGTAATCACTTTGACTTGTTATAGATACGGGCGTTATAACAATATTGTTTTAATCTTACTTTAGGGTGAAAGAGCTAGACGTTCTTTATAGCTCCCTCTCTTTCCCACACAGGTTATGGTCCTCCCCTGTGCCAAACATCCAAATTCGTTCAACCGTGAAAACTGATTAACAAACATCTAAACTCGAAATATTTGGATGTCTATTCCAAATATTTTATAGTATTTGTAGAAAAACTTAGAAGATAAAGTTGATTCATAAAAGGCTCGTGAATTATTTTGCGTATTTTGTGGTAAAAACCCCCTGCAGGGCTATGCGTATCTCTGTTGACAGTTCATAGTGATCATCACTTGGCGAGTTTTGATATACAATGACAGTTCTGCATGGGTAGCGTCAGTTGAAACCAACAAGAACGGTCATTGTATATCAAAACTCGCCAAGTGATGATCACTATGAACTGTCAACAGCGATACGCAACAGCCCTGCAGGACCTCGCGCACTATGCGGCTACAACCAGCCGCTATCTTGAAGAAAAATGGTCGGACGCCCGGTCGTATCATACTTTCTTCTTCTCCCGGTCGAAGCTTCTGCGGCCAAAAAGCCTGGTCGTGATGCAAGGTCCTTTATTCTAAAGTCAGAGAATTACATTTTTTTTTTCAATGTTCCGTGTTTTTGAATCACAATTATTCTTTGTATGAAATAGCTATACCACGGCTAATTCTCATTCTGTATCAATTTGATTAACAATTAATTTGCTTGATTGTACCTAGTTATAACAGGCAGAAACAACTGGTAACTTAGATAAGGGGCAGTCAATCGAGGAATCGACTGACTGCCCCGTTGATCTAGTGGTCGCAAGCGCAACTGCTGAACGGGTCCTGGGTTCGATTGCTGGGTTGAGCTAAGTGTCATTGGATTTTTCCATCAGGAATTTCTCGTTAGCAGCCACGAAATCTTGATTAGTGCCCGGTTGGTGGCAATAGGCTCGCCCCCTATAACATGGGAATGTGGGTGTACTTTAAGGTACACCTCTGCCTAACCCCTTTGGGGATTACAGGCGTAATGTTATTTTATATTAAGTTGCTGAAATTTCAAATCAAACGTCAAGAAATCATAAAACCGCGCCCGTCACGTCGCCTGTCCTTCGATTTATATTTGTCACCTTGAAAACCTTGCTAAAAATAATTGAAAATTAATACTCGGCTATGTTCTGAAATCCAATTTCCTTGAAATAATCTGTAGCCTCGTCGCTCCGTCATTCTTCGGGCTGTTTGAAGCTTCGGCACCTAAATTTTATGTATTTTACCTGGTTTTGTAAAACTGGTTTATGATGTCTTCGTTTTGTATCTAAGTTTTTCAGAGGTAATCCTAGATTTTACGTCGACATTTATTTATTTATTTATGTACACACAAAATACTTAATAGGACATTACATTAAGATAAAAGAGCACAAAGGTACTGCTTATTTCATAAGAAATTTCTTCCAGCAGACCTGCGAGAGGAAAGTTGGATTAGAAATGTTTTGAATGTATGTTAAAGTTTACACGTAATTTCAAATACTGTGTGTAAAATTCGTGCATGGACCGGAGTCGTGAGCTTCTGAGCTTTTCCACCTCGCAAAGGACAAGGAGACACATTCGGAATTGATGGCTAGCCTTCAGTAATTGGACAGGCTCCAGATGAAAAAAAAAGAAGATGTACATGACGAATACCCCTGCCCGTGATACATGTTATACATATAAAGTCCACTTTTGTTTAGTCTGCGACCCGCCCCGACTCGGAACGGATGTAATCTACTAATGTAGTGATATGTCAAAACATTGACGTTCCCGTGCTGTATCTAAGTTAGTTAGTTTCCCTATTTCACGATGTCTAATGAATAACTACATAAATTTAACTTACCGAATAAATTCAAAACTGGAACGGATTTTTGATGAAATTATTTAAAAAAATATAATATAAAGTGTGTAACAAGACCCGTAACAAAGCTGAAAGACACTTGTTCTCCTCGTCATTGCGATCATTTTTTTGTTCTAGATCATACCTGGGAACCTTCCAGTTACGGAGATATTGGGGGTCAAAGTAACAACTTTTTCAAAAGTTTTAATACATCATTTTTATGAAAGATTTTTGGAGAAACACCTCCACGATCCCCGTATTATTCAATCAATCCATCAAAACAATGTTTTGAGTGCGTTACATTGAGTCCTAACGTAAAACGTGATTTTTAACCAAAAAATAAATTTCGGTTCCCAGCAATAATTTTTACGTAAAGTTACGAGGGCGAAGCCGAGGGCAAAATCAAGTATAGAATAAATTTTATAATGGTAAAATCGCGTTAAAAATATTTTTCAGTTTAGAACTTAGCAGACACAGAAACAAACACGTAAAGTGATATTATTTCATACAATAGTTAATTAGGAGATCTTTTTCATGGATAGTTTTAATTGTTTATCTAATTTAAGTTACGTCCTCCAAGGGTGCAGGTACCATTATATTTTTATTTTTTATTATTACATGACCTCAAACTAGTCCTGAAGACAGATATGAGGTCGACGATGGAACGAGCTAACCCTAAAGAAGCCTATTAAATCAAACCAAAAAACCAACCTGTATCAACAAGTTTCAAAAGCTTCAGCCCAAAAGCTGCTGCTTGACCGCCATTTTGAAATCAAATATGACGTCACTAAAATGCAATTAAGATATAACCCGGTCAATACCTCAAACTCAGCTGAAATATCTCAACAGAGTTCTCCGAGAACAATTGATGCCCTAATTACCAGAGATTGTGCATTGACAAAGGAGTTGTTACCTGCTTACTACACAGTTGGAGGCAAAAGTGCAGCCTCTTGACTTCCACCCTCTCCCCGTTCCTGCTCCCGATTGTAAGGGCCCTTTCACTTTGGCAGCTTCTTGGCGGTTTTTTCTTCATTCCACCGTGCGGTCATCTACAAAACAGTCACTAGTAACACTTGAACTTCGAAAAGCACCCTTATAGCAGTGAAATCAAACCTTCATCAGTTTCTAATGTAACCATGAACGAACGGTAGACTGTAAAGTAACTGTTAGCTAAACTTGAGCTGTGTAGAGGCCTGCACAGTTTTGCAAAAGTCACTTGTACAGGTAAACTTGTCAGGTACACCCAATAGGGTGCCTTATAGGCCCTATAGGGTACCTTTCTTTTTCCTGCATCTACTCAACAAACGCGGTGAGCACAAACAGTCTTAATGTTCCCAATGCTGGGACGCAGCTCTGCTCTCACAAGAGAGAGCGGGTCGTCCTCTAACACACGTCCCCAGTGCTGGATGGTGAATGTCACATATCTTCGATATTTAGGGTCCCGTAGCCGAATGGCAAAAAACGGAACCCCTATAGATTCGCCATGTCTTTCTGTCTGTCCGTGTATGTCGCAGCCACTTTATTCCGAAACTATTAGGACTACACAGTTGAAACTTAGTAGGTAGATGTATTCTGTGAACCGCTTTACGATGTTTATACAAAAAAAAAAAAAAAAAAGATTAAGGTAGCATTTTGCAGCAGCTGCCGAAGCATTTTTTTATGAAATAATAGACACTAATAAATGTGCTTGTTTATGTTCGAATCTACGGCCTACACGACTTCTACCCCACCACTGCTCTCGAGTTGCCAAGAAATTGCTAAGAAAACGCTACAGTGCAAGGGCCTTCACTCCTGCTAGGGACGGAGATTGCTTGCATTATGATTATCTCCGTGTAACGTTGCTCACAATAGGTTAAGTGTATGCACTTCACCTTGTAGCATACTCTGATACAAATGATTTTAATTTGACTATTGTAACTGAAACTCAATTGTTTCGCCAACCACTTGAGCGATTTGTGCTAAATTGCAATGTCATATGGTATGGAATCCCTTTCCATACAGTGAAATAAAACACAAGGAAGAATTTGAATAACAAAAGGGTTTCCTATTTAATTTGGGCTCAAAAACTGACTTTCGACTCATAAATAAATAAATAAATAAATAAATATCGCTGGACATTACACACAGCGCCATCTAGGTGCCACACTAAGCAACGAGGCTTGTGTCGTGGACACCAGATAGTTGATATTACTACATAGATACTTTTTGTTTGTAAATACATACTTATTATACATATAAACATCCATGACTCGGAAACAAATGTCCATGCTCATCACACAAACATTTGCTCCTACCGGGATTCGAACCCGGGACCCTAAGAACGTAAGGCAGCCTCACTACCGCTGCGCCATTCGGGTCGTCGGGTCGTCATAAATTTTAATCATCAGTTTCTGATGATACACTGCAAGTTGTGTTCCTTTTTCCTTATGAACACATTCTTCTCTTCTTCACTCAACTTAAATAGTCGTGTTAAACGTTTAAATAAAAAATAAAACTTCGAACCTTCAATTTTTATGGATCCATAAATGGACCTTGTTGTTCGAAATAAATTATTATTTGATTTGATTTATCTAGGTACTAGCTGTGTCCAGCCGCCTGCATGCGTTGCAATACCTTTTTACCCGACTACGGGGTAGCCAAAAGGCAGGGTTATGATTTTAGCAGTCTACGTATGTATGTATACTAACTATTCATCTGATTTTGATGAATAACGTGTCAATCGATTCGTTATTATGGCCCGAGTAACATAGGCTACACTTTATTCAGTAGTCGGGTATATCCTGTTGTAGTACCTATACCACACAAATTCTTGTTTTAGGAACCTTTCTTGGAGTATGTAGAACAACTATGCAAAATGTGATCAAAACCGGTTCAGTAGTTTAGGAGTTTATCATTACTGACAGGCGAACAGACATTGACTCTAAGTATTTAGATAGATTGGTTTAAACATTTTCTACGGGTAAACGATTTCAGTATCTATTTACGAGGTATTTTCAAAGGCACACACCTGTTACAAACGCGAGCCATGAAGCTTATTGGACAGCTTATAATTCGCTCTTATCCAAACAGTGGAACTTTCCCACAACTTACTTAAATCCTACCCAACTAGATCACTCAAAGGCTTCTCGCAAACCACTAATCGGGGGCCGCTACTGTGTTAGTGGTGTACGTGGTCTGTTTGATGTGTAACACCATAACATCTGCACGCTTGTAATCCTTGAAGGGTTTGGCAGAGGTGTACCTAATACTACCCATATTTCGCTTTCAGCTATATTGAAGTCTCGTTTAATAGGGGGCGAGCTTATTGCCATCAACCGGATGCAAATCAAAATTCCGAAGCTGCTGCTGAAAAAATCCTGGTAGAATTGACAACGACCATTGCTTATTAGGGGTGATACAGTGTACAAAGACCGCTTGCCCTTGTACACTATATCACCATTAATATGAGCGTTAACGTTGTACGGCATTTCATACAAAGTAACAAATTCTTTCTTTTTCGAAATGATGGAACCGATTTTAATAAAACTTCATACGCATAAGCAGGATACATTTGTCTAAAAATTTAAGACAGAACTTTTCGATATGTCTTTAAAAAAAAAGATAATTGTATATAGAAACAGAAATTCCCAAATTAGTCAGTCGCAGTAGTCGTAATTAGTCGTAGTAGTTAGTCTAGTTTGCAGGCGCGACTGCTGAGAGTGGGATCCTGGGTTCGATTCCCGGGTCGGGCAAAAAGTTCTATTGGGTTTGTCCATTACAAACTCAGTAGTAACCCAGAGTTTGGAAATTGGCGGTATGTCACCCCCGTGCCTCGGAAAGCACGTTAAGCCGTAAGGTCCTGCGCCTGATCTCTCTCGGGTCGTGTCAGATTGCCGTCCCATCGGACTATGAGAGTAAAGGAACAGAGAGTGCACCTGTGCCTGCGCACACACTTGTGCACTATAATATCTCCCGCGCCGATAGCAAATCTTAGATTGGCCGCCGTGACCGAAAATGATCAAAATATTACTTCCTTATTTGAATCAGATTTTGTGAACAATTAATAATAATAAATAATAAATATCTTTATTTCCCAAAAAACAGATAATTGTACTTTAGTTTACAATTTTGAATGATTGATGGAGAACACTTACATTAAACATAATTATGGATGCTTCAGAAATCTGTACACAATAGATTAAACTCTGTCTCTTAAACTAGGGTATCCTGTATCTTAAGAGACAGAAAATTGAAAAAATTGAAAATTGAAATTGAATTGAATTGGATTGATTTGATTGATTTGAATTAACCTAATTGTTTTGCACTATAATCCTTTTTTAATTGACATTAGCTATCTGCCAGTAAAAGCCCCGTAAAAAGATTAGCCGGAACAAACAGAAAGATTTTTTTTTGTCATAATACCGTATACACTTTGTTATGCATTCAGTAAAAAGCTGTTATTTTAAAATTACAAATAGACACTTCATTTTTACTTATTCGTATAGTTTTATGAATCCAACCATTAATACAAAATATCACGCTTAGTATAGGTTAACTTAACTTGAACGCCGAGAGACCACTCCACCCTTTACAGCGGGAAAGGAATTTCTCTCTGCAGTATTATTTTAATGACGTACGTATGCACTACTTATTTTATCTCTTTTACTATCTCCGACCAAGTTAAAATACGGTGGAGGTTATAAGGATTCCGTTGGACAAGTTATTTAACGAGATTTCAGGAGTTCGTTAAGCTTAATGTGAACTAGAGCGTCATATTATGAGCTTCGGTAGGGATTTTAGGTAGATTTCGTCAGAAAAAATCTACCTATTGGTCTTGCACCTAAAGTCGAATTTTCCGAAAATGCTAAGATAAAGAAGTTGCTAGACGCACCGAGAACGCCTGGAAGAGCTATTGGTCGATGAAACTAATGAAGGGACCTCTCCCTCTCTCACTGAAGATAAAACTCATGGACATGTGCATTCTTCCTACCCTTACTTATGGAGCGCAGACATGGTCATTAAACCCAGCGTCAAAAGTCCGCGGACGCGGGGTCTGTCAGCGAGCAATGGAGCGTAGTATCCTCGGAGTTAAAGTTACTGATCATATAAGGAACTCGATACTGCGTTCGACTGTCGCATGCCGGAGGAGCTATGGGCTAAAGTAACCACACAATGGGTCCCTAACAGCAGGAAACGGCAACGCGGCAGGCCTAGAAGGAGATGGCGGGACGAACTCGACTCTTTTCACAAAGATTGGCGAGGAACAGCTATAGATAGGGATAAGTGGAAAGAGGGAAGGGGCCCTTTGCCCTACAGTGGGACATAAATGTCTAATAATAATAATATACGTATGTATGTGTATGGGGCGACAAGCAAAATTTAGCCACACTCTACGGGTCGCAATTATGCACCGATTGTTTTCAAACTTGCAAAAAATCGAAAGGGTCAAAACTTAGGTTAAGTTCGTGAATGGGGGGAATTCGTCCATGGGGGCGGCTGGGGGGCGATTTTTCGAAAATCTGGTTTTTGGCCATAACTTTGCCCTATGGAAAATTTTTGAACCGTTTAACAATATATCTCCGAAACGGTAAACATTTTTAGTGTCACAAATATATATAGTTTTTTAATCAATTCTACAATTTTTAATTTTGAAAATTTAGCGATATAACGTATAGTTTTCAAAATAAAAAAACTGAACAATTGGGTTGAAAAAAATAAGGGTGGAACCTTCTTCGAAATCTACCTCCTCCTGCGGCTTGCCGAAGGGATTTTATTTAATCCCTTTTTCTAAATTCGTTGCACTTTTTCGAGGTTTCCATAAAAGTATCTCATCTTTGTGTATATTATGCGGTTGTGTCCGTACAAACTAAATAGTATAAACTAATAGACATTACCATACATAGACATATTCCAATACATTCTAATTTTGTAATTATCAAGGCAAACTTAATATAAGGCCAGCTTCCACAAAACAATAAATGCGTTTAGCGCAAACGTTTTAAAAAATCGTCCTGTCTCTATCAATCTTTAGAAGATGGCAGAGACAGAACGAAGTTTTAATCATGTTTAATTTTAAACGTATTTAATGTGTAAGTGGGCTAAAACAATTTGCTTGAAATAAAATGCAAAATAGATACAGCTACTAATAAAGCACAATATTTTAACCAAGATTTCTTTTGTTACAGGTAATCCATAGCACCGCATTTCTTTTCAAGATATCCAGCACATTCGTGAAGCTTTCTTTCCTAATATATCTTTTGATATCGACAGACTTTGACAGAAGATGATATATGACTATAAAGACGGCGAAGGAAATGGTCTTTATCAAAACCGCGACAGTCGTGTTTCAAAGTAAAGTGTCCTGTTCAAAAGATCTTGTGGTATTAGGGAACTGTGATTAAATTGAGCAATGATTTGGTTTTATCGGCATGTTTTATTTTTCTATAGTATTTATATAAAATAGGGAGTCTTTTTCTGTTTCTTCAGGTCTAAATATTATAGAATAGGTGTTATTAGGTTATTAGGTTTGATGAACTTCAAGATGACAACAATAAAAAGCCAACATTTTTACAGTAATACCCGTTTATTACACTGTTTGACTGCAGGGCAAAGTAACACAAGCAATTATCACTTCGCAAGATATTACAAAATATCTTAAGTGATAATTAGTATGATTATAATGGTGTCAATGGTGTCAACCCATGTCATTACACCGAACAATATTTAAAAAAACCAAACCGCTCCAAAACCCAGAAAAATAAAATTGCAATGAAATAAAACTCAACGAGGTGTATATGAGCGTAACTCATTTTTAACGGTGCCAACAAAATCACATTACGGAGTTGCAAATATGCAAAAGATGATATTACCAGGATTTATAGCCATAATACTTTTAAATTCGTTTTATATTTTCCTTCTCTTTAGAAAACACAGGCCATTGTTTTAGAAAATTGTTTTCGAGCGTCGCGTCACTTGCTCCCACAAAAAGGTGACATTCCTTTTATTGAAAGCGAGAAAACAAAGACAATGTTTTGTTGTATTCTAATAAATGTCATTGTCTTTTAGCCGAGGCAGTACATCAATTATTTTCCATACTATTTTGTGTAGAAAAGTCCGAAGAATGTCATTAAGAAATAACCTATCTTTCTACGTGAGATTTTGATTGATTTCTATAAAGCTTTTGATTTTCAGCTTGTCAAATTATCACTTTTTCATAAATTTATTTGAACTTTTTAACTGCAATATCCGAAGGCCAAGGCAGTGAGGTATCTAAAGTGCACCCACATTTCGATATTTGTTGTAATAAGAAGCGAGCCTATTACCATCCACCAAGCAAGAATCCGAACTTTTGGCAGCTACTGAGTAATTCCTGATGGAAGGACCTGAAGTCACTTTCCTTTCATCAGAACTGAAATCAAACTCAAGACCACCAGTAGCTCTTGACACTAACGAGCCAGATTTATTTTATATCCGACTAGCTGTTGTGTTACCCGCGGCTTCGCTCTCGTTTTGGTCGGAAATTATCCCACGGGCACGTTGCAAATATGGCAAGTCTATGGCACTCGGAGATAATGTAGCTTCCTATTAGTGAAAGAATTTTCAAAATCGGTTTAGTAGGTCCAGAGATTACAATTACAACCTCACAAACTCACAAACTTTATCTCTTTATAATATTAGTATAGTCTAGCTTTTGCTTTTGCTTTGCTCACGTTATGTACGGAAATTAAATCACGGGAACGTTTTAAATGTAGCTTATCAGGAATAATGAAGCTTCCTGTTATTGAACGAATTTTTGGAATCGGATCAGTACTTTCGAAGATTACCCTCTACTTAAAAACTTACAAACAAAACCTCTTTATAATATTTGTATAGAAAAGCTTTTCAGACATTTTTAATGAGACTCTCTTTGACACGCATTCTCTTGCATTTAGTAAACTACTAGTTAAATTAAAATCTAGTATATCTAGTTCTTTAATAATCACTGAGAGATATTGGGGATTTGTGTGAAACTGCACGAAAATAATAACAAAAACATAGTCAAATTAGAATAACATGACCTGCATACATAAAGAAAAGAGTTTCGTACAACCGTATGTTTAATACCCGAAAAAATTACTGAACGGAAGATAAAACATAATATTTTCTTGTTAAGTCAGCCAGTTACTTTGGTAGTTTCAGGAATATTCCATAATATTGAAATAGATATTACCTTTTTCAGGATTATTCTACAAAAGTTAATTGTTTTTACCCGACTGCCCTATGAAAAAGAAATTACTAACGAAAGTTCAGGCCTTTTTGGTTGGAGACAGAAAAAAGCTCCATTTTTAAGTGGTTCGCTCGTTGTATTATTATTCAAAGTAAACTACTAAACAATTACAAATGACAAAGGTCTTTACCCATTTTCACTAAGCCTAATTAAAAGCACACTGGTGAATTTGTAACACTTCGCGAAGGACCTAGAGTTGAAAATTCCACAGTGCAATGATACCTATGAATGGCATTTAGATATCGCTTAGTGTAAAAACCGGCCAACTGCGAGTCGTACTCACACGAACACAAGGTTCCGTAGCAGCAAAAAATATAATAACAATATTTTGAAGGCTCATTCATATGTTGTAGGTATTGTATTACATTCAACAGCAAAACTAAATTTGTTTTTCATAATATGTTAATGGAAAACAATGATACTTCTGCAGTTTTGATGAAAAAGTCCAATATCTCAAAAACTAAACATTAAATCTTATTCAAACCAATTTGGGTTGAAAGTTTTATTTGCGTTATACAATCCTAATTTGTTTCAGAATTTTCCTCCTCTTACTTTAGAAATTAGAGGGGGGGGGGGACTCACACTTTACCACTTTGGAAGTATCTATCTTTCAAATGATTGACTTTGACAAAAAATGGTTTTAGGAACCTCAATGTACTTTTTAAAGACCTATCTATAAACAGACCCCGCACGTGTAGGTATAGGTTAAATCGTATAGCGGTTCACAAAATACATCTACCTACTAAGTATTAATTGTGTAGTTATAATAGTTTCGGAATAAAGTGGCTGTAACACGTATGTGTTAGATTCGCAATGTCCGTGTGGACAGACAGACAGACACATACACAGACATATAGACATTGCGAATCTATAATGTCTCATTTTTAGGGTTCCGTAGCCGAATGGCAAAAAACGGAACCCTAAAAATGAGACATTACAATATAAGTTTTTAAACTGTCGTCACTAACATTATTATTAACACTAGAAACGAGATATTTACCATGTTTACTGTTTGTTTTGAGTTCCCGATATTTCAGCGCTGTTGCAAGTACCTGCCATGATCTCGGATAAACTGAAGTTATTGCGGGTGGGTGTTTATGAGCACACAAATCGGTCTACCCTCTATCTTGTTCGTTTTTTGCACTCAGTACCGCTACCACTGTCAATCTTTATAGTCAGAGCTACTACACGTTTAAATGAAATTTATGATCAGCATTTGAGTCAGGACAATAATGTATTTCAGCAGCTTGATCTCACTGTCCCACAAAGTTCGTTCATTTACAGAGCATTTATGTTTAAGTTAAGTTTTAAACCCACATCGAATGACCACTCGATATGAAAGCTTACCACAATCGATTCATCACAGTTACCACAGCACCTCTCGGTAATAACGATTGCGAGAATTAATTTAACTTTGTCGCCGTTCAGCATTTAATATCACACATAACATCACGCCTGTAAGAAATGTCGGGTGGGCAGAGGTGTACATAATAGTAGTAGTAGTATGAACATGTGTATAATATAATAGTACACATGTTCATGTTAAAAGAAATATTATTAAAATCAAAATCAAATCAAAGCATTTATTTCAAGTAGGCCAGTTACTGGCACTTTTGAACTGTCGAAACAAAGATAACAATGCAATGTAGCTACAGTGTCAGCCTTGTGTTGTCCGTGCCTTGTGAGGCATAAAAACTGTGAAAGTACTGTAGTTGCCCGTTCCCTACCGTAGATCTCTATGGAGAAGACTGAGAACTGTTAAACAGTGAACTGTTTTTAATACTTATTTTTAAAGGATTTCGCTAAAATCGCGTAGATGGTTTAGACAATCATCATGGAACGGAACGTTGTAAATTCGCCGTTTTGGTGGCTGAACTGACAGACAACTTGATTTGACATTTTACTCTTTCCGTTTATTTATAGGGGCGAGTCTATTGCCTCACCTTGCACACATCCAGACTCCATACCGTGGTTGCTACTGATAAATCCCTGAGAGAAAACCTAATAAAACTTTGACCGATCCTGAAATCGAACCGCGGACCTCACGCTCAGCAGTAGCGCTTGCGAACTCTAGACCGCAACGATGCAGTAATAATAAATAAAATCATACTATTTCAGACAAATAAGTGGTCCAATTGTTAATAACAGGTTTGCACTTAAACACTATTGTTAGTAACTTAATTAAGACGAATTAATGAGAGGACCGCCCATAGTACTCATAAATCGCCATATATAACTAGGACAACGAAATACTAGGGTATGTGTCTTCTCGCAATGATGATTCTGAGAATTAATTTAACTTTACGTTCTCAGTATATTATCCGCACATACTGAAAGTATCACTTTGAGGGTTTATCGTTCTACATCTACATACATTATTAGTTTTTTGTTGTGTAATTTGGTTTGTGTTTGTTGACGAATTTTAGGCAATTGCTGTGAGGGCTTGGAAAGTATTTTTCAATTTTAATTATGTTTAATAAATACTAGTCCCATTTTATTGTGTGTTGTTGTTGCAAATATAAGGCATTGCGTCTAAAAGTACTAATAAACCTGACCATTTTCTTGTAACTGAACAACGAGCATTTGCCGTACATATGCGCTGGCCAAGGTCGGTCTGTGGCTGGGTAACCAACCATTACATTCCGATTTACCTCCATGCCTTTTCTTGGAAAGCACTTTAAGGCGTTTTTCCGGTTGTCACTTCTAGATCTTTGACAGTCGTTAAAGATAGTCACAGTAGACCGAAAGTGACAACCATGGAATGCAAATAAAGATATGAATATGAAACCAGTCTTACCAAGGGCGAACGTATTACCCGGTCATAACTTGGTTGTGGAGTTCAGATAGGCAGTCACTCCATGTTAAATACTGGTATTCAGCAGCATTCAGTAATAGAAAGAAGAAAGAAATGCTCATGCAGGGTTCCTAACCTTTAAGGACAAATCAGATTCTCTACCTATTAAGCTAGAAGATTTAGTTTCTATTTTTATCATACCTTTTATTTGTAGTGTCATTGTGAGAGAAATGTTACGTGTTCATGCTTGCTATGGAAGATCGTCTATTTTTTTGTTTTTATTTAAAAGCAGCGGCTAAAAATATCCTTCGAAACTGTTAGTGCCAGATTTCAGTGATAATTTCTAAAACGTACAGAGAAATGATCCTTGTTGCAGTTGTGAACGCTAAAGTTTAATTAAGTATTTGCTTGTCTTTCATTCCCGCTTGTAGATGCCATCCTGAAATAAGTCTGAATTAGGTGAGAAATCAAACCGGTAAATCCAAATGCAAAAGCTCACTAGCGAACTAGAAGGTCAGTCGGTTCAACCTTCAGTACTGATCAGAGTGACCCCGATGCACTGCTCCCAATGTCTGGGCTGTTCTATATCCGGCACTGACATTGAACAGGGGTCTGTTGTGGCTGCATTTCAATACTGGATTGGTACATCCTCTCTACCAAATGTTTTAAGTGTTCCCAATGCTGGGACACGGGCCTAATCTCTGTGAGATGGAGTGGACTGTAATAAAACATGCGGGCTTAGTAAGCTTTTAAGCTGTGCTAGTAGCATGACCACCATAGAAACACGTTTTATCGACGGGAGAATCGACAAATCGGAGTTGATCTGTCATTTTGTCGACTCTTGCTTCGATAAAATCCGTTTCTACGGTATGAGTTCCCATGCTATGGGAGCTGGAGGCATTTTTTTCGTACCTTGTATTCATTGCGTTGCATTTACGATGATTTTGCAATTGATGGACAAATGGTCTTCATTTCACCACCTAGAAATTAAGTCTCTAAACAAATATAGCGGCTAACAAAGCTATCTTTTACTTCAGTAGTCAAACAATACCTTGTTGAAACTAGAAGGTTAGCAGGCTCAACCTTCAGTACTGATCAGATTGACCCTGATGCGCTGCTCCAATGTCTGGGCTGTTCTATATCCAGCGTCGACATTGAACTGGGGTCTGTAGTAACTGCAGTTCAGCACTTTAACGCCTCATTCACCCTATTACCCCATTTAAAACCCCATTTCAAAAGTTTAATAAAAATGGAAAGATTCGTACTCAGAAAACGTATCTCTAAAGCAGTCTTGTAAAATAGCTGTGTTACAGTTATTGTGTAAAATAAAGTATGTATCCTCATCTGCCTAGAGTGTGTTACGTGTCTTAGGAAGGTGTAACACCGAATAACACGTCTCCGTAAGTTTACTAATACGAAACACTTAACAACAAATGCACGCTACCACGAAAAACTTAACGCCGCCGTAGCCATGCAATCGCGAATAACCAAATCTCTAATGCACCTATTCGAAACAACAACCAATGCACGCTACCACGAAAAACTTAACACCACCGTAGCCATGCGGTCGCGAATAACCAAATCTCTAATTCACCTATTCAAAACACTTTACAACGAATGCACGCTACCACAAAAAACGTCACGTCATCGTAGCCATGCGATTGCGAATAAACAAATCTCTAATTCACTTATTCGAAACACTTAACAACCAATGAACGCTACCACAAAAAACTTAACGCCGCCGTAGTCTTGCGATCGCGAATAACCACATCTCTAATTCACCTATTCAAAACCCTTTACAACGAATGCACGCTACCACGAGAAACTTAACACCGTAGCCATGACTTGTAGTCAGAAGTCCGAAGGACTGACAACCAGTCTTACCTTACTTACTACCTACTATGTTGTGGAGGTCAGATAGGCAGTCGCTTCACGTAAAATACGGTATATTCAGTTGCATCCGGTTATACACTGGAAGCTAACCCCAACATGTTTGGGAAAAGGCACTTATTTTTCGGTGTTATAACACTTTTTAGGGTTCCGTAGCCAAATGGCAAAAAACGGAAACCTTATAGATTCGCCAAGTCTGTCTGTTTGTCTGTCCGTGTATGTCACAGCCATTTTACTCCGAAACTATTAGGACTACACAGTTGAAACTTAGTAGTTAGATGTATTCTGTGAACCGCTATAAGGTTTTTATACAAAAATAAAAAAATATAAGATTAAGGGGGGTCTCCCGATACATGGAACTGAAACTATTCATGGAACATGAAAGATATTATTCATTTACAATTGAGAGTATTTTTATAATACTTGGTCTTACCAACAACTGTTTCATACCTAGTGGTTATCAATCATTTCCTCACATCTTCTTCTCATAAGTATTAGTTAATATCAGGAATGATGAAAAGTGTACGTTCAAGAAGCACCGAAAAAAAAAGTTGTACTAAAAAATAGTAGTACTAAATATTTTTTACCCTGTATTACCAGTCATCTTCAAAGTCCAGAGAAAAGTAAAAAGAAAATCTACCTAAACTTAAACATGGTCGTTTCATAAATACACCTAATAAAGCCGTCAAAAGCAAAACAAGTCAAACTACAACATTCAAGTCCTTGAAACCAGTCCATTGTCGCGTCCGAAGTGCTTGTTTCATTAGCCTGTCTATTTCCACCAGCAGACCTTGACCACCCCGCCACCCTGACCGTGTGGAGGCCGGATATTTTCGGTTGCACTCGATTTCGTCTGCCTCGTGGAGTCGAATTAAGCTTGCATTGCCGAATCGTGTCTACATTTTAATTTCTAATTGGGTCTATAACTGTTAAAAGCACCGTCGTGTTTTTGTGTATTTCCATTTGATAAAACCGTAGAATACTTAGGGAATATCAAATTAGAATGGTATTCCCTAGTTAATGAAATGCCGAAAAAATCTTCGAAAATCCAGTCAAAACTTATGTAGTTGTGCCGAGAATTTAAAGTGCTCATCTGAATGTATCGGCAGATCAATGGCTTTCAAGAGCTGCGGTACCACCTCATCGAGGGAGAAAATTACAGTTCCAAAGTTCTTAAAGTTAGGTACTGTGGAGACCTTAACCATTGTAGTAATTTAGGAATCAATTCTGGAACGTTGTAACGAAAAAGGAAATAAACAATAAGGTCTATGAAGGGTGTAGCAAGACCCTTAACGAAGCCAAAAGGCACTTATTCTCCCCGTCATTGCGAGTTTTTTTTTGTTCTAGACCATACCTGGGAACCTTCTAGTTACGGAGTTATTGTCAAAGTTCCAACTATTTTACATTTTTTTTTGAATACATGCTTTTTAATGTAAGATTTTTACTTTAAACACCTCCACGACCCCCGTACTATTCAATCCATCCATCAGCACAATGTTTTGAGTGCGTTACCATGAGTCCTACCGTAAAATGTGATTTTTCACCCCAAACAAAAGTCGTTACTCAGTAATAATTTTTGCGTTGTTACTTGGTTTAATGTACATAATGCTTGGTTGGCGGCTTCGTGAAGGGTCCTGTTACACCCTGTATAAGAACAAGTAAAGATTAGGCAGCTTACGCGTCCGTCAAAAGTAGACAATGTAATTTTATGATTTCCATTCCAATAATTATCTAAACTGAACTTTTAAGTGCATCTATTGTTCTAAATCACTACTTCACACAGCTGATCCTTATAGTACCTACGAACCGAGCGACAAATCATTAGTCCAGCTTGAAAATATATGCAAACACCTCTTCAAAATCAATTAATACAAGCCGCAAGCATAGCCGAGACCTCCATTATAAAAGAGTTTAACATAAACCTCAGAACTATCGATACGGCTGGCAGAAACATCGAGAGTCTACATAAACTTTTAGATCAGCAAAAACCGCAGAACGTTTGCTCCAAGTTCGATTATAATAATATTGAAGAGGAGGTAGAACTTTGTAGTTGTGAAGAACTTATCCCTAAAGTAGTAGAGATAGGTAGTACTCATTATATCTATTGCTACAAGATTGCAGACACAATGAGACCTACATCTTAAATAAAGTGACATTTACAGTAGAAAGTCAAAAATGTCTTAATATTTATTTCTTACCAAAAAGCCTATGTCGATCCTGTTAAAAATTGTTGTTGTAATAGGAAACGCACGTAAGTCCGTCAATGGGGGCTGTCGCGTGTGAATTCGCCGCTAGAGGGGCTAGTGTAGCGCGGAGGCACTGAAATATCAGATGCCATAGAAAGTTCACGCGTCGTGTGCTTTTTATCACGTATTTTTTGTTGTCACGATTGTGGTCTAGATTGAGCTATACCTGATTAATTATGACTTGAAAATTTTAAGTGGCAACATAGTATCTTAATTGTTAGTATTTGGAGGTAAAATGATTATTAAATGTTTCGTGCTTGCTTATTTTAGGGAGAATATTGTAAATAAATGTATCTGAAGTTTACACTATGTTGTTATACGAATTAAAATAAACTTTTTATGAAGTTATTGGTACCGTAAAGTATAAAATAGAACTATTGACACAACCTTACGCGACTGTGGCGCCATCTGGTGAACTCAAAAACGATAGCCCTCGTTCTGATACACCAGTGATTAATTGACGACTATCATTGAGCAATCTGTTTGCTCTGACATCATGACAGTCACAAAGTTATCATTGCTAACTAAGCTGGAAAACCGTCAATACTCACGTTTTCTTTTTATTAATTAAAAGTTTTTCTAAAACAACATACTAAGTCAGAGTAAAGTCACCCTAACATTGCCATTACCAGTATAAATTTGTAAAATCAATTTGCTCGAAAAGTTAAGGACAGCACTTATGGATATTTTTCTAGAACTACAATAGTTGGAGTTAATGAGCCCTTACTGCCCCATCTCAAAAATCAACGCGGAGTATTCATGGATCCGACCAGACAACATCCCGAGGTGGGCAGCGGGTACTGTCCTATTCCATGAAACATGTACTACCATCCTAGCCTAGCCTTTTCCCAATCAAGTTGGGGTCAGCTTCCAGTCTACCCGTAGTCTAGCAGTATTTTACATGGAGCGACTGCCTATCTGACCTCAATAACCCAGTTAGTTACTAGGTAACTGAACACTATACCCCTTGGTAAGGCTGGTTGGTTTTCGGGCCACTGATTTAGAATGCATGATTTTAAAAACCCACCTCCGACCACTTTTTCCGAAATTCGATTCGTTACTAACGATTGTCAAAGATCCACAAATGATAGCCGGGACTAACGGTTTAACGTACTTTCCGAAGACCGGAGGAAACAAGTTGTGTAATAAGTGATCACCCATCCACAGCGCAACCTAGCCGGAAACGCCTGTTACCTATTATTTAGCCGCGAGCTCCTTCCACGAAATACCAACATTTCATGAAATGGTCACATATACAGCGTGCAATTTAAGTCATAGGCAATATTTTAGTCTAAGGCTCTACTCACGATACTCATTGCATTAGGGCTAATAATACGCAAATCAAAAATATTATTACCTAATGCAAGTATGGAAAACTTTAAAAATGTAGTAATCACATTGCAAAGGCTTATTGTTGCAAATAAACACTAAAAGTAATAAAATACTTCTTAAACCCTAATAAGTCTTGAAGTATCAACATTTTAAAGTGCAGTACAACGCGTAACGAAAAGTAAACAAACATCAAATAATAATAATAAATAGTTTACGGCCGGCCGCTCTAATGCAATCAGTATCGTGAGTAGAGCCGTAGATTAAAATATTGCCTATGACTTAAATTGCACCCTATATATTATGAAGTGATCAATTCTAAAAGTCTGGCCACGACATTGATATCAAATAAAAAAAAAAAACAAGTTATTCAATAATCTTCCGCTTTCATCTATTTTCCGAGAATCGATCAATCTTTTCCCTGAAACTAAGACATACTTCAGTATTCATTCGAAACCATTACCCAGTTTGTTCTATGATATTCTCAGATACAGTAATAATTCTAGCAACTAATAAATTAGGTAAACTTTTGACGTCTACAATGATTTAGCGATAAGTAAATTGTAATTCTGAACGTATGGTCGATACAACTGTTACTGGCGTACAAAGTTTTGCGGGTTAACTATGTGGAACTCATACGTAATCAGGATAAAAAGTTATTTGACAGGTGTTGGAGCTTATGAAAGAGTTTTTTGGGTGGGTAGTAAGTACAGCCACCACACCACACCACAGGTATAAAGTGTTGGATTTGTCTTCTTAAGATGGAAGCGCAAAGCATGCCCGCGATATTTAAATTTTCTTACGTTTATTGCAATTTGCAGGTCAGTGTCGTACGTTTTACTGGCGCGATTAATATTTTCATCAACATACAACCTGACACTGACCTGCAAATTGCAATAATCATACGAAAATTTGAATTTCGCGGGCTACCCTTGCGCTTCCACCTTAGGTGAAAATAGTTTGGTGACTTGGGCTAATTGCACAGGTAAAAATCTCTTCGAATCAGAATCTTCAAATTAAATTTTTGGGACTGTTATATAAGGAACTGGCACTCAAGCATAACTGGCAAATGTATAACAACAATTTTTTCATTGACAACAACTTGAATTGTTCTCAACCAGACTGGAAATATACAGCGTGTGCCAGAAATGTGTTATCATATTTATGGGTTAAAAGCTAAGCTAGCTAAGAAGAAGCTAGGATTTAATTTCTCATCTTTGGCAGGTGAAAAAATACAATAGGAATTTCCTATTCGTTCATCTGAAATTCTACAAAGTTGGCTTTACATATCAGTGATTTATGTTAAATACTGATCTCGATAAAGCGCCATCTATGAGAAGGGCGTGTCACTGCTATTGTAACATAGTTCTTGTTCAGCGTGAACTCACGCAGACCCTCTTCAATTTTCAGTTTCCTCCTTCCATTGTAATACACAGTAGTACAACTAGATGGCGCTATCGTTTAGTTCCGGGAAATTGGGTTAGGTGGCGCTTCCAGGACATGATTGTATAATTTTATTGTTCTAGCAATAATAGGTAAACTGGTATAATTTATAGGAGCTATTCCTGATAATACCCATGAATAGTATCTCCTATTTATGCCATTAGCAACAGTCGATTATAAATTCAGGCGGGTTTTTGTTCTGAAAGCAATATCCAGTAGGTGCGCTGCGCCCACTATTTTGATAGACTCCAGAATTTAGAAAAAAAAACTTCTCAAGGTTCATTCAATATTTTACGATTTGTGTCAGTGACAAAGATTCCGTGAGAAAATGGTTTGGAATGACAAAACCCACTCAAACGTTTGTTTCACAACCAACAAATTTCCTACAGCTAGAGCCTGCTTTTTCCCTGAGTCAAAAAATCGACACTTTTAAACGTTTGATGAAGGTACATATTGACGGCGGTATGTTTTTACATAAGGCAGCATCTTACTGAATATTCCTACCAATTCGTGAGCCTCCTAAGCCTACTTAGAAGCAAAGTTATGCTGTTTCTCTTTATTTACTTTTCTTTCTTCCCACGATCAAACAAAAAAGTAACTAAGTCGGCTCACAACGGAATCGTGTGAACAAAACAATAAACAGGAAGTTTCTAACTCCCCGAGATACAATCAATTCTGTCGGAAACAAAATTCAACACATAGAACAACAGAATTTGGCGACAATCCAAACTGTGTCATCAAATTGTTCCAGCTACTCGGTTTACAAAGTACTAGGGAAACATAACATAGCAGGGATGATTTATGCCGACTCAACGATTTGTCGTGAAACGCGAGAAGCACTTTACTTTTTGACGTGATGTCAAGGAGGCTTGAGATCTGTTTAATTTTCTGCTGTCCTGGTATTTGAATGGCCTGCATTAGCAGATTTTCTTTGTTTCTTTTTTTTTCGAGTGCCCTGAATTTGGACAAAGAAAGATTTTTTTTGTATGGTTTTGCTGTATTTTGGCGTCCAATTTTACCATTTTTAAGTGGGTTTAAGCATATTATAAGTTGCCTATTCAAAAATAACTAGCGAACCGCCCCGGCTTCGCACGGGTGCAACGTTTTACATAATTATAAAGGAAGGTTTATTGAATCACTCTATCTATTGTAAATAACCACATCAAAATCCGTTGCGTAGTTTTAAAGATTAAAGTTTTTTTATTTTTTTTTCCATACAGGGCTATGATGAGACAAACCGATATATTTTTTTATTTTCATCGTCCGTCCGTTCAATAGTGGAGTAATCTCCATACTACGTTTGTTTGTTTTGTGTGGAAGTACGACCGCATACATAGGGACAGACAGCGGGAAGCGACTTTGTTTTATACTATGTAGTGATAAGAAAAACAGTCGTTTTATAGCTCGATTTATGGAACTCTAAGAAAATTATGAAAATTTTTAACCCTTGATGTAAATAAATAAAACATAAACAACATGTCAGAAAGCATTACTAGTAAACACGGCATGGCTAAACAAGATATAATCCACGATAGAGCGAACCATTGAATACAAGCATTTTGCACCCGAGGCTTTGTTCAACTTGGCAGAAAATGGCCATTTACCTCGCGCACTTTCTATGTGGTCAGTGGACCGAATGCGAGTAACAAAAGAAATCTTTGTCGAGGACTACAAGACTGAGAAAAACTACATTTATACGAGAATACGATTAGGGATATTCTTTCGGGTGTAAGTTGGTTTTGTTGAGGAATTGGGTCAGTGGGTTTTGGCATAATATTTATAAATCTTTTTGGTTGTTTTGACTAGAATCTTGGGTTAAGGTGTTAACTTCTAGCTAGACTGTAGTTATTGATCCGGTTTAACGTCACTTGAGAAACTTAGAAACTACATATTATATTCAACCAATTCTTTGTATGATCAGGTACATCTTTAGACTCGCCACCTATTCATGGAGCTTAAACATATCTGGGGAAATTTGAGTGTACCTACTATTAGGTACATCTTTGCCTAACCCTTCGGGTATTAGAGGCGTGATGTCATGTTATGTGATATGGAACTGTAACTACTTATAACCAATAAGGATTTACAGTAAGACTTCTTGAGATTAGTATTAGGCAAAGGTAAACCAACGGTCTTTGGTACTCATATTCAGATGTATGAGATTGACAAGCGCTTCAATAGTGTAACACTATCTGTTTCTATCACAATCTGAAGGGTTTGAAGGAAACATGTAATCCATTATCTTCTTCTTAAATGTTTGGAAAATCCATCGCCTCAGCAACGTAAATAACTCAACGAATTTTGTTAAATTGACAAACCCTGCAGGAATCTAGCCTTGTGACAAATTTGGAACCCATCTTTGCAGATTAATTCAAATTTAAGAGGAAATGCAGGTGGTCTTTTGTCCATACAAACGCTCTCACCGGTATCCTTTCTGGTTCTAAGACTTATAAGATTATGATTTTTTACAGTTAAATAAATATCAACTTCTTCTATGTCCCTATGTTTCCCTTTTTGATGATAAATAATCTGTATCAGCACTAGAACCTTTACAAAATGCTCAAAATTGTCATTTAGGCCGTTGTCAACAGAGGCCTTGTGTACAAATTTGACAACTATTCATGAAAAAAGAAAAACATAGACACAGTATTTATCATTCTTATTCACTTTATGAAATATCTTTTAAATTGTTAAATATTAGAGGAGGAAATAGTCGAGAGCTAAACCTCGAATTATGACTTTTTACTTTTCAGATGTGTAGTTGTCTTTATCGCACAATGTCGAAATACCGCATTTCCTCTTAAAATCTGTCACCATAACCATACAATTTCCTTGAAGTTTCTTCTTAACTTTTATTCAGATATGCTTGGTGTAGCACTTCTTCCAATACGATTCACAAATAAACATCCAAAAATGTCTTCGCCTCAAGAAACAAAACCCCATCATATCGAAGGTCTATTCAGTTATAAATTCCGTTATAACTTGAAACAGCAGAAATTTTGTTATAAACTTGGTTACAAGTTGAGGAACAAACTTGTACTACCATCGGCTCACGTGTTCAGGAACATGGAACATCTCAATTTGGATTCTGTTTGCAGTACAGTAGGTACATACCTTAGTAGTTTTACTTGACAAAACACTTATGACCTAGGGTTTGGCTGCTAAAAATGCGATAAAAAAACGGGTGGATTAGGCGTTAATTTTCTACGAACTTATATTTTATACAGACTGTCGCTTCGCATCCTGGTCAAATTCAAGGAGGTATCTATACTAATGATTCTCGACCCGAATCGATAGTAAAAAGGGTAGCTTTTTATTTTTTTACGGAAATCGGTAAGTGTGAACCACCCGTATTCAAACGCAGCCCGTCTGTTCCTAGCCCTATAAACTGATGTATATTTTTTATGCTACCCTTTTTATTTTCTCTTTTTATTTTTAATTATTCTTGCTATTTTTTATTGAGACGACATCATTCGACAAAGCTTTTTCTATTATTGATTGTTTTTTTTTTTTTGGATTAAACAAGTTTTATTTTTATTGACATGACATAATTATTATTGATCGCCGTTTTAATATGTATAAATTATTATTTTAAACGAATCAATATTAATTTTATGAATTGGTTTGTAATTTTAATTATGTTATGTATTTAAATATAATTGCTAATGAATAAATGTACTACTGCATGCTATCATTATGCCGCAATGTAAAATCTCAATATTTGTATGGCCGAAATGCCGAATATAGTGAAACGAATAGATATTAAGAACTTATGTTAACTACCTATATTCTTGCAAATAAATGTATCATTCATTCATTCATTATCGATTCGGGTCGAGAATCATAGTAAAGATACCTCCTGGCATCTGACCAGGATGCAAAGCGACAGCCTGTAGTATCGTAAGCATTTATGATGGAACAGTAATTGGTGGGTATTATGCAATTTTGCCGGCAGATAACGTAGATTCAATTGTGCGCTTTTATTCAGGAAATAAATTTGGATATCGTTCAGTGTTTGTGAAAATAGGCATTCGTTATTCGTTCGTCCTTAACACCTTTGTTTACTATACCCACAACATTCGAAACAAAAGTCCTTCATAAACATTTTAATTTTACTGTTTCTGCACTAACTTAATTTAGTTACCTCATCTTACCCCACCGGCCCACCGGGCACTTAACCACTTGGGAAACGAGCAAATTTGAGCAAGTAGGTAGGCATGACCTTGTCCCTTCGTATAACAAACAGATAAAAAGTAAATAATATTCTGAAGTCCGAAACACCTTACTTATAACGCTATATAGCCGTCACATCGAATTTATCATCACTTCGCGGTTTTTGTAGCCGTAACTCTAGAGCCCCAATTCATTTATCTTTGTAGGTGAAATATTTCCTCCAATATGTAAAACGTACCAAGAAGCTGTTCAAATAAAATATGTATCAATATTATCGCGTTTATACAGGGTGTAAGCCAGGGGCGTGCCGTCCATAGAGGCAATTAGGCCTAGCCTACCCTACCATTCCTACCAACAACGCAACAAATGCATTTATTATAACTATATTAATAAAAAATAAAAAACTCCTGTTATAATACTTATAGCAACTTGTCGCAGCCGTGTAACGTAACTGATAAATACTACGCCGCTCGCTCCCGGCCGTCTAGGCAAGGCCGCAGCCGGCCTAATTTCCATTGATAAATTTACGCACACTGATCGTTATTTTCGTGTATATGAACGGCACACATAGTAAATAGGGGCGTAAACTCCTGCGAGTGTAGCTGGCTAGCTGGCCACTGATTGGCTGCCCCACAAAGTATTATCCGGCTAAAACGGTATGCAGTGATGCAATTATATTTGGTAGTGTTTTTTTATCGACAAAATAACAATTGTATTTTTCTTAGAAGCCATATTTGTTTCATCATTTCATGTGACTAGCAAAATTCATTTCGCGATCTTCAGTGTTTTGATTTTTATAATATCTGACGTTTGTAATTCGTTTTGAAACGTATAGTAGTGTAAATATTATTTGTTTTAACTTAGAAATGGTGTTCTGTTGTGAAGTTTGCGCTGTTAGTGTGTTTGTTAAAAGTTAAAAACAGTAAGTATTCACAATCGTTTAATGATAAGATTCAAGTTGTGTCCAAAGAAAGATGTGTAGGTACCCGAATTACGAGAATTAACCTAAAATTCCTCGTCATTTCAAATTAATCTTTCTTCTGTTTACATTGTCAGTAAATCGTGATTTGATCCTTGATTAATGCGGAGTTCTTGTATTTATAACTTTGGTTTTAATAGGCTTATTTTAAAGGTTTGTTTTTCAAATATTCCGGTCAGAAAACTCTACCTTTTTTTTGTTTACAGCGCACTCTATTTTATTTTTTAGATTTTTTTGTAGCGGAGCGACATCCTTCGTTCTTGTATTGACAGAATTCCATTGAAATTCCTGATATTTAAGCTAGATGGCGTTGTTTCTCATACGCTTAATAAAAACACCAGGGGTGGGTGCGGTGGTAAGTGAATATATCAATAGATGTGAGTACTTTGAGGGTCATCTTAGCGTGGCTGGCCTACCTTCCGCGGAGAACCACTGCACGCCACTGGTGTAAGCGGACCCTTCACGAAGCAGTCAACCACGCATTCTGTACATGAAACTAAGTAACTTCACGCAAACATTATTGCTGGGAAACGACTTTTTTTTTGGGGTGAAAAACACGTTTTGTGGTAGGACAATATAACCGACTCAAAACATTGTGCTGGTGGATGGATTGAATAGTACGAGAGTCATGGAGGTGTCTAAAGTAAAAATCTTATAATTTTATTATAAGATTTTACATGTATTTCAAAAAATACTTGTGAAAAAGTTGGAACTTTGACCCCCAATATCTCCGTTACTAGAAGGTTCTAGGTATGGTTTAGAACAAAAAAATGATCACAATGACGAAGAAAACAACTACCTTTCGGCTTTTTCAGGGTCTTATTACAACCTTTATACATAAGACGAAGCCTGAAAGTGGCGACAAGTTGTGTCGTGATGAAATGATGTGATGCGGAAGTCGAGATGCATGAGGAAGATGTCGTGAAGAAAGTTTTGAGTATGAATGTGGATGGCTATTTAGAGTAGGGAAAGACCAAAGAAACGATAGATGGGCTGTGTGAATTATAATATGGCAACAAAGGAGGTGACGACTAATAGAAACGTATGGAAAAAGATATGCTGCGTCGACTCCAACTACATATATTTTTATAACGGCCGGAGAGTGCTCTCTGACTTAGTTAATTACTTACACGAATCAATCAATTCGACAAGTTTTGTGCCTTTTAACATTTTCGCGTATTTTCTCTTTTAAACAAAGTAAGTGTGTACTTGACATAAACGTGTGTCTCGATTGGGATTGAGTCTGCTCTGAGAAGAAGCACCTCTTCTAGTCAAAAAGAAAATTACTGCCGAATTCCCAGTATTTTGTGTACGAGCAGAGTTCATTCCTTGGAATTCTTTTGCACGGCAGCTTCTCGTAGGTAATGTTTATTGAGTAAAGTTCACAGTTCACATCCAGAATTTATTTTATTTTTAGTTTTGTCCCCCTATGTGGTCTGATGTGGTCGACGACGGCGTTTAAAAAAAGCATTAGTTTTCAGTTACACTTTTCAACAGCTGAATAAAACCGCACGGTAGGATTTTCAAAGCTCGGTTCAGCACCGAGAATTGACATTCTAATAGTGCTATAATATTTAAGTATTGCTAGTAGTGTTAGTGAAACCGGACATCTTTCATGAATTGTAGTCTTTAACATTATATAACATAACGCCTGTAATCCGCGAAGGGTTCGGCAGACCTTTTACACCCACATTTCGCCAGTTATGTATTAAGTCCCATGTACTAGGGGGCGAGCCTATTGCCATCAACCAGGTACATTTCAGTAACTTTATTGTTAAAACTCAGAGTAAGTCATTAAGCTGATAATAGTTTGCGTATCATACTTTAGGAGATGGCGCTGAAGTACTTTTTGTTCTATGTTACCAATTCATTTCATATTGTTAATGTTTGGTTGTTTATTTTTCAAACATAACCTTTAAATATTTATTATGACAGAACTTCAACATAATTTTCAGCTTACATAATTGTTGCGATTTAGCAAAAATTTATTTATTGCTCTATTTGTTGCTAATTATATGGAATTGTACGATATTATTTATGATGATGTGACTTTTATCACCTGATCAGGCGCCATGCTGAGAAATCTCAACACAATACACATTTATATTTAAATACAATGTCACTTGTAAAATAAATTAAGAAAGCTGTTGTAGGTCTGAAAACGTATCGGACTACCTCGTTGGTCTAGTGGCCGCAAGCGCGACTGCTGAGCATGAGGTCCTGGGTTCAATTCCCGGGTCGGGCAAAGTGTTATTGGGTTTTCTACCAGGAATTTATCAGTAGCAGCCACAGAGTACAGACTCTGTAGGGGCGAGCCTATTGCCATCAACCGGGCACAAATACAGATTTGTACCCGGTTGATGGCAATAGGCTCGCCCCTTATTACATGGGACTTAAATATAACCGGTTAAATATGGGTATACTTTTAGGTACCTCTGCCTTACCCTTTGGAAACCTCCAAAGGGTAAGGCAGAGGTACACAGGCGTGATGTTATGAAACTTAACGCATCCATTTATTTCATGGTTGTATGAGAATGCATTTTTCATAGAGGTTTGTTTTATAAACAGAATAGGTAATATGGCCAGGTATTCTTATTCTAAATTCAAAGCTTTATTAAAGACTGCCGTTGTAAGATCCAAGCACAAACACAATCATGGCGTTTTGAAACAAAAACTATTCAAACAAAAACCAACCAGAAAAATAAAATAAGGTAGTATGTATTGTAACTGAACAATTCTTCTGTGTTCACTAAGCGTTGACGTTATTAATCCTTTTTAACATGCATAGCTAAGTACATAATCAATATAACCCAACAAACCAGATCCTACTATTTAGACATCACACCGTACTAAGACAAATTGACCTGACAATATCAGTCTGGTCCGGGCGGATGACTGAAAGTGCGCGGGTCGATACAGCTGGCCCGGGAGAGCGGGAGAGTCTGGGTATAAAGTAGGTCTTTACTCAGTCACGAGTTATGATTGCATGTACTAGAGTGTTTTGTCTAGATTATTTTTGGTATAGGGAGAAGGTGTTGTATTAAAGATTGTTGTTTTAAAATGATTTTATGAAAATGAATAAAATATTTCGTAATTCCGTAATGATTGGATTAAAAAGTAAATCCCTACGCAATTACGCAATTTCTTTTTGTCTGTTGAAACATTGCAGGGATAAGGCCCTTTTAGTGATGTTTGTGTGTAAATAGATAATTTAATTAAAACAAGCTAGCAATTATTATAGGGAATCAGGTAGTCAGTGACTCAAAAATCTGACAAGCAGTCTTACCAAGGGGTATTACCCAGTACTAACTGGGTTGTGGTTGTCAGATAGGCAGTCGCTCCATGTAAAATACTGGTATTCAGCTGTAACCGGTAAGACTGGAAGCCGACCACAACATGGTTGGGAAAAGGATAAGCAGATGTATGAAAATATGTATCATCTTCGAGGCATGATAGATAATACTGAACACTAAAATACCCCAAGTGTTGTGGTTCTAAAAATAGAGGCATGAGTACAACATAATGCTGTTGATGTCTTTAATTAACTCTTTTGGGAGGAATGTGGCATCGTGCAATCCCACCGGGGTTTTAAGTTATTATAATAAAAAGGTAATAATTAATATATTGGATTTTAATAGTATTAGTATACATATTTTTCGGGGTACCGGTATTTATATTAAAAAAGGTTTTAACGTATGTAATCTAAATGACCAATATTTTATCATTTTATTACCTAAAAATCTATTACTGTTGTCTATAACTTAGACATTAAAAAAACCTGTTTGAACAAAAAAATATATTTCATAGTGGGTAATTTTAGCATTTTTTTATTGATTCTAGTCTGGCAATAGGCAATATTTGTGATATTTTTATTGTTATTTAAATGTTGTTAGTAAAACTGAAGGCCACCTAATGGGGCACCTATGCGCAGTGCATGTACTGTTGCCAGGTATCTCCAGGAGGTGGCGCAATTAATTGTTTAAGTTAAGTTGTATCGATAATATTTATTGTGTTGTTATTTGTTGTGTGTGTGTAAATTATACTAACATAGGTTAAGGAATACTAACAAAACCTATGGGTTATCTACCTGATGTAAAGCAAATAAATAAATATAATTTATGTAATTGAAATTGTTTTCGGAGTTTCAATTTTGTTAATTCACTTCTTACATACTTGATCTAATTTTTAAAAGCAGATCTAAAACGAGAACATCATTTTTATGCTAAATAATAACAACCACTTGGGTCGATCATCAGCTTAACCTGCGCTTGCCTAGGTTGGTCCGTGGATGGGGGATCACCCATTATATACCGAGTTTCCTCCGTGCCTCGGAAAGCACGTTAAGCCGTTGGTCCCGGCTGTCATTTGTAGACCTTTGACAGTCGTTAAGTAGTCAGCGTCCGAAAGTTTGACAATCAGCCTTATCAAGGGATATCACATTACCCCGTACTAACTGGGTTGTGGAGGTCAGATAGGCAGTGGCTTCACGTAAAATACTGGTATTCAGCTGCATCTGGTTAGACGAAGCCGGCCCCAACATAGTTAGAAAAAAAGCTGGGTTGATGATGACCTGCCTTTCAATACTGTAATTAAAATATACTTACGAAAGACTGAGCCAACTGGGTCCTATCGGAACAAGAGGGATGTGTCAAACTTGTTTTAAAGTGTCACTGAGACATGAGATCACATTTTAACCGACGAAATAAAGGAGGAGGTTTACAAGTAAACGCGTTATAATTTTTTCAAAAACATTTACAAATTATTATTGTAATGCCATTTTGTAACAATATTATTATTGTAATATCATTTTGTTTTTGTTTTTAAGAGGTTTTCCTCATTTACTTAAGTACTTACCTTTTTAATAAAGACATCAACAAATTATGTGTTTTAATTTTAATTAAACGCAACTCCGGCCCCCAAGATACATGCGGAGCTTAGTTTGGGGACCACCGATTCCGTATTTGTTAAAATTTTACTTGTTACGTTGATACATAGCGCTAAGTTAGGTTAAGGGCGTTAAAGTCGTACGGCATTTCATACTAACTTACAAGTATTTTTTTTTTCGAAATGATAGATCTGATTTTAATGAAAAATTGTACGCATAAAAACAACATACATATTTCAAAAAAATTGAGAGAGAACTTTTCGAAATACATTAAAAAAAAAAGATAATTACAAATTTCTGTTTCTATGGAAAATCTAAAACCCAGTTATCTTTTTTTTTCAGAGATTTTTCGGAAAGTTCTTCCTCATATTTTTAGACATAATATGTATCCTGTTTATGCGTATGAAGTTTCATTAAAATCAGTTCAGTCATTACGAAAAAAAATTACTTGAAAGTTTGTATTAAATGCCGTCCGACGTTAACGCTCCTGTAATTTTTTGTAACAATGGTATAACAAACTTATTCTTATTTCTTTTGTTGGCCTCTCTATCTCTTTGCTCGTGGGACAGAATCGCTACCCTACGTGAAATTACATTGAGCTTATCGTCTGGAGGCAGTGTTAAAACCCCACCACTATTCCTGAAAACAATACAACGCCAAAAAAGCGGCAAAAGTACCGTTCTGCAAATTCAACATTGTAGTCCAGAATGCTTGAGACTTTTGAATAAATCTTATGCTAGTGTAAATGATAAGTTTAGTTTCATTATTTGCACGAAACATAAAATCAAAATGGTAAAAAAAAGAAATGTTAGTACTAAACTGTACCTAACCGAAGCTTCTGGCAGTTCTATCCACTGGATCTGGAAAGCACAGTATAAACAGGTAGCAATAACAAGCCGTCAGATAGGTTACTACAATTTCACATGACCTTTGACTTCCATTTCCATTTTTCGTCATTCGCTTCGAAAACCTCTTCACACAAAATGTTCTATGTAATACCTACGTATATTCCTTCATAACCTACATCAATTTTCATTTGTCAGAAATCAAAAATAGGTACCGGCTGTCTCTTTCCGGTAAATAAATAATGTCGGAAATATTTTCTTTGCGAATTCCAAGTTCCATTTTTATATTTAAGCTTAGGGTCAGTTCACACCGAGACGCGACGCGACGCGGCCAGTGATTTCGCGCGGCGGTGCGAGCCACCGCTAGACGCTCACAATAAAATGACTGACTGTCTTTTCGTGTAGTAAATTACGTTATATTGAGTCGCTCTATTAAAATGTGCGCGCAGCGTAGCGTCGCGTCTCGGTGTGAAATGACCCTTAGTGGTAGAAAGGTGGGTAGGGAACCTACCGTGTAGGTTTTTACATGGTAGTAAGTAGGTATATATATTATTTTTAGACACAATGAATTCATTAGATGTACCGAGTGTTCCATCTTAACATCAGCTGCCTAGCCTTTTCCCAGCTATGTTGGTTGGCTTCCAGTCTAACCGGATGCAGCTGAATACCAGAATTTTACATAGAACGACTTCTTATCTGATCTCCAAAACCCAGTTAGTACTGGATAATATCGCTACGCGATATCTCTTGGTGAAATTGGTTTGTCAGACTTTCGGGACACTGACCTGTAACGGCTGTCAAAGATCTACAAATGACAGCTGGGGCCCTTTCCGAGGCACGGAGAAAACTTGGTATGAAGTGGGTGGTCACCGATCCACGGACCAACCTAGGCCAGCGCGGTTTAACTTAAAGATCGACTCGACCGGCTGTAATTATTAAAACCACAAGCTCCTCCATCTCTGCATTTATACTACGTGAAAAAATGAACACTAAGGAGAATGTGCTCACACACCCCGCATGGAACGGTAGATACCATTTTTAGTATGAGTGAGCGAGACATTGCTATTTAAATGACATTATCAATGAAACGTAATTGTGATATTTTTTGACGTGGAGGGGTAAATCTTATGATTTAAATCTTTATTTATTGCAGTCAAGGGAAATGTTAAACGTCAAGTTTTATAGCATTTAGTTCGAGTTTTAATCAGTGGTGATCCTGATCCATATCAGCCTCCGTTTGACCCACATTCAAGTGTCATAATTATTATCTACGTATTCATCCCAGTATTTTTTTTTTAAATCTGCCTAAATCTTTGTTTCGTTTGGTATTTTGTAAATAGGTAAACAATATAGTGTGTGTCAGTTTTGTGAACACATTGTCTCACTCACTCATACCGAAAATGGTACCTATCTATCATCTCATGTGGAATGTGCGAGCTCACTCTTCAAAACGTGGACTATATTTTGTGCTACCAAAAATCGGTGAGGGCACATCTAACGATTTATTTCTTTGAATAACTACAATAAAAAAAATCAAACTGCTATTTCGTTGCCACGGTATAAACCCATTATCTCAGTCGTAATTTCTCGATTTATCCATCATTCCTCAGATACCTGTCCTCGAACTACATCCATAATCTTGTTTGGCATGGAATTAGGATGTTTCCGGTGCCTGAATGTTGGGGAGCCAGCTTAAGTTGTAATCGTGTTAGCTATCGTCAAGGCTCACTGCTGACATTATCCTAAATATCAGCTTAATGCACTCCTACTTAGAAAGAAAGCTGATTTTGTAATTAGGAAGGACATCAGTAATTAAAACAGGTAGACTTGAACCCAGTTTTGTCTGAAGACTGTTTTTTTTTGCGTGTGGAAATTTTGGTGGATGTCCTCCGCCCTGGAGTAGCTAAGAGGTCTGTCAGACTCGTACTGATTAAAACCGCATGGTGCCACTGGACACGGCTCTTTTAATAAACACCTCTTTGTCATAGGAGTCACGGACAGCCCCCTGTGCCGAGCCTGCATGGAGGTAGACGAGACAGCAGCCCACGTGCTTCTGCACTGCCCAGGGGTGCATACAGGGCAAAGTACTTCGGTAACCCAGGTACTCTCCGCGAGATTACCAGCAACATCAAGGCGCTGCTGGCCTTTCTCGGGGAGTTAGGGTGGATCGAATAGATTTCCCACCCGCACGCAAAATACGCGCTTAGACGTGGAGTTGCGGACACCAGCCCGCTATACAATACAATACAACCACATGGTGTTTATACGACTACCTTGGGCCGGGGTGCAGGAGTACTTGAGCAGTTCGTAACACTCTCCTGGTCAGGTCTGAGGACCGTACTGGACTTACCAAGCAGGGTAAAAAAAAATCCAAAAGCAAATGTTTTTTTTTGACAAAATCTTATTTTTGGAGGTCTTAGTCACTATGTCCGTTCTTAGAACACATTAATATAAGCTTTCTATGCAAAATTTTACTCCGTGCCGTAGATTCAAATGATATTATGTGTCCTGACTTGATAGGAGGAAGGAATTCGAAAACTGTCGAAGGTATAAATACTTGGCTGTACTCAATTAATCAATAAAATCCATTATCAATATAAACAAAAAAATCTGCATACCCCATCAACAATGTATTGAAATCGCAAACTGAAACATTCAATATCCCTCTGCCATCCCGAATGAATATGCATCATTTTGCATATTCTATTCCGCCAACCAAACGAGCAAAAACTATGAAGGCAATAAATTAAAAATGTTTATGCAAAACTCCAATGCAACAATTTCCCGATAAAAAACGGGGTAACAGAATAAATGCTGCGTATACATACTGACTCCAATCTGACAGAAGCAAACTAAGTTCTCGGAAACCTATGAATAAATTTTACTGGTTCTCTTTTGGTTCAGCTGATTCCGCCATGCATTTCAAGATATGCCGATAATCCGCTTAGGTAGTCAAGTATGTGTGGCTGGGTTGTTTTATGCAAGAGGTGAATGATGCAGTGGGTTTCTTTCAATTACCATATGTTCACGCTTTGACATCACTAAGTAAGCCGACGGCATCAAGAACACATGTCTGTGTTTTCACTAGCACGTCCACAGGTATTACAATACCCAAACTTAATAACCGGGTAAAGTAATATCCAAAAACACTTCTCCCAAAACGTGCCTTATTATTTTATAATAGGGCATTTATTCGCGAAAATCTTTTACAAAGTTGTTCAATACTGAATAGTACAACAGAAAAATCACTGACTGCATGACCATTCCTCTCAAAGGCGAATTTAAATATCAGTAAAGTTAGGTATGAAGCTCTGTTAAAAGAGTTGGAATATACAAGTCAGTTTTGGACTCACATCAAAGAAACTAAAACAACTTCTTCTGCTTGGGATTATACCTAATAGAATGCATAGAATAATTAAAATCAAACAATCCCGTAGTTTTTTGCTGTTAGAACCGGTTGATTTACCTTCCAATACCCAACCTTCAGCCTCCCCGAGTTAAATCCATTGCCACAAAAATCAACCACAAAATCCGCCCATAATATTTCTAAAAACCTCACACGTTTGAAACCGATTAGCCACAGAAAGGGTAATAAGAAAGCGTCAGAAAGATTGATGCCGAAGGTTGGCCGAAGGTTTTTCTAAAGCACCCCGCACGTTAAGGGTTAATAATGATGGCTCTTGAGAAGGCCCCACGTAATACTGAGGTAACACTGAAAAAGTACCTGATAATATTTTACCTGAAGACTGTTTTTGTAAGATCTGCGTAAATGAATTGATGGAGACAGAAGGACAGTTAATTTTGTGCGACGTTTTTATGTAAATGGGTCATGATAGCTGTGTTTGGGTATTCTGTGGTGATTGGCGGGATTGGGTATTATTATTATTATATTAGGTTTTTTGCAATATTCAGGTCAGTGTCAGGTTGTATGTTGATGAAAAATGAGTCGCGCCAGTAACACGTATGTAGTTATAGAATTATAATCATTAAAATCATTAATACAACCTTCCAAATTCATTTATTTGACTTTTTCATGAAATAGTTACAGAATAGGTTTAAATGAACCTAGAGAGTTGTATTGATTATTTTAATGATTATTATTCTGTAACTCCATACGTGTTACTGGCGCGACTCATTTTTCATCAACATACAACCTGACACTGACCTACAAATTGTAAAACGTAAGAACATTTGAATTTCACGGGCAACCCTGACGCTTCCCCCTTAAATATACGTATACGTATAATGTAGCTTACTGGCGTAAAGATTCGACCACATTATACTGACGTATGGCATAAACTGGCATAAAGAGTCGGTCAAATCGGTACGGACCCGGTAACCTCCATTCGAATACTTATATTACTTTGTAATTTGAGAGGATCTTTTTAAGTCAAAGATATTAATTTATAATGCTCATTTTCACTAACATTATGCAACTTAAAAATGAATGCCTATATTTTGCTCTGTTGGAATTTAGTTTTTCGGCGCTTAGTCGAGCGTAGAAAATCCAAAAGGGCGTTTTTATCAAGTCATTCATGTAGCCATCGTCATTTAAGTACTTAACCCGGCGCCAATGACGCTGGGTCATATTGACCCGAGGTGATTTCAAACGGCCATATTTTGTATTTTACGTGCTCTATGGTTTTGAACGTTCTAGTAGCTGGAGATACAGTACCCCTCCACCCGCACCGCTAGTGAACTCAGTGCCACGCCGCCTGCGCAAGTAGATACACGTGCGTCAAGAAAAAACGGGTAAATATGACCCAACGTCAACAATGACGTACTGTTTTCGTGACATATTTTTGTTTATATTTTTTGTGTTTATTGATCATTTTTCTTGTTTGTTTTTAGGAATTTGGCAAATATGTCTTTCACAAACCGCTCTGAAAGAATATTAGAAATTTTAGAGGAATCGGACTCCAACAATGAAATGTATGAAGCTTCCTCAGACAACGAAGGCGAAGATCACGTTTCAGTATGCAGCCAAAATAGCGGGACGGTACAAAATGCGAGCGACACAAGTGTAAACTTGGACTCATCAAGCTCGGATTCGTCAGATGATGTTGATCTTTCCACCCTCCAAAGGGAACTACACCAAAGTTACTTCAAAGGTAAAGATGGAACACTGTGGCAAAAAATACCACCTCGACCCAACGTACGTACAAGGTCTGAAAATATTATATCCGAGGCTCCAGGTGTAAAAAGTGAAGCTCACAGTGCAAAAACTATATTAGAATGCTGGAACTTATTCATAACCTGTGATATGCTGAGTGAAATAAAAACATGTTCTAATTTGCACATACAAGAAAGAAGAGAAAGGTGTGTGGATTTGAGTAAACGCAGGTACATGTGCGAAGTAAGTACCAGTGAACTAAAAGCTTTTATCGGTCTTTTGTACATTGCTGGATTTTATCGATCTAATCGTCAAAATTTGGATGATTTGTGGCAAGCTGATGGTACTGGTGTAGAAATATTTCGGCTTACTATGTCAATTCAACGATACTATTTCATACTCAGCTGTCTACGTTTTGACGATCTATCTACACGTGCTGAAAGACAACAAATTGATAACCTGGCACCCATACGCAAATTATTTGAAGTGTTTGTTCAACAATGTACAAAAATGTATTCACCGGGGGAGAACTGTACCATTGATGAGATGTTGCTGGCATTCAGAGGACGTTGTAAATTTCGGCAGTATATTCCTTCAAAACCAGCAAAATATGGAATAAAAGTATTTGGCTTAGTCGATTCCAAAACATTCTACGTGTGCAACTTGGAAATTTATGCCGGTAAGCAACCAGAAGGTCCTTACTCAGTCAGCAACAAACCATTTGACGTCGTGGATCGTATTGTGTCGCCCATCTCAAAATCCAATCGTAATGTCACAATCGATAACTGGTTCACTAGTTACGAATTAGTAGCTCATCTTCTAAGCGAACACAAATTGACCACAGTGGGTACCCTACGCAAAAATAAAAGGCAAATTCCACCTGGATTTATTACGACGCGTGGGAAAACCATAAACTCGTCTACTTTCGGATATCAAAGAGACACTACCATAGTGTCTTACATTCCCAAAAAAAATAAGGTGGTACTGTTGATGTCGAGTTTGCATCACGATGGAAACATTGATGAATCTACAGGTGACAGCCAGAAACCAGAAATTATAACCTACTATAATTCTACCAAGAGTGGAGTGGACGTAGTTGACGAACTTTGTGCTACCTATAATGTGAGTAGAAACTCTAAAAGATGGCCGCTCACTATTTTTTTTGCCATGCTAAATATATCAGGTGTGAATGCAAACATCATACATCGGGCTAACAATGAAACACGGATAAAAAGGCGTCATTTTCTGAAGAGCTTGGGACTTAGCCTCATTCAGGACCATTTGCAGGAACGAAGAACCCGTGTGAATTTGCCTCGGCAATTGCGCAAAAGAATTGCAGATTTCGCGGGGGCACCCTCTGAAGAACCTCTCCAGAAGGTTCCTGGAGCTCGTAGAAGATGTCAGGCGTGTCCTTCAAAAAAGGATAAGAAAACTAGCCACACTTGCAATGCTTGCCAAATATACATATGCCCTGATCATTCCATTCCATACTGCGAAAATTGTAGCAGTTCCATGGCTAGGTATGAGGAAACTGAAGACTGATTTTAAGAAATAATTGAAGTTCCTAAGTGCGTTTGATCTCTTAATTAGTAAATAAGATTTTTGTTTTATTATTTTAATAAGTTTTCTATAAAAAAAATTAAATAATTACTCAAGTTGTGTTTTCAAAGTTGATTTTGCATGTGTTCTGAAAAAAGTTAATAAAAGTTGATTATATGAATATATTGGCATTTTTGTTATTTTACCCATTAAACAATAACACAAACTAATACATGAATTATTCAAATAGGCTGTTATCATTTCATAACATTTTGAAAAATATTGTTAAACTTCGGGTCACCATGACCCGGTGTCACAGTCCGCGTTATTATTTTCACGTCATTGGCGCCGGGTTAAAGATCTAAAACGAAAACAGATAATAACTACTAAAATACTGATAAAATTATATATTAAGTAGTTGTAGGAATATTACGCCTTGCATTGATTTGACACGCATTATGTACTTATTAGTTCAACGTAAAACGAAACAAGTACACGAGTAAACAACTCAAGTAAAAATTACGCATTTATTGCTCGACAAAGTCCAAATAATGTACAAATGGAACTAACTCATCATTTAACAATTCATACAATCAATATTTTCACAACACACATGATAAAGCTGTACATATAAAGTTGATTTTTCTAAAACTATAATATAATTTTAATACTAGTTCACTTTGTTTTAATGACATATTCTATAGGCCAAAATAGGAGACAGGGGATGCAACATAAAGTTAAAGCATAAAGCGCTGGCACGTAGTCCTGGTACACGTCTTTCAGCAAACCTGAAAAAAAAAGTTAAAGTTAGTATTAGTCATAAACCTATACGATCAAGTGACCCACGTCTTGTGACAGTGATTGCGGAGAAGACAAGTGAAGAGTCGCAACTTGCAGAGCGACGGTATTCATACGACGAAAGACGTTACAAATGCGCGTGTCATTTGGTGCAAGTCTCATCGCCCGAGGTTGTGGGCAATACCTAGGGCCCCGAGCTTTAGCAGTAGCGCAGTCGAATAAGATTAATTTTATTCGCAGGAAATGCAGTAATAAATTTTAATTGTATCTAAAAATAAGAACTAAAATTGACTGTGCTGTTTAGTCATCCGACAAAAAGAATTTTCCTACGTCTTATCAACTATAATAAATGACCTATCTACAAATTGAATGTTTATTGATGGATTATAAAATGATAAGCTAATCTATTCGTATCTTATTGTTACGGTTTAAAACTTATTTTACACATCTTTTAGGATACGGGTGTAATGTTATTAGTTATTGAAGTATTTCACTTGACTAATCAAACAAGAACCTCAGTATGTCAGAATTATGTGTTGCTAGGGAGTTTGTACCACTTATTCTCCACAGTTAAAATATGAGGAAGTGGTGAAGAGTGTAAGATTTATGGGGACTCTGCACTAATTTTTGACTTAATTTTTTTTCGTTGTTTTTGTTTTGAGATCAAAGTTAATTATAATGAGGATGAGGTCGGTTTCCAGTCTAACCGAATTCAGCTGCATATCAGTAATTTACATGGAGAGACTACCTATCTGACCTCTACAATCCAGTGACTGGGTAATACAATACGCCTTGGTAAGACAATCAAAAGTCAACTAAAAGATGAAAGATAGTAGGTATGAATTATGATGTAATTTAATTATCAGTTGTGTTATGTATATTTCTCGTAATGGAAAATTTAAAATAAACAATTTTATCAGTTATCCTCATCACACAATCATACGTATTCTACTGGCAATGACATCACTTTTTGCTGTGCGCAGACACTTCTCAAGTTAAGACTGCCTTTAGACAGATAGTCGTGCTATGAAAATAGCAATGGCGCACTCTAAACAATTTTTTTATCTGTTAGCTAGATAAAAAGCACAGATTTAATGGAAAGACTATCAGAAGAAATGTCGTAGAATAATAATTACACCAACAATTATTGTGATCTGTCGTCTCAGTGAGATTATGTATCAAAATGACTAATAATTTCCAAGACAAGTGACTTAATAGAGGGTGATCCCGTGACCACCATACCTACGTCATTTTAAAGCTGAAACTTTCGCCTTTAGGTAAAACAATTGGATATTATGAAAAGTCGTTCGTGGTGGCTTTTTCAGATAGCAGGTAACAAAGGTTTGCTAAATAGCAACTAAGTTACGTAAGGGTTAGTATGATGATTCACCTCCTCCACTGCCAGGCACTTTGTGTGGTTGAAAACCCCCGCCAGACATCTTTAAAGTATGTTAAATTGTGAGTGAACTTACGTCATTTTAATAAATCTGAAATTTATATATGTTACTTGGCAAATATTTGAAGTTGTTTTTCAAACCACGAAAAGACGTAGGTCTGGCGTTCATGGGATCTTGGTCCTACATATTTTGATACATTTGTACCGCAACCAGTTGGTTCATTATGATTTTGTACGGTTTGTCCTGTCTATCGTAAATATAATTGATTTTTGAGCAAAAAAACTATTCTGTCTATAACCGAAAAAAAGCATCACAATTTGTTCTGCCTCTTACAATGGAGTCTGAAAAAAAATTCTCATTGGCTAGTTCATTTTATTTTAAAAATAAACGATAAAATCGTAATTTATGTTGTAGGATTGTGAAGATAGTGTTTTGACTATTGATATGACTGCTTCACTCTTACTTCAGTTTCACATTCAAGTAGGTATTATATATATCTTTCAAGGAGGTACACGAACACTTCACCTGTGTTACAGTGTTTTTTCACAGAAAAACACTGCATTTCCTGAAACGTTTTATAACGACCAGTCAACTAGCGACCCGGAAAACATATGTAATCTCTTTTCAGACTTTTTTAAATCCGTTTATGAACCTTCCACTTCTTCTGAAATTTCATCCACATATAACGACTGTTCCGAAAGTTGCACTCTGCTAAGTGATATTCAGTTTACTACTGATGAAGTACTTAGTGCGCTCAAAGCATTGGATCCTGCTAAAGGGCCTGGATCGGACGGTCTTCCAGTAATTTTTATAAAGCATACAGCTGCTAACTTATGTATACCCCTGCACATCATATTTAATCTCTCTATCTCTCAAGGATGCTTTCCTGAAGCATGGAAACTCGCAAATATAACACCTGTTTATAAGTCGGGACCCAAGGATGATGTGCAAAATTACCGTCCTATATCAATACTGTCAGCTTTGTCAAAGGTTTTCGAGAGATTAGTTCATGATAAAATATACCCTCTGTTGCACAATATAATCATTTCACAACAGCATGGATTCGTCCAAAGAAGGTCAACTACAACCAACCTGGTGACTTTCGTGGACTATTTGTTCAACAACATGGACTCCCGTATTCAAGTTGACACTATATACACCGATTTCCGCAAAGCTTTTGACAAGGTTGACCATCAGCTGCTAATGAGTAAAATTGCATTCAATGGTATACGTGGGGACCTTCTGAGATGGTTCTCTTCTTACGTTTCTAATAGGACTCAGCGGGTTGTCATAAATGGTTTCATTTCCAGCACTCTGAGTGTTACTTCTGGAGTGCCTCAAGGCTCCATTTTGGGGCCTCTTTTATTTGTTATATTTATTAATGACATTGACAAATGTTTTCGAAATTCAAAATTGTTACTATATGCAGACGATCTCAAAATTTTTAGGCCTGTTAGGAGTTTGCAAGATTGCCTACTCTTACAGGAAGACCTGGATAGATTCTCTGCATATTGTTCAAATAATAAACTACAACTTAGCATAAATAAATGTTGCTGTATAAGTTTTACTAAAAACAAAAATAGTATCATGCATCCGTACTCCTTAAATAATGTAACATTAACAAGAGAAACGTTAGTGCGCGATCTAGGAGTTCTATTAGACGACAAATTACACCTTGACGCTCATATTAGTAAAATAGTGAATAATGCTTTCCGAATGTACGGATTTGTCATGAGATCAGCCATTGAATTTGTCCGCCCATATACATATTTATATCTTTACAAATCGTTAATCAGGTCCCAGTTAGAGTATGCTGTTGCGGTATGGAGTCCCTTCTATATGAAATACTCGGATGCGATCGAAAAAGTTCAAAGCAAGTTTCTGAAATCCATGCATTTCCGTTGTTTTCGTACGTATGCTTCTTATAGTGATCTTTTGAATAAGTATAAACTACATAATCTTAAAGCCAGACGTATTATTTTGGAGACGATGTTTTTATATGATTTATGTAATAATGTGTGTGATTGTATGGACATCACTAATAAGATTAGTTACGTAGTACCTAGAACAACTATAAGCCGTGGGGTGCGCGCACGACCCCTATTTGCCGTATCTTCTAGTCGTACGAACGCGGGCTTACGAGCACCCCTACGTCGCCTAACTAGTCAATACAATAATCTGTTCGAAAATGTTGACATCTTTGCTGTACCAATAGGGAAATTTAAAGACCTTGTTCGTAAAACCATTTCGGATTGAGTGGTATTTTTTTATTTTATTTTTTCAACTCATAAACTAGATTACTATCATTTCATGTATTTTTTTTTCTTTTTAATTTATATGCCTGCTTGTTAAACATTAACACATTATGTATTTTTTTTTTTGTTCGCATTTACTTGTTAGCGCAAGTCGCATTTGTTTTTATAACTAATTGTTTTTATAATATGTGGAAAATGTCGTTGGTTATACATTTACTCACACCCTAGATATAATTATCTGTAATACTGTAATGTGTAACCGTTTGTTTTCCCAAATAAATAAAATAAATAAAACGTACCGTTTAACAACATTTTCCCATAAACACGAAGGCTTTTTGCTACCTGGAAACCTCACGTTCAACGGCAGCAGCTAACAGGGAGTAATTAAGTCGAAAGCTTGGCTCCTTTGCCTAGCTAGACCGATGAATTCTGGGAAACGTTGCTTTGAACGTCGTCCATGTAATAATTATTCTTCGCGTGCACTGAACCGTATCGATATCATTTTAAAAACGATATATTTGCCCTCGTTGTAATTGGTGTGGGACGAAAGAGTAATGGTTGTTTGAAACTGGCGTTACTGCTATAAAATTGACCCTTATACCTATAGAAATAAGAGAAACAGGGTGTAAAATTCCTCATCCTCAATTGAAATGTCAGTATCCTTTAACTAGACGGGTGTTGTGTCTGATTAGGTCCTCCCTGTCTGTGGTTATCAGGTTAGTGTACGTAGGATTTTGCGAGACGTCGTCAGGTGGTGCGTAGTTTGTGGGTGGCGTGGCCATCACAAAAGCAATCATTATCATCATACTATACTTGCCCATAACCCAATTCAATTGGGGTCGGTGCAGCATGTCTTATTTCACAAAAACATTCATTACTGACTCTGGAATTCGTTAAATGAAGTGAATTGAATTTCAACAATTGAAGTTAAGAAATTAAAAGAGTTTATCGTTTCTACAAGACAACTGCTCTTTCGTACCTTTTATTTACTAGCCTTAGTTATTCTGCTTCATTTGCATTTATTTGAGTTCGTTTTTATGCAGTCGAACTGGATTTATCTAGTGCATTGTCGATGAAGGAACGCTGCGTTGTAATAGGGAATACCGGTACGCAAGAAATACAAAACTTTTTTTATTTCTTAAAAATGCCTTTTATTGGCCCTTAAAAATATAGTGGTACATTTGTTTAATTTTCTAATACAACACTTATTTTACAATTTTATATTTTATATAGCGTGTTTTTGGTGAAACGGAACGCAAACTTAAAACGCATCGTCTCTCGATTACGCCGGTAGTCAAGACATCAAATACTATGTGTCAAAGAAACACATATATTTGAAAAAAAACTTAGTTTCACCAAGTATTTATTATAATATTTTCTATTTCAATGTTTATTTGAATAAAGCACATACATTTAGTAAAATTATTATATTAAGAGTAAAAAAATAGATGTAAACAAGGCAGATAAAGGTAAATGACGTCAAATAACATGACATGAATGGTTGCGACAGTCACGAACGTTTGAATCGTCGTAGAAAATTGAGTTAAGAGTTAATATTTTTTTGAGAGACAAGCAGTAGTTGAACATAACTTTTAATTATTTTCTTGGTTGATAGTACTATATTTTATTGATTTAAGTGAAGAATAAATTACATGCATATTCCCTATTGCCTATCACACTAACTCAAATCCCATAAACATCCCATTTGCTTAACGCAGGTTAAGCAAACGAATCATTCAAATATGTGAATCAATAGTTTCAGATGAAAATCCGGATTGTGTCAGAAATATAGGTAACGTAATAATGAGGTACTGACTGTTGTCAGAGGTAGAATACATCTTACCTATAACTGGAGAAAATGTCAAATTAACAGTGCCAGTAGCCAGCATGGCGAGAGCATACGCTCCAGGGAAGTCTTCGTGAGGCACGTGGTTGGAGATCAGCAATGGACTGGCCACGTGGAGCCAAGCTCTCAGGACTCCTAGTGCACCGGTCACAGTGGCCATCCATACGAACTCAGTAATTTGTAGCATTACTGAAAGAAAGTAGTGAAGCTGTTGATATAAATTGAGAAATAAAATTGAATTGACTGAAAAGTCATTAACAAAAACGCTTATTATTCGGAGAGTCGGTCGTCACGTTAAAATGGCAGAAATTATTTTTATTGTTGTACAAGGATCTTATGGGGCTTGGCCGAACTAAGTGCCACCATAATTTTCTAATATTTACAATTCCACAAATCTTTAGTCACAGGCTCCTGTATTTCTTTTAAACGCCAAAGATTCTTCCGTATTTGTTAGGTATCGTGTTTATTTTTTTAACAAATATTCTACCCAATTTTAATAAATAAAGGTCTCTTCTAAAATACTTGGCTCATTTACATAAATAATATTGTCTATGAAATATAGACAGCCAACATTAGACATCAAATAGAAAACTCCGCGTTAAACCTCAAGTAAACAAATGAACCTCAATACCATAATAACAACAGCAAACAAGATAAACTAATGACTGACAAATATTTATTCATACCTAGTCTGATAAGGAAGGTAAGCAGTGTCGCTGCATAGTATAATACTCTTGTGTTGATGTGAAATATACTGCTGATGAGAGCCAAAGCAAATCTTCCACCGACGTCGGCGGCCGCGCAGATTGAAATACACATTGCCACTTCAGTCTGAAAAAGCAATAATGGTCTAATTACGTTCAAGTTTGAAACCCTTCTTATATATTTGTTTAATGCATAATGTACACAGCTATAGGTACACGCTAGGCTTAAAACTAGTGAGTAAATGACCCTTTTAGGAGGTTTTTGAAGAATATTGTGGGATGTAGGGTGGTAAACAATGCGCAATAAGTTATATGAATTGTTTTGAAGCTTTTCACTCATGGGCACTTTCTACCCCTGAATGATTGTTTCCCAGTGGCAGACTTTCAATTAATTGGGACCCGCCGTAGTAACGACTGCGACCAACGTTATTAGGCCGTAACTTCGGATCCATTTTATATCAGCGTTGTAAAAAAGGAGAAGGTTATTTTTGTTGTAATTTATTTCTTCACTGTTGTTTTCATAACGGTGAAAGAAACCTATGTGTCCTACAACAAAATTAATCGAAGGTCATAGCAGTGGCGAAGTTTCTATACAACTCGATTCTTACCGGCTAATTTGGAAAAATGGCACAATCAGTATTCTATACACACAAAATTTACTCACATAACAGATATGTTCTCTGGCGTGCCTCTTACAAAAATTTACCCTTCGCTAGTACTGCATAGTACCAAACCCTGGGTATACCACTGGGCCCGCGTGGATAATTATAATAGCCCATCCCCCTTTACAGACAGAAGGCCTGTCTCCCAGCATGTTAAAGGGCTGATCAAAATTGATTATGCGATGTTTATGAATGAAAATTGAAAGAAAGTCGTTTGTCTCGGTATGGACGTACGAGGAGGGGTGAATTGCATGTGACAAAAAGAGTGATGAATAGGAATTCGATGAATGGAGAGGGACAGGAAGGCCAAAGAAAAAATGGATGGATTGTGTGAGGAATGATAAGAAAGAGAGGAGTAGATGATGTCAAAACGTCTGACAATGGAGATTGGAAGAAGAAAACGTGTTACGCCGACCCCAAGTAGAATGAGACCAGGGGCCTTAGTCTGCTATTGCAATAGTGTCAGAATGGTCTATCATTGATTTAATAAGGCCCCGCGCAGACGAATTACCCTTTGTACGCACGTCAAACGAGTTTCAAACGCGCTTCAATACGCCATGGGCTAGGGGCCTTATTAAATCAATTATAGACCATTCTGACACTATTGCAGTAGCAGACTAAGGCCCAGGGGCTGCAACATGATGATAATGATACGATGTTTATGTAATATGGTGCAGTAGAAAAATTTATTTTATTAGTATTTATAGACTCTTGCTTAAGTTCAAATATTTCAGTCGAAATTAAAAAAAAACTAGCCTTTTGCACGATTCATCGTTCATTCCAAAAAAACCTAACCTTGCGGAAAATATCTATATTTATTGGTGTCTGTGAGTAAGCAAGTTGTTAATGTCACCTCGGTGTACTTTAGTGTTATCTTTATGAGAATATAGGCCTGTGTGAATTACGGCGGTATTATTGTTATGTTACGACTCCTTTATAACAATTTATTGGGTTTATGTAAGGAAATTATTGTTAACTTGGTTTTGTCCGCGACTTCGCATGCTTCTTGTTTAACATTAAACATATCGCACTTGGCAATAATGTAGCTTTCTATTAGTGAATGATTCGAAATCGGACGAGTAGTTTTGAAGATCACGTCGTAAACATCTAAACTTAAAATCTTTAAAAGTTTCTAAACTGTTATGCTCACTAACATTACCATTAACACTAAAAACGCATCGGGAACTCAAAACAAACAGTAAACATGGTAAATATCCTATTTTTAGTTTTAAGAGCGGCCAACCCGTCATACTATTCATACAAACGCTCGTACGTGATTATGCAGTTGTTACACACATAATATCTTTGATTTTTTTGAACTAATAGGTTTTTTGTGCACTTTAACTAGGTTTATATGGTAACAAAAATTAAAAAAATGTAGAAACAAATTCAGTATAAGCCTCCAAAAATTGCTGTTTTGCCAAATTTTAACTGAACTTTGGCCGTTCATAATGTACTCATAAACTGTAAAAGTAAAGAAAATAGCTCGATAGAAACCTTGCACATGCAATGGAGATTTTTAATGACAAATATTTATTTCACACACTTGTAAGACTTATTCAAAAACAAGTATTTCCTGGTACAAGTTTAAGAAATTTTCGAGCACTATTTTTCATTCATGTCATCGCGTTAGGCGATATGACGTCCGCGGGAGATGAGATGTGCGGGGTCGGGGCGGGGTAAGACGGGGAAATTGAAAGAAAATCACCGCTGTGGCTCTGGATGAAACAACAAGCTTTTCGACCATGCTCGCGTTGCCGATAGACGGACCGGGAAGGGCCCTCTTAATGTTCAAATCTTTATTTCGTTTATTCATTTATATACACATTCTTTACATTTTTTTTAAAAAACATTGAAAAAAAAAACATTAAAAAAATAGTAGCCCACCGGTATCGGGAACAGGGTTCAAGCTACCGGCAGTCAGGGCTCCAGAGAGAGGAACCTCCTAACAATACGAGCCGTGTCCAGGACTACCGCTTTCTGAATCAAGCCCTTGATCCAGCTGCCTAACGAGAGCCTCCTCAGGTATTCATCGAGGCTCTTGGCAATTAAGCCATGGGCTGACACGACTATTGGCACAATGATCGCTGAGTCCACATCCCACATGTCGACAAACTCGCGAGCCAAGTCAAAAAATCTTTATTTTATTATTATACTTGAAATTGAAATTGACACCTTATTACCACTAACTTTTCCGATGAAATCGAACGATAATTATTAGGTTGAGTATTTGAATGTCTTTGGTTGAGTGAATGACAAGAACGAAAAAGAATTAGAGAAATGTGACAGTTGACAGGGGAAAATTAATAATTACTAATTTTATTAGTAATATTGATAAAGTGCAAGAAGATGATAAGGATTAATAGAAAAAAAAACAACAATATCAATATCTATTGTACGGGACTTCGTCTGCGAATGAATGCGTATGAAAAATATTAAATATTTTTTATATTTAATGTATTTTTTTTTAATGTAATGTATTTTACGAAAATTACACGAAAAAATGTAATAAATAAATGTATTAATTTTTAGTTTTAATGTGTGTGTCAGCTCCACCGCGGGACTGAAGGTTACTCGTAAATAAAAACTTACAACTCCTCAAATTGTCATTATTTCGTTATTTAGTCATTGGTATACTAAATACTATAGTCAAATCACAATAAAATATGTACGCGAGTGCGCGTTTTTAATTAATTAAAAAAAGAACTAAAATACATTGGGCATTCAGTTAGGTGTCGCTTAGTGTTGGTGAAAATGGGCATTAAGCATTTAGTTAGGTGTCGTTGTGTTTTGGTGAAACAGTGCTTTAGGGATTCAGTAAGGTGTCACTTAGTGTTGGTGAAACGGCCATTGTATTCGGTGTCTGAGAGTTTTTTTTAGTTTGATTTATTATTATTGATGTGAAATTTGCAAGGACCTGTGCATCTAACAGTTTTGCGCCTTGACAGACATACAAAGTTACTTCGCGCTTGTTAATATTAGTAAGGATATGGTAAAGAATGTATAACTTACACTATCATAGCCATATTGAAACAGCAGCATCGGTTGTAAAATGAAGAAAGTGAGATCGGAAAAGTTGACGAAACTCTGTCCGAGGCAGATGTTGCAATATACAGCATCTTTCAAGATCTTGAAGTTGAATATTTCTACAATTTTGTGTCTGTAAAGAAAACAAACATACAGGGTGTAACAGGACTCTTCACGAAGCCGTCAACCAAGCATTGTATACATCAAACTAAGTAACTTTAAGCAAAAATTATTGCTGGGAAACGATTTTTTTTTGGGGTCAATCACGTTTTTCCGTAAATCTCTATGTTACGCACTTAAATCACTGTGCTGATGGATACATTGAATAGTACGGGGGTCGTGGAGGTGTTTTAAGTAAAAATCTTACATTAAAAACTTGTATTTAAAAAAAAAACTTGTGAAAAAGTTGGAACTTTGACCCTCAATATCTCCGTAACTAGAAGGTTCCCAGGTATGGTCAAAAAGAAAAAAATGATTGCAATGACGGGGAAAATAAGTAACTTTCGGCTTCGTTAAGGGTCTTGTTACACCCTGTATAAAAAGATGTAATAAAAATGAGATTGCGTTACTATAACTATTAGCTTGCTTGATCCCACACCTGGGCAAAGGTTATCTCCATGACTTTTAACTCCTCTTTCTAGGGGTGTTACTATAACGTCTTAAAGCAGGAGTAATTCCAGTGTAGGAAAGAGATGGCGCTAGACAACCTGTATAGCTCGGTCTCTTTCCCTCTGGAATTACTTCTGCTTTAAGACGTCATAATAACGCCCCAGGGCTTTAATGTGGCCCCATTGGTCGCTCGTCTACAATAATTTTCGTGACACCAATCTGAATCATGGTACGTATTTTGGCCACTGTTAAGCTTCAATGTTATGGGACGCCAGAACAGAGAAGAGGGGCAGTAGAAATGGGAGGCTGATACCCAACAGTGGGCGATTCCGGGTTGAAATGATGATGATGTTAATTTTAGAATAGGTTTATTTTTATCACAACAAACTTTGCCCATTTGAGTATACAAATGGGAAAATGGGTTATATTTAGGAACGTAGATAAGCGGCTCGGGCGTATACTTTTACTCGTAGTATTTTCAATGTCAAGACAGTATTTAAAACAATGTATTTTGTCTTCAATAGCAATGAAATGAAAAATGCATTTAAAATTGGAAATTACCTGATTTTCTCAAGAACTTTCATGCTACCAGCCGGATTATTTTTCAGCGAATCTTCATTCCGATCTTTAAAACGCAATAAATCCTCACTTTCGTTTCTTTTCCCATTTTCTACATCATCTGTGAATTCGTAACCACGTTCAATTTTATAAACAATTCATTCAAAGAGGAAGACTATAGTTCAAATGAAAAAATACTTGCTGTTCGAATTTTCCTTGGTACTGTGGTATCCATTTTCATCGCGAGCATGCCCGGAAAAGTGTGTAAAGACATTCCAGCAAGAATAAGAAGAGTTCCTCTAAATCCATAAACGGTCATTATTTTCTTCAGCAGTTGAGGATACCACATCAGAATAACTCCTTGAACCGCTTTACAAATGCTCATAACTGTAGTTCTTTTTCTCACAAAGTAATGGTTCAAAGTCGAATAACACACTGGTACCACCATTCCGAAACCAATTCCTTGGAATACTCCGAAAGTGATAGGAAGTTGGTTGGTGTTTGTGATGAATATGGTACTGAATGAACCGGTTGATAGGAGAACAGCTCCAATAATGCCTCCAAATCTTAACGAATATCTTCTTGTTATACTGTTGAGTATTATCCCTGGAAATTAACAAAAGTTATAATATAGGTTAATATTGGTCCTTTAAGCAAAGAGGTTGACACAAAATAGCTAATAAGGCAATCAAAATATACAGGCTGTCGCTTTGCATCCTCTTCAAATTCAAGAAGGTATCTATACTAATGATTCTTGACCCTAATCGATAGTAAAAAGGGTAGGCTTTTCTTATTTTTAACGAAAATCGGTAAGCGTAAACCACCCCCTAGTTTCCATACTGTCCATAATTATTCTGTGGAATAAACTTTTGCGTTTGTGTGTATGACGGCGTGTTTATAGGACTTTTGAACACAGGACAGCCTGTATATTATATACTAAAGTAATTTTAAAGAACGTTTTAATTTAGTTCAGATTGAAATGATAGATCAAAGTGCTGCATTAAATATAGCAGCTTTTAAAATACGAATGAGACCCAAGAATATTACATATACATATAATATAATATTATATTATATTATTATTAAACAGTTTTACGAACTGTCACTAGGCTCGTTCAGGTATGTGTGATGAACAATTTTATAGGCTAACCGTAAGTACCTACTATGACATTTTGATAATCTGAAATTTTTGAATATCAAGTCAAACGAAGGTCATGTTCATCCCCGTCAGCGCAAAAAGAAGGTGAGATACAATTAACTTTAAACAATGTTATTTACCTCCAATGGCCAACATGATTGCAAACACCCCATGTGCAGATGTTAACGATTTGGCAGTCGACTGAGTTTCATTAATAAAATCATTGTAGATTAGTCCGAACGAGTTGACGTGCCCAATACCAGCTATCTGTAAATATTTTACAAAATAATTAGCTTTGCTCCGCGGTTTCATCGCGACGTTTCGTTCCTTCGTTTTGTTTAACTCCCAAGGGTTGAAAGTTATGGCCTGTGGACGGTGAGTAATGGGCTAGCTCGCCGTCCGTCCGTCTTATGACGACAGGCCGTGTCGAGGCCGCGTTCTTGTTCCACGCGCGTCTCAAAGAGATATCAGTGAGGAAGGGGTCCGAAAGGGCCGATCCCTGCCAGGGTTGCGGGACTGTTCGAAAGAGATATCGCGGCCCTGGAACACAACGGGCAAAAGAAGGAACATGGATCAGTTTTAGTGAGTACAAGTCTGACACTCCCTTCCGCTCCGCCCAGAGGGGGAGGAGTCATTTGATGACTTCAAATCCCAAAAAAAAGGGTTTAAAATATTAAATAACACAAATTCTTTTTCAGGAATAGGGCTATCAAATGCGAAAATATTGATTAAAATCTGACGGGTAGTTTCAGAGATTAGAAAAGACTTCAGCTTCACTAAATATACTAGTGGAAATGTCTGTAGATGGACAAACTACGATAGGAACTGTTAGAGATAAATTAGCTACCCATTCTGCCATACCATAATCCGTTATTTCACACCTGGATGAATCACAACCGAACAGCGATCAAGATTAGGAAGACGATTCAAATCATTTAACCCAATTTTGAGAGCATTGTTTTGCAGAAAATCCCAGTTACACTTTGGCAAACTTGGATCCTACTGATTTATTTATTTATTTAAACTTCATGTACAATAGTGGTACATAGGCGGACTTAATGCCATTAGGCATTCTCTACCAGTCAACCTTTGGGTTCAATGAGAAAACGCTGTGGTAGGGTACAAAATAACTATCTAAAAAATATATATATATAAGTACTTATAGTGATACTAATACACATAATACATACAAGATAAACTAATAAATATTATAACAAATACCAAAATATAAAACGAAAAAAAAACCTAATAATAATTACCGTGACTCGACTTCAAATTGAGAAATTGATTGATTGATTATAAGATTTGTAAGCAGAGTTAAAACACATCTTCGCCACTGCTATTCAATATTGTATTAATATAATTAAACAGAGTCAACATCAGTTAAAATTATTTAGATAGAACTGTTGGATTCAATTTCACAATTTAATTACAATATTGGGAAATGAGCGTTTCCTTTGTTCCTTTGTTTTATTTAGAGAACAAAATTCAATTAATGGAATACTGTTTCATTAATTGGTCTGCCTCTGAAACTGTAGCGTGGTGGTTTCATATGACAATAAAATGACGGGGTAGAAGCGTTGCACCGAAATCCCCACAAAGGATTTACATCAGAACCAACGTTGTGTAATTCTAAACGGTAATGAAACGTATACGTTCGTTGTGATATTATGATGAAGTGCTGTGAATAAGCCTTTTACTAGCAGAGTTTACAATTCAGTTTGTATGAGAGTAATAATCATTTTGATATTACCTACATTTATATCTATGTGGACTGCCTCGTTGGTCTAGTGGTCGCAAGTGCGACTGCTGAGTATGAGGTCCTGGGTTCGATTCCCGGGTCGAGCAAAGTGTTATTGGGTTTTTCCATCAGGAATTTCTCAGTAGCAGCCATGGAGTTCTTGATGTCCGGTTGATGGCAATAGGCTCGCACCATATTATACACATAACTGGCGAAATGTGGGCTTACTAATGGGTACACCTCCGAAAGTCGAGTTATGTCTATTTGTAATTTATCTTCTTCTTATTTGTTACTAGCTGTTGCCCGCGGCTTCGCTCGCGTTTTGGTTGGAACTGTAAATATAGCCTATGGCATTTGGGCATACCTAGCCATACCTACCATTTGGGTAGCTACCTATTAGTGAAATAATTTTCAAAATTGGTTCAGTAGGTCTAGAGATTACCCCCTACAACCTCACAAACTCGCAAACTTTACCTCTTTATAATATTAGTATGGATAAAATGAAAATGGAAAACTTTGACTAATTTCACAATTAAATCCTATGTATTTTTTTTGCGAATTGTTGAAATCTAATCTATTGCTCACATTATAGTCATCAAAAATTGTCTCTTACTGTTCTCAATCACCTCAATGCTCCTTAATAAGTCGATTTTCATGGGATTAATTATGAACAAATAAATTATAGCCATTTCAGTTATAAGTTGTGATTTTCCAGCCTATTACTCGGAAGCCATTGTAAATTTGTGAGCCATTTCTTCCAGTGACTCGGACAAATTGCGCGGAAAAATTAGTTTATACTTTAATTGACTTTGAGATTGCGAGAACGACGCCATTTTGTTTTTGAAGACTTTTTAACGGTTGTTATAATGTTATCGTTCCTTTACTGTTTTCTTTAGATATATTTATATTGTATGCACTGAAATCTTAATAATAAGGCAATTATTAAGATTTCTGTGATTGTTTGAGAACACGAGGTCGGTATTTGAAGTTTACAGGTGGCAAATACAGGTAGTTCTTCAGCAAATAGTTTTACGACGACGCAGTTTATTTTATACTAGGGTAGTAAGTACAAAACGTATAACATTGAGCATATATGGGTTAGGGGCGAAATAGAGCGAGGTCTTACAAAAATAAAACTTTTTTTTTTTTTTAATTTATCCAATTTTATGGCACTATTTGGTTAACCTTGTCTATAGAAAGAAACCTTATAGTTTATGAGAAGCATGGTCGTATAACACACCGTTTCCGAGAACTAAGCTTTCCAATATATTTTAATTTGTTGAAAAACCAAACAGGGCCTTAAAGGCACAGTCATTACGTTTTTATTTTTACTGTAATGAACCAATGATATTGCAGTATTGGATGGACCTTGTCCATACAAACCATTTAGGGTTTGAGAAGCATGGTTGTACGATGCATCGTTGCCGAGTTAGGAGCCTTCGATTTTTTATTTAAAACGATCTCTTTCCAAAATGAATGAAAAGGTGCTCTAGTCAAAAACCATGAGATTATTTAAAAAAAAAACGATTACAATCACATTAATCATATTATAATTAACACATACAAACTGCAATCAGTGTTTACCATATTAGATGTATCGATTATCTAAGCAACTATGAGAGCCAGGATATTGGAACCCGATACATGAATGTAAAGGCTAGTGATGCTCGAACAGATCTGATACTTTACAATATCGATACAACTGGATGCGATAGTAAAATATTTTGGATCGATACAAGATTACCGGTATCGGAATCAATGGATCGTATCGCGCCACATTGTCCAATTTTGCATGATCAACCAATGAAAAAGAATACAAAAAAAAATTGCCTAGACTTAGGGATTAATGAGTAGGTACACACGGCAACTAATCAAACAATACATAACCAGTTTATGCGGATCTCTCATTGTACAGTCACTGACACCAATGTGTATATACTTTCTTAAATTTAACAGCAATTTTCGCGAGCAGTAACGATTGTAACTTGGAGATAGGATCTTTTTCACAAAATATGAGTTCCAGAATATTTTGTTCGTAACAAGATGAAATTTTAATCGGAACAGTGTAGGAGAAAAACACTTTTAAAAGTTGTTAAGTGTTGACATATTGGTGCTCGTGACTGTACGGGCAATCTATACATAATAATAATAATAATATATCATTTATTTCAGGTTACAAAGACCCATAACATAAATACCTTAAAAACTATCATACATATATATAAAAACCAGAAAATATAACTATTGTACACGAAGTGACGGCGTCGTGTTGCGCTGCGTGGTGTCACGTAGCCTTCCGCGGGAACGTCGATACCATGACACCCTTCGGCCAAAACTCTTCCTTGAGGAAGGTCTCAATATGATGAGTCGGAACTCGCACCACGAACGACTTGAAATTCGTGTTATGGCGCGACTCCAACTGCTCAACCCTCAAGGTCCAGCTGGTCTTCGACCAGACATACTCCACGATCTCCTCAACCTTCGTGGTGTGATGTAGCCGGGATACATAAAGCTGCGTCGTTGGTATTGCCGGACGCAGCCCATTGGGTCGTGCCAGTGCGGTCCCGCACTGGTTCCGACTAGGGGGCTTCTTCCTCTTCTTCCTCTCCACCTTCACGAAGCCCTCCTTGTCACACGTGCCCGTAGCTGGACCTTGCTGTTTCGAACTCCTGTTGGCAGGTTCACAGCAGCTCTTCTTACATAGCGAGACCATATTGTACTGGAAATGATGCTTGATGTGTCGCCGTGTGTACGGTACGAGACTTATGAGTACATCGAAACAAATGCAATTATCTTGCATCTCTATAAATATTCAAGACCAACAAAGGTATATGTTTCCTTGCTATCGATGTAAATACAAAATAAACAAGTTGAAGTAATAGCAGGAGATAATACTAGCATTGGTTTTTACTTGTTTGGGGAAATAAAGATTGCGTTGTAAAAGAAAATACTTAATATAAAGGGTGTAACAAGTCTCCTCGTCATTGCCATTTTTTTTTTTGTTCTAGACCATACCTTATTTTTTTTTAATACTGGTTTTTAATGCCATAACTTTACTTTAAACGCCTCTGCGATTCCCGTACTAATCAATCCACCCATCAGCACAATGTCTTGGGCGCGTTACATTGACTTAGGACTCCATACCGTTTTACCGTAAAAAGTGATGTCTCGCCCAAAAAAAAAGTCGTTTCCCAGCAATATTGTTTGCGTAAAATTACTTAGTTTTATGTACATAATGCTTTTTTTTTTTTACCGGTGGGAAATCATCAAATAACCCCTCCCGCTCTGGGCTGAGCAGGAGGGAGTGTCAGACTTTTACTGACTAAAACCCATCCATGTTCCTTCCTTTGCCCTTTGAGTTCCAGGGCCGCGGTATCTCTTTCGAACAGTCCCGCAACCCTGGCAGGCGTCGGTCCTTACGGACCCCTTCCTGTTTGCTGACTCTCTTTGAGGCGCGCGTGAAACACGAACGCGTCGTCGACACGGCCTGTCGTCATAAGACGGACGGACGGCAAGCTAGCCCATAGCTCACCGTCCACAGGCCCGCGCCTACGGTGGCCGGGGGCCACCACGTGGCCCCCGACGCCCGGTGCGTCATGTACATAATGCTTGGTTGACGGCTTGTTACACCTTGTATACCGCAATGTGTTTTTGTAGTTTTGGGTTGGAAGAAACTAACACAAACGAAGATACCTACATAAGATAATGTTCTTGTGAGGAAAGTAAGGGTTTTTAGTTAGAGAAAGCAAGATTTTCAAAAGACAAAGTAATACAAACAAAATTAGGGCAACTTTTGAAAAAGCAGTCATATTTTAGCTGGATCGAAAGTGGTGGACGTCATGGACAGAGCCTGCTGCTCAACAGTGACGATGCAGGTTAACAGTAAGTAAAATTCAATAGATTTGACGGTGCAGGTAGTAACCAATGCCAATCCAAAGAAATATAAAACCACTTCCTTAGATCAATGTGACTGCTCTTTCGAGACCACAGACCATTATGTAATTATTTCTAGATTGAACACAAGGACATACAAGAACGGAAGGCCGGTGACATTGGGGAAATCATAGGTTAGTTGCAATCAAATAGAACTAAGTGGCATTGGTATGGAGATGACTTATATAGAATAGACTGGGGTTAAGTATAGCTTTATAGGATATTGCACATAATGTTATCAAGGTCAAAATTGCGTCAAAGAAGCTAGCATTTCAAGGAATACATCCAATTAGCAATAACACTGCAGTTAAATTATAAACTTTACCAACAATAAAATAAGCCACTTATCAAGATAGATAGCCAGCTAACAAAAAAAACATCATTTATTTTTGAATAACGAACACAGTGAATAAGTATCTAAAATTCAAGAAAATTAGGGAATACTAACTTCTGAAGTATATTTTCCATGCTCAACAGAATCATGGCCCCAGACGAAACACTCTCACCGAATGTGAAACCACTTGTATAAATAGATAGAACAAATATAGCTCTTTTGTGGCGTCAATAACCTTATAATTTATTTGAGTAATATAGTTGTTTATAAACAATAACATCCCAATTTCGTTTTTGTAACAAAAGCGTGAATCATTCTGAGACGACCTTTAGATATAATTACAATTCAACAAAACAAAACAACTGGCAATGTAGACAAAACAATAATTCTCGTGCCACTTTATAAAATAAAACAAAACTCACAAAGGTTATGATAGTTCCGAAGCCGACAGCATAGCCCCAGCTATTTCTGTCAGCCTTCTCCATAATGGTGTCCAAGGATTCTTCTTTCTTAACTATTTCTGGGTCATTCTGCTCCTTAAGTTCTTTTGTTTCATCCATTGTGCTGAACCACTTTTTCACTGACTGTGTCTTTGAATAGCGTCGCAAGTGTACTGGGTGTGGGCCGGACGCGACTGATAAACAGCTGTCATGGGCTGCCTTAGGGCTCGAACACATGCTCTGTTTTTTGTAATTCGACGTTTGACAGCTGATTGTAATAGTGTGGTGCACATTGTGCGTTACGACTTTTTGGTCGTGCATTTTCATTTTAAAAGAGTTTAGTGCTTTTCTTTGCGTGGTTTATTTTTGTTGAGCATTTCGAATGAGTTCCAAAATTGAAGCTCGTTTCAAGATAATAATTAACCTCCTTATTGTATTTCGATCCAAAAATAGTAACTAGACTATTATAATTTTAATAGAACAGGCATTTTCATTCTGATGTTCAAACAATCAATTATTGGCGTAGGAATCCTATTTTCATTTCAGAAGCATAAATCTCGATATTATCGGAATGGTTTCAGATTTGAAAAATAATTACATCTCGGTTTGATTTGAATTTATTTTCAAAGGTTTCAAAGCCTAGAGAGACGAGATTACTTAAATATTTTTATGATAAAATTCTTTATTTAGATTCACTTTGTGTTTTTCTTTACGCATTCATCTTCTAGTTATCTCAGGTCTACCGAGAAAGTTACTTTTCAAAAAAGAAAATAGGTACTTATGAATGCGTAATTTCTTGCATGTGCTAGAATTGCATGCTAGAAAAGTAAAAAGCCCTCGAAAAGGACATAAAAAATGTTTGACACCAAACATTGGTTGTGCGGATTCATACGGATTGGTATATATAAACTCATAGGATTAGATTATTGTTTTCGTAATGGCTAAATTCTTTAAATTAGATTATCAATCAGATTGTATTTTTATTGGCTCGTTGCATTTCCTATTCCCATACTTCTCCCGCACATGCCCATCGCCTTCGTACGAGCAAGAAGGAATATGCGACGCCAGCGCGATCTAATTTGGGTCTGGCGTACCAATCATCAATGGTTGACCGACGCGCCTCGAACCATACGTGCTCCCAAAAAAGAAATCTAACTTAGTGAAAATTTGTTTGTTTTCGTGGTGTTTAACGCTCAAGGAGACTGTAAGGTGTGCACGTGCACGTTCTAACGCATTGTTCTTTTCCAAAGTATATCTTCACCGTGCGTGTTCATACATTATTTTTGCAACGAATCAATTTTCAAAAATCGTTCGCAATTATTTCGCTTAATCTTCCCTTATTCTCCCACTGCTGGGTAAGGCCTTTAAATATAAATACTTTATTAAAATTATTGCGACTTTTTTTCTCAATATTTCCCCGACTAGTCGCATAGTGAGTGCTGTACCTACAACAACACATGCATGCACACCGCTCCTTGTTCGTTACGTTGATAAATATTTCTTTGTTCTCTTATTCACTTGTACACATCAGAATTTGTTATACACATGTAAAGATAACGTTTATTACTCTATAAATATATGGCTTAGTGCAGGGGTTCCCAAACATTTTCGGTTCGCGGCGCACTTACAAGTTTAGTATTTATTCTTGGCGCCCTAGCTAGTCGAAATAGGGTACACGGTACTAAGTTGATAGGCACAAAAATTAAAACATCCACGATATGAAGATGAGTTTTTACTAAATAATTATTTTGACACTTAAGAATAATCAAATCAAATCGGAACGTGAACTTTGTATTAAGGCTACTATCGCAAGAGATTTCAGTTAGACTCTCTTCTTGCGAAATGAATTCTGGTGGATCTTTTGTATCGAAAATCTTGGATCCACCCAAATTTTCGACAACAACTTCGGCATAGTAGATACCTATTTCGAAAATCATTCAGTGAGTTTCGAAAGGTGTTCTTTGAAAAAGAGACATCAAGTCTTGTGACACAACAAGTTCTTTAGATTTATAAACTAAAAACCTTGTTGTCTCATTTACAACACTGTCCGCGTTGTTAAATTTAGTTCCCGAGGATAGCAAATAGGAATTTATAGGAACGCCTCACGGCAGCGCCCCTCTTTACTCTCTACGGCGCAACAAGGTCCCGCAGCGCACATTTTGGAACCCCTGGCTTAGTGGGTGGTGTGCATATATCTATTTCGGTATACATAATTTTATTGTAGGTTATAATTACGCAGTAGGGAGGCGTATCTTGTTTTATTTTTATTTGGTCTGTGATATAGTGTTTAAAGCCCTATTTACGACATCTAACGAAACGACTTCCTTCTTCCTAATTTTAATATAATGTACAATCTAAGAATATACTGACAGGAGGGGGCACGGGAAAAGAGCACATGCTTTGCATTGGGGAAGGCCTTCGCTCAGCAGCCTGTACTGTCCAGTACAGGACTAATAAAAAATAAAAAATACTTAAAAACGTATTTTCAAAGAAAAAGTATATATATAACAATAATACAAATACTCTTTTTTAACAGGTTTTTTTTTTATGTATAAAATAAGAGAAAATAATGATAAATAAATATATAAATACATTACATTGTTATGAGGTTCCTCTCTTAACAGCCCTGACCACCGTGCACCGGTTAGCAATGCTGGTACCCTAGGTAGCTTGGACCCTGTTACCAATGCTGGTGGGCTACTATTTTTTATAGGTATTAAAGAGGTTTTTTTTTTGTTATTGAGATTATAATATTTACAAATGTAATTAATATGGTTGATGAATGAATAAAGGATATAAATACAATATAATAAATTCTTTTCTCGTTTCTTTTGTGTTCTACGCGGTCCCTGTCGTAACACGCAAGTCGCTTGAACGCGCAGCTCGTGGCAAAGTGTTAAGAGTACTCTGTACTAAAAGTGTTACCCACGATTTGATAAAACTTTAAGCATCGTATCTGTCTCGCGAATCATCATTAGGTATAACGCTTTTTAGTCACATGCTTAAACAGATCCGTCCAATTTACAGGTATTTTCCTTATTGACGTTTATTATTATCTTCTCAACTGACAGACATTCTTTATTGTATTTATGAGAAATTCTAAAAAAATAACACAGCATGTCTTTTGCCGAACATGCAATCTTCATGGCTTTGACTGATAAGTGATAACCCAACCGTCGTGTGATATCTGCTTAATTATTACGCAATCTTATCCATATTGCCAACGGTAATGAATTAACTGTTGCCAATGGATTAACATCTTAGTGATTTTTTATTAAGAAATTAGAGTAGGTACGTTAATGGATTCCGGCAACCGGTGTCAACCCGACCCCAAAATCATCAAAAAAGTCTTCTACATGGTATAAGTACTCATCATCTGCATCAGCTATTGCAGTATTTTTAACCGATTTGTAAAAATCGGTTCTCATTTTTTTTAAATGTTTTTTACCTCATAGCTCCGTGAGTACTGCTACGATTTATGTGTTTTTTTTTTTAGTTGGGTTTAGAAAGCTCGCTCGATGGTCACATACATTGCTTCGGAACTTCATGAGTTATCTTCTATAATAATATATAGTGGGCAAACTCTTTGAAAGAGTCATTGCCAACCGCCTCGCCGGGCACCTGGCGGGGATGGGGCCGGATCTTGCGGAACACCAGTTTAGTTTCCGCAGGGGCGCTCGACGGTGGACGCCATTATGCGCGTGAGAGCCCTTACGACGGGGGATGCGGTGTCCCGGGGTGGGGTTGTCTTGGCGGTGTCTCTCGACATCGCCAACGCCTTCAACTCCATGCCCTGGAGCTGCATTAGGGAGGCACTCCGGTATCACCGGGTGCCGACCTACCTTCGTCGTGTGGTCGGAGACTACCTGACGGTACGTCATCTACCCTGATTGCAGCGGAGAGTGGAACCGGCGAGAGATGTCATGCAGTGTTCCGCAGGGATCGGTTCTAGGGCCGCCCTTGTGGAACATCGGTTACGACTGGGTGCTGCGCGCCGACCTCCCTGACGGCGTCAGCGTAGTTTGCTACGCCGACGACACGCTGGTGCTGGCGCAATGAGGTCGCATGAGGCGGCGGCCGAGCTGATGACACGCGGGGTTGCGATAGTCGTGGAGAGGATCCGGCAATTGGGTCTCGAGGTGGCATTGCACAAGTCCGAGGCCATGTGCTTTCATGGGTCTCGGAATGCGCCACCGTCGGGATCCATGCTGACGGTAGGAGGGATTCCCATCGGCGTCGAGCCGACGTTGAAGTCGGCTCTTGCCCAACCTGGGGGGTTCAAACGCCTCCTTTCGGAGGCTCTACGCGGGGGTCGTGCGGTCCATGGCCCTTTACGGGGTCCCGGTGTGGGCGCGTTCTTTGAGGCGGCGAGCCGCCCACTATCTGAACGGATTTGGGGCGCCAAAGGGTGATAGCCGTAAGGCTGATCCGGGGGTACCGCAAGATCTCCGGCGAGGCGCGAGCCTCCTTGCCGGATTGCCGCCATGGGATCTGGAGGCGATAGTCCTCGCGCGCCTGCATGAGTGGCGCGTGGAGGCACTAGGGGGGAAACTCCGCTGCCGCGGCAAATTGTCGCTCAGCGGACAGACTTCCGGTGTGATCTCATGGCGACATGGAAAGAGCAACTGTCGCAACCCAGTGCAGGGCACGCCACAATAGTGGCGGTAAGTCCCCTCTTTGAGGAGTGGCTAGAGAGGCGCCACGGCGCCCTCACCTTCCGCCTGACGCAGGTCCTCACCGGACATGGTTGTTTCGGGAGGTTCCTGCACCTAATCGGGTGGAAGGAAACACCCGGGTGTCACCATTGCGAGGATCGACCGGAGGACACGGTGGAGCACACTGTGCAGGTCTGCTCCGCTTCGGCGGAGCACCGCCTTGTCCTCTTAGCGGCAATCGGCGGCGGCGACCTCTCGCGTCCGGCCCTGGTTAAATCCATGGTCCAGAGCGAGTGGGGAAGGGACGCCGTCACCTCCTTCTGCGAAACAGTCATGCTAGCGAAGGTGGTGGCGGGACGTGACAGGGAGAGAGCCTCATGTCTCAGCCGCCGCGGGAGACGCCCTGGGCGTCGGGGGCCACGTGGTGGCTCCCGGCCACCGTAGGCGCGGGCCTGTGGACGGTGAGTAATGGGCTTACTCGCCGTCCATCCGTCTTATGACGACAGGCCGTGTCGACGGCGCGTTCGTGTTCCACGCGCGCCTCAAAGAGAGTCAGCAAACAGGAAGGGGTCCCAAAGGACCGATACGTGCCAAGGTTGCGAGACTGTTCTAAAGAGATACCACGGCCCTGGACCACAAAGGGCAAAGGAAGGAACATGGATGGGTTTTAGTCAGTAAAAGTCTGACACTCCCTCCTGCTCAGCCCAGAGCGGGAGGGGTTATTTGATGATTTCCCATCCGAAAAAAAAAAATAGGTACTCCTTAGTTGATAGATTTCAAGATTTGATTTGACTTATCGAACTTTCCGAAGCATAGAGAGGTACTTAGGTATTATCAATGTTCATCGGTAGGTACTATTATAAATAATAAAAATAATTATTAAAAAACAGATTGGCATTGTAAAAATGTCTATTTCATTAAATCAACAGTTTTACATTTTATCACACTTATTCAGAAAACCATAATTCAATTCCATTCACAGGATTATTCATCATTTAACACACCCTTATTTTTGTAGAATAAACCTTTTACAACTATAATAAAGTCTATTTAATAAAATACCATTTCAAAAATGTATTATACACTAAGTAACTTGTACAGTCAGCATAATGAACTGTTTTATATGTAGGAATGATTAGAACACTTAATATAATTATCCTTAATCTTTATTGGCAGTGTACGGACATAATTCGTTGCATTACTTAGACACTATGTATAAATATAACACTCTTAGTGGTGGCCTTTTTACCCAAAGTCTTAAAATATGGCAAGAATTTGGCAGCTTTGTATTAACTAAACTTATATTCTAAGTTAATAAAATACTTAACTTTGCGATTCGTATGGCCATACTCATTTTGACTTTCAAAATCATTACACAAATAGCACAAAAATATTGTACTTAAAATTCGAGTTTCCATAATAAATCAAATTATTTACAAAATCACAACTGCATTCACTTTAAGCGACAACAATATGAGCAAATCTTTGATCAATCAACTAAAAACTAGACTTACAAAATAGTAACATTAAAAATCTCAAAATCTCAATAATATCTAAAATACTTCAATGAGGGCTATATCGTTTTTGATCTCACCGGATAGCGCCTCTGGCGAGTAAGGTCCTGTCATTTATTCTATTTTATACTTTATAGTACCAATAACTTCATAAAAAGTTTATTTTATTATGTATAACAACATAGTTTAAAGTTCAGATACATATTTAAAATATTGTCCCTAAAATATTAGTCAGTAATGATGACTCAATCTTGACAACAATCGCAATTAATGGTAAACATACGTGTTAAAAAAGCACTCTATGACATCTGACATTTCTGAAGACCACAGACGTACTCTACACAAACGCCTCTAGCGGCGAATTCATGCGCAATAGCCCTCATTAGAGATGCTCCACAGGACCTAAGGCTAGTCAGTCAATTTGAAATAAGAATCGACTAAAGTATCCTGTCAAAGGGACATCTCTAAATCACGGTGGGAGTTTCAAATTCTTTTATAAAAAGAACGAACTCGTGTTATTACTAGCGCTTATAGCTTGAAGATTCATGTCAGAAGGGCTTTGGCAGAGTTCTTGTTCTTCCTGTATTTGACTATGGCTTCAGTTGCCCAAGGTACTACGCAGAATAGGTTGCATGCTGTCATCATGTTGAATGCTATGGCGTAACTGCCTGTGTAGTCTCGGACGAAGCCTGGAAAAGGAAAATATATATAAATTTATTGAGTACACAAATGTTTTGGGGCGGCTTTTGCACCCAGCCAACCTTTCAGTGAAGCAAAGACGAACTGTGGTACTACCTACTTAAATAAACTTTTACTATTCAGGTTTTCAATTGAATTCAGAGTTATTATTCGGGGCCAAGCTAACCTAATCGGTTTTGTAAAACCTGCAATGATTAGGAAACTCCTTGGCAGCCGCGGTGAACATTGTCAACACTTCCGATACAACAATCATGCGTGTCACCGATAATACGCGCTACGACTCAAATTGCTAAAAAAGATAAAACCTAAAGCATTAATTTAACCTTTTCTTCGAGAGTCTATATTTTGTAAATCAAAACAATCCGTCGGTCGAAAATAATCAAAAGGAAATCGCAAATTGAATCACAATAATACATATGTACACATCTGTCTATCCTTTAGATTACAGGCGTGATTTTATGTTACGTAAAGAGAAAAAAATCATATTACAGAGTACCGCAGCAAAAAGTAATATGGAACCACCGCGTGAATTTTTACCAAATGAAAAAAGAATCTCTGAAATCGGACTAGTAATCACGGAGAACATACAAAAAAAAAACGATGTTGGTGGAATATATACCCTCTAACTTAACCCCTCTAAAAGAGGAGGTCCTCTTTTAGAAGTCGGTTAAAAAGTAACCTTTTGTTTTAAACCCTATTTGTCAATCAAAACATTTAATTAACCGTAATCAGAATCGTAAATTGAATAGCAGTTACATCACGTATACGTTACACATAGTATGGCCAACACAAAGCAAACCCAGGAAAAACATCATTCAATTCCAGCTAGTAATTCACATCAAAGCCTGTTCGATGGATTCATCAAACTAGGTCCCAGAACCCTTTGTTCCTGTAACGAGGCTTTAAACCGAATTATTCCAAGTAATTCAACTGAAATTACTGCAATAATGCTATGACGCCAAATTCAATTGTTCATAGTATTGAATTTTCGGTTGAAACGTCACATAGATACATATTGAAACGTCTATCCTAATCGACTAGGTCGAGATTGCACAATCTGGATTGTGATTTCAAATCCTAGTTTGTACTAAATGTGACAGTTTCAGTGCATATTATGTACTTTCAAAGTTTATCTTAGACATAACTACCATCGGTAATGGAAAATATCTTGAAAAATCCTTGACTAATTCACCTTTAGCATGGTGGTTATCAATGCTCATCATGCCTTCTCTGTATGAAGAGAATTTGGCCCGCAGTGGTACAGGAATATGTTGGTATACATTTTAGATATGGCCGGTAAGAGTATGACGTCAAATGAATGTGTTCCCAACTTCCAAGTTTTGACTTTTCGTTTCAAACGTCGTGTAGACACGAATTGAAGCAACAGAAATGACGCTCCATTCACAACCTTGGATGATACGAGTTGCGTAAAAGGAAACGTCTTGTTTTGTTACAGTAAATATCGTCATTCCGCAAATCGCATTGCGGTGGTTCAAAACAATTCCTTTCATTATTTTTTTCTGCAGTCGCAGTCATAAGGCCCGTACTCCACTAAAGCGGAAACAAGACTATAGGAGAGGAGATATGTTGTAAAGCACCAATAGAATTTCGTTGTTTATACTTTTCATCTCCTCTAGCTTTAGTCGAAACAATTGAGCAGGGAGGAGAGATGTCTCATATTTTTTTAAGCCAAGCAAGTAACAGCGGAGACGAGTAGAAACGTGAGCGGAATACGGTGAGCGGCGTGCGTTGGTCGCTAAACTGGACGTGAGTAGCCGGTAAACACATCTCTACTCCGGTCTAGCCAGTACACATCTCCGTACAGCTTCGGTGGATACACCCTAGCTTCTAAGCATCTCCGCTTCGTACATCTCCGCACGTCGCCGCTTCGGTGGAGTCCGGGCCTACGGCTTCCTCTCCATTGAAGCGGAGCTAGGCTGCGGAGCAGAGAAACGGAGACATTTCAACCAATAGGATTGCATAAAATCTCCGCTCAGCTCCAGTATGCAATCCTATTGGTTAATATTTCTCCGTTCCGCAGCCTCGCTCCGCTACAGTGGAGAGGCAGCCTAAGAGCGTTTTCAGATTATCCGATCCGATATCGGTATTGGACACTGATACGATATCGGGGCAAGTAAAATGTATGAAACATGTGCCTGTCTTTCACATTATCCGCTCCGATATCGGATCCGACACCGATACGTTGACGGCACTACCGGACGCCCGTGGGCTGTCGGACGATAAACTTTATATGTGTGCTATACGTGTGTCTAAATTGTCTCTGTGTGTGCAGCGCCCGATGTGCGGCGATCATTTTGCTTGTTGACTAGCTTGTTTGTCATCTTGGCGTCTCAAAATTAACAGATAGGGCAAACAAAGTTTTCTATAATAGTCTGCCATGATGACCTGGCTGTACTAAGAAACAGGCCGTATCGGAACGATTTTGTCGAAAATATGTGAAAACAGCACATGGTGTCGGCTATTCAGATATCGGCTATTGGGGTCCTACACCGATATCGGATCGGATAATCTGAAAACGCTCTAAGACGTGTGTTGCTTGAGCGACATGCGTTTAGCTCTTGGCCATGAAGTCCATTCTATCACCCTATGTATTATCTTTACTTTTTATACCGGTAATTTATTTGGTATACATATTATGTTACTGGCAATCTATATAATCCGGTATTCTATAGAATAACTAGGCATTCTGTAAAATGTCTAAAATGTTCAGGCATGGTATGAAATAAAATTTATTCCATGCAGAACGTTCAGTCGGCAATGTGTTGAATACGCGGTCAGCGGGATGGAGGGAGTGACATGCAATTCTATGCAATCAACATGGATGTGGCCTAGAATGCCCAGACAATGCACAAATTGACTAGGCAGTGTTTATAATAATAAACGATACATATAATATTTGATATCTTGCCTAGACGATGTCCGTAATGTATAGAATAACTAGGTATTTTATACAGCGTGTACCAGAAAGATGTGGTCATATTTCAGGATGAGATTCAGACCATCAAACCGTACAACTTTTTCGACCACCACAATCATAATCGCGACAAAAAATCAAAATCAGCTGCCCTGTACATACATTGCTTTAGTATTTACGATAAGTTGGAAATAAATAAATAATACCGAACAGTAACTGTGATTTTTCTTAGTAGTTCTCCTGAGTGCTAACTGTACTTGCGGAACAAAAAGTTTACCAAATGGGACTCAATGTATGAAGATCAAAATAGTTACGAAATGGGACTTTTGTGATACTATTTTGTTTAGTTGTCGAAATTGGAAAGTTACGAGATTGGCCGGGGCCCACTTCAATACCTACTCGACCCAAATGCAGCTAATTTTTTTTGACATTATGGTGGTGGTTTCATGGAAAAAATTGTTCAGTTTTATGGTCTGAATGACAACCTGAAATATGACCACACCTTTCTGGTACACGCGGTAGTTAAACTAAATTATATGCTTAATAGATGCTTTTCCGTTATCATACATAATAAGGAGTAGGTATTCTATCTATCCATGACGTCAAACTAACGTGTTACCAGTATTGAATATTCGGTTGAAACGTTGGATAGACACAAATTGAACCGACAAGCATAATAGGGACATGCACGTCAGCGGATGTGAGCGTTATTGATTAAACAGGATTGCGGAATCGTGTTGAGTAGTAAGCAAATGTGTTTAATGTCATACTGGTTGGTATTTAAAGAGTTGAATTGAGGCATTGCACTGCCGCACACTGGTCCCAAATTAAAAAAAAGTGGACATTGATAGTAGACCGCTGATATTTTTTTTTATTGTTGATACAATGATAACAGATAAGGCAAAAAAATATTATTGTCCTACTTCAAATACTTTTCTGTAAAAAAAATATTTCTTTTTTTTTTGTATAGGAGCGATTACATTTTACTCAATTTCTCAAAAACTTTAAGCGATGTCGAGATGGCAATCACATATGTTAGAAAACTAATAATTCTGAGTATTTGGCTCGAAGAAACTTATTGCTTATCTCTGCGTACTTTCGAGATAATAGTGACAGAAAATAACATTTTTTTTTCATGTTAATTTTTTGCTTTTTTTTAATCATAGCCTTACTTTAGCACATAATTATAATGTATGCGTAATGTCAAATAAGTAAAAAGAGACTTCTCTGTAAAAGAGGTTATGGGGGCTCACTAATGACTGAAAAGCTATGACCTTTCTGAAGGAGTACTTTCATCAGTTCTAAAAAACAACCAAAATGAAGACAAATAAAGCTGCAAACATAAAGTTGAATATGTTCACAAACGATTCTGAAAAAATATTATGGTGAAAGATTAATATTTGGGTCAATATTCTCTTGAGAAATCTCTATTTCCTCGTTTTCCAACGAAAGCAATTCATTGTTCAAGATCAAAGCACTAGCCTCTGGAAACAACTGTTTATGTAAACGAGCAAACTTTGGTTTGATATGGCTGATGTAAGGATCTGAGCTAATTAGAAAGCTGTGGATAATGTCTAAATTAGTCTGAACTCTACCGATTTTTCTTGTATGTGCCATTCTAACATTCCGGAAATCTTTATTCCTCGCTTCGGAAGCTTCTTCGGAAAGCATGCCTATCGGAATAAAGGAGAAATTTTCACAAATATCAGCACCGTGTATCAACAATTTATGGACACTTGAAGGCATGTAATACCATGGATATAAGTTTACATATAGCATTGCTGTTTCTTTACAATATTCCCTAAACAAGTTGGTATTAATAAGTTGACCAGATGAAATTGTTTGTAAAATGACTGCAAATCTCTTGATTAAATCAGGGTGGATACCCGTTATTTCAGCAGATACTTCATAATTTTCAAAAAACCTTCTTGCCGTGTTACCGTCATTGGTTGTACCAAATCCCTGTTTTACTATGTCAATTAACAAACCAGTTCTTTCCCGGAATTCTTCTTGTGTCAAATTCTTTTTAATTTCTTTTAACAATTTATCTTCTTTTCGTGCAGCCCACTTTTTGAAGTCTAAGTTGTACGAAATGTGTAAAATACATTCCATACATCTTATCCACATATGAAGCGAAGACAGACCATATTTATACATATCTTCTCTGATGAGTCTTTTGGATACAAAGTCCAAGTCATTCATTTTGCTAGGTGGGGTATTGCAAATATTACAAACAGCTGCAGAAGAAGTATTGGAAATCACAGTAGAAATTTTCCCATCAATCATAGTCATGTACAAATCATGTTTAATATCAAAATTATCTACAATTGTGGGAACAAGATTACGAATTTCTTCCTCTAAGGATGCACTTTCCTTCTTTATCAATTCATTTGTTTCTTTTGCAAATATAAAGCCAATTGGACGACAATAGTTTGTTGAAGAGGTAGCAGGATTTTGTCACAAGATAGTACCACTCTCTTCTTCCAAACGAAGCGGAACCAAACTAATCATGAAAACTGAAGAATCGTCAATTTTAGTGTCGGAGTGTGACTTGTTTATAATTACTTTGAGAAGATGACCCGTCAAAACCCCATTTGCTTATTAGTTTTAGCGATTTTTTGTCGGCAGAGTTGTGCTGAATTGTTTTTAATATCCTATTAGTTGTCAAATCTAGAAGCGATTGAAGTCTTATCTTAGCATCAGATTCAGTTACAGTTATGTCTGACTCTGGAGGATAACAAGTTTTTTTAGCTTCCAGGAGCTTTTGATAGGATGGAAGACCATACATTTTCTCTGAAGCAAGAATAGTTCTTAAATTTCGATATTGCCATTTTGACAAATTTGTTGAGGTGTAAAGCGCTAACGTTTTATCATCTGGTAAACACGGTTTGTCAGTCTTTTTAGCGAATAGTACATCATGTACCATCTCACATTTTTCCTTGTTTTGGCTGAGTTCGTTTAATATAGCTGCTAATTTTGTTTTTTTAGACTCTTTTAATTTGGCACATAAAGCATAAACTAATTCCTCCTCTGTGTGATCTAGAAGTGTTAGAGAACGCCTTTTCTTCTGTTTATCAGATATATCAACAAATGGTTTTTTACTTGTACCATAACTTAATTGATGAGTATCCACTTGCGTTTCGAAATTTGGAATTACTTCCTCGGCAACTTTAAAAATGCTGCTTAAATCGATATTTTGACATTTTGGCCAAACTATTTGGGATTGTAACCAGTCTGAATTTTTGTTAAGAAAGGTCTTTTGAGCTCTACTGGAAGCAGACCATCTTTTTGAGATATTACTTGAAAAATTACGACAAAATAATTTAATATTACTCAAATCTTCGGAAGACAATTCAACACCAATACGTTCAATAAGGGCATTAAATAAAAATTCGACATTTTTAAAACCACCTCCTGATTTAAGAACAACGTATAAGTCTAAGTTGGTGACAAATGCGGACATATTATAATTTTAAGGAAAATTGAAAACAAATTAGAATCAAAGATATCAAAGACAAAGTGACTTTGATTTTAACAAAAAAAATTACGAAATCAAATTCGACGAAAGAAAGACAAACAAAAATTATTTGATTTTAAAATCCAAAGATTCAAAATACAACAATAACAAAACAAACAAACAACAAGCATTTCTTCAAGCGCACAGAAAAAATAAGGACACGTCTTATCGCAACCACATTTAGTTGTACACTGAGTGAGGTGTACGCGCGCGATTCGTGACCGTATTACGTTACGTCATGAGAGGCGGCCATCTTGTTATCCCGGCAAACTCGCGTCGAAGCTCCATTTTGCTGGCCAGCGGACCTATTGCGATATGAGTAAGGCTATGATTAAAAAAAAGCGAACAATTAACATTAAAAAAAATTGTTATTTTCTGTCACTATTATCTCGAAAGTACGCAGAGATAAGCAATAAGTTTCTTCGAGCCAAATACTCAGAATTATTAGTTTTCTAACATATGTGAATGCCATCTCGACATCGCTTAAGGTTTTTGAGAAATTGAGTAAAATGTAATCACTCCCATACAAAAAAAAAAAAATATTTTTTATAGAGAAAAGTATTTGAAGTAGGACAATAATATTTTTTTGCCTTATCTGTTATTATTATATCAACAATAAAAAAAAATATCAGCGGTCTACTATCATCATGTCCACTTTTTTTTAATTTGGGACCAGTGTGTGCCGTCGTAATAGATATTTAAGGGTAAAAACTGGTTAATTTGCAGGGCTAAATAGATTGCATTCGTAGCAATTGTAGTTTTTTAATCCAAAAAATCTACAAAAAGTTTTAACTTTTTGTAGATTTTTTGGCCCAACTTACGATTTGTGGTGTAAAAGTAACCCTTAACGAAACCGAAAGTCACTTGTTCTCTCCATCATTGTGATTATTTTTTTATTCTAGACCAATACCTGGGAACTTTCTAGTTATGGATATATTGGGGGTCCAAAGTTCCGACTTTTTCACAAGTATTTTTTTTTTTAAATAGAAGTTTGGAATGCCTTAACTTTACTTTAAATACCTCCACGGCCCCCGTGTACTATTCAATGCATCCACTAGCACAATGTTTCGAGTCCGTTGAGTCCTACAATAAAATGGTTTACCAGCAATATTTTTTGCCTAGAGTTACTTAGTTTGATGTACAGATTGCTTGGTTGACGGCTTCGTGAAGGGTCAGCTTACACCCTGTATAACATTCTGAACATGAGCAATCCAACTTTTTGAACGCCAGAGCATAAACGCACACGCGTGCCCTCCACGCCAAGTCACAATTTCACCTACCATTTTGACACATATTGTGTCATTTCGCGAACAGGGCACGAGCTTGCTTGTCGCGTTTATGTGACACTGGCGTTCAAAAAGTTAATCAACTCAGTCTATTGCAGGCAGTCCACTGTTGGACATAGATCTCTCCTAAGCTGCGTGACAACCCACCACTTTTAGCATTCATTTAGTTCAACGACGTCAGGCAACCCAAGTGAAGTCTTTTGGTACGTTACTAATTATTAAGCGATATAGGTACTAATATTTCGACATTTAATAATTCTAACGATAAGGTCTAAACACACCTGCTATTGCGTCTATGACCTTATGTATGGTAATTAATGTTCAAAATATTTTGGGAAATCTATACTAATATTCAGAGGAAAAAAATGTTTGTAAGTTTGTATGTTAGGGGGTAATCTTTGGATCTAATGAACCGATTTATGAAAATTCTTTCACAAATAGGAAACTACATTATCCCCGAGTGCTATATGCTATATTTACAATGTGCCCGTGGAATAATTTCCGACCAAAACGCGAGCGAAGCCGCGGGCAACAGCTAGTATCCTTATAAAGAAAACACTCGATGTACTCGTTTAAATCTACACATTAATTGGCAAGCTAACAGCTGTGGAATTAATTATAAACGATGCATTTATGATATCTTGATGGGCATATTTTATGTTTAATGGATCTGAAATATCATCCTGTGACATTTTATTGTTTCCGTTTCTTTCAAAACAGCTGAGTAAAGGTCTTCTCCGTAGATTCTATAACTAACTAGCTTTAGAATGAACAACTTACTGCATATTTTTATTCCATTAGAGTGCCTATAAATGTGTGAGTGATGGAATAACGTAGTAACTAAGGGAAAATTGCGGACAGACGTGAATTTGAAAAAAAAAAACACATTGTTGCTGGCTCGGTTCCAAACCGACAACTCTTGTGAATGGGATACTATAACTACAGACTTACTGTTTAATTAAGACGGTGCCTGACGTAGATGTAAGGTGAGGGAGGGGAATTGACATTTATCAGCGGATGAATGACTGAGGTCTCATCACATCCCTCCACCCCACAGCCACCTCAAACACAGTCTCAGTTAAGTGATGATGGACTTACCAATCATAGGCCCGACGCTCAAACTGATGCCTCCAGCCAACAGCATGTATAGCCCATAAGCTGGTGGGTACCTCTCTATAGGTACGTGTTCTGCTACCACTATGGGTTGTGCTATATGTACCAGCGATCTCAAGGAACCCAGAACACCGGTCAGGATGAGTAGAGGCATGTACGTGGAGAACTGGATGAATACTGTAAAATAAAATTTTATAGTGTTAAAAATTGGGTGCAGTTGGTGGCGGAAGATGGGTTCGTCGTGGAAACTTTAGTTTGGCTAAGAGCAGATTTCACCACTACAGCTGAACGCAATACCTACTGCTCCTGCTGGGCTGTTACTGTCAATATTCCATTGCAGTTAAAACGAGGTTAAGATTAACTGATCATACAGGGTGTAACAGGACCCTTCACGAAGCCGTCAACCTAGCATTAGGTACATCAAACTAAGTAACTTCATGCAAAAATTATTGCTGGGATACGACTTTTTTTTTGGGGGTGAGAAATTACGTTTTACGGTAGGACTCAATATAACGCATTCAAAACATTGTGCTGATGGATGGATTGAATAGTATAGGGGACGTGAAAGTGTTTAAAGTAAAAATCTTATATTAAAAAAAAAAAGAATTAAAAAAAAAAATGTGAAAAATTTGGAAGTTTGACCTCCAATATCTCCGTAACTAAAAGGTTCCCAGATATGGTCTAGAAAAAAAATGATCGCATTGACGGGGAGAACAAGTGCCTATCGGCTTCGTTAAGGGTCTTGTTACACCCTTTATATAGGGAGATGTATAAACAAAACCTCAGCCAAAAAAAAAAAAAAGAGAAATTAAAGAAGATTTTTCAAACCTCTTTTTTTAAGTTGAGTGTTAGCCACTCAACTTAAAAAAAGAGGTTCGTTCTGATACAAAACAAAGCTATATCATAAAATACACTATTAATTTGTGGATAGGATCGTCAGCTAAGACGTATACCTATTGTATTATTTTATTGATTTGATTTGTCACATAAAAATGGACTGAAATGTCTATTTGATATACAAGTTTTCTATTTATAAGATCAAATGGAAGTGCTCAATTCTGACTGTTTCTTTCCAGACAACCTTTAAGTTATTTACATACATATCATATTTAATGTCGCTAGTAATAAAATAATAATAGTAGTCTCAATCTGAGATATTTTTTAATATTTGAAGAACACATATAAAATACAAAATATAAAACCTTTCCATTGTATTGACTATTTTTTAAATGTTATACTCGTAAAAAAATTACACTTCTCGTGTCTTGCGAGTTATAACTGGTTACAACCGAATAATAGCAGAAAACATTAATAATTTGACATATCAGTCCATAAATTATTAAAAAAAATGATTTAGCTGTCGCTCCCAAAAAAATCATTCATGAAGTAATAAAATGGTGTCGCTACAGTAAATTATTCAACTTGTTCTTTATGCTCGATCTTAATAGAGGAAATGCATTGAAGCATTTGATAAAAGCCGCTTAATGACTTTGATATCGTTAAAACCTGGCATCTGTTTGGAAGTCTTTATTAAAATATATAGTTATACAAATAAATAAAATTGAAGTGTCTGTATGTAATACCAAAGAAACATCTTTTATATTTTAACTGAATGCTTAAAAAAGTATATATACGGTACTTATGACACTATTTTTTCAATTTCTGTCTGTCTGTCTGTTTGTTCCGACTAATCTCCGAAACGGCTGAACAGCATTTGACGGGACTTTTATTGGCAGATAGCTGAGGTTATAAAATCTAATATAGGCTACTTTTATTTTAGAAAAAATATTAGGGTTCCACGCAAAAAAGTAAAACCCTTTAAATTGGTAACAAAATTTGATTAAAAAAGGAAAGTAACATTTATTCATATTAATTTCACGCGAACGAAGTTCACAGGCAACAGCTAATTTATTATATAAAAATGCTTGTGAGAAAATATACTGAAAAAGCAAGTCTAAAAGGCAAACGACAAATGTATAAAAATGCCACTATCCTCTTTTTTTTCCTAGCCTGTCAATTGTCCCACTACTGAGCTAAGTCCGCCCTATTTCTCGTCCAAAGTGGATTTTGGACGGAGAAACAGGGAGGGGGAAGATACTCGTAGAGATATCTTGTGCGATCTCTAGGAATGTTCGCCCCGCAAACAAGATCAGACCGTCACTGCCACCTTCGCTGTGGTATATCTCCTACACTTATCCCAAATAAATGGGGACATTAGTAAGATAATCACAATAAAAGTACATAATAAAGCGCAATAAAATTAGCAAAACATCAAAAAAAAAAAAAAAAATAACTAGCAATTCCAGTATCGTTCGGCTTATAAACTAAAACTAACATTGTAATACATAGGACACGCGTGGGCCAGTGGCGATATTTTGTCCGACCATGCTATGTACTAGGATAAATGTAAATGCAGACGACGATAAAGACTAATGAGGCAATAATTCACTATCTCTTAACAATGGTATCTCTCAGCTGATTCTAAATTACTCTATGCACTTGACGATATATAGACGATCACATGCCTTACACTCCACATAGAGGGTGTACCACATAAAAATTCAGCGGACAGACTTCCGGCGTGATCTCATGGCGACATGGAGAGAGCGACTGTCGCAACCCCGTGCAGGGCACGCCACTATAATGGCGGTAAGACCCCTCTTTGAGGAGTGGCTGGAGAGGCGCCACGGCGCCCTCACCTTCCGCCTGACGCAGGTCCTCACCGGACATGGTTGTTTCAGGAGGTTCCTGCACCTAATCGGGCGGGAGGAAACGCCCGGGTGTCACCACTGCGAGGATCGACCGGAGGACACGGTGGAGCACACTGTGCAGGTCTGCTCCGCTTGGGCGGAGCAACGCCGTGTCCTCGTAGCGGCGATCGGCGGCGGCGACCTCTCGCGACCGGCCCTGGTTCAATCCATGGTCCGGAGCGAGACGGAATGGGACGCCGTCACCTCCTTCTGCGAAGCAGTCATGCTAGCGAAGGAGGTGGCGGGACGTGAGAGGGAGAGAACCTCACGTCCCAGCCGCCGCGGGAGACGCACCGGGCGTCGGGGGCCACCGTAGGCGCGGGCTTGTGGACGGTGAGCTATGGGCTAGCTCGCCGTCCGTCCGTCTTATGACGACAGGCCGTGTCGACGGCGCGTTCGTGTTCCACGCGCGCCTCAAAGAGAGTCAGCAAACAGGAAGGGGTCCGTAAGGGCCGACGCCTGCCAGGGTTGCGGGACTGTTCGAAAGAGATACCGCGGCCCTGGAACACAAAGGGCAAAGGAAGGAACATGGATGGGTTTAGGTCAGTAAAAGTCTGACACTCCCTCCTGCTCAACCCAGAGCGGGACCCCTCCCGCTTTGATGATTTACCATCGGTAAAAAAAAAAAAAAGTCACTCCGTCAGCTAGCGAGCAAGCGAGCGAGGCATCGTTTCACCTCTTTTCATACTTTGATTTACACCGCGAAGGCCGCGAACTACGTAAGTGCTTAAACAATTTATGAAAAGAGGCTCGCCCCTAGCTGGCGGTGTGGCCTTCGCTTTATGCAGATATAGTAAGCAAATCATCAGCCTATAAAGTTCCCATTGCTGGGACAAAACACAAGCCCCATTTATGCTAGAGGGAGATTGGGTTAGAGAATTCTCGTAATAATGACAAACGTGTGAAGTTATTAAGTAAAATTAATGCTGTCTATAGATGTGTGGGTGCCGCATAGTCCATTAAGTGATCGACAAAATGGCGTCTGTTTTTTTCAACAAATATTTTGGACTTTTATACAATAGTCAATACCTACTAATAAAAGCGATCCTAATTCAAAAACATTAGGTTGCCTATTATTTTATGTCCTATTAAATCAGATCAATTATCACTACTAATGAAAATTGTAGTTTTAAGTTTCAGCTTTTAAGAAAACATCGAAATCATTTCAAATTTATCTAGATTATTTTGACCTTTGCAGAAACCGTGGACTATTTAAAATTAACATAGAAGCTATTAGTTTAATTTTACATATTCTATCTTTTGTCCGCTTGAATGCCGGAAATTATCCATAGGAATGTACTTACTTACGGGATAAAAGTATACTATGCCTTCACCCAAGGACGTGGTCTACATTGTCGCTCAATTTCATCAAAATCCATTCAGTGGTTAAAGTGTAAAGGCGTGATACACAAATAAACTCATTTTCTAATTCGAATTTGATGAAATATCATTGCTTATCAAAACTATAGTTTTATGTTTTTCTTAATAAAGAAAACATGAAAATCATTTCAGTTTTATCTTAGAGAGCGAATTATATTTGACTTATGAATAAATAATATAAACCCTCTAAAAATAGCCCCGTTGTGTTGGACTGTTTAAAATTCACATAAAGAAGCTATTAGAAAATTTAAATTCTTTATTTATTTTTTAGAGACTGAGCACTACAAACGACTCCAAAAATCAATTTATTTTGACTAATTCTAATTCTACTACTACTAATTCGTCGTTTTTGAAAAACCATTGACGTCAGCCATCTGAGTATTAACTAATAAAACTTGACATAAATAGCCTTTGATATTTAGAGTAATAAAATAGAGCACTTATAGTTTTAAAATTTAATTGACATCATTAAAAGTTTGTTTCTGTTACGTAATAAAGAAATAAATACTTTTATAATAATTAAATAATTGGTTGAAAATGTCTGTGCCTTAATGATTTTAGTATTCCTTTATATATATCTTTACAAATCAATTACATTTTTAAATATTCTTTGGAAAAAACAATATAAAAAATATTTAAAAATATAAAAAATTATAGCCCACCGGTATCGGGAACAGGGTCCAAGTTACCGGCAGTCAGGGCTCCAGAGAGAGGAACCTCCTAACAAAACGAGCCGTGTCCAGGAGTACTGCTTTCTGAATCAAGCCCTTGATCCAGCTGCCTAACAAGAGCCTCCTCAGGTATTGATCGAGGCTCTTGGCAATTAAGCCATGAGCTGATACGACTATCGGCACAATGATCGCTGAGTCCACATCCCACATGTCGACAACCTCGCGAGCCAAGTGAAGATTAAATATATATTATTTATTATTCGCACGCCTATATTATCAAAGTTCTGGGTTTGATTGCCTGACCAGATAACGTAAGTAAATTTTGTGTTAATTTGCTTGTGTATATAATATCTTGAGCTAACATAAATTCTGTATTATCACATTTTGTGGAGTATATTTTGTAACTAAGCCTGGCATACATATATATTATGCCAGGTATACCTTCATTAAACAGACGTAGCGCAAAATCGTTGTTGGAGTAGGTACCTACTAACACCACGTAAGTCAATTTTTAGCGGTTTCGATATTTGAATTTTTTATGACGTTTTCGGTGGTAGAGAATCGGAAGACGCATTAATCCGCCAATCAGAAACAAGCAATGTCTCTCTATAATTTAAAGTGAACACAAAATTATATTGTACCTACCATTACCAAGGTATAATCATGCAGTTGTCCACTCTCCTGTAAAGTTACTATTTTTGACTTATGTGCGTGGTGTTAGAACGTCAACGACAAAATGTCAAATAAAGATACTATGTATAGAAATACATCCAAATATTTTCACTTACCGAATCTAAATATTGCTGTAAATAGGGCACCGCAGAAGAACATGTAACGACTGTTCATTCTGAAGAATTGTCCGGCGACACCCAGGAAGAGACGAGCTGACATGTCCATAGCTCCTCCTACTGCTATTATGTTCGCTATTTCCGCCTGAAAAGTAATATAAGATCTTGTTAAATTGGTAATATTGTAGTGTGTTTGTGGAACCAAATATTTTAGCGCAAGTCTCTGATTATTTCTCAAACTAACTTCTGCTTGTGATTTCATCTACGTCGAACTAACTTATCCTATTGTTTAATAGTGTATTTGCACATTCGTAAAATAATGTTTCAAATCGGATGAGTAGTATTATTTTAGATTACAAAACTTTCCCTCTTTATAATATTACTGTAGATCTCTGAGATAGTAGATATACGGGGTGTAACAGAATAAATGCAAGGCCTCTCTTGTGACTCAAATCATGAAACTGAACCACTTCGTTATGTTTTTTTTTTTTGGAAATATAAACTTTTTTTTAGCTTTGCCATACATTTTGATCAGCTGATCGCGTCAATTCCTATATAAAGTCCATTTTGTCAAGTTTCCAGACTCAGATCCAGCCTGTCCCTTTGCTGCCCCCCCCTCCAGCGACGCCCTAAGCCGAGGCCCGTACCCCACAGGGGGTGCTCTTAGCGAGTGGCCGCTTAGTTTTTAAGCCCCGGCATCCACAGGGAATTGCCCGGTTAAGTAGTAGCCAGCCTCAGAGGCTGAACTGCGAGATGCCATCTCCAAAAAAAAAAAACAGTTTCCAGAACTCGTAGAACAAAAGCTGTTAAGTTTCATGGTTCTAGTTCTAGACACCATGCGAGAGGTGTAGCGTTTATTATGTTACACCTTGTATAACAATCTATCATTTCTTAAGATGTTCATGAATTTTCTTATATGACAAGACATCAGTCTGCTGAACTACTTGACTTGCAGATGGAAAATAGAGCGCCCCCTAGACGTTTTGTCCTCATTAGAATGGGGAAAATCTTGAATCTCTGTTTGTGTTTTCATGACCTTATGTGTACATAAGGTTGAGTCATCGTTAAATTAGTTTCTTATGAACTGCAGATACACAAAAATTATCTGTATGTTAAAATGTGGCTCTGCTTACTCCTTCAAAGACAACAGTTACATCATGTATGTATTTTTCACAGCAGGAAAAAACAATGACAGCAGCAAAAATGTAGCCATTGTTACAAGCTGTATCACCAAAAGCCGGAACAACGCAACGATGGAAGTTGTTATTGTCACTTCCTCGCATGTGTTGCCAACCAGAAACGCTGAGTTTTAACTTACATTTTAATTGAACTGGCAACACGATGCTATTTGAATTCGAGAATAGAATTGCAATGTGGTTAAAGATCAGAATTATGCATGCAGGCTACATATGCAGTGAACGAACATCTGGGATAGGTCCCAGAGCTTTTTTGAGCTCTTCGGTTTTCTATGTTTATGGCTGAGACTCCATTTTGTTTGTATTATTCTTTGAGGGTTTTAAGATTCGAGATCATTAGCTCACAAAAACCAGATTTATAACTCACAAATACACTTTTGTTACCAAAAATAAAGTGCTTCGCCAAGATAAAAACGATCTTAGTAGAAGACATTAAAGCCATTTTTCAGCTTAATATTCATTTTGGGGCAAAAATATTAAAGAATCTCACCTTGCTTAGATGTTTTTTGTCCAAAAATAATGGCTCCAGAGTAAAAAATGTAAGGTCGGAGAAGAAAGTTAATGCCAGTCCAAATATAATATTAACGTATACTAGGTCCTTTAGTAGGGATAAGTCCAAGAATTCCGCAATTGTTTGCCTGCAAAAGAAATGACAAGATTGTGTTACTAAATTATTTAGAGAAAGTCGAACTAAAGTCAACCTTATTAAGTATTAAGTAGGGTATCTTTATCTATTGTAAGCAAAAACTTTATAAGGCATGCCATGATGAATCAAACATAACTTCGAAAAGCTTTTCAGTTAACAAACATTTCAGATACAATTGGGAAGTTTAAAACAAACAAAAAATAATCATTACTAACATTACATTACATTACATTACGTAAACTCATCTGAATGCCTTCAGCGTTATTCATACCTATTAATTGAATCAATATTATGCCTATGATGCATCTATGACGATGCAGGTACGGAGTCTGTATTTATACCCGTTTGATGGAAATAGGCTCGTCCCTATTACATGAGACTTTAACATAACTGGTGAAATGTGGGACGTACTATTAGGTACACCAATACCTTACCCTTCTGGGATCGGACTAAGATGACGAAGTAATTCAAATCAAAGTTCTAGTGATATCATCAACCAAATCAACGAATTAGAAGTTAAGATAATAGCTGTCACTTTCCGTGAAAATATGCGGAAACAAGTCTGTTTGCATTCCGAGATAAGCGCAACGATTTTTTTGTTGTTGTCTTTCAACCACGTTCCGGTTTTACTATTAAAAACAATCAAACATGTTCAAGAATGTCTAATAATAATACTATTATTATAATAGGTATGTACTACGTATTACGTAATTCACGAATTCTAATTCACCTAGCTCACAAGGTTATTTAAGACCACACTTTTTTAGGCATTATAATAATAACCGCTTTCATCAAGGTATTTATAAGTTATTTTAATTTTCTAAGATATCATGGTTGTATCCAATTTCTTATACAAATGCTAAGTAAGTTTTTGTCTCGTTATTATTATTATAAGAAATAATAGTGGTAAAGCCTATTTTTTTTTAGCACGCTTTATATTAAGTATTATAGCTCTAATCTATATATATAAAATAAAGTCGAGTTAGTAACACTATTTATAACTCAAGAACGGCTGAACCGATTTGGGTGATTTTATTTTTATTTAGATCTAAGTCCTCGCGGATGAAGTCACGGGCACAGCTAGTATAGCTCTAATTATTAGCTAATTGTATACTTTTCCTCGGTGTAAATGACCTAAGTACATTAATCTACTTCAGATTATCTGTCAGTTCTTGAAATGGAATGATGAAGGCAATTTATAATTAGCCAACTGCCTAAACTATTTAAACTTTTAAATGCTTTTCAAAATTACATAAAAGTTGACAAAATAACCTTTTGTTATTTAGAACGGCCATTGTATGTTATAGAGCGCATGCCAGACGAAATCAACATTTTTGAATAAATACACAAGTATATTTTGCATATGTAAATGCCTTTTTTTCGAGACACAGGTCATTGAATGGATTACGAATAAAAATCACCAATTTATTTTAATAATATTATCTACTAGCTGTTCCTCGCAACCTTCGTTCGCAAAAAATTAATATTACTTTCCTTGTTGAATCGAATTTTGTTACCAATTTCAAGGGTTTTAATTTTTTTGCGCGGATCCCTAATTTTCTTTCTAGAATAAAAGTAGCCTATGTTAGACCTTATAACATCAGCTATCTACTAGTAAAAGTCCTGTGAAAATCGGTTCAGCCGTTTCGATGCTTAGCCGGAACAGCCAGACAAAAATTGAAAAAAAATGAGTTTTTGGTATAAGTACCGTATATACTTTCATACGCATTCAGTAAAAAGCTGTTACATATTTGGTATTACAAACAGACACATCAATTTCATTTATTTGTATAGAAAACACAAACAAACTAATAAACTAAGATGAAACGCTTTATTCATTTATGTAAGCTATGGACAGTCAGATCCATTACCTAGCCGTCTGAGTACGTCCAACAAAGGCCCGGCCACTTAGCAGCCCGCACAGGTCTTTTATTCGGCCCGCGAGCGATTAAAAACTTTATAACACATCAATAAATTGTTGTTTAAATACAAAAGTATAAGTAGTCCACTTTGCATTTCGATTGACCCGCAAAAAACACACAAATACACAAAAAATACTAAACTTGGTCCTCCATAAAATTATGTTGGCCACTCCTCTAGAACATACTACACTAAGTAAAAGAGAACAAAAAGTTACGTTCAATTCCTGAAGCTTTCAATACCATGATCTGCCTTGCCTTTTCCCAAATTATATTGGGTCGGATTCCAGTCCAATCGCATACCAGTATTTTACATGGAGTGAATCGATAATAGACCTCCATAATCAAGATATTGGTTAACCCCTCGAAAAGTCAGGTTTTCAGAATTATGCTTCTGCTCATAATCGGCAATTCTGACAAGCAGTTTTACTACTCTAACGACTCTAAAAAATTTACGAAAAGCAACGACTGCGCTTTCCCTATCTATACTTACTAATACAGAGTGTATAGGACTGCCCTCCACAAACTGACAGAGTGCATTTAGCTCCTTTTTTTATTGGATGTTGAAATAGTCTAACGAACGACGTGTAAAATCAGCTGTTCACTTCCTGCCTAGCTACAGAGCACATCGAACTCGTCATCGCGCTTGCCGTTCGCTACGTGCGTTTTGCCACGGTAACGATACATTTCGTATGGGGAAATAAAATATATGAAATTTATTGGATTCCCATAACATTCCTGAAATAATTTCTTGTACCGGTCATCTTATTATGATATACTGAATTCATCCCATCAGTTTATGGAGGGCTGTCTCTAACAACCTGTATTATAAATGCGAAAGTAACTCTATTTGTAACCTTTTCACGGCTATACAGCTGATCTGATCGTAATAAATTTTGGCAATGAGATAGGGAAGGACCTACCATTTTTTCTCACACACACACATAAAATTTTCCACGCGAGCGAAGTCGCGAGCAACAACCACAGTATTCAATAAAATAATACTCAATAAAACATACCATTTCCCTTCCTTATTCTTTATAATCGGCATCGGTTCCGCGGCAATGTTCCCGAAGTTGCCCAAACTCGATACAGAGGCAGCTTTGTACAAATTCTCTCGATACACATGATCACTCGAATCGAATTTACTATCTATCTTCCCGTCTGCCGGGATCAAGACAACTGGTATGCTTAATCGTCTGGAATCGCTTAATTTGGATACAAATAGTAATTCGGCTCCTTTCTGGGACTTTTCCAATCGATTAATTCGATACAAATTCTCGACGGATCTCGCGTTCTCTGATGTATCGATACTCGGTAATTTTTTGGCGAAATCGAATTTATCCATGTTGTCTTCTTTGGCTGGTGTTGGTGGTATTACTGGAAAGGAAATAATATCTTTAAACTCATGAAAGTTGAGAAAATTACACTGGAACAAGCACCTCTATATGGGTCATTTTTAAGTAGAAGTTTACATTTTTTTTTTGCTTTTAAATGCAATGTAGTAAAATAAGGTCAAGCCTTTGATATAATATTAATTTTAAAACCGAGTAAACAAAACCTAAAATAGCAACAGAACTTTGCATTTCTCTGGATTAAAATTAAATATAAGATCAACTTTATACAGTACGACCAGATTCACAAAGCGAAATGAATTTGCACAAAGAACTGTGACCGATATAAACCTCACATTTTATGTGGATAGTAAAAACTTACAAACAATTTTCTCGCAGGGTTTCGGCTGCTTCTTCATATGCCATTTCACGGGGTGCATGACCAAAGCCCCGAATATACTATGCGATGATATCGCACAAAGTATAGCGAGCGTTCCCCTAAACCCGTACTCAGTTATCGTAAACTTGATAAACAACGGGTAAAACATCGTTATCATTCCAATTGAGGCCTTACACAGACTTAGATAGAGCACTTTTTTCTTCGTGAAGTAGCTGTTGAAACTCGTGTAGGAGACAGGTATGAGCAGCCCCATTCCCAAGCCGTGGAGGAAGCCATTCGTTACGATCAGCTGCGTCGTAGATACCACGAATATGGCTAGAAATGACGCTAGTGTGTATATGACTGCTCCTATTAATCCCACTTGTCTTAACGATAGTTTTTTTAATGCTATATTTGCTGAGAATCCTGGAACAAGAGAAAAAATATGATAATTTAGGAATATTAGACAGAAGTATTTTTCTAGGCCTCCCTCTAGGACCAAATAGAAAAATAGAGGGCAAAATACTTTTGTCACCTAGTCTAGGAGGATCGATGACCTGGTGAAGGTTGCGGGGATCCGCTGGATGCGAGTAGCACGGGACCAGTCAATGTGGTGACTTTTGGGCGAAGCCTATGTCCAGCAGTGGACGTATTTCGGCTGAAATAATGATGATGATTTTTCTAATTAACGCAGTCTATCGAGCCCACTTTTGAACTTAGTAATAGGTTTCTACTAAATTGCATCAATGATTTTGTGTCAAGCACCTATAACAAATCGCAATGTGTGTGTACTGTACATCATGATATTAACCATTTCTCTAGACAAAGCTAATGTAAGTTTCAGAAACTGCTGCAGCGCGCGGAGTAAAGTAATCCGCTGGATTTGAAAGGCTTTTTTCCGTTCTCAGTTTCTTTGAGTAAGAACAGATAATAAGGCTTTTTATAAACAAGCTGTTGAAAGCGTTAATGCTTGTAGTTTTATTGTAATAAATTTACAAAAGTATCAAATCTATTATGGTAATAATACCATGTTAGCAGTGATATTTGATGAATTGAATGTATTTTTTGTTACTTCGGGTTTTTCATTACTGCTTCCATGACTCAGTATATTGCAGTCCACAGCTGGACATAGGCTTCTCCCAAGCACGACACCTTGTCCTGCACCTATCAAATCCAGGTCTGACCTAGTCCCCTTTTTAAGGTCGTCGATCTAGCTGGCAGCGTCCCAAACTATGCTTGACGATACGCTGACTGTTGCATAGAAGCTGAAAAATTTCAGTTTGTAAGTAGTCATATCAGTAAAATTAAAATTACGGGCGAATTTTAATAAGAATGGTAACGCCTGACAAAAAGTATAAGGCACTCTTACACATGGCATTCTTCGCCATCGTTAAACGGTAGGAAAACACACATTGATAGAGTTATCACACGGTTATCAGATCCAATTTATTTCATTATTTAGTAAAAAACATCCATTATAGTCTATTATGAATTAATTTACACACTCAAAGACAAATGTCCATTTCTGATTTTCTTATCTATCGGTAAATCTTAAATCGATATTTTTGGCTGCTGGACAGGACATACTTAGCTTACGTTATAAGAAATAGCTGAGAAACACGATCTGTCATAAGCAAGCAGGTTGCAATGTCAAATGTCAATGAAGTTTGTAAAACTATGAGAAATATCAAAGTAAGACCGTAACAAGCTGTAACTTTGATGATTCTTATGTAGGTACAATAAAAATATCGATGACAAAATTATATCTTATATAAAACTTGAAATTAAAATTTGTGGCAAGAAAAACGGTAGTTGACGCAACGTTACGCTAGGTTTGACTGTGCATAGTGTCCGCGTAAACGCTAGATTGCGTACCGTAACGTAAGCTAGATATAACTTATACCATAACTATAAGAATTCCGTGAAGTTGATAGTATGCTTTATCTTTGGTATAATCTTTGAAATGTTTTCTTAGAAAAAATCTATAGGCCCAATAATGTTTGTCATCAAAGAAGTTTTTTTTCTTGGTCTCGTAAATTTTATCTTTAAAATTTTGTTATTTCTTCAAGTTTGATATTAAAGATTAAATTAGATCAACATGATTATGGCTTATTGGTTGTAGATATTCATAATCTCATTAATAAATAAATAATTACCTAACATTGTGGCATTAAATTAATCGTAAATAATAAATTAACAACACGGTTGTGGAATTTTATGCTGTAGGTATAATAATTATAACAGCAATAATATATCATAATAGCCAAACTAAGAATGTGGATAAGGAAGCTGGAGGTTGCGCGTTTGACAACCGTTTGCTACATTGATAACGTGAATCCACTTTTGTTTGAAATATATAGCTTCAACCCGTAGGTTCGCCCGCGAGGAGCTCGGGAATTATTTCATACAGTACGTTACTGTATACGGAAAAAAGGTATCCTTACTTAAATCATGGATCTACCTGTGTAAACAAATACATAGTACTCCGTTCATCATAGATCGCTATACGGATCCCAGCCATTTAGGCACGGAAAGGTAACAGCGGGGCAGACAGGCAGACAGATAGGCGGACGGACAGGCTGACAAGTATACAGACAGGAAGAAAAACAGATAAGCAGAGAGAAAGACAAACAGACACGCGGACAGATAGGCAGGCATACAGGCAGACAGACAGGAAGACATATAGACAGAACTACGTTATAATACTATTAAGCGGTGTCTATATAACTAACTACCAGTTCAGTTTTTTTTTTATAAAACTTCAAAAATAAGACGTCTTTTGCAGAAAAATATCACTTGGTGGGCCCACCAAGCTGACCCACCGGTGGGTCTCCAAATACTGATGTGACTCCCAAGACTTACTAGTGGGTCCTCCGAGATTGTATTTTCTTCGAAGACCCACTAATAACAATATTGTTACTTAAATTCGCTTTTAGTGCTGGCTGGTTGACATTTATACACGATATTCTTTCCTGTTTGTCATTGCCATATTTGTATAGGATGTAGTTGTGTTAGTAAATCTTCTCACTCACATACGATTCTTTTCTCTTTGTATTTGTTAAATAAATAAAAAAATAAAATGCTGTAACAATTAGAAAAGAGCGAGGAAGTTTTCCAAATTGCATTATAGAGCTTTATTCTGTTGCCCATTCTTCGCTTGGCAAGGAAACGCAAAAAATCTTCAGCAAAATACTTGAAGCATTCTGTGTCGACACGTGTTTCGGTATCCCTTTGGCTTAAACAGTACTTTTCTCGAATTTTCTAGAACGTTCGTATTTTCATGGACTGTTTTTTTCTTTGAAAAAGTAAGGATTGTTACTCTACACATTTATTACTTGTACACGGTGTAAAGGATATCTAATCGAGACGGGTCTTTTATCAAGGATTCAGGACATAATTCCAGAGACACCAGCGTATTTTTTTTTAGACTAAATAGGCTTGCGTTTGTCCACAAGTCGCATGATGTGAAGCGATGATGCGGCCTAGGGTGGAGCACGCTTGCCTCGAAGAAACCGATTCAATTCAGCTGATAGATTTAACATAACACCACGCCTGTAATCCCCGAAGCATTAGGCAGAGGTGTACCTAATAGTACACCCACTGAAAGTACTGCTTGACAGGATTTTATTCAGTGTGTAACAAGACCCTAAACGAAGCTGTCAACCAAGCGTTATGTACATCAAACTAAGTAACTTTACGCAAAAAATATTATTGGGAAACGACTTTTTTTGGGGTTAAAAATCACGTTTTACGGTAGGACTCAATATAACGCACTCAAAAAATTGTGGTAATGGATGGATTAATTAATACGGGGGGTCGTGGAGATGTTTACAGTAAAAAAAAAACTTGTTAAAAGTTGGAACTTTGACTCCCAATATCTCCGTAACTAGAAGGTTCCCAGGTATGGTCTAGAACAAAAATAATATTGCAATGGTGGAGAGAACAAGTGCCTTTCGGCTTCGTTAGGGGAGAATACATAAGATAGAAGAGGACAATGGCACTTGCATGGAATAGCTGATTTTTTTTTAACAATTTACGCCTCATATTGAACATAGACAAATTAGGTCCATTAGGTAGTAAATAATAACATTAATTCCTATTGTAATTACGCAGTACCTAGTTATTTTTGAACATCTACAGAAAATCTGCACTGTAACTAATTTATATTGAATCCTTACACGCGCCTACGAAGTTCCACAAGGCTAACAAAAAAAACGCAATTTAAGCTCGACATTATTACTCAAAAGCCTTGCTAAAAAAATTAACAGTCAGCAAGGTTATTATTGGGACGGACTTATTAAATTGAATTAGCCGGCTAATTTTTTTATCTTCACACATGTCTTTAACATAGTTTAAAAAATACCTAAGTGTTCATACACATGTAGGCTAACAGTTAGTAACAAAACACGGATTAATATGACCTCAATAAAGTATATAATAACACAAACTTTAACCGTTTTGGTGGTACGTGTACCTAGTGCAGGAGTCCATTATTTCTCTCTTCATAGCCAAACGTCTTATAATGTATACTGCCTCTAGGACCATTAAGGTGATTGTCACATGACACCGCTCGTCCGCGCAGTCAGGCGAAGCAAATGTTTTAGCGGTGCGCCGCGCGGAGAGACGGTGAGTATCGTACGTCCGCGCGGTCGTGCGGTATACTTGTGTTAGGCATACAGATTTCATTCAAACCAATGAAACATGAGATCCGCTTCACCGCCCGACTACGTGGACGAGTGTCGTGTAAGAATCGCCTACTAAAATAATTATTAACTGCTATATTTACCCGCAATAGCCAATGTGACTTGAAACACCCCAAACACGAGTGTGACGGCCGCTGTGCCTACTCCCAACTCGTCCAAAAAGTCGTTATATATGAAACCAAATACTGGCTGGTGTGCTGTGCCGGCAATCTGAAAAAAGACAAAATGGCGTCATAAACAGGGTGTAAACGCACCCTTCACGAACGCTTCATGCCACGCATTTTGTACATCAAACTAAGTAACTTTACGCAAAAATTATTGCTGGGAAACGATTTTCCTGTTTTGGGGTGAAAAATCACGTTTTACGGTAGTAGGTACTCAAACAAAAACGCACTCAAAACATTGTGCTGATGGATGGATTGAATAGTACGGGGGTCGTGGAGGTATTTAAAGTAAAAATCTTACATTAAAAAAGTACCTAAAAAAAAAAGTTGTAAGTTTGACCCCCAATATCTCCTTAACTAGAAGATTCCCAGGTAGGTCTAGAACAAAAAAAATATCGCAATGACGGGGAGTACAAGTGCCTTTCGGCTTCGTTAAGGGTCTTGTTTCACCCTTTATATTGTTACCGGGTTGGAAAATTGAACAACATGAAAGTTTGTTTAATGAAAAAAAAAAAAAAAATGAAGAGTCTAGTGGTCGCCAGCGCTACGCGCTATTGCTAATCATACGGTCTTGGGTACGATTACTACACCGTAATAAAAACATTTGCTAAAAATACCAAACACCATCAATAAAATGTATCTAACCATGATGATTGCTATCATTTACAATAGACACCCACCCACAATAACTTCAGTTTATCCGTGATTATGGTGGTTGCAACAGCGCCAACATATCGGGAACTCAAAACCTACATAAATATCCCATATCTAGTGTTAAAGATAATCTTAGTGACCATGACAGTATAAAAACATAAATGATGATTGCTGATTTATATGAATGATTTTAATGTCAATGACCTTCTTTAATTCTTACTCAGCAGCATGAGTGCTAGAGTTCATTCTTATCGTTGTTTTTTTTTAATAATTAATTTCACTTTCCGCACAGACCTGTTTTTGTACTTACTAACTTTTGCACGTGGCTTGTCTCCGTTTAGGTCAGAAATTAATCCCCGGAAACGTATTGTCTGAACCTAGATCATGGTCTACCTTAGTGCCAAATCTCGTCGAAGTGGGTTCTGCCGTTAAAGCTTTATTATATGTTATAGACAGACAGGATTCACGTTCGGATTTATAATAGTATGGATTTTCTTTTCTCGGGTTCCCCCACAAATTCGACACAATTTTAATAGTGGCTAAGCATTTATTCAATCCACTAATGGCATTACAAAAACAAGATTTAAAAACACGCTAATTTATTCACAAATAAATAAATAATCATTCAAACTCACTTTTCGTTAAAAAAAAAACATTTAGGTAACCTGCGAAACTGCATGTTTAATATTTAAATTTGCTTTTTAGTATACTATTTTAAATAAAAATAGATACATAATATTATATCAAGACAGCAGTCACGCGCAAGCACAAGCGAACTCGACTCCAAAACACCTTATACATATTATAATTATATCTTTTGGAATTCAAGAAATTCATGTCATGTGTTTTGTTTTATTTTCTAGCCTTGATAACTTATGAGATGCAGACAGTTATTATACATATTATAAAAAAAAAAACTAGCGCTCTCCGAAATGGTAAACCGTAGGCTCAACACAAGCGTTTGACGTAAACGTAACGGATCGTACGTCGACGTACTTACGTTACGTTTACTCCACGCCTCGTGCCAAGGCCCCGGCTCTTGACCCTAACTTGTATAATTATATCTTTGACTCAGATGTCCGCAAAAAACTTAATCAGTTTGTATTTATTACATAACTTCTAGATCCTGTTTTAAATAATATACAAATATTATGCAACACCCGACAATAATCCGGAATATCCCGGTAATCCGACAGAGAACCAGAGTTGTCGACATAGCTTACAGAATAAGCAAGCTGAAGTGGTAATGGGCCAGTCATATTAGTCGTAGAACCGATGACCGTTGGGATAGACGTGTTCTTGAGTGGAGACCGCGAATCGGTAAACGTAAGGTGGGACGTTCTCAGGCTCGGTGGAGCGACGATCTTCGCAGGGTGGCTGGTAGCAACTGGATGAGAGCTGCTGAGAATCGAGTTGAGTGGCGTGCGATTGGGGAGGACTATGTCCAGCAGTGGACTGCAGTAGGCTGATGATGATGCAACACCCCTTTAGGTCCCAGGAGACACAACATTGAATTGAGAAAAATTGCTGACTGGCAATGAACTATAAAACCACTTCCGTACGCCATAACGAACCTCCAAATTTCTTTTTAAGGTAAAATTACGGTGTCATGCTCATATCCTAAATCCTGAAAGAGTCTTGAATGTTTTTGTATGAAGCCTGGCCTGCTTAACTTCCGCCTTTCTATTAGCAGCCACTTAGTATTTTATGAGACAAAACCTTCTATACAGGGTGTAACAAGACCCTTAACGAAGCCGTCAACCAAGCATTATGTACATCAAAATAGGTAACTTCACGCAAAAATTATTGCAGGAAAACGACATTTTTTTTGGGGTGAAAAATCACTTTTTATAGTAGGACTCAATGTAACGCACTCAAAACATTGTGCTGATGGATGGATTGAATAGAACGGGGGTCGTGGGATGTTTACTGTAAAAAACTTACGATAAAAACAGGTATTTAAAAAAAAAACTTCTAAAAATGTTGGAACTTTGACCCCCAATATCTCCGTAACTAGAAGGTTCCTTGGTATGGTCTCGAACAAAAAAATATCGCAATGACGGAGAGAACAAGTTCCTTTCGGCTTCGTTAAGGGTCTTGTTACACCCTTTATAAGCTATCAAAGTTAAAATCTTCGCCATCAGTACAACTTCTCTTTTCTGCATGATCAACCCAAAATTTCAACCAATGACCAGTTACCAGTTGCCACTTAATGGGCAACAACATAAATGTACAGTCACGTGTAAAAGAAAGAATTTAGCAACATCCCACGTGCCCAATGAATGGCTCAACACCTTACGGATTGACGGAAATAAGACCCAACGGGCCAATGGCAACCTTCGCAATATAACAGGTTCGTAATATAGAAAAATATGGTGCAAGACGGTGTAACTAATTGAAATAACTATGGCATTGACCGTTGAAAAAAATGGTGGAAACAATTTTATATGCCTAAATATATCATCTAAGTTGTGCCCGCGACTTCATTCGCGTGGACTTAGATCTTTCTCAGCCTGTTATTTCGTTCGTTATTATGACAATTTACACCATTGTTTTGGTTTTAGCTAAAAGGCAGGTGATAGACTTGATTCCAACTCAAAGCCTTTATTTCAAATAGACTCTTAACAAAGATGATGAGAAAGATCTAAGTCCACGCGGACGAAGTCGCAGGCACAGCTAGTATGTACGGGTCGGCTATTGTGAATTGATGAAATTAACAAGCCTTTTGATGCCGATTGATGGTAATAGGCTCGCCCCTTATTACATGGGACTTAAACATTACTGGCATAATGTGGGTGTTCTATGTATTAATGGTACTTCTCTACCTAACCCTTCTGGGTAATACAGGCAAAATGTTATGTTACACAGCAACATAATGTATTTTTGGTTATACTGTACATCATATTGCAGCTTCATAATTATAGCATACGGAAAGTACATTGAGAGTCATCTTTATGATATTATTTTCTTGCGCGAGTTACTTACATTCTATGGTATTTCCTAAGATATTCATTGTGTAAAGGGCAATTTTGGTCACAATTGAACGCTAAAGATGACTAAGATATTTATTTTGATAAGGATTAATACAATATCAGTAAAAACACCTGCGCAAATAAAGCATTCATTTTTACCAAATTTGAAAATCATTAAAATGGTTATTGTTAGTCAACCTTAAAAGATAGGCATGTATTGTCGTGGACTTTTTTAGATCTTTTTAAGAGTACTAATTCCTTCATACATTATGTTTGTGCAACTGTAACCGTTTACGCAGCGCACGCAAAGGAAGCTCTCAAAAAGAATAAATTTCTCAGTTTTTGCAACATTTTTCATTGACGCTCCGCTCCTTTTGGTTGTAGCGTAATGATATATAGCCTATAGCCTTCCTCAATAAATGGGATATCCAACTTAGTGTTGGATTAATTTTTCAATTCGAACCAGTAGTTCCTGAGATTAGCGCGTTCAACCAAACAAGCTAACAAACTCTTCAGCTTTATAATATTATATATATAAGTACTAGCGACCCGCTCCGGCTTCGCACGGGTGCACTGTTATACATATAAACCATCCTCTTGAATCACTCTATCTATGAAAAAAAACCGCATCATAATCCTTTGCCTAGTTTTAAAGATCTAAGCATACATAGGGACAGACAGCGGGAAGCGACTTTGTTTTATACTAAACTAGCGACCCGCCCCGGCTTCGCACGGGTGCAATGTTATACATATAAACCTTCCTCTTGAATCACTCTATCTATTAAAAAAAACCGCATCAAAATCCGTTGCGTAGTTTCAAAGATTTAAGCATACAAAGGGACATAGGGACAGAGAAAGCGACTTTGTTTTATACTATGTAGTGATAATATAGATGACATCACGCCTGTAATCTCCGAAGGGCAAGGCAGACATATCCCTAATATTACATCCTCATTTCGCCAGTTACTTGTTAAATTCCATGTAATGGGCGTGCCTAATTGTCTATTGCCATCAACAGGGTACAGATTCAGTTTCCGAGTCTGCTACATTTTTATTTGCAACATAGATTTATTACACGGTACCTATCTATATTCAGACATATTATTGTATTGAAGAATCTTCTTGCGTGCGGTGGTCTCATTAAAATTGAGTGGGTTTGTGCACAAAAAACGCTTGAACAGACTACATTAGATGTTGGAGGTAAGTTGGCTTTATTGTGGGTTAACGATGCGGTATCAGCAAGTCTTCGATGGTTAGTTATTAACTGGATACCTTCAGAAATCTAACCATACGAACTGCACTAATTAGGAGCTAGTTAATTATATTAAATTACAAGTAGGTACGCTAATTAGTAAATATATTGAATTACGTGTTGGATAGTTTAAATCGTGTTTTTTTTTTAACTAGAACATTATTTTATTGACGTGCTTGAAACGGACGTGTCTATTTGCATTTTTAAGTCAAAATCGTGACAGGCTGGTATGCAAAACTTATTGCAAATAAATAATCTTAAGTTGGTCGTTATTCAAGCTATTCGATACTATAAAAAAACAACAGAAAAAGAATGTACTATTAAGTTCCATTCAGTTCCATTTGACGTCACAGCAAAAAAATTAAGTGTCAAATATAAGTTGTAATTTATAACAGTATAATTTTAATACGAGTATTATGCAAAACGTGGTTTTATCTTAATTACAAATATGAATAAAGAATAAAAACGGAGTAAGTATAGGTAATGTTACATTCTTAGCAACATTTTGTAAGGCGTGAGCACGTCTCAGCTGACCCCAGATGATTAAGAAGACTACACTTATCGACACGGGAAGCAGCGTTTTTGTTGAATGGACATTATAATCTTTATCTGACCAGCTCAAGTCGTTATAAGCGAACTTTATCTGACTTTATTTGTAAAAACAATATTATATACATTTTTAAATTAAAATACCTAAAGTAACTAACGAATTGGTTGGAAAGCCATGTCCCACTGTTGCTGGGCAAAGGCCTCCCCGGCATTTGCCCAGCAGTGGGACAACAACTGGTAATATCCCCAAGAGACTGGCGGCGTTGCCATGTTGTATGTCAACGCTTAGCCTCTGGCCAAGTTAAAAGCTAGCCTTTGGGTCACAGGAAGTGACAACTGATTTGAAATTTCCTTGAAAAGGCTGCGAGCTCTCGGGCCCCACGGTCCTAGAGTTTTCACCCGAACGGGCCGAAATTGCATGGTAACTCCTATAATAGCATGGTCAATGTAGGGTAGCTTAGTGCAGAGCTAGTACGCATGTACTGGGCATAGGTCAACAAATGGCGGATTACCATCCAAACTTTCAGAGCTTTCCCCAGCTAAGCTTAATGGAACGTTGGATGAAGTAAACTTTTTCCCTTGGTTAAATATCACCAGCTGTTCACAGCCAAATATATATTGTGCAGGTATTATACTAAATATAGCCTGTCGAAAATGCTGATGGAAATTGACTAGAGGTTGAAACGGAGCGGTATTTTCTGGTGATTCTCATTAAGTTTTGTTAGATAAAATAAAATACTACTGGTATTTAAGCTGCATCCGATTAGACCGAGAATCCGACCACAACGTAGTTGGAAAACAGGAACTAAATAAAAGGAACTTAAAAGTTGTCGTTTCATTTTTAGAATCTTACTGGTTCGTATAGTTTTATTAACTTGTTTTATATTAATAGAAAACATTTTTTACATAGGCACTTATTTCTATATGTTTTTTAAGATCTAGGTACACGTTTCGTATTAAGATACTGATTTTAAGCTAAGAGACGACTTAAATAGTACTGGGGGATACTAAGCAGGAGTAATTGTAGTGAGGGAAGAGACAGAGCTGCACAGGTCGTGTAGCCCCATCTCTTTCTCACACTACATCATAGTAGGCCAACTTTTTTTTTTGAGGCGCGCGTGGAACACGCATGCGCCGTCGACACGGTCTGTCGTCATAAGACGGACGGACGGCGAGCTAGCCCATAGCTCGCCGTCCACAGGCCCGCGCCTACGGTGGCCGGGGGCCACCACGTTGCCCCCGACGCCCGGCGCGTCTCCTGCGGCGGCTGGGACATGAGGTTCTAACCTCTCACGTTCCGCCACCTCCTTCGCTAGCATGACTGCTTCGCAGAAGGAGGTGACGGCGTCACATTCCGTCTCGCTCCGGACCATGGATTGAACCAAGGCCGGAGTTGAACCAAGGCCGGAATATTAGGCCACCTGATTTAATTTCTCGGAAGCAGCCACATAGTCTGGATTTGTACCCGGTTGATGGAAATATGATATGATACATGAGACTTAAAACAAAACTAGCGAAATGTGGCATACGAGGTACACCTCTGCCTAACACCTCGGGGATTTCAGACGTGATTTTTATGTTAATATAATTGTGCATGCATATAATAAAGAAATAACTTCCGTAGTTTTTTGTCTTCATGTAATTTAAAACAACGCGTACTTACGCTCTATAATGTTTTTGCTGTTACACTTTTTTTTTTAATTTTTGATGACACGATAATTGCATTTGATTTTGCCAGTGTTTGATTTTTATAAAGAACTGTTCAAGATTGAATTTTTTAAAATTATATGGACAGATCAGACGGATTTTAGTTTATTTATTTATTAAACTTTATGCACATAATGTAAAAAAACACTGTACAAAGGCGGACTTAATGCCTATGTTTATGTAATAGATTGTTAAGTTTCTCTTACAAACCTTGTTTTAGAGCAATTGATGTTCCTTCACATTGACATGTTAGTGTGAAATTAAAATAATTACTAAAAAAAAAAACAGAAAAGGGGAACGATCATTTCATAAGTTTACACCAATTTACACCCTAGGTTTTATTCCAACAGCCTCGTGGCTACTGTGGCCGGCAGGGTAGATGGCCAAATAATGTGTCACTGGGTGGCGGCACACAGACCGTCTATTCAGATATGTGCTATAAGTATTTTTTACACGTAAACTCTTTGATTTTGAGCTCTTTTTTCGTTTATGTGTAGTTGTAAACCGTGAAAATTTAAAACAGTGTTTAAGTATGTTTTAGTTAGTAAGTGCCAAGCTGTTGTTTATTCGCTATGGATCTATGGTATCAAAATAAAGGTTTTATTTATTTATTTATTAAGGCGCCACAGAAAAGCCCAGCTGAACAGGCAACAACCTCCTAGGGTACCCTTGAAGATGCCATTTTGAATAAAAAGGATTTTTTAAACTCTTACCAAAAAACATTTAATCGTTTGGGTTTAACTCGAGTGTTCTTTATTTTTGATTCTATTATATTTGATTTATTTGATTCTGATTTAGATCTGCTTTCAAGTTAATTATTTATCTAAAGTGGCTTTTGTAGATTATAAAAAAAAAACATTATTTTTATTTTGACTTTTATGTAACACGAAAAATATTAATTTGGGAATCAATCTTGCGACTCCACGCTCAAAACACAGACGTTGACAAATTACCACAAACAACGACACTAAAGAAATAAATAAAAACAAAATATAAATCTACTTACGAATATGACAGACAGTCCGACGCACACCATGTACCCCCATCCTCCCTCGGGAGGCACATATTCATATTTATCCACATCTCCGTACTCAATTTTATTTTCCTTCACTTTCATTGTCACAGTAACCTTTTCTTTCTCCCCGTATATCACCTTAGCGGCGGTTTTATAAATCTAATGTTATCGTCAATTGCACGGAGGCTATTTACTTGAAGCTTAAAATGTAACACCTTTATTGAGGGTACGAAATGTAAACAGATTGTTCGGATTTCCCACAAACACGATTGACAAACAAGGTAGATAATATTATAACACGCCACTTTTCACGTCGCCTGAAAGACCGGGGATGCCGATTTTTTTAGAAAAATGAAAACTTTTTTTTTTAATTTTTGAGACGACGTAATTGGCCAACAGTTCGGTAACAGATGAGCCACGCTATCCTCCTGAGTCGGTGAGGTTGGTCTCCGTTTACACGCTGGCCACCACGTGCCGCGCCCGCGGTCTCAATGAGCATTCGATTTACAAATTAAAACTTTACACTACAACGCATTCCATCTAAATAGTCCAATGACACAAACACTGATTGTTTTTATTTTTTGTCGGGCTTCTCGTTGAACCCATTAATGTCAATGATGGTTAATGACTGCAAGGTTTGGATCTGGGTTGCCATGTGCGAACGATTTGCGTTTTTTTTTTGTGGTTACCGTGGTAATTTTGAGTGTTTCAAATTGGTGATTGGTAAAAAAGGGGTAAGTAGACTACAGTTATCGAAATACTCTCACGATACAGCTCACATGTTAAATATGTGCAAACTATGAATCTTCATAAAAATGTATTGAATACATAAGTTTTATTTATCAGTATTCAGCTAATACAAAATTGTGAAATCAAAGCAGTAACTAGGCTGTATTTGATATCAGCATTTATTTATGCGTGACGTTAAAGGCACAGAGTGCGAGTCAATTATTTGCCTCCGAAGCAAAACTATTATAATGAACTTTATTTTACATCCGTATATTGCACCTAGTTCTATTAGTTACTTTAATAGACAACGTCATATTACGTGAAGATGAGCCTTTACTGAAGATGAAAAGAACTAAGTAGTAGTAAGTAAAAATTAAGAAAATAATAATTTTAAGTTAATTCCTAAATCTTTATGCTCTAACTTTTAACACTTCAAGTGCACACGTAGATTACAAATATCGAGTTTTGAACTCAACCCGTGGAAAGATAACTCTGGCTAGAAATGAAATTCCGATTGCAAATTTTCCCAATAACACAGTTGTTTCAGTTAAGTTAGATGACATTAAATTTAAAAACTGGATTCTAGAAAAGCATAAATGTTTGCGCTCGGAGAATTTATAACACCTTGAAAAGAATCAGAATCGTTGTCAGAATAAATAGTATGTCAATTGCTGTGAACAGGTTTCCTTAGACAAGGAAAATAACCAACTAGATGAAGTAACAAACAGATTTTGACAAAACAGAAAACAAAATTTTAGAGGGTATCAAATATTTCCTGCAGAAAATTATGGCATATTTTTATAAATTAACTTTGCAATTTCGATTCTAAATTAAAATTACAAAAATGTCTTTTGGTCTTCAAATTCTAAACCAAAATACCTTTTAATGAAGTTCATTCTCGAAAATAACAAGCTTTCGTCAATCAGTCTTGCTTTGTGTAATTCATTTGAATAAGTAATTGGTGATTCCGAGATAATTCCTCGGGGTACACAATGTACCAATTGCTGACGTATCAACTCCTCAATTTGACCCAGTGGTAGAGGGTTCATTAGTTTTACGTTAAATATTTTAGTTAAGACTATCTCGATGTTATAATGATCACAAGCGCAACTACTATACATCAAGTCCTGGGTTCGATTCCTGAGTCGGGCAAAGTGTCATTTGGTTTTTCCGCCAGGTATTTATTTCTCAGTGTCTGGATTTGAGCCCAGTCGTTGGCAATAGGCTCGGATCTAACCCGAACTTAAAAAAAAACTGGCGGAAAATTAATTATAGGCAAGTTGTGTGATTGTATTTTGCGTAATTTTCTCCTTTTTTTTTCTTTTCACAGTTTTAAGTTTTTTATTTATTTACTAACATAATTTGTATAATGTCATATGTATGTTAGTCTAAGCTATATATCTATGGGCTTAGTTAGCCTGAAAATAAATGGTTGTTGTTGTTAACTTAATAAATAAATCCATTAAATTATAAAGTTGATTTTAATAACAACGGAATTAAACCTAAATTGCTATGCAATAAAAATCACGTAATAAATTATTGGAAAAAAAACATGCGTTAACTATTATAGGTTTTTAATGAACTAAACTATTAAATGAATAATAATAATGTATAATATCCAATCGTGTGGATTATGTTGGGCAACTGGTTGCAATCACGAATAGTAATAAGTGGTTTTAATCGGTGGTAAAATAATTATAATTAAGAAAGCCTATTAGATTATTACTTCCAAGCCTAGGGTGTCACCACCTGCCGGGGCTGCGGGACTGTTCGAAAGAGGTATCTCTTTCGAACAGTCCCCCGTGGCCCCGGAACACAAAGGGCGGTGAAGGATCATGGATGGGTTTTAGTCAGTAAAAGTCTGACACTCCCTCCTGCTCCGCCCAGAGCGGGAAGAGTCATTTGATGATTTCGCATCCAAAAAAAAAAGAAATAGTGCATGGGGACAGCGTCGTCATCGCGAAAAAATATCAGATATCCCATTTTAAAATTTAATCTACTCGACACAAATGTATGGGACAGCTGATTATGCGGCGCCATGTTTAATTTAGTGTGACGTCACATAGCCTATAACCAGTTAGCAGACGTTCTAACGTCCCGTCGATTTCCCATCCGAATAACATCGAAATAAATTCTATTTTACGAAGTAATTTTAATGATTTTGTGTAGTAAGTAAACACTAATTAATTTTAAATCTGTTCTAAGAATAAGCTTTGGATGTATAAGAGAATAATTTGACTAAATAAAGTTAAAAAAAAGTATTAAGGTATAAAGTTTAAAATGATGGATTAGTTTGGCTTAAGAAATAACAGCCGCGTGACTCATCTTCAAGGTTAAACAGTTGGTCTATTGATGGGTGACCATTTATTACATACCGAGCTTTCTCTGTGCCTCGGAAAGCACTCCATGAGAAATATTGGTATTTAGCTGCATCCGGTTAGATTGAACTGACTGAGACTGGACGCCGACCTAACTTAAGTGGGAAAAGGCTATGCAAAAGCTGAGTTTGGCGTATAATAAGAGATTGGAGTGCGAGGAGAGTGGTCGCAAACGCTGTTGCGCATGAGGTCTTGAATTCGATTCGCCGGGTAAGGTGTTTTTGTGTTTTTCCATCAGGAATTTCTCAGTAGCAGCCGCAGAGTCTGGTTTTGTGCCCGGCAGATAGCAATAGGTTTGCCCCCTAATATAAATGGGCGTTAAAACATAACTGGCAAAATATGGGTGTTCTTTTAGGTACACCTCTGCCTGACCCTTCGGTCATTACAGGCGTGATGTTATGTAATGTGTAATAAGAGACTGTGGGTTGGCTCATTTCATAATGAGCCAACCCACAGTCACATTATTACACATTACATAGAACTACGCCAAAATAATAAGAAGTAAGTCATATCCATGAATAATAACATAAAATATGGTAAAAAAGTCATTGCCAGAATCAGTTTTGCAATGTTAATGTTAGAATAACAATTTGTAAGTACAGTTAAAGTTTCCGGAAGTGTATAAATAAACTTTGTAAGGTTATATTATATCACACGTAACCGGTTTTGATATTATTAGTTTGGTTAATAAATAAAAATAAGGCTAATTTTAGATTTTTAACTGTAATTTTCCAGACGAGAACTTTTCTAGCGCTTTTTGACACTGATCAGGTTTTTAACTAGCTTATGTCTGCGGCTTTGCCCGTGTGGAGTTCGGTTATATATAAACCAGGGGCCTTAGTCTGCTATTGCAATAGTGTCAGAATGGTCTATCATTGATTTAATAAGGCCCCGCGCAGACGAATTACCCTTTGTACGCACGACAAATGAGTTTCGAACGCGCTTCAATACGCCGTGGGCTAGGGGCCTTATTAAATCAATTATAGACCATTCTGACACTATTTCAATAGCAGACTAAGGCCCCAGGTTCTAAACTATCTGTGTGCCAATTTTCATCCAAATCAGTTCAATAGTTTTTGCGCGAAAGAGTAACAAATGTCCTCACAAACTTGCATAATATTTACCTATATTATGTAGTAGTAAGACAATAAGAAGCTAAGATACATAGGTATGCATTTTTACAGTTACGTAACCGAATTTAGAACTCTTGCGGGAGTTGAACTTTGGCGCCCGTTTACGACGTCAGGCGTTGCGACCAGCGACACGACGTGCGTTATATAAGGTCCCATTAAAATAAGTGATTGTGTGTTATGAAAAACACTGATTAAAGTGATTTTATTTTGACCTAAAATAATAAATTGACAGCGGCACTCTAGGATAAACACATCCATTGGGTCAAAATAAAATCACTTTGATCAGTGTTTTTTTTTGCTTGGATATCATTGGTTAGACGTACTCAATGCTGTGTTAAAATTTGTCCATCTATTTTAATGGGACCTTATATTTGTATACTATCGCAATATCATACTCCAAGCAGTGTCTTTAATTTGGTCCGTCCGCAGTCGCTCTAGCAACACAGGCGTCGTTTGAGCAGTGGCCAAGCAGTGATCGCGAACGAAAATAGTGGGCAAAGCTAGTTTCATCACACGTGGTTGACAACAATTGTACAATAAACAAACATAATGTACAACACGAGTTTTAAAACTAAATAAAGACCATAGACGTATTGTATTAAAGGATTTCCGTTGCGATAAAGAGGAAGACGAAACAAAATAAAGCAAACATGCTCGAGTTTGTGAATCTTTCTATTATACTTGCAAGAAAAATTATCAGTATCAAATAGGAAAGTTACTACAATATGTCAAATTTCTTTAATAGATTTTCAAATTTATCGCTAAAGCATTATGTTCAAAGTCGATTGGGAAATTTTGACAATTTGGGGTAGCTTGATGTGCTGGCGTTTGTATACCTAAAATCTACAGAGTTGTCTTGAAACGACACTCATCAGACTAGCGACAGGTCCTATAGCCTATAGAAACATTGAGCTCAGATTTTAATATCTTGGTACATACAATGAAACCCAGGCAGGTGCTGTACTGATACTGTTAGCCTGGGTCATCCCACCGATAGGCATAGGCCTCTCCCCATGACTTCTAATTGTTTTATTTAGGTACAGATCGTTGGTTGACGGACACATACTTTGACTAAATTATTTCATCACCACTGCTCTCAAAACGGCAAAGGATAACATCGTGCGGGAACTGACATGTCCTAGAAAAAACGTGTGGCATCCGCGGTGTGTAAGGAGGCCTATCCCAGCAGTGGTAACGTTGGCTTTGCTTTTGCTAGGTAAAATCTTCTGCGTCGTGTCGATAATTCCCATACCTTATCTAATTAGATTAGCTTCTACTAGAACTCGGCCTTAATGACGGCATTAGTAACAGCTTCAGACAGGTTCCTTAAAGTGCAGATAAAGTTGCACCAGAGCCAGACAGGTGGTAAGCCATGATTTGTAACGAGGCTCCAAAGTCGCACTCTGCTTCATTAGATTACCCCTCTGATTAAGTTGTACCTTCAGCGGCCCACCTGGATACGCAGTTGCTTTAAAGACTTCTGGGTGGGCCATGGCACAATAAAAGGCAATCAATGTATTTTTCAGTTAACCGTCTTCGTTAACAGTTTTGAATATTCTCTATTTATTTATTTGCAAACTTAGAACACAACCAGTGATCAGTAGGCATGTATTAAAATTTGCTGATAGTTCTATTCACACTAATTACTATTATAACAGCGCTATCTAAATCCTATTAAATAATAACAGAGATGTTGACAAAATAAAGTAATTTACTAGAGAAACTGTTTGTGTTTGCGCCTATTGTGGGTGTTGGGAATTCCCTAGGTTAAAATTTACTGCGTCTGTGCTGATAGACTGGGCTAAGTAATATATGATATAATTACAAAATCTCTAATATTTACAAGATATATCAACTGAATCTATAATTTTATTTGATTTAATGAACAGTTAATATATTAAACGATTGATATAATTTTAAAACAACTAATTTTTATAAGCATAACATACATTTAATATAAAAACGTTTGATATTCCACTCAAAAGACATAAAATCTATTTAGTCTAATTTGATAAAACTGCTCGCTCGCTCGCCTTCGCGCGTTAATGGTCACTGTTGTAACCTAACCTAACCCAAATGATTCACCAAAAATAGAGAGGATCTGGTGCTCGGCGGCCGATTCCACTTGTGAACACATGTGGTTTTTGTTTCCCTGTAAAAATACACCATGCATGCAGCAAGCATGCAAACAAGCATACACCATGCATGCAGCATGCAAGCACGCATGTAGCATGCAAGCAGGCATGTAGCATGCAAGCCAGCATGTACCATGCAAGCAAGCATGTGGCATGCAAGCAAGCATGCAACATACAGCAGGCATGGTTTCTGTCACGGATCCGGTGCTGCGGCGGTCCCACGCGAGCTTATCGTCTCAGATGTGTTTCACGCTCACCACCGCAGTTTCGGCTTGACTTTATATATAATATATGTAGTAGTTAAAGTTTATAAATGTTATATCTAAAGAAATTATATCAACAGTTGGTATAACTCACGTTTATTATATCTTGTGAACGTTATTGAACTGAAAATATACCAAATAACTTTTTTTGATAAGAGTGCACCCGGTAGACTGATTAGGGAATTATTGTATTATTAATGTTCATGTTGAGGAGGCTGCAAAGAAATGATGCATAGACTGTGTGAAGGATGATATGCCTAGAAAGGAGGTGACCGCTGAGATTAATAATCATAGAGAAGTATGGAAGAAGAAGACATGCTGCACCAACCCCAAATAAAATACGACGTAGGCAGGAAAATCATGATGAAATTGAGGAGGATATTACAAATTCACAATGACATGACTAAATATTCAATAGATACCGAACTTCATAAGTATATCATTATATCATAGGGTCTAGTAGCTAAACAATAACAGTTGCACGGGTCAAACTACCAGGTTAAGCTACGCTTGAATCGTGGATGGTTGACAACAAGTTACACCCATTAGTAGGTATATCTTTGTTCGTCATTATTGTTAGTTAAAATTCTGGCAACCCGTCTTATTAAGTGTCATCGTGTTACTCCAGATTGTGAAGATCAGATAGGTAGTCGCTATCACGTAAAACACTGGTAATCAGCTTCATTCGATTAGAATCGAAACCGACTCATGTACAGTTAAGAAAAGGCTAGGTAGATGTGACTACGCTACTATGTGTGTCCTGTGTATTGTGTGTACTATGTATTGTGTGTACTATGTATTGTGTGTCCGTAGTTGTGACCGTGACGTCACAGTGGGCCCTATCAGAATACCAGCGCTGCGGTATTTGTTTTTCATATATCACAGCATCATGCTGAGATAGGAGCCTTTTTGGCCTCGCACAGGCCTATTTTTATTTTTTAGTTTTAGATTCTTTTTTGTATTGTTATTTTTGTTGTTCCTGTGCTTGTCCCAAATAAATATTTTTCTTTCTTCTTTCTTTCTTTCTTTCTACTCACGGAATAGACAAGACGACAATTTTTCAGTTGTGACGTGCCACTGTGGGGAGAACTTCCACTTCTCCTTTGTCTACTGAATTCGATTTTCATCTAGTGAATATCATTCAACTTGTCAATAATAATATCATCAGTTGTATCAACTATGTTGTGGTCGGCTTTCAGTCTTACCCGATTCAGCTGAATACCAGTATTTTACATGGAACGACTGCCTATATAACATCCACAGCCCAGTAAATACCCCTTGCTAAGACTGGTTTTATCAGGCTTTCGGGCCACTGACTACCTGCAACGGCTGTCAAAGTTACCGACGGCTTAACTTTCTTTCTGAGGCACTGAGGAAATTCGGCATGTAATGGGTGATCTCTCATCCACGAATCAACCTAAAACCACGACCATGGACCAATGTTGTCAATCATGACCTAATGAAATTGACGATAGTTCAATATAATAAAAATACTGGTTGTCAAAAAAATAAAAATTAAATACGAACCCGTACTACCTAGCCTTTGAACGTTATTTTTTTTTGCGGTTTCACAAAACAAAAGTTCGCCTGCCTCTCTTTGTATTAGTATTACACAACAAAAGGTGGTCCGAAAATCTACAATTTTTGTACAAAAATTGTTTTGTTAACAATTTTTTAATTGAATTTTCCTTTTATACGTTTTTATTGTAGAAAGAAAGTTAAATTGGCTAGGACTTCGGAAATGATGCCGTAAATGTTAATTCATTAAAACTTGACGTTTATGAACGCTTTCTTAATTGTTTTTTCTTTTCGTCAAAAAAGTGAGAGAAAAAGCAATAGTCACCTTCTCGTTTTCATCGACTACCACGTAGATCTAGTGGTCACAACCACTACTGCTCAACATGAGGCTCTGATGGGGATGTCTTTGAATTTTTGGTTTTAGGACATGCCGATTTCTTTACGTTTTGTTTTCACTGTTTTGGGGGCAGCGGAATTTAACACAAAATAAAATTCCTACTTCGAATCTACCGCTTATTCTTAACCAGCGCTGCTCTCGTCAAAAGTGTTTTACCTCCTTTGATGGCATTCGGCTTGAAACACTTTACTATGAAGTTACTATGAAGTTTTTAAGATATTGAATTCAGATCTTAATCATTTTCATTTTATCTTAGCTGGTAAGATATTTAAAGTATGCTGTTTTGGTGTAAATTCAAAGCTAACAAACAAGAATTGATATAAAAATAGGAATTTTGTTTAGATGTTCAAAAAAAGTAGTTTGTATTTCAAATAATCAGAGAACTAGTGCCTTCTATAATATACATTCCAATCTGAATTTAAACACCGAGAAAATCGTAGATGCAATGTGAAATATTTCCTGATCCTGAAAGACAGAAAAACATTTCTATCCATCATAATTTTTTTTTTCATTCTTCCATTTCCTATACTCGGAAGCAGCAACTCGACATAAACAACAATAACATTCATTTACTCAGGCAACTTTGGGCGCATATACATAATTTTGTAATACGAGATATTATACATGGCAGCTACAGTACTTTCACAGTGTTTATGCCTTGTGACTGGGATTGTAGATTTGTAGCTACATTTCATTGTTATCTTTGTTTCGACGATTAAAAAGTGCCTATAACTGGCTTACTTGAAATAAATGCTCTTGATTTTGATTTTGATACCGTACAGACTAACATAAATATGATAAAATACAATTTGTGTTAGTAAATAGATTCTTAGAACTATGGTAGTAATTTGTGCATTGCATGTCACTGCGCGTTTCTTACCCACCGTCCACCTCCTGAGATCACCTGGGTGGACCGTGGAATTTTTTTTTTACAACGGCTCCCCTTTTGGCTTAATTTAAAGGTTTTGTTGACTTTTATTGTTCAACATTGACAGCTTATTAGACACGGATTTACTGTTTTGAAAAAAAGACACTATATTACTAAACCATGGAAAGTAATGAATTAATAACTATTAAAAGAAATGGTGGTAATGTGTTGCTGCATAAGGAGCATCAATACCACAAAGTGAAACAATTTAAAAACGGAGCCTATTTGTGGAAGTGCGCTTCATACAGGGTGTAACAGGACCCTTCACTATGCCGTCAACCAAGCATTATGATATAATAAGCAATAAGCATATTGATACCGTCATTCAAACTAAGTAACTTTACGCAAAAAATATTGTTGGGAAACGACTTTTTTTGGGGTGAAAAATCACGTTTTACGGGAGGACTTAATGTAATGCACTCAAAACATTGTGCTGATGAAGGGATTGAATAGTACGGGGTCGTGGAGGTGTTTAATGTAAAAATCCTACAAAAACAAATTTGCTAAAAAAAACCTTGTGAAAAAGTTGGAACTTTGACCCCCAATATCTCCGTAAATAGAAGGTTCACAAGTATGGTCTAGTACAAAAAAATGATCGCAATGACGCCATGACGGGGAGAACAAGTGCCCTTCGGTTTCGTTAAGGGTTTTGTTACATGTTACACCCTTTATACTTGTAGTTTGCCCGTGAAAGCGGCGAAACACCACTCCCTGCGATAATCGTAGTTTGCCCGTGGAAGCGGCGGAACACCGCTCCCTGCGGCCAAAAGTCCTCTTCCGAGACGAGATGCAGATAACACGATGGTATTCACACCACGAACACCTAAAAGTAGAAAGACGTACATGTAGTAATTTTAAGGCATACACTACTATTTCTGTGTTACAAATAATAATTACTACCTCTAGAAAGGACTCTTTCTTCCTAAATTAGCTTCAGTAATAACTGCTAACCATCTATTTTTCTTTGTTACAGGTACCTATATAATTGGCGCCTCCATCACACTACTTTGCAAAAAGCAACATACAATGGAAATATGCAAGCATTGACGGAAATGTGAAAATGTGTATTTTTAATCTATACTAAGTATTATAAAGAGGGAAACTTTGTGAGGTTGTAGGGGGTAATCTCTGAATCTACTGAACTGATTTTGAAAATTCTATACTAAGGCAGCTACATTATCCCCGAGTACCATAGGCTATATTTATAACGTGCCCGTGGGATACTATCCGACCAAAACGCGAGCGAAGCCGTGGGCAACAGCTAGTCAATAATAACTTTAATTATTGTACCCAAATTATTGTAAGCCAGGGTCGACCTACAAACAGGTTATGACATCAGTAACAAAAAGGCCGGCCAAGTGCGAATCGTGCGAGTCGTACTCACACACACACAAGGTTCCGTAACATAATCAGCCTTTAATTTTCCCACTTCTGGGACACTCGGCCTCCTCTCTAAGAGAGGGAATGGGCTATAATCCACCACGCGGGCCCAGTACGGGTTGGTAGATGTCACATGTCTTTGAATTTTTGGTTCAAGGACATGCCGATTTCCTCACGAGGTTTTCCTTCACCGTTTTGAGAGCAGTGGTGATGAAATAAATTACATAAAGTAATGCCTGGGTTCGAACCCACGACTTACTATTCGTAAGTCGGGGCCGCCACCACTGGGCCACCGCTGCTCTACTGGGCCACCGCTGCTCTACTGGGCCACCGTTGCTCTGCTGGGCCACCGCTGCTCTACTGGGCCACCGCTACTCTACTGGGCTACCGCTGCTCTTGGTCTTCTGGGTCTTCCGCTTTTCTTGGGTTCCGTAGCACCAAACAATATAATAAAAAATTTTTGAAGACTCATTCATATGTCGCCTAACTCAAAAACTAGGCATCAAATCTTATTTAAATACCAATATTCGTTGGATTTTTTTTTTCTACAATCCTACATTTTTCAGAATTTTTCTCCTCTTACTTTAGAAATTAGAGCGGGGGGGGACACATTTTCCCACTTTGGAAGTGTCTGTCTTTCAAAAGATTGACTTATAGAAAAAATGGTTTTAGGAACCTCATGGTTATTTTAAAAGACCTATCTACAGCGTGTAACAGAAAGGGTATAATCATATGGAATACTGTGGTACGGACCATCAAACTGAACAACTTTCTCTATGGGACCACCATCGAAATCGTAAAAAAATTATCAGCTGTCCCATACATTTGGGTCGAGTAGGTATTGAAATTTTGTATAGGACAGCTGATTATTTTTTTACGATTTCGATGGTGGTCCCATAGAGAAAGTTGTTCAGTTTGATGGTCCGTACCACAGTATTCCATATGATTATACCCTTTCTGTTACAGGCTGTATAGACATGCATAGGTTTGATGAAAAAAATTTTTTTTTGTTCCAGTTCCATATAAGGGGAGCCAGCCCCTTAATCTTTTATTCTTGTATAAATATCGTAAAGCGGTTTACATAATACATCTACCTACCAAGGTTCAACTGTGTAGTCCTAATTTTTCAGAATAAAGAGGCTGTAACGTACACGGACAGGCAGACAGACATGACGACGAATCTATAAGGGTTACATTTTTTGCAATTTGGCTAAGGAACCCTAAAATTTATTTTTATTTTTATCCGAGTTAAAATTGTGGAGACCATTCCTTCTGTAAATCTTCAGGTTCTCAAGTTGACTGCCGATCCTATAGAAATAATCAGTTTCAGGCTTACAGAGCGTCCTCAATGTGTTTCCAAAAATATCACTACTCATGTATTGCAGGAAAGAAAATCAACGAAAATCCCTATTGATGTCTGTGTTTTAGAATTTTCCGTAGTGTTTAAAAAGTCAGCCTTTTCCGCAATCACTCTGCGGGTATCATTATGATTGACAGACAAAACATCCATTCGTCTTTTGCATTGTTATTTTATAGTTATTTTAAGACGAACCCCATGACAAGCCCGTATGTCGATTGCATTGTTCCAATTTGTTAAAATGCGTATTTGCATCCGGGGTTATCGTATTACTGTCCTACTTTATTTTTCTAGTGTTAATGCTAATCGGTAATGCTAAAACCCATTGAAGCTTGACACATTTCCAATAAAATACAGGGTGTAAAGGAAATAGACGACGAAACTATTACGATGAATTCAGTACACGATTTAAGATTTTAGACCCTCGTATAGATAGATATTTTGTATTTTTTTACGCTGTAGTCTGTATTATTATATATTATATTATAATATATTATTACCTGAATTCTTGAAAGATCCTTCAAAGAAATTGTGTATACCATATTGCCATGGTGCAAAGTATGGGTAAACATTTGGCGTCGTTGGAACCAGAGTGATCTAGGGCACAACAGTATGTAATTGCACTTAATTACTTAGATCAGTGTGGCATGGAAGAATTGTGATTTTTCTGTGCCATTGTGTAATAGCCTCAGTATTAGATCACTCTGGTTCCAACATCGTCATTTATTTATTTTACCACTTATTGTAATCATCACCTGTCCCAATGAACGGGTAATGACATTTGAATATATTACAAGCGTACAAATAATGATACCGGAATCAAACCAAACGATTAAAGAACGCCCTTTGACAGGCCCTGAGGCCGAAGCACTCAACATAAGCATTCCAATCTTGGAACGTTGTGATTATACCGGTGGGACTATTTGGTTACCTAATATGCATTCACGTCAGGAACTGTACCACAAAATCTTATTGCATTATTACTGCATTATTACTGTATGAAGGATATTATAGCAAGAAAGGAGCTTAGGTGTCTGATGAGATGACGAGTAACAGAGAAGAATGGAAGAAGAAGACATGCTGCGCCGACTCCAAATCAGTTGGGATAAAGATCTGGCTGGCAGAACTGTTTAGTTCTTCCAGCACATCTCTTTTGCATTATATTATTAGTAGCTTTTGCCCACAGCTTCGCTCGCGTTTATTTAGAATTTGGCAACCTAGCGGTTTGAAATATACTTTGACCTATTCTCATACCTACCAATTATACATAAAAAAATCATTAAATTCTGTCAAGCCGTTTCGGAGGAGTGCGACCACAAACACTGTGACACGAGATTTTTATAAATGTATAAGATTTAACACATTCCAAAAAGATTAATCTTGGTCACTGGAACTAGAGACGGCCAATGAGTCGTAAAGATTAACCAAAGATTGTCTATTACGTAAATCAGTTCACCTTTTAACAATTTTCCAGACGAAACCAATTAAATTTTATGACTAGACTATGAAATTCAAAAATTATAGCCATCTTATTGATAGTGTGTAAGTACCAGTGGCGAAGGTTTCATACAACTCGATTCCTATCGGCTTCCCTTTGAAAAATGGCACAGTCAGTATTTTATACACAAATAATAAAATCACATTAGAGATAATGCACTCCGGCTTACTTTTTACAAAAATTGACTCTTCGCTACTGGTAAGTACCTATACTACCAAAAGTTATAAAGCACCTTGGCAAGTTTTTGACCCACCAGAAAACCAATCTGTTCATAAAGCCAGCGTCATCTATGATGTTGGATCATTTACTGACCTAGGCTATTAGACCACAAATTAACCAATTAAAAAACAAAGGTTATTTTAACCCTTTTAAAAATCAATTAGCTTTATCATTGATTGCGTAATATTTATTTATGTAAGGTACCTTTGTTTTGAAGTTTAAGACTAGTAAGTACTACACGATTTTTATCATGTATGGCCCCGATGATACGTAAAACAAAGAGGCATTCTGCACAATTAGAGGAGAATGGCCGTTTCTTCAATTGAATGAACTAATTTAAATTATGGTTAGGTTTCCACTTTCGAAATATTACGCAACCTTATCTCTGTTTTAATTAGGAGTTCAATCAAATAAAAATGTGGCCCTATTCGTAATAGACGAGTTATTTTGGGCCTATTAGAAACCGGTATGGGGCAACAAAATTTTGGGAAGATTGAATTACTTTCTCGTACTTAATTGTGATCCTCTTTTAGTTTGTATAGTGCTGGTACATAACAGTTTGTTTCTTTCTGCTAAAACAGTACGGGACCAAAAACATGATAGATGGTCTGTGCGAAGGATGATATGGGTAGAAAGGAGGTGACTGCTGAGATGACGAATTGAAAAAAAAACAGAAGAAATGCTGCGCCGACACCAAATCAATGGAGTCGCGTGTGAATTCACCGCTAGAGGTGCTATTGTAGCGCGAGGGCACCGAAATGTCAGATGTCATAGAAAGTTCACGCGTTGCGTGCCTTTTTTATCATGCATTTTTACTCATTTTCACAATTATTGTGGTCTAGATTTAGCTATTCCTGATTAATTATGACTTGAAGATTTTAAGTAGCAACTTAGGATCTTATTATTTTGTTAGTACTTGGAGGTAAAATGATTTTTATATGTTTCATGCTTGCTAATTTTAGGGAGAATATTGTAAATAAATGATCTGTAGTTTCACTATGTTGCTATACGTATTAAAACAAAAACTTTGTATGCAGTTATTGGTACTTTAAAGTATTAAATAAAATTATTCTCATGACCATAAGCGACAGTGGCGCCATCTGGTGCGATCAAAAACGATAGCCGTCATTGGGATAAGGGCAATAGAATGATGATGTGATGTGCTGAATCATAACTATGACAGTCGTTGTTCAGTGGTGCTCCTTTGGGGGCAAAACTAGGTTAACTAGGTGAATTGTCGTGCGCGGTGCTACTGCGGTAAGGTTACCGATTCAATAGCTTATATTCACTCGCGTGATAAAGTACATTGGTAGTATATGATAGACAAGTATACAAACGTTTTGTTTAGATAGACTATACTGCTCATGATGTGATTATATTGGAATATATTATATTGGAATTTTGAATGTTGAGTCCTTCAACACAATGTAGGAGAGTAGTCTATGTATGTCAATTTGTTAAAATGCCCAAACCCACCGCGGCGCGTGCTGTAATGTGTGTTCATGCCCAAACCCACCGCGGGGCGTGCTGTAATGTGTGTTCATGCGCAAGTACGACTTGCACTGGGCCGGTTTTTTTCTACCACACAGATATTTAATAGTGACACTAGTCATATTATTTTTTTGGAAATATATATTTTTCATTATTTTGCAAATTCATACATTTGTTTCATGAGTAATAAAATTGAAGTAATCCGAGTTTCTGTAATCTCTTGCACTATAAAGTGAATTACAAATGTCTAAACCGTAAGTATTGTTTTTTTTTCTTATTACATTTATAAATTAATACATAAAGTATAGCGTAAACATAATTAACAGTAGATTAAAACTAAATATTTTGCATAACGTTCCTCAATTTGCGAATAAAATAGTTCTGTTGTACATGTACCTCCGCAGTTGGTCACCAAGCACGAGATTATCGCGTGTTTACTTATTTCCTTCTATAACAGGTTATACAGGGTTAGTTTCCAAAGACAAGCCAAATTCTCAGATATATACAATACATCATTCTGAGCCCCCAACTCAAAAAATTGAAAATTGATTTAATTAATCATTTATTTTATTTTATTAAAAGAAATGTTTAAAAATATATAGAATAAGACAAATGATAAACAAAGTCAATAATAATAAATCATTTATTTGCATAAAACATGGTATATAATGGTGTCAAATAAAATTAAAATAGTTCCAACATGTTTAGCTAAGATAAAACATAGCATGCAAAATTTATTATTTTCATCGGTTATTAAAAAAGAAAAAAGCTGTTTCCTACAAAATAGCAATACTACTTTAACTCTTTTTTTCTTGTGGTCCCAAAATACTACTCTAAAATAATTAATGCATAAAAAGGTGGAATCCGGGACCACGGTCCCGGTCCCAAAAGCCCCAAGACCCACACCTACACGGTCAAAACGTATGGAACAGCTGTTTTTTTTTTCTCAGAATGAGTACTGCATCATATCTGAGAATTTGGCTGGTCTTTGGAAACTAACCCCGTGTAATGAGGGTTGGGAGCATGCCTAACAGACCTGCCTATTAAAGCGAATTTTGTTACAGCTGAAATCAATTTGGTTCCCTGATCTGACCAAACCTACAGCTACATAAGATCTGACAACCTGAACTCTTGAGCAGTCATCTTCGCTGCAAACTTAGCATTAGCTTCTAACGTTTAACAATGCTCTCAAAACAATGAAGGAAAAACATAAGTGGCGACATCGACTTATCCAAGAACCAAAAATTCGGAGACTTGCAACATCAATCCATCTGCACTGGACCTACTACATGGTCGAAAATGGGCATTTACTTCGCATAGCAAGGGGCCCTGTGCTCCAGCATCAGATCGCTATAGGCTGAATGAATGTTGATGCATAGGTATGCTAAGATAGTTTCCTAAACAGCAATGGAATTTTACACATTATCAAATTCAATTTTTTTTTTCACCACAAAATTTATTAACAAATTACACTACAATGATTAAGCCAAAGTAGACATTCAAGTTGCATCGATTTAAGATAATTATTTCAAAAGTTAACTTCTATTATAGTTCAAATTACTAAAACCAATAATAACTAATGAAAGTTATAAAGAAACTATAACCTAACAAAAAAAGATAAAACGCAATAAGATAAAACAATAACCTAATGAAAGATTTACGTACCGCATTTGTGATATGGGTGTGTATTTGTATTTGTGTGTGTATCTGTGCGTGTGTGTATCTGTGCGTGTGTGTATCTGTGCGTGTGTGTATCTGTGTGTTTGTGTATCTGTGCATGGGTGTATCTCTGTGTGTGTGTATCTGTGTGTTTGTGTAGTGTTTATTTGTGCGTGTAGTACCGAAAAACAAAATGGGTGTTTCTAAGGCCATTTTTTGAAGGTCTTCAGTTTCCTCATAAGAAAGTCCAAGGAGATAGTGATGAATTTTCTTCTTACAATGCACTTTATTCAGTGGATAGATGTTTAAAATATGGGCAATAAAAGTAAAGAATTTTTTGATAAACGCTGTGTTGGGTTTGTACGACCGGGAGCAAACTTCATGTTTGCTACGCTTGTTTATTTTACTAGAATCGTATACTAGTGAGCCTAAGGAGAATTGTTTCTACGAACATTTGTCTTACAGTCACATGACAGTACTGATATAGTTCTCTTGTTGGAAACAGTATAGGCTGAAAAGTAGAGATTTTGAGAATGGCACGTTGTGCGATTTCTAGACTCTTCAAAGTAGTTTTTGGGGCGCCCCCCCAGAAGGAGATACAGTAAGAGATGATAGACTGACACATTGCATAGTAAATTTGTTCTAAGAGACTCGCATCTGTTATGTGTCTTAAGTTTTTAAATATATAAATGTGTTTGCGAACCCTGGATGATAACAATTTTATGTGATTCTTAAAACTGATATGACTGTCCACTGTAATACCGAGGTATTTTATAGTTTTCACGCACTCCAGCGGTTCACAACTGCAGTTGTTTCTACTGATACACTTATAAGAAATGATTTGAAGTGTATCCTCAATATCCGGGTTGTTTCGAATGGACAAAGATAGATATTTGGTCTTCTCAGCGTTTAAAGTCAAAACATTTTCATACAGCCAATTTTGTACCACATCAAAACCATTTTGTGCAGCATCAAAGACCTCATTCCAAGTATTAGCTGAGAATAGCAGAGCGGTGTCATCAGCGTAGGAGGTTACTTCACAATTTGGTATACTTAAGTTTGTGAGGTCATTGATGTATACGAGAAACAATGTAGGTCCTAAAATACTGCCCTGTGGAATTCCAAAAGACACAGGCAATAGCTGCAGTAGTTATCGACTCGTACACACTGGTAACGCTCGGACAGATAACTTTAAAAAAGCTTAAGCTGTGTACCACGTGCACCAAGGTTTTCTAGCTTCTGTATTATAATCGGAACAGAAATAGTGTCGAAGGCTTTTGCGAGGTCTAAAAAGAACGAAAGACCCTTCTGTCCCTTATCCAATTTTGTGCTAAGATGAGTAGTAAGTTTAAGTACAGCCTGATCAGTTGCTTTACCCGCGCGAAAACCAAATTGATTTTCTGAGAGAAATTTGTTCCTCTCGAGATAGTTGACAAGTCTCGTGTTATAAATCTTTTCTATAATTTTAGACAAAGATGGTAGGATCGATATGGGTCTATAATTGCTGAACCTTTTCTTATCACCACCTTTGTCTATCGGTCGACAACAGATTTTTTAAAAGCTTGAGGAAAGGTGCCCGTCTCAAGACATAGGTTGAAAATAAATGTTAGTGGCGGAACAATGAAGTCCTTAAATTGTTTTAATAGTTTGTTAGAGATGCTGTCCCAGCCAACCGGACATTTAGTTTTAAGGTTATTTATGTGACGAGCTACCTCTTCCTCTGTAGTTTTTCTTAAATAGAAAGAGTGTAAGAGGGATTTACGTTCTGGATTACCAAATAATGTGCTTGTCATCGTCGCAACTGTAAATTAATAATATTTTCAGCCAGTGACTGTCCTACGCTTATGAAGTATTCATTAATTTCACTTACGGTTAACTGAGGAGAGGGACAGACTCTTAATAACTCGGTTGGAGAATTATGACTTATCATTAGCACTAGAAACGGAATATTTACCATGTTACTGATGATTTTGAGTTCCTGATATTTCGGCGCTGTTGCAGGCACCATGATCTCGGATAAACTGAAGTTATTGCGGGTGGGTGGAATGAGCAGACCAAACGGTCTACCCTCTTTCTTGTTCGTTATTTGCACTCGGTACCGCTACCACTGTCACTCGCAACTCATTCTGTATCATATCCCGTTTCTAGTGTTAATGATAACGTTAGTGACCATGACAGTTTAAAAACTTACATTATGACTTGTTTATAGAGTGTACGTCCGCGTCTTCTAATTTACGACTTAGCTGGTTTAATGGACCCTAAAGATTAATGAGCTACACGATCGAAAATTTCGATTTCCTGCTACCATTTCGGCAACATACTTTTCAAACTTAATAATTTATTCTTATGAAATACAAACAACTTTATATATAGGCGTAAAGGTATAATCACTTTATGTTACTAAGTACCTATTAATATAAAATTAGCTTTTTGTATAGATATTAAAAATTCATACTTCTGTTTAAGGTCAGCTATACCGGTTTTTTAACCGTTCGACAATTGGAAGCTCGTACGGTTTATTTTATGGCAGAAATCAATCAAATACATGTTTTATACTACTCGAAATCAAAGAGGAATAAGGAATTACAGTGACTCAGTGGTAAGAGCTGCGACTTACAAGTTGTGGATTGTAGGTTCGAACCCAACAGTCACTTTACTTTTTATTAATTACTAGCTATTGCCCGCGGCTTCGCTCGCGAATTGGTCGGAAATTATCCCACAGGCACGTTGTAGATATAGCCTATGGCAGTCGGGGATAATGTAGCTTCCTATTAGTGAAAGAATTCACAAAATCGGTTCAATAGATCCAGAGATACATACAAACTTACAAATTTTACCTCTTTATAATATTAGTATAGATATAGATTTCATTAATCTCTTCATTGCTGCTCTCAAAATGGTGACCTTGAAGGAAACGGGACGTCATAGACCAAAAAGAAATGAAGTTCAAGTGACATCCACCAACGCGGCCTCCACGGAGAGGCCGCCTATGTCCGGCAGTGGCAGTGGGCTTATGATAGGCTGATATGAAGCCAAGGCTATTTCAAAGTTAGGTTTTTTGAAGGATAAATATAATCAATCTTACGACCTTTTTATAAAACCTTATCTTTCAATCAATTTATATGGCACCCACCAAGTGCCAGCTAGTATATCGATGTCTGCAAACTAGCAGAAAATAATCATTAAGTTTTGAGTTATTTACCAAACCAATATACAGCGTGTTTCAGAAAGATGTCGTTATATCTAAGTGTGTGGTACAGACCACCAAGCTGAACTACTTTTTCCATAGGACCAACATCGAAATCGCGAAAAAATTATTATCAACCCTTTCATATGCGTAGAGTGGGTATTGAAGTTGTATGGGACGTGATATTGGTCCCGTTAAGAAAGTAGTTCAATTTGATGATCTATTAACATCTATTTCCTTAAAATATGACCACACCTTTCTGGTACATGCTGTATAGAGGCGAAAACCATTGAAATTAAAGCTTGATGCTTATCTTTCCTTGATTGCGATAGTAATCTTTGCCTTAAAAATAAATTAGCGAAGTCAATTACGGTATGATCAAAAAGAATCTGCATAACGACGAAATTATCAAAATAAAATTCGTGATAGATAAAAATGATAGCAGGGACAAGATAAGAAAACACATGTAATCTTAAAAATAACTTAAGGATTTAAAATAATTAATGTAAATAGACAAATTACAATAAAGTAAATAATATGATGTATACAATAAACTACCACATGTGATTTTTAGGGTTCCGTACCCAGATAAAAACGGAACCCTAATACTAAGACTCCACTGTCCGTCTGTCTATCTGGATGCCTGTCACCAGGCTGTATCTCATAAACCGTGATAGCTAGACAGTTAAAATTTTCACAGATGATGTATTTCTGTTGCCGCTATAACAAAAAATACTAAAAACATAATAAAATAAATATTTAAGGGGCTTCCATACAACAAATGTTTTTTTTTTTTTATGGTACAAGCGTCTTAAAATATAATCAGTTACAAAACTGATTATAAAAAAAAAACTTAAAATATTAGCGATTAAATTATAAAAAATATAAAAATGATATAGGTAATGGATATCAACCAGCACATATCATCGATAACAATCTCAAACCGTATAGACCTATCAAAATAAACTCTAGATCAATATCTTAAAACAAGTTCAAGACACCAACTTTAAATAATTTTTAACGGTTAATCAACGACCTAACCTGTTAAAAGATAAAAAAAACAACCAGTAGTGCAAAAAAAGTTAACTCGATGGAACCTTCCTACGCATCCGTTCAATTTAACTACGACATATATAGAAATAAAAATCTCCGTATAGATGCGACAATCTATTCCAAGTTTTCATCTGCCTAGCATTTTCCCTATTATATTGGGGTCGGCGTCCAGTCTAATCGGATGCAACTGTATACTAGTAGTTATATGGGGCGACTGCCTATCTGACCTCCACAACTCTCGGTAACGTAGGAGTCTCGATAACTAATGAAGATCACCCTTCTAGGTAATGACTTTGGAAGTTCGGACGATGTATTTTTCTTTGATTTGGCAGTGATTCAAAATCAGAGGTAAAATAAAGGTGGACTCAACTGAGGATTGTAATTCAGCAGCTTATGTAGGTACTACCGAGTTCACTGAGGATCAAACACTTTTTAGTTTCTACCTTATGACTTAGGGTATAAAGGACACAGCAAATATCAAATCGGAAAGGGATCGGCACCGTATCGCCTTTCGCCTCGCCGTCAAACAGGCGTCAATCTAACGTAAGCAAGCGGATCAGCAGCTCCGATTCGTCAACTTAGATACGGCTAGGCGATGCCGCGCTTACTCAACTCAACTCAACTCAAAGCGTTTATTTCAATTAGACCTTCGCAGGCACTTTTGAAAGTCAGAAAAACAAAGGCGAAGCTACAGTCACAGACACAAGGCATAATAACTTGTGAAAGTACTGTAGTTGCCCATTCCAAAGCGTAGATCTCTATGGAGAAGAATGGGCAAGAAACTCCATGGACACTCTTTTCAATCAAAATATTATTACAAGATCTTGGTTACATCATTCATGTTGAGATTACACATATATGTGAGAACGGCAACGCCACGCTTACGGCTCGCCGACCTAACTAGAAAATGTATGGTGCTAGTTAGTATTTTGATAGAATGACAGCATGTGTGTCAAGTCAACAGTAGTGTGCGTAAGGGTGGACGAAGAGACGTAAGCGCGGGGACGAGCCGAAAGCAACTTGACCACGCATCGCACCGCGGTCCGTGAGTTTGTTCCGAGGCGAGGCGATTACTTTACGATTCCGATTAGTGTGCGTTGCAGTAGGGAGTTTCATACAAAGAACGGCTCGAGTTGAAACGGTGCCGACTCTTTCCAATTTGATAGGGTGCTGTGTCCTTTATACTCAAAGTCATAAGGTAGAACTAAACTAGAAAGTGTTTGATCCTCAGTGAACTCGGTAGTACCTACATACACTGCCGTCAGTCAACTCGGTACTACGTACTAAAAAAAGTTGATGAGTTTCACTTCTATACGGTGTTTTTATTCTGTTTCTACCGTACCACCGATCTAGTTAACAGCCCACGCGGTAACATCGTTAACTTAAACAACTTTCATCAGAGCAGATTCTGCTTATTTTGTTTTTGCGGAAAAATCCGTCGCATGTAGGTTATAAGACGGATTTTACGATTGTCGGAATATTTCATAATATTTTTACGTCGATCTCTAGTTTGACAACATTGTGTATGCTTTTTTTTTTTTTTTTTTTTTTTTTTTGTTTTTGTTTTTTTTTTTTTTTTCCCTGGGAAACTATCGTTATTTTTCCACAAAATATTATATGGAATTCAAGTAAAACAACAGGATTTTTTGCCAGTCCAAGTTTGCTGTACTTTTTATGATGAATTGGCGGAGGCTTGTTTTCAGAACTAAAATAGTAGATGTTAGGTACTGTTTAGGTGAGGAAATTATTTCACAATTATATTTTAAAGTCTATTTATAGTTTGTAAATAATGTACATACGCATACTAAAAAGAACATAGATCAGTATTCGATTATGATATTCATAATTTTAAAGCAAAGTATAATATTGCTGACTTTCTTGCGAAATAAAAATTTGCGATGAGCGCTCAATTTCTATCAGGGACCACCTTAAAAGCTAATATTAAATCGATCTAGAGGTCCAGAGCGCATGCTGACACATTTGTATTAGTACGGAACGTGTTGCCAATGCGATCTCAAGCAGCGGTCGCCGAGGGGTCTTCGTGCCCACAAGTAACAAGCTTAAAACGCTAGAGTTAATTTCGCCATATTTTCTTAGGACATGACTTAGGAAATATCGACTCCAAGTGTAGTCTTTTTTTGTAAAATACAAGACTTGCACGACTGATTCCAGTATCCGTTTAAAAATAAAATAAAAATAATATGGTCTTCGCTAATCATCTTAGATATAGAGAAAACATCCCACCACAAAAATGTTTTTGCAGTGAATGTGCTAAATCCAAAAGATTACGCAAAGATAAAAATGTGCTGCTGTTTTCGTCCTTCAGTAACGTCGGGGAAACCCAATACTACTTCAAAACATTAAAATGGATTATATACTATCTTTAGCAACCGCGAATCAATATTGACTTAAAGTGGCGCAAACAAACATGTCATGTTTTACAGGGGGTAATTTAAAAATTATGTACATACATAACACCACAGAATAATATTTTATCTCATTGAAGGGAAAGTTTTTATTATTTATCTTTTTAATCATTTTGAGCACTGTGAATCATTATCACGATTATAATGCACATTTACATTTTTAATTTAGTCAACTTTTTCATCTTCCTAGCCTTTTCAGGGGTCAGCTTCCAATCCAACCCGATGTAGCTAAATACCAGTATTTTACATGAAGCACTGCCTGTCTGACCTCCACAACCCCGATCGCAAAGATCTACAAATGACAGCCGGGACAACGGCTTAGCGTGCTTTCCGAAGCACGGAGGAAACTAGGTATGTAATGGATGGTCACCCATCCACGGACCTACCTAGACAAGCACTGCTTAACCTTGGAAATTGACCCGTGTGGCTTGTATTATAAATATAGCCACGAGCTCCTCAATAATAATAATATTACAGCACTTCAGATTTACTTGTGTCTGTACAAAATCGAGTCTTGGATATCACAGGACAGGAGGTCTTTGGACATTACAGGTGAATACTCACGGTAAGCATAGCATAATCAGCCTATAATGTTCGCAAGGCTGGGACACGGCCTCCTCTCTATGAGAGGGAATGGGCTATAATCCAACACGAGGGCCCAGTGCGGGTTGGTAGATGTCACACGTCTTCGAATTTTTAGTTTTCTCACGATGTTTTCCTTCACCGTTTTGAGAGCAGTGGAGATGAAATAAATTACACAAAGTAATGCGCCTGGCTGGGTTCGAAGCCACGACTTACTGTTTGTAAGTCGGGGCCGCCACCACTGAGCCGCCGCCGCTCTCACGGTAAGATATCAGGCGATTATATTAATATAGAGTAATAGAACCATATTATTAACTCTGTGAGAAGGAGTGAGAATCTAGCACACAGACCCAGTGCGACTCGGTAGATAACACGCTAAGGTACAATCACCCAAACAATTCGTGATTCAGAACCGCCGCAGGCGCCGCGTCCTCACCTCACGTATATATCGATCGATCAACGCCAAGTTACTAAGCGAAGCCACGTGCTTCCACATCATGCTTCTATTAATAAAAGAATATTAATAAATCATAATTAACAACATACCCTAACCCGTTGGTATTTTGACGTCATCAACTAAAACCACGTTTAATAAAACGTGGAACGTTTACATTTTTTATGCTCGTAAAAGGCTCAAGGTACTCTAGTAGTTACCTATGCTTATTGAAGGCCCCACTTTTCAAATTTAATGTAAGCAGACGTGAACCAAATAAACAACGGTAGTTTCCACTGATTGTTCTAGACGGGGATTAGCAAAATATATAGAAAATATATCAGCTGATTAATATTCAAAGCATTCAAAAGGGGGTCGCATGTTGCGAAACTTCATGCAAATTTAAAGTTTGTTTTGATAAAAATTTGCTAATGTAATATTTTTGTTTTGATTGTTTATTTTGGAGACTTATTTCGAGCACCATGAAAATGAATATTTTAGATAGCAGGCAATGCAACGCTATCATTAAAATTGTTTCGTAATTTTGCACCTTCAGACCTAACAATTGGGTGTAATTTCTGACAACTACAAACGTTACAACTCGAATGAAGAACAGCGAGTAAGTCACTTGCATCTGTCAAGGTGGTAAGTTCTCCACTCGTGTTCCACTCCAACTCAAACATAGAGTTATGTACGAAACTCATTATCTAATTCTAAGAAAAAACCTAATACTAGTGACTAACCCGCCACCATTATCCTTTTAGGCTTTTAATAAAAGAGTGAAAATAGAGAGAAGCATAATTATGCCTTGGGTGACTTAGGTACTTCCAGTTCCATGATAGGAACCATAAAGGATCCCACGTGGAGACCCTTGCTAGTCATGATATTCTTTCTATACCGTGATTGTCAATACAACCAGGCCTTATCTTCCAATGCAAAATGTTCCAAAACATCATTATTCTGCTCTTAACGGTTATCCCAATTTATTTGGGGTCGGCGCAGCATGTCTTCTTCTTCCATACTTCTCTATTACTCGTCATCTCATCAGGAAGCCCCTTTCTAGCCATGTCCTCTTTCAATGCAAAATGTGCAGGAACTAATTTTAATCTAGGTTTTTCCATTCCAGCTTATAGCCTTGACCTTAGTATAGTTTATTTAAAAAATAAAAACTGAACTCAAAATAAAGATTTGTTAAAATTTAGGCTTTAGTCGTCAACGTCTGATCAGATTGTTATCTTGATCTTGATTATACTCGTATTACAAATAGGGTTACCAACCGCCGGATTTTTCAGTGTTTTGACTTCTCCCATGTCAGGTCTTATCATTTGTCAGGACTTCCTGGAAAATATATACAGTTCATTGAGTCCTAAAAAATCTAGTAAGTTCGAAAAGTAAAATAATACGATTTTTTTTTTTGGCAGGTCGCCATGGTTTTGTGTCAGGATTTTTTACATCACGAAATGGTAACCCTGATTACAAATAACACGTTGAAATCAAATCTTTTATCGTTTAGATGTGCATCTAACAAAATTATTTATTAATGTTTCATTTAAGATTTTCTTATTGTGGAATGTCTCTTTGTGAAATCATTGAAATAATAATATTATTGTTTTTGGCACTATACCTATGCGTGATCAGCCATCAACGTTTTGAAGTTCCAAGTATAGGACCTCCATTCTATTGCCTCCATTCTGTGCAGTACAGAAATAGCACTGTTTAAATCATTCATACTAAAATTATGAATTCGAAAAGTTTTTGGTCTGACTGTTTGTTACGGTTTCGCGCCATAAAGGATACGGCACACAGGCATGTAGATCATGACTTTCAAGTATGACTCAGGGTACTTTTATGGTAGTACACACGGCTACACATCAAGCTATACATTTCCAGTATAAGCTGACCTCGCATTGTACGGAAATCCTATACAATGCGGGATCAGCATAAACTGGCAAAGTTTCTATGAGACAATGTCTAACCTATATGCAGGCGAAGCCGCGGGTACAGGCCAGTAAGTATTATATAATATTTGTCGACGCGTACAATTAATTATAGTTTGTAATAACTTACTAATTAAATAATTCAGTTTAATCAAACCAATTTTAAAATCCTGTAATCGCTTAGTAGCTTTTCTAACCATTATTGTCAATTCATTTGATTTTGTAATTTTAATTGGGATGTTTTAGATGGTCAATATACCAAGTTTAAAAAACTACAAATTAAGATATTAATTACTTAATGTGATTTATTGCCTAAACCATATTGTTAATTCATATTATGATTTGTAAACATCAATCGGTGTGTTTTTATCTAACTGAAGTCTCATTTGATTAAATTAACATGGAAACTAAAATGGCGTCCGTATTGCTACGTTTGATAAAAACACATCCGATTTAAAATAAGGAAAGCTAAAATTTATTTTCAGGGTTTAAAATTACTAATAAATTGAGTTAGTATTTGTCGATTTATAATAGTGATTACATTTGTCACTTATTGTTTGGTTTAAAATTTAAACATTTATGCAAGTTCCGGTGGCGCGATCGGCCATGTCGTTTTCTTTGTTTGAGTTTAGTTGGATCGTAAAAAAGTGTTTGATAGCCCATTCTGTCGCTGGAAATTGTAGAGAGTGGAAGAATCAGGAGATCCTGTGAGTAAATACTTTTTGTAGTTTGAAATTGCTGTGCTTTATAATATTGTTAATTTAATTAGTTATTGTTAGTTAATTAAGTGCATAGTTACGTTAAAGTATACCAAATTATAAAGTGTTATTCTATTGTTTGGTGTTTTCATTATCCTGCAATGTCTGAGAATAATAATGGGAATAGTGGCGTCAGCAATGCTGACGTCACTCTTTCTAAAAATTTAAGTGGGAACCCTCCGCCGTTATCAGAAGTGGGATTTCTACCCTCTTCTGCCGGACATTCTGGTGCAAACAATGAAAATATTTCTTCTTCTGCTATCGGCGTACCCACTGAGTTTTTCTCACAGATGTTGCAGGTGATGAAGGGCATGACCGATCGTATTTCTAAACAATCTGAGAAAGTTAAAATTAATGATGTTTTTTTACCGTCGTACGATCCGGATGCCAATATAGGAATACGTGAATGGTGTCAACACGTGAGTACAGCCATGGAAACCTACAGCCTGACCGATTACGACGTTAGAATGAAAGTTGGAAGTCTACTTAAAGGTCGTGCCAGGTTGTGGGTGGACAATTGGTTGGTTTCCACATCCACGTGGCAGGAATTGCGTAATTTATTAATAACCACATTCGAACCTGAAAATAGGTACTCTCGCGACATTCTTCGATTCAGAGAGCATACTTATGACAATAATAAGGATATTGCGCAATTTCTGTCTCAAGCGTGGGTACTTTGGCGCCGCATCACAAAAGATAAATTATCTAATGAGGACGCGGTTGAGGCGGTTATTGGCTGTATTGGGGATGACCGACTGAGGATCGAATTATTGAATGCGCGTGCGGTATCGGTTCCAGAACTTATTTCTGTGGCGTCATCTATTCGCCATATTAAAAGACCAAACCCAAATTCATTTAATACTCAATCGGTTATCAACAAGCGACCACGATTTTCTGAAAAGCAACAATTTTGCCAAGTATGTAAAAAGTCAGGCCACGAAACACGGGACTGTCGTTTTAATAAAAAACCTGATGGCATCCAACCACGTCCTCAAGAAAATAAATCGGTTTCTCATACGTTTAGTGCAGAGACAGACAAGCCAACGTGTACATTTTGTTCAAAGATAGGTCATACATTTGACAAATGTTTCAAACGTGAACGTGCAGTAATATCTAAAATTAATTGTGTGGGTGCAAATAACTTGGCTTTTATACAAATAAAAATTGGTAACGTTAAAATTCAGGCCATGTTTGATAGTGGTGCAGAATGTTCACTAATACGCGAGTCTGTAACGGCTAAATTGCCGGGAAAAAGAACGAATGAGGTCAGCTATTTAAAGGGTATTGGTCAATTTACGGTGCTTTCCCTAACAAAAATAACAACAGTTTGTATTATCGACAATTTACGAGTAGAGCTTCAATTACATGTAGTAGCAGATTATGAGATATGTACTGATGTCATTATTGGTATAAATCTTGTTGACAATACAAACATTGGAGTATTAGTGACGTCACGGGGTGCTAAACTGTTTCATCAACCAATAGTAAACCACATACGATCTGACAGTAATAAATTTGATAATTTAGACTGTGATTTAACTGATGACGATCAAGTAGCTGAATTGAAAATATTGCTTAACAAATATGAACATGTATTTATTCGCGGGTTCCCAAAGACCAGAGTGAACACCGGTGAATTAGAAATCCGACTACAAGACCCCACTAAGCGAGTGGAACGTCGACCATACCGTTTAAGTCCGGTTGAACGGGAGAAAGTACGCAATATTGTAAGTGAGCTACTTGAACACAAAATCATACGCGAAAGTAAATCTTCGTTTGCGAGTCCAATAATATTGGTCAAAAAGAAAAATGGTCAGGATCGTATGTGTGTAGACTTCAGGGAACTGAACAGAAATACACTTAGGGACCACTACCCTTTACCAATAATTTCGGACCAAATAGACCAACTGGCTGGTGGCCATTTCTTCTCTACTTTCGATATGGCAGCTGGGTTCCACCAGATTCCAGTTGCAGAGGAGTCAATTGAAAGGACTGCATTTGTCACGCCCGATGGGCTTTATGAATATCTCGCCATGCCATTTGGTCTAAGCAACGCTTGCTCCGTTTACCAACGTTGTATTAATAAAGCGTTGATGCCGCTATTAATAAAGCAGGTATGTCAGGTTTATGTAGATGACGTCCTCTCAAAATGTAGGGATTTCCAGGAAGGCCTCGCTAATATAGAGCAAATATTAATTGCTTTGCAAAGGGCTGGCTTCTCAATTAATATTGAGAAAACTGCTTTTTTTAAACGTTCCATTGAGTACTTGGGCAATATAATAGCTGATGGCCAAGTTGGTCCAAGTCCAAGGAAAGTGGAAGCTTTAACAATGGCACCAGTACCGACTACAGTTAAACAAGTCAGACAATTTAATGGCCTCGCTAGCTATTTCAGGCGTTTCATTCCCAATTTTTCCCGAGTTATGATGCCACTTTACGAGTTAACAAAAAAAGACATTAAATGGGAATGGAACGGCAGACATGATGAGGCTCGCAACAAAATTATCCAGTATTTGTCTACTGCGCCTACCTTATCCTTATTTCAGGAAAATGCGCCAATTGAACTCTATACTGACGCCAGCAGCCTTGGATACGGAGCTGTACTGGTCCAGGTAATCGACGGACGCCAGCACCCGATCGCTTATATGAGTCAACGTACCACTGACGCGGAAAGCCGCTATCACTCATATGAGCTGGAGACACTGGCGGTGGTGAGAGCAATCAAACACTTTAGGCAGTATCTGTATGGACGTAAGTTTAAAGTTATTACAGATTGCAATGCTCTCAAGGCATCCAAACACAAGAAAGACCTGCTACCTAGAGTACATCGCTGGTGGGCTTTTCTACAGAATTATAATTTTGACGTAGAATATAGAAAAGGTGAAAGGCTGCAACACGCAGATTTCTTCAGCAGAAATCCCTCTGGTGAGTTTTGCACAAATACTTTATCATCCGACATGAAATGGATACAAATAGAACAACGACGTGATGAAAGGCTGCGTTCACTCATAGAAAATCCTATTCCTGGTTTTGAAGTGGAAGACGGTGTACTAAAGAAGATCTACACAGACACTGTGCTTGGTACGTATAAGCTTACAGTAGTTCCAAAAGCATTCCAGTGGAGTCTAATTAATTCATACCACACATCGTTACATCACCCGGGATGGGAGAAGACCCTACAAAAACTGAAGCAATCTTACTGGTTTGATAAGATGAGCACTGGCGTGAGGAACTTTGTTGAAAACTGTGTCATATGCAGAACTTCGAAGGGGCCTTCTGGTGCAATACAGGTACAACTACATCCTATCCAAAAACCCACTGCACCATTTCAAGTGGTTCATATGGATATCACTGGAAAACTGGGCACCAGAGACTCACAAGGACGTGATGAATATGTGATCGTTATAATTGATGCATATACAAAATACATACTTTTAAGTTACTCCAATGACAAAAGTCAGGGTAGTAGTCTTGCTGCTTTGAAACGCCTCGTACATCTATTTGCAACACCTATACAGATTGTGGTTGATGGTGGAAGAGAGTTCCTAGGTGAATTCAAGGTCTACTGTGATCGGGTTGGTATTGATATCCATTCAATAGCGCCAGGAGTTAGCCGAGCGAACGGACAGGTGGAACGTGTGATGGGTACGTTAAAAAATTCTCTGACCATGATCAAAAATTATAACACTGAGAAATGGCAGGTTGCATTAGATGCACTGCAACTCGCATTTAATTGTACTGCACATAGAGTGACCGGCGTTGCACCCCTCACTCTCCTCACACGACGACAACATTGTGTCCCACCAGAGCTCCTGAAATTGGTTAACATCGGCAACGAATCAATGGATTTCGATTTACTAGAGCAACATGTTAGTGAGAAGATGTTTGCTGCAGCACAATATGAAAAACAGCGTTTTGATAAAAATAAAGCAAAACTCAAACCATTCCAAAGGGGAGACTACGTTCTTATCAAGAACAACCCGCGTAATCAAACTTCTCTTGATTTGAAATACAGTGAACCATTTGAGATTTACAGAGTGTTGGACAATGACCGCTACATGGTGAAAAGGGTCACAGGCCGAGGGCGACCGCGTAAGGTAGCTCACGATCAATTACGAAGAGCTCCTCAGCCAGGCGACCAGGCAACCGTGTCGACGGAATCTGAAGAGAATAATGAGCAACAACCTGGAACATCGCAGCTGACAACTCCAACACCTGAGCTTAGTACATTGCAAGTGCCTTCATCAAGCCTATCATTACCATCTAAAACTCTAGGAGACTGTCCTGTGGATGCCTAATAAGTTCGGTGAGTTCTATCCGTTAATAAAAAACCTAGTTTTAACTAATAACATTACAATTTATTGGGTGTGGCAAACTGTAGCCATACCTATCACATTTATAAAGTTTATTGGACCTGCTCACCAGTACCTACCGTGTTCGCAAAATGTTGGCGAGTTCGGTCATTTCTCATATTTATGATGAATTATGGCCCATGTTTATAAAGTATAGAAAATATGAAAGGCAATTTTGTTTTATAAAAATCTATGTTTCTAACCAATGTCATTTTCATTAAATTAAGCCTACATGTGATGAAGTCCACATACGATACGAGATCTATTTCATGTTTTCTTAATAACCCGTGTTGACCACGATCATATTAAATGATCCAGACGACACCATCGACCTAGACCCATTTCCTTTAGGACCTCTGTGGACCACGGCGCTCATACCGCCCAGACCACAGCATCATCATTTTACTCCCGTGTGGACCACGATCATGCTAAATGATCCAGACCACACCATCGACCTAGACCCATTTCCCTTAGGGCCTCTGCGGACCACGGCGCTCATACCGCCCAGACCACAGCATCATCATTTTATTCCCGTGTGGACCACGATCATACTAAATGATCCAGACCACACCATCGACCTATACCCATTTCCCTTAGGGCCTCTGTGGACCACGGCGCTCATATCGCCCAGACCACAGCATCATCATTTTATTCCCGTGTGGACCACGATCATACTAAATGATCCAGACCACACCATCGACCTAGACCCATTTCCCTTAGGGCCTCTGTGGACCACGGCGCTCATACTGCCCAGACCACGGCATCATCCCTTATCTACGACAACATAAGCAATGCAGTGTTACGTGGAGTAACTGTATTAAAATAAAATCATAATTATGTAGTGGCATGATGCGGTTGCATTGTCACTTAAACGTATTTCATTCTATCTTCTATTCTGTGCTAACATGTTGAGAATATGTAATTGAACTAAATTATTGCTCCATGCAGCTGATGACTTGGTGAAGCTGCTTAGCTATCCTACTTGAAAATAAGTCGAAATTTGCAAAAAACTGCTTGAGTAAACCAAAAATAAAAATAAAATTGCTGACCCAAACTATCAGCTAGCGAGCTCGTGTAGAGGCGCTAGACTACAACCTATCATTTCACATTTCAGATTGATTACCTCGGGCTGGTGCAGAGCGCGCACCACCTCGCAGAATGGCCGTGTCGACGCGTACAATTAATTATAGTTTGTAATAACTTACTAATTAAATAATTCAGTTTAATCAAACCAATTTTAAAATCCTGTAATCGCTTAGTAGCTTTTCTAACCATTATTGTCAATTCATTTGATTTTGTAATTTTAATTGGGATGTTTTAGATGGTCAATATACCAAGTTTAAAAAACTACAAATTAAGATATTAATTACTTAATGTGATTTATTGCCTAAACCATATTGTTAATTCATATTATGATTTGTAAACATCAATCGGTGTGTTTTTATCTAACTGAAGTCTCATTTGATTAAATTAACATGGAAACTAAAATGGCGTCCGTATTGCTACGTTTGATAAAAACACATCCGATTTAAAATAAGGAAAGCTAAAATTTATTTTCAGGGTTTAAAATTACTAATAAATTGAGTTAGTATTTGTCGATTTATAATAGTGATTACATTTGTCACTTATTGTTTGGTTTAAAATTTAAACATTTATGCAAGTTCCGGTGGCGCGATCGGCCATGTCGTTTTCTTTGTTTGAGTTTAGTTGGATCGTAAAAAAGTGTTTGATAGCCCATTCTGTCGCTGGAAATTGTAGAGAGTGGAAGAATCAGGAGATCCTGTGAGTAAATACTTTTTGTAGTTTGAAATTGCTGTGCTTTGTAATATTGTTAATTTAATTAGTTATTGTTAGTTAATTAAGTGCATAGTTACGTTAAAGTATACCAAATTATAAAGTGTTATTCTATTGTTTGGTGTTTTCATTATCCTGCAATGTCTGAGAATAATAATGGGAATAGTGGCGTCAGCAATGCTGACGTCACTCTTTCTAAAAATTTAAGTGGGAACCCTCCGCCGTTATATTTTAGTAATCTATATTAATATTATATAGAGGTAAAGTTTGTGAGGTTGTAGGCGGTAATCTCTGGATCTACTGAACCGATTTTGAAAATTCTTTCACTAATAGGAAGCTACATTATCCCCGAGTGTCATAGGCTATATTTACAACGTGCCCGTGGGATATTTTCCGACCAAAACGCGAGCGAAGCCGTGGGCAAAAACTAGTTCTTATACATATATAGGTATTGCCAACTGCTGTGTCTTCTTTCTAGTCTTTGTGACACTTAAGTTCAGTTAACTTACCCTCCTTAAAAAATCCAGTTAAAGCAGTGCACTGTTGAACTAACATTTTGCAGCCAAGATTTTCAGGATAATACAATTTTCCTTGAATGTAATAGTAAGTCACAAATGTTTGAAATATTTCTTTTCACCAAGGTCCTAGGGTTATAAATAAAAATGACATCTCAATGTCCAAATGGCTCGTTATGCAAATAAAAAACACTCACCATTAAAACGGTGGTTAACAGGTATAATCCACTTATCTTACTATTCGCAACTAATTTGGATATCATTTCAACAAGGTTATATAACGCAATAAAAGACAATAAATGACAGATTTATTGTATCTAATGTATTTACGATGTATGTATTCGCGTTTGGCTTTACCATAGTCAAGTCAGGTCTTATAAAGACGCGTATGCACGGGCGGTTTTGTTCCACGACGTTTTTTAAACGCGCACTGGAGAATACAACAGAACACACCTAGTACGTCAAAAGAGCAGTGTTGGATTTTCAACCCTGGACGCTGTCGAATGCTGAACATCCAGTGCGAGACTAAAAAAGTCGTTGCGGGACGCCCGGCAAATGAGAAACATTTTAGTTTGACAGGTAAACTGACCGTGGTCTGACTGACTAGCGGTGTTTACAAACTTCATAACTACGTAGGTACCTACTCAATCAGATCTTCAATAGTTCAATAGCCGCGTTAGTTTTCGCAAATGCGATAATGCTCCTTTAATCTGTAATACAATTTCGGAACAATTTCGCATGCAAGTATTTTTATTTAGTTGTAAACGCGATTGTGCTCAAATTTAGCGAGTTTTTTTTTAATATTTGTAAAAAGCGATTGTGCTTCTTATTTATAGGAGGTCACGGGCCAATTTCTTATGCAAGTATTTTTTCTTCCAACAGGACTTGGAATGGGAGTAGGAAGTTTTTTTAATCGACTGTAACGCGATTGTGATCCTTATTTATACGAAGTCACGGGCTAATTTTCTAAGCAAGTATTTTTTCTTTGACGCATGCCGTGGCCACGCATCGCTATGCCAACAGTTGGTCTAACCCGCCGCTATAGATGTTTCACATCAAAAGTCGGCCCGAAAATGCCTCGTCCAAACGTGGGTTTAGAATTTTATTTTCCAACTATTTGTTTAATCTTCTTTCTACACACGACGTGATGGCGTCGAAATATAGGAATTCAAATAATAATTATGTCTATCTGTATAAAATAGTTAACTATCAGCTTCTGCGCAGATCCTTCACGTTTCAAGAAAGCCACTCAGCATAAATTAATATCTTGTTAGGGCATGCTCAAAGCAGAGGAAAACTTTTGTGTATGGCCTCCCGCACGACGCTCAAGGAACCGAGGCAAATTAAGTAAGTGGCCCTTCAGGCTTCTATCTCAGCCAAGGGAAATATTGACGGATATTTCAAACTCAAACTCAAAGCATTTATTTCAATTAGACCATAACAGGCACTTTTGAATATCAGCAAAACAAAGAAGGTGAAGCAGACGTGAAGGTGAAGTGACTGCACAGACACAAGGCATTATTACTTGTGAAAGTACTGTAGTTGCCTATTCCAAAGCGTAGATCTTTATAGAGAAGAATGAGCAAGAAACTCCATTTACACTCTTTTGAGATACCACCCTTTTGGTCTCGCACAAGACCTATTTCGCTTGTTTTATCTTTTACCAAGGTAACCGACGTAGCCCGAAGAATTGCCAAACTTAAGTGGCAGGGGGGCACATTGCTCGCAGAAGGGATGGCCGGTGGGGCCGAAAAGTTCTGGAGTGGCGACTGCGAACCGGAAGACGTTGCGTTGGAAGGCCTCCCACTAGATGGACCGATGACCTGTTGAAGGTTGCGGGGATCCGCTGGATGCGAATCGCACGGGACCGGTCAGTGTGGCGACACTTGGGGGAGGCCTATGTCCAGCAGTGGACGTCTTTCGGCTGAAATGATGATGATGATCTTTTACCAATGTTTGTTTTTTAAAATACACTTTGTTTTGATGTTAATTCCATTTTTAGTTTTTTTTTTGTGTTGTCCTGTGTGAGTCTAATAAATACTTTTTCTTTCTTAAATCTGAGTGACAAATGGACAATGCAGACACCAGCTAAAATATTTTACAAGTGATGTCTGCATCCTGCTTCCGAACTGGTCACTTAGTTGCCGATATTAATAGTTCGTGTCTGATCAGGTCGTAACTGGTTAATCAAACTATATGCCAATAATATAAATGCAGAATTCGCATAAATAAAGTATAAATTAGAAATAATTGCTCAACTATCTTATCTTAACAATGGTCATTTCTGTCAATGCAAGACCAATAAAGTTAATACAACTTGGAAACTTGTGTACCTAAACATAAAATACCTCTTCAAAATTTTGGTGATCTTGCTCCACCAGAATTAGAACGGAGTTTAGTAAAGCAACATAAAATCAAAAGTAAAAGTTATGTACTCAAATTAGGTTGAAAATAATCATCACTTTTTGATCGTCAAAATTTATAAGAGACAGTTCTCCAAAACGCCCACCCTTCGACGCTGCCTAGTGTTTTAACTGGGAACTTAGGTGGAACAAACTCCTCAGCAACACATTATTATCATACATACATACACATTATTATTATACATCTGTCTCTTAGGTTGTAAGATTACCATCTAAAGCTCAATTGATCATGGAAAAGCCTAGGTAGTAGTAGCACATACTGTACTGTGAATTCAAACCCGAAATCTTCTCTGATATTGATAGGTAAAATGTGGAGTAAGAAAAAAAGACGATGTAAAACCAAATTCTGGAAATCCATATTTGAGGTTTTTATTATCCTACGGGAACACTGCATTTTTCGGAATCAAATCTACTTCTTTCATTAATGAACTGTCATACGTCTTTAAAGACGTATGACAGTGGGGATAGCGGGAATAAAATTGCAGACTTCCCGTTAACCCTACTAGCGGGGCGGAGCAGTGGGGACAGCAGGAACAAAATTGCAGACTTCCTGTTGACCCCAACAGTAGGGCAGGATAGTGGGGCCAACGAAACGACGGTTTTGATTTTTCCCGTTGACCCCACCAGTGGGGCAATGCCAGTGTGGTCAACGGGAATACACCGAAGCTCAGTACTTTGTGACTGCAAATACCCTCGCCACATCGAATAAATAAACTGACTCCACAGCCTAGTTCACCACATTTAACTCTGTTAGCTATTGCGCTATTTGGTCAACAACTTTGTTGGCTCGTTTTGTGCAGTTTGAAATGAATGCTGTACATTCGGACATGAAAGAAACGTTGTGTGTCAGTTGTTTGTTGGACTGTATCTACTGACTTTGTGAGATGAGGATCGGAGTTGATTGGTTGGTGGTTAGGTTGATTGGTAGTAGTTACAATCTTCGTAAAGATTAGAAGGCTCTAATCTATACTAATATTATAAAGAGCTTGTTTGTAAGTTTGTATCTAGGGGGTAATCTCCGGAACTAATGGCCCAATTCTAAAAATTCTTTCACTGGCAGAAAGCTACATTATTCGTGGCTATAAATTATATTTATTTCATGCATATTAGCCGAGCTATCACAATATTTGCGGACGAGGTGCTAGTTGGCTATAAAATAAATGAGTAGTGGTAGATTCTAAAATTAATGGTAGGCGCCCTTTTCCGAATTGGCCATTTTAAGAATTAGTCTTTTCGCGAATTGGTCATTTTAAGAACTAGGCATTTGTAGAATGCTAGACATTTTAAGAATTGGGCATTATTCGACTAAGCCGCGCATTCGAACAGTAACAGTAAATATCAACAAAAAATCTTAAAAAAGAAACAAATAAAACGAACACACTAGAAATATTCACTTAGATTCTTTATTCAAATGACTAGATTTTAAACTCTTTGCTACTTTTCTTCTTCGTTTGTTGCTCTTTATAAGTAGTTCTATGGGCCATAGTACAGCTACGAATGCGTAGCACGATATAAGAGAGTAGAACGCGTTTGAGTAGCTATTTGTGAAATCTCGAATGGCGCCTGTAAAAAAATCAGAGCAATTAGTCACACTTCGCCAAATTAAGCATAAATTAACATTTAATAAAAACAAATCAATATTATGATATTAATAGGTTCCGTTTAACTTAATGATAAATACAAAGTTTACTAGGTACTTATGTTAATAACTGTCGTTTAAGGTAACACGATTTACGTTATTGGAATTTATGAGGTCATTTCAATAATATTAGCGTTATAGACATTAGATAATAATGAATTATTGGTTTAGTTTTGACTTCGTAATTAAACTATTAATTCCTAATTTAAGCTATCAGTTTTGATTAAGGATTTATTAAAAAACAAAACGTATTGCCGTCATCCATATTGTTGGTGCAAGACTGCAAGACGTGCAAGACCTCAGAGAATCAGTTCGTAAATACTGCGTATCTGACTTTTCAAGTTTTCACGGCTTTACAGAAGGATTCAAAGAGTCAATTATCTTAGAATTATGTAGAAAATATGAATGATGTTACTAATTAAACAAAATATTTATAACAAATGATTTTATCAGACTACGTCTAAAGGACTGTAATGTTTTTAATAACGTAAGAATACTCAACTAAGGTTAAAACAATAAAAGACATAATACATACCAACAGTAGGTCCAATAGCAATGCTCAGACATCCAGTGAGCAGGAGAGTGATACCCATAGCCGAGGTGAACTTCTCAGGAGCCACAGCATCCGAGATGACCAGGGGAATGAGGACCGCGATGGAGCAGTGAGCCACGCCCATCAATGTGAAGTACACCATCGTGGCTATAACACTGCTTGACCAGAGCATTCCTGTAATTTGTTAAGATCATTCATTAGAAGACTAGTTTTTGCCTGCAAGAAAGGAGGTTATGATCATCATTCTCCCGCCTTTATCCCAATTGATTTGGGGTCGGTCCAGCATGTCTTCTTCTTCCATACATCTCTATTACTCGTCATCTCAGCAGTCACCTCCTCTGTAGCCATATCATCCTTCACACAGTCCATCCATCGTTTCTTTGGTCTTCCTCTATTCTTAAACCCATCTACAATCATACTCAACATTATCCTTAATACATTGTCCACATTCCTCCGTGTCACATGTCCATATTGCGCCGACCCCGGTCAGTCTTAGGGGTGGATGTCTAGATTGTGCTTGCAGCTTCATCCTCGTGGAAGTCGTCGTCAAGACAGTAGTACCCTATGTTCTAACCCAGGTCATGGTATACCAGTGTACCTAAATTTCATCAAAATCCGCTCAAGGATTCAGGCTTGAAATGGCAACTAAACAGGCAGATAGCGTTACTTTTACATTTATAATAATAGTATGGATAGTGAAGTATTGAGAGAGCGCCTCAAAACAGCTGTTTTAGCTTCAGCCTAAAATAAAAACTGCGTAAAACATTTTCACAGCGCTTGTATGAGAATTTCTAATGGTCCTTTTGACCGTTTTCGGTCAGGGCGGCCAATCTCAGCGGAGATTAGCTATCGGCGCAAGAGCTATATTGTGCACATGTGTGTGTGTGCACAGGCACAGGTGCAATCTATGTTCCTTTAATTTCATAGTTCAGCAGGACGGCAATCCGATGCGACCGGATTAACGTGCTTTCCGAGGCACGGGGGTATCATACCACCAACTTCCAAACTCTGCGCTACTACTGAGAAGATTCTAATGAAAAAACCCATAGCTCGTTTTGTCTGAACCGGGAATTGGAACCGGGAACTAAGGGCCTCACGCTTAGGGATCCAACGGGGCCTCCCAGTATGAGTCTTTCTGAAGCTCGTTTAAATTATTCTTACCAAGTCTTGAGACCACTGCAACAACTACTCCGACGATGTAGATGTGTTGCACCCCCAGCTTGAACATCCACTTGGAGACGATAGTGAATATGACTCTCATGGACAAGTCCCCAAAACCGTACAAAGTTATAGCCATCGCTACGTTTTCCTGAAAAATAAGTCATTGATTCTTTAATAATTGTGTTTGGTTTGTTCTGAATAGTTGGTTTAGGGTAGGACTAGAACCTATAAAAGGACATTCTTGTTACGGCTCTGTTTTCAAAAAAGCGGGAACGTGATGTGGATTTTAGCTCACATGACTGAGCGAATCCCGCTTTTCTTTTTTTTTTTTTTTTTTGATGGACGTCGTCAAATAATTATATAACCCCTCCCACTCCGGGCGGAGTGGAAGGGAGTGTCAGACTTGTACTGATTAAAACCCATCCATGTTCCTTATTTTTCCCTTTGTATTCCAGGACCGCGGTATCCTTTTCGAACAATCCCGCAACCCTGGCAGGTTCCCGCATGTCCTCCTCTCCAGTTTGGTGGAAACCGATTAAATTTTGACGATATTACAAATAACTTTTTTATTGCCTGGTTGGCCTAATGGTCGCAAGTGCGACAGCTGAGCATGCTGACCTTTGATTTTATTCCCAGGTGATGCAAAGTGTTATAAGGTTTTCCATCAGGAATTTCTCAGTAGCACCCTGGAGCCTGTGGCTGTAGGTCTACCTTTGCCTAGCCCTTCGGGGATTACTAGCGTGATATAAAAAATAGCATGTATCACAACTAACCTGACTCCATCCCATAGAGTATAGGGACTGTGGTACCATGACCACGTACAACCCATCAACAGTGGCACATACGGCAGGTCCTATGGCCGCACACGATAGCAGGAATGGTTTGATCAGCGACGTGTCGATAAAATATTCCACGATTTTCCTGCGAAAGAGTACAGCGATGGAAAATTAATACAGGAATAAACTAACGAGGATGAAACAGCAAGAGATATATAATATTTCTAATATCTGTAATAAACTAAACCTTAAGTTAGAAATATATACCTTGCTGTTATACTATTGTAAAAAACGATAACTGAGTGATTAAGATCTCTTATATATGAAGAAACAGATAACATTCTGAGGGGTTTCTGTGACGTCTTAAAGCAGGAGTAATTCCAGTGTGGGATAAAGACAGAGCTATACAGGTCGTCTAGCGCCATCTCTTTCCCACAGTGGAATTACTCTTGCTTTAAGACGTCATGGTACCTAGGCCACCTGATCAGAGTAAGAGCAAATATGCAGTATACCCACACATACATAAAAACATACAAACACGCACTCTCATACAAATACGTGCACACCTCACACATTGAGCTTCTTTTTTTTATTTTATTCATTAGCCTCATAATTTTCATTGACTAGGACTTTTGTAACATACTGGGTTGCCTCAGTTTATGTATGACACAATGTTTGAGATGAAATCATTTTTTTTGTAATAAAAGTACCCTAAGAAAAATGACCTACAAAACAAATTTGTATATACTTTTCTATGCTCTTTACATATGTTTGCCTAGTTTGGGCTGGTTTTCAAAATAGGGAGAAATATAGAACTCAAAAAGCGACGTAATTTTTTTAAATAACACTTTCTTGTTTTTTTTAAAACATCGAATCAGTTAAAGAAAAGTACGGACTGTTCCATACTTTTTCTTGCTCTTCTGGCTGAATAGATATTTTTGCAAGAAATTTCAAAAACATCAGTCTACGTACCTGATACCGCTCTTCTTTTCATAATTTTCGGGGAAGTCAAGGGCTCTCGCCAATTCTTCTTTCGTAAGATTTCCTTCTAAATCGTTTAGTTTGATAACTGGTGTGTCCAACTTCTTAGCATCATTGTTCACTTCTAGCAGAAGCTCTGTAAATTATTTAAATAAATATTAACTCAAAAGTCTTAATATCATTATAAATTCATAATCGTATGGGATCCGGTATTAACATGAGCATTTTTTTCTTAACTAAGTCTAACTTTTAAGGCACGCAAAAAATGAGGTTCTGGCAAAATTAGATAAATAGTGTACTACATTTTTTCAAAAGCTGCCATATTTCTGAATGTTTACCCGTGCAATGGCAAAAGGCCGACCTACAAGTATTATTATAATTATAAAGGGCAAAATGTGGGTATCACCTACACCTACTTTCTGCGCATAACGCTTCAGTCCTCTATAATACACTTCTGCATAACCCCTTTTAAGAAAACTGAGAGAAGAATCATCATCACTATCATTTAAGCCAAAATCCATCCACTTTTTAAATTGGCCGCCCCCAAGAGTCGTCACATTTACCGGTCCATGTGCTTTACGCTATGTTAACTGAGATGACAAAGATGATATAAGCACTTACTAAGTTCAGTGGTCTCTGGAACCTCAACTTTCTTCATATGCCATTGAACTGGTTGCATCAGCAGTACAGCAACGAAGTTGTGCAGCGATAAGCCTCCAATGAGCAGTAGCGTTGCTTTTGATCCATATTGTTGTATGGACCATTGGACGAATATTGGAGCGACCATGGCAAGAACTCCTGTAAAACCGTTGATCGGCAAATTGTTTAAATTGCAAAGTCTATATGGCTGCTCTTCCATCAGAGATGTGCACTGGGTAAAGGATTTTGGTTTTTTAACCAGTAACATGCGTTTAAGATTTGCGACGAAGTTGCGGTTTGCAACTTTAACGCAGATTTGACCTGCTCCGGTAAACCACTAAATAATGTTATCACAGCCACTAGGTGATATTTAAATGGGTGTCTAATAAAATTGCGTTGTTGGATTTCCAACCTTCGGTGCAGAGTGCTTTCGAGTACTGTCAGTGTTAACGGGAATTTGTACCGAGTTTCTGACGTAAATGGGCAGATTGTTTCGCTGGTTAAATTCACAGCTTTGCCGACTCATTTTTGCTGTCTTATCTACTCACTGTCTTGGTTTACCCACTCCTAAATAAAGACCTCCTCGTTTTTATGGCTTATGCCCGACTCGTCACTGTGTATATGAACCCCTGGCATTAAAAACAGTACTTCTACTTATAGACTCACCTGTCGCGGTCTGAACGAAGCTCATGACTAATACTCTTTTCTCTACGAAGTAATCGTTCATTATTGTGCATGACAAGTTGTACATTACACCTAAGCCAATGCCCTGGAACATAAAAACAGTCTGTCTTAAAAACTTCGTCTTTTATAATGGCCATATTCGTAACTAAACTTTGCAGCTTTTGTTGCACTTTGTTACACAAAGTTGACGTCCTTTGCTTATCTAGATGATGCTCTGCGTTCTAAACTGATGAAATGACAGACGGACTGTAAAAACCGGTCAAGTGCGAGTCAGATTGGCGCATCAAGGTTTCCGTCGTAGCGGCATCGTAGTATTATAGCCTTCTTTAATTTTGAATTTATTTTTTAATTGTTTTTATGGCGGCAACAGAAGTACACATTCTGTGAAATTTTCAACAGTCTCCTTTTACGGATCATGGGATATAGCCCGGTGACAAACGGAAGGACGAACAGCGGAGGCTTTGTAATAGGGTACGGAACCCTGAAAAGTATATGTTAGTGGGGAAAGCGTGACGGAAATTTATTAAAAAGATGGCAGCCTTGTTGGATTGCTTGCACACACATGCCCTAAAGCTGAATAATATACGTAACCAAGGGGGCCTAAAATGGCTGCTTTATCAGAATCATAATATGAATCACGATAAAAATTTAAAACTCTTAAAATGGACTTTGTGGACATAATCATAAAGACAATTTTAAGAATTTTAAATTTTTAATGTGATTCATAATAAGATTCTGATAAAGGAGCCATTTTAGGGCCCCTGTTCTTTTACAATTTGTTTACCGCGAGTAAGAACATGGTATACAGGGACATCATGTAAATTAAAGTTATCTAACACAATGGCAAGAGGTAAATAAACAGAGGATGAACTTTACGTCTTTTCACTGGGCAGTCTTTTACCAAAATGTTTGTAATTAAGGCTATTTCTATCCATGTACCTGGAAAATTCCTACAGTAAGGAAGAACATTAGAGTTGATGTCATGATGACCGCACCGAAGGTCCCCAAGGCAAAAATGAAGGAAGCGACGAAAGCAAGCCATCGCATCGACAGTACAGTCAGTAAGGCAGAAGTGAAGAAACCTGGAATCATTACAAAAGTCTTGGTGTATAGGATGTCTAGCACTGGGCCCGTGTGGTGGATTATGGTCCGTCTCCAAGCGAGTTATCTCATGTGCCTGCAGAGGGAAAATTATAGGATGATGTATATTATGTCGAAAATCAATGATTTTCTTTCTATTGCATATTATTACTGCAATTTGTTGCGAGCGGACTGGCCTGTTTGTGTGTAAATCGTTGCTACAAGCTTTCTACATCGGTGTTGAGCTTGTAGCAGGGATTCTCAGTATCTAAAGGGTGTAACAAGATCCTTAACGAAGCCGAAAGGCGCTTGTTCTCCCCGTCATTGCGATAATTTTTTTGTTCCAGGCCATACCTGGGAACCTTCTAGTTACGGAGATATTGGGGGTCAAAGTCCCAACATTTTCACAAGGTTTTTTTTAAATAAGAGTTTTTAATGTAAGATTTTTACTTTAAACACGTCCACGACCCCCATACTATTCAATCCATCCATCAGCACACTGTTTAGAATGCGTTACATTGAATCTAACAGTAAAACGTGATTTTTCACCCCAAAAAAAAAGTCGTTTCCCAGCAATAATTTTTGCATAAAGTTACTTAGTTTGAAGTACATAATGCTTGGTTGACGGCTTCGTGAAGGGTCCTGTTACACCCTGTATAAGGCAGTGTTAGGTTAAGTGTGTAAGTTAAGTTTACTAAAATAGTTGTTAAGAAACATTGTTACTAACTTAATTTGAGTCTTGTTACTCGTTGATTAAATAAAATAGTAACAATCATGATTAATTAATTTAGGTAAGCGGTTGACAATTAATGTGATAAGTCATCATTATCATCCTAATTCAATCCACTGCTGGTCATAGGTAATTTCAATCACAGCCTTTTTTGCTTGAGCATCGGCCACTGTCATCTATCAGCCACCTTGCGAAGATTTCATTAAATTTGAGCATTAAGAGTCTGGTGAATGATATATAGATAGATAGACTACTCCATACAGGTTGTAACAAGACTCACAAAGCCGTCAATCAAGCATTTTATGTACATCAAACTAAGAAACGACTTTTTTTTTGGGTAAAGTATCACGTTTTGCGGTAGGACTCAATGTAACGCACTCAAAACATTGTGCTAATGGATGGACTGAATAGTCCGGGGGTCGTGGAAATGTTTACAGTAAAAATATTACGTCAAAAACATGTATTTAAAAAAACACTTGTGAAAAAGTTGGAACTTTGACCCCAAATATCTTCGTAACTAGAAGTGTCCCAGGTACGGTCTCAAACAAAAAAATGATCGCAATGATGGGAGAACAAGTACCTTTCGGCTTCGTTAAGGGTCTTGTTACACCCTTTATTATGTACACCATACTTACAAGTACAATAAAAGTAGACATTTCACATACGGTGATACAATGGGCGGTCTTATCGCTAGAAGCAATATTTTCAAAACAAACTTTGGTTAAATTACAGGAGAAGGGGGAGACAATACAGCAGTTAGATAGATACGAGTACATATTAATATTACATAATGATTACCAGCTAATGCAGTAGAAACGCAGAATAGTCCATTCAGCAGCGTGATACCGGCAGAATTCATAGATACCTCGTTTATAAATTCGTCATACAGCATACCGAAGGTACCACAAAAAGCCGTTGTGGTCGACTGAAAAGGTAGAAAAATACCTACTTCAGCTTTGTCTTTCAAGAAGCTTATTAGGTCATCATCATCTGCCTAGCCTTTTCCCAACTATGTTGGGGTCAGCCTCCAGTCTAACCGGATGCAGCTGAATACCAGTATTTTACATGGAGCGACTGCCTATCTGACCTCCACAACCCATGTAGTACTGGGTTGTGAAGGTCAGATATTTTGTTTTAATTTGTTAATGATTTTGTTAAAATACTGATTTTCAGCTGCATCTAGAAGATCCGGACTAGACGCCGACCCCAAAATTACATATTTTTTTTTTCTGATTGGATATCATCAAATAACTCCTCCCGCTCCTGGGCTGAGCAGGAGGGAGTGTCAGACTTTTACTGGCTAAAACCCATCCATGTTCCTTCTTTTGCCCTTTGTGTTTCAGGGCCGCGGTATCTCTTTCGAACAGTCCCGCAACCCTGGCAGGCATCGGTCCTTTCGGACCCCTTCCTGTTTGCTGACATCTCTTTGGAACACGAACGCGCCGTCGACACGGCCTTTCGTCATAAGACAGACGGACGGCGAGCTAGCCCATAGCTCGCCGTCCACAGGCCCGCGCCTACGGCGGCCGGGGGCCACCACGTGGACCGCGACGCCCGGTGCGTCTCCCGCGGCGGCTGGGACGTGAGGTTCTTTCCCTCTCTCGTTCCGCCGCCTCCTTCGTTATGCATGACTGCTTCGCAGAAGGAGGTGACTGGTCTTGTTTCAATTCATGGTCCTGCTCCGGACCATGAATTGAAACAAGACCAGACGCGAGAGGTCGCCGCCGCCACCCCAAAATTACCTTAGTTAGCTATCTATATCTATACAATAAATAAAATTGAAGTGTCTATCTGTTTGTAATATCAAATAACAGGTTTTTACTGAATGCATAAGAGAATAAGTAAACGGCACTAATTGCAAAAACAAATTTTTATTCTTTTTTTTTCTGGCGGTCTCTCTGTCTGTCTCTCTGTCTGTTTGTTCCGGCTAATCTCTGAAACGGCTGGGCCGATTTTGTAGGGACTTTGACTGGCAGATAGCTGGGATCATTCCCACTAGTTCTACTACACAGATGTTATAAGGTCTAACATAGGCTACTTTTATTTTAGAAAAATAATTAGGGTTCCGTAAAAAAAGTTTAAAACCCTTGACATTGTTACCAAAATCTGATTCAAAGCGAAGTAATACTTTCACGCGGACGAAGGTCGCGGGCACCAGCTAGTATACATAGAAAGGTGCACGCCTTACAAAAGAAATTGCGATGTTAGAATAAACGTTAAAGCGGGGGGGGGGGGGGGGTCACCTTTGTCGCAAAGAAAAATAAAAACAGAGCAAAAGAGTATGCCTTATGGGTTACTTTTCCGCAATCACTATTCTTCAGTTTGCGTAAAATGATAACGAAATGTCAGAACTAATACCTACAAAGTTAAAATATGACCACTTAACGCTTTATTTGAGTATCTATTATTGTTATCGCTCTCTCATTAATAGCTCCTTATTACGTTATGTTGCGTAAAAGTTTGGATGTATGTTTGTTTGACTGTAGTGCACGTCAATGAATGTCTGCAGCGAACAAGATTTGATTTGGCAATTTTAAGGCCGAAATCGACTAGTTCATGAAAACGTCGTTCAATGGGATTCAATTAACTTTGAGGGTTGTTTGATGATTCTAATTATTATAACTTATTCAAACTACATTTTTTACGGCCCGAATCAAATTTGAATCACCATACAACCTGACACCTGAAAATTGAAAAATAAGCAAATTTGAATTTCGCGGGCTACCGCGTCAAAGTTCGCGCTGAGTAACGTTGGTTGTCTTAGAAATGACAGACAATTTAAACGCTATAAAAAAACGTTCTAGTTTGTTAATAACTGTATCAGCTTTTTACGACTATGACTCTGCCCGTTTTCACAATTATTAAATAAGCTTTGCCCAAATGAATGTTAAAATAAAAACAAACAGATAGATTTTTAACTGACTTTCTTTAGAAAGGAAGAGGATCTCCGAGTCCGGTTGTTTTTTTTTTAATGTTTGTTACCTGATAACTCCGTCATTTGTAAACCGATTTGAAAAATTATTTTTTCAGATTAACGGATATACTTCCCGATTGATCCCATAGAAATTTCATCAAAATCGGTTTAGTAATTTGGTTGTTTTTCTCACGTTAATTGTCACATCACGTGACGTCGCGTGATGGTGCCTCAATTATGTACGAGCCATAAAATAGCAGCTGCAGCGTATTGGGTTCTGGTATTTGGTTTATGCCTTTAGGGAAGACATTTAGCGAATTTTTATTTTAGCCATCTAGGTTTTGACTTGGCAATGAACACACATAACTTTTCACTTCAGCAGCGAGAACACTTTAGCAGATAAAATAATAAACAGGAATAGATTGAAATAACTATTTATTGTGAATCGAAATAATTAACATTGTAGTTAAAGGTACCAATTCAATAAAATGGAACATTTTAAAACTTAAAAGTAAAATTACTGCAATTCTGCAAATTAAAAGTAACAGATTTATTTGGCAACGTTATAGTTGCATTGAGTTGAGTTTGATTATCTGGGGTTAAGGTTTCTGTTTCGGTGGCGGATTGAGAAGGAACAACTTCTTAGGAGTCTTTCTGTATAAGTACACTGTGCGTCGTTGGAAGTGGATGGGCGTGGGTGAGACCAAGGATACGAGGTCGAATTCAGACTTATTGTTTCCACTATACGCTTGCAGATTTTTGACTTATTTTCTATTGAGTCTTCAATATATCCTTCTGCAACCGTATTGGACTTCCACCCGCCGTGACGTTTTAAAGTGGTGAGATCGGCTCCGGAATCAGACAAGAGCGTTGCCGAAGATCTCCGAAAGCAGGTTATAGCTCTGCCACCGTAGGCGCGGGCCTGTGGACGGTGAGCTATGGGCTAGCTCGCCGTCCGTCCGTCTTATGACGACAGGCCGTGTCGACGGCGCGTTCGTGTTCCACGCGCGCCTCAAAGAGAGTCAGCAAACAGGAAGGGGTCCGAAAGGACCGATGCCTGCCAGGGTTGCGGGACTGTTCGAAAGAGATACCGCGGCCCTGGAACATAAAAGGCAAAGGAAGGAACATGGATGTGTTTTAGTCAGTAAAAGTCTGACACTCCCTCCAGCTCAGCCCAGAGCGGGAGGGGTTATTTGATGATTTCCCATCGATAAAAAAAAAAGGTTATAGCTCTTCCAGTTTTAAGAAAGTGGCAATTTCTCGCAGTATAGCACCTATTTTATTTCCTCCCATAGGAGTCTTGAGCATTTATTATTATGGTAATGTACGAAAAATCGGTCGGTTTTTATATGGACTGGACGTAAATTTGGTATTTTTCTACAATAGTTACATATTCTTCGCGTACGATAAAAGACCTGTCAAAGTTCGTCTTCGTATTTTTCATTTTGACTAACAGTAATTTATCTGAATGCTTTTCGATATTATTAACTGTTAGCTGTAATAGCTCGTTATTGCGACACGCTCCACTAATTCCTATGATCAGTACAACCTGTAATGAAAATATTACATAACTAATATGCATAATTTAACATTTGCAGCATCTTTTACATATCGAAATAAATATTTTATCAGTATTGCTAAGCCAGTCTAGGATTAAAAAGTTACTGGGTCTCACTCAGTGAGCAAAATCGCATTTTGCTCACTGATTTCAGGCAGCAAAACCTACATGTTTGAGCTACTGAAGTGAAAAATAATTTAACTTAAATTCGATTTTTAAATTTTATCTAACGTAGATTCTTCGATTTTTTAATCGAAAATCGATTTATGTTATAGCATTTTAGTTAAATTTTTTGCAACAAGCACAATCAGTAACATCCTTAGATATGAATACATTCTTAAAATTATAAAATGTTGTATGTGAAACGGGTATTTTTAATTATAAAATCGATGTATTTTTTTTTTTTTTTTTTACCGATGGGAAATCATCAAATAACCCCTCCCGCTCTGGGCTGAGCAGGAGGGAGCATAATTTAACAGACTTCTACTGACTTAAACCCATCCATGTTCCTTCCTTTGCCCTTTGTGTTCCAGGGCCGCGGTATCTCTTTCGAACAGTCCCGCAACCCTGGCAGGCGTCGGCCCTTACGGACCCCTTCCTGTTTGCTGACTCTCTTTGAGGCGCACGTGGAACACGAACGCGCCGTCGACACGGCCTGTCGTCATAAGACGGACGGACGGCGAGCTAGCCCATAGCTCACCGTCCACAGGCCCGCGTCTACGGTGGCCGGGGGCCACCACGTGGCCCCCGACGCCCGGTGCGTCTCCCGCGGCGGCTGGGACGTGAGGTTCTCTCCCTCTCACGCCCCGCCACCTCCTTCGCTAGCATGACTGCTTCGCAGAAGGAGGTGACGGCGACCCATTCCGTCTCGCTCCGGACCATGAATTGAACCAGGGCCGGACGCGAGAGGTCGCCGCCGCCGATCGCAAATCGATGTATTTACGTTACCTTTACACCATGCGCTCGTACTAGGATATTTTTTTTTTGGTTTGGGGAATCATCAAATGAAGGGGTCATTTGATGATTTCATTCATTCATGTCATTAGTCAAATAAAGTGTTGAATGGTCATATTTTAACTTTGCAGGTATTAGTTCTGACATTTCGTTATCATATTACGCAAACTGAAGAATAGTGGTTGCGTAAAAGTAACCCCTAAGTATATATTGGTTGGTGCTTTATACTCGTATTATTTAGTTATTATACAACGTATTACCAAGAAAAACATTTTATCGAGTGACAGTTTCTAAATGCTTCAATTCATACCTTTGACAAATGGCATACCCTCCTATAAAATTACAATTCTATAAAATTAATAGTGACTTCATATGCACGTTCGCACTGTTTTCATTTTGGGGTTAATAATTGTCGGAGTGCCCTAATTTTATAACTGCGACCAATTGCGACGTAGCTGGTTAGACGTAGTTGGTCACAGTTCTAACCTAACCTATTTGGTCGGAGTGAACAGAACGTTTTAACGTCAAGGAATTATCAAAATGTTGCATTAAGGCGTAGTCGACGTAGCCTCGCTGTCTGCAGGGTTTAAAGTGACCTAACCTGTCCGGAGTCGGGGTGCCCCAAGTCCTGAGCTGGTTTCACTCGCTCTTGCATCCTAAGTTTTCCTTGCAAAATGCCTTGTTTATGTTGATGTGGTGCTTGTACAAACCAGGGTTGTTGCGAACATCAGTATCAGCATCAGCATCCGCTGAACTTCAGCATCATTTACTACATCAGCATCCGCGATGATCGATGCTGATTATTAATGCTGATGTTCGAGTCGTGACATGACCGCAGAGGAGGCGGGGCTTATATCACGTGTAGTTTTTGCTTGCGAGTTCAACCAATCAAAGGGTTAACCGCGAGGATTGCGATTGCAAACAAACACAAAGTGACACAAACTTGTCTCATTACGTTATAATTCGTCATTGCGCGTGAAAGTTTTTGATTTTTTTGTAAACTGTTGAGTTTTTGTGATAATATTATGCCGCCCCCGTTGAAAACTGGAATATGAAATTAAAAATGATTGAAACAATCTTTTATTTGAGCACCAAGGAAAAATATGCAACTTTTTGATGTATAACTACGTTTCTCCTGTTTTTTTTAAGAAAATAATTAAAATCAGCATCAGCATCCGCTGATGTCAATAATAAAAGGTCAGCATCAGCATCTGCTGATGCGAAAAAAACATGCATCAGCAACAACCCTGGTACAAACCACCAACTTTTATATTTTCGTTGACATAAAATACCAAGGAAAAATACACCGAACCAACAATATTCGTTAAAAAATAATTCTATTGTTTGATAAGTTAGTTAAATAAAAAAATGTGATTATATAAAATTCATTGAATCGTATTTCTGTGAAATATGTTTCATTTAAGTAAATAGTCGATATAACAATAATATTCGAAATAAAAATACAAGAACCAAATATTAAATGAAACATTTTCTTGCGAAACGAAATTCTATGAAATTTCTGTCTGCGAAACAAGGGAACACCAGGACGCGGGGCACACCTGTTCACATTAAACTGCAACCTCTTCCTTTAGTTTAGCTACACAAACATATCAACACTTTACTCACAAAACTAATTATAGCCGAGATGGCTACTAAGTAGCCCCAGCCTCCATCAGGTGCCACACGCCTATACTTCTTGTCCATCAACTTTAAACTCTCTTTCTTTTCATCGGCCACCATTTTGAAACCATTCACGAAACACAACAAAACTACGGTACACTCTCTGCCACTGGTTTTATTAAGTTTCATTTATTTACTTACTTTATCTAATGTAAACATTGTATTTGAACTTGTAATAAATGGTTTTGTTCTATGATGAGATAATTTTACTATAGATGTGCCAGTCACACCTTGACATTGGTGTTATGGCGTGTTGCGAAAAAAATATCAGCTGTCCCATAAATTAGACCCGGAGAAGAGATGTGCGGAAACCAGGGGTCGAAACCGGTTTAAAAAGAGCGGTTAATTTTGATTTAAACCTGTAAATATATCGTTCCTTCATTTACCGGTTAAACAAGTAAACTGTTTTTTGAACCCAAATGATAAAGGTTACCAGTCACATAAACACGAACGGTTTGGACACCCAAAGTCCGCTAATACCGAAATTCGTTTATTTTTTCGTCTACTTTTTTAACACTTCAAACAAGTTATAGTGACATTACCAAAGAAAATATTTAAAAAAAAAAAGATTGATCTGAAGACGTGAAATACAACCGGATAACTTAAGTTCTCCGGTTGTATTTGACGTTTGTAGACCTGGTTGGTGGTCTGGTTGGTGGTGGTGGTGGTTTGGTGCGGGTTAAATTTTGTAACTAAATTACATCGCAACGTCCAGAGTGTGTGAGCGAGGGTGTCGGGGGCCCGGGACCTGATCAAACTTGGTTTTAACCGGTTAATTTTCACTATAAAAACGAAAATTCATGAAAACCGGTAAAACCGGTAAAGTGCAACCTTTAACCAGTTTGACCAGTAACCGGTTAAGAAGATCAACCGGTTTCCGAGCCCTGGCGGAAACCGACAAATCATATTGGTCGAATCTTGCACATCTCTCAGCTCCGCTTGGTGGAGTGCGGGCCTTTGGGTCGAGTAGGTATTGAAGCTTTGTATGGGACGGCTGATTATTTTTCGCGATTACGATGTCGGTTTCATGAAGAAAGTTGTTCAGTTTTGATGGTCCAAATCACATCCTTAAATATGACCACAACTTTTTGGTTCACGCTGTATTTCATATCTTCAGTGACTCCTGTTTTTGCTCCGGTATAAAACAAAATAGAATAATTCAAACACAATACTGTCTTTAAAAAAGTAACATACTGTATAATAGTACAGAAAAGAGAAGAGTGGACGTGTAATGATGAGGTATAGTTTATGTTATCAGAAAATGTTAAATAATAATTCTTTTACAAATACGGTTTTAAGATTTACGTTATATTAAGATTGTTTTTCTTAACTAAGTAGTCTGTGGCAAGCCTGCAGTGACGAGACAGTAACGAGTAGGTACTACCCACCCTTATGCACTTAGTAATAAGGTTGAAAAGTGTTCGACGGTCAGTGAACCAATATAATTATAATAATAATTAATTAATCAGCGATCATTGTGCCAATAGTGGCATCAGTCCATGGCTTAATTGCCAAGAGCCTCGATGAATACCTGAGGAGGCTCTCGCTAGGCAGCTGGATCAAGGGCTTGATTCAGAAAGCGGTACTCCTGGAAACGGCTCGTATTGTTAGGAGGTTCCTCTCTCTGGAGCCCTGACCGGCGGTAGCTTTTTTTTTTTTTTTTACCGTTGGGAAATCATCAAATTACCCCTCCCGCTCTGGGCTGAGCAGGAGGGAGTGTCAGACTTTTACTGTCTAAAACCCATCCATGTTCCTTCCTTTGCCCTTTGTGTTTCAGGGCCGCGGTATCTCTTTCGAACAGTCCCGCAACCCTGGCAGGCGTCGGCCCTTACGGACCCCTTCCTGTTTGATAACTCTCTTTGAGGCGCGCGTGGACCACGAACGCGCCGTCGACACGGCCTGTCGTCATAAGACGGACGGACGGCGAGCTAGCCCATAGCTCACCGTCCAGAGGCCCGCGACCGGCGGTAGCTTGGACCCTGTTCCCGATACCGGTGGGCTACTATTATTTTTTATATTTTAAAACGTTTTTTTTTTGTTTTCAGATTGAAATATTTAAAAATGTAATTTATATGTATGTAAATGAATAAAGGAAATAATAATATAATAATATTATATTGTTATGTTACCGGCCAAACCCAATTTCAGACCAAACTAGTTTGTCCTAGACCAAAGATAATAGGTTTGAGCTCGTCACATTAAGACGATCGTAGGGTAAACCGAAACCTCGACTAAATGGGAAAAGGTTAGGTTTTGAACTGTTGTGACCAACCACTCGCGAGCCGAACGACCACAGTGAGCGGTACCACGGGCCACGGTTAGTTGCAATGTAATTGCTTTGTTTGGGAAAAACTAGTTCAGACTGAAATCGGGTTTGGCCGGTAACTTTTTTACACTTATCTACATTCAAATGCGATTTACTCATGGAATTACGATTATTATTTACAACTTTGAGATAGGACCTATTTCATAATGGGTTCAGAAATACTAACAAAATAAAAATCGCAATTCGCTCCGTGTATTGGTACCAGACTACCAGTGACTGCGCTAGATAATAGCGATCATATTATTATTATTTCAGACGACCTTGAGAGCCTTGAACGCATATCGGATCCTGAACTCAAAAAGAATCAACAACAGTTAATTATCTAGTAGATACGCTACCTTTAAAGGACACAGCACACATATCAAATCGGAAAGGGATCGGCACCATATCTTTCGCCTCGCCTCGCCGTCAAACAGGCGTCAACCTAACGTAAGCAAGCGGATCAGCAGCTCCGATACGTCAACTCGGCTACGGCTAGGCGACGCGACGCCGCGCTTACGGCTAGGGGACACCGCTCTTACGGCTCGCCAACCGCTAGCATGTGTGTCAACAATAGTGTGCGTTAGGGTGGACGAAGAGACGTAAGCTCGGGTACGGAGACGTAAGCGCGGGGTCGACGAGCAATAAGAGAGTTGACCACGCACCGCACCGCGGTTTGTGAGCGTGTCCCGATGGGAAGCGATTACGTTACGATTCCGATTAGCGCGCGTTGCAGTAGAGAGTTTCATACAAAGAATACTGAACGGCTCGAGTTGATACGGTGCCCATCCCTTTCCGATTTGATATGTGTGCTCTGTCCTTTATGATACTACTAGTTGCAAGGTCATCAAAGTCTCATCGTTGATTCTGTTTCTTGATAAATAAAAATGATGACGACAATACCCTGTAAGATGATATCAGACACTTCAATCGAGTGAACAGTTTACTCGAGTAACTGTTAATTTTCGTTTCTTTAATTTCATGTTCCATTTCATTTTTTGATAATTCAGTCTATGAGTGAAAGATGCTCAGTGCTGCAATTCAACGTCGTTAGATCAGTTCACTAATTAATTATTTTCACTTTTGATTCACTTTGTGTTATACGTTTCACCTAGAATGATAGATGCCAAATGAGAGGCAAAAATGTACCGGTCAAGTGCGAGTCGGACCCTCACACACAGGGTTCCGTAGCAGCAAACAATATAATAACAGTATTTTAATCGCTCATTCAAATGTAAACTTATTGCTGCAGTTAGACAAAAAATCTCCTATCTCAAAAACTAATGATCAAATCTTAGTCAAACAATGTTTCATTTTTATTTTAGACAGTCAGGTGGACACTTGGACAGGGTGAATCTATAAGGGTTCTGTTTTATCCATTTGGCTAGGGAAACCTAAAAAGTGAAACTATTGATATCAGCTAAATGCAACTTTGGAAATCGTTACGGGTAGTCAAAAGCCAGTAGGTCTGATAGATAACTACTCTTTCGTATTAACTAGGTTGTGGATTTCAGATAGGCAATAACAATACACAATGCATATAATACATATTCGTACAATAAGTATTTATACATTTTAATGTTTCTTTCTGGCTTATAAAATGAATCTTTAAAATTATTAAAATCCCTGGTTAAACACTGCAGTTTAAATTACAAATTTGTGTAATACCTAAGTCCATTTACGTATATTCATAGCTCACAATGATGTTTTAGTGTAGATGAGTTTCAATGATGTTTTTCTAACTTGATGCAGCTTAAAACCTGAATTGTATATTTAACAGATAGGCACTTAGATGTAAAATTCAGGTATTAAGCTGCATCAGGTTAGACTAAAAAACCTAAAGAAAATTAAAACGTCTGATATGTTTATATCAAGTCATCGTCATCGTGTCATCGTATTTTCATCCCAGCTATCATCATTGTGAGCTATGAATATATATACGTAAATGGACTTACTGTATTACACAACATTTTGTAATTTAAACTGCAGTGTTTAACCAGGGATTTTAATTATTATAAAGATTCATTTTAAAAGCCAGAAAGAAACATTAAAATATATAAATACCTATTGTCTGCGTTGTATTTTTTTTTTTGCGAGATTTCTGGTTTGAAGCTACATTGACACACAAACGGTACCATGTATTCAGTACATCATTCGAAACCAAAAAAAACTCAGCTGTTCCATATATTTTGACCGTGTAGGTATTTGCACTTTTGGATACTGCTGTATTTTGTTAAATAACCTATGAACTGTGGGGTCGGCAGACATAGAAATGAGACTCTAGCTCAGAACTCGGAGGCTAAAAAACTGAATCAAACAAACTAACGTCACCAACTTCCGAAGGCAGAGTTACTCGTATTTTTCACTGTTTGGTGTTTTTTTTTAAGACTGTTTTATTTTTTGGCGTGGCCATTTGTCACTGCAGTTCTGGGGCCCATAACACCCCAATGTGTGTTCCAAATTCACCCCAGTGAATTTTGCTTCTACTGCAATGATAAAGTTTCCTCGGTTGTATCAAGATGTACTATTTATTATCCACGTCCGGGTTCCATAACCAGACCACAATACGCCCGCACCGGCTTGACTGAACGTTAGAGAAGAAACATGGGAGAAAAAAAACATAAGTGAACATTTTAATCATTTATTTAACTTCTTTTGTCGTAAATATTCTTTGCGTTGTAATCTCTTGTGTTTGTTCCTCTTATAGCATAGTTCTATCGACCAGAAGAGAACGATAATGGCAAAGCAGGACGCGATGAGGTAGAACACTGGGCTGTAGCTTTCTGACAGCTCTCGGACTGCACCTGAAATAGGATTCCATTCTTTTGAATAATTTTTCAACAACAGAAAAACAGATTAAAATAAAAACATTTTATTGATTTATAATCGCATTTTGACCACTGGGTGATCATTAGTTTGTATTCTTAGGTGCCTGGCAGAGATTAGCTTCTACGTATCATCTGATCTAACATGTAAAGATTTATCTTACAAAACTTCATACAACGTTTCAAAGATAAGAAGTGTCTTATTTACCAAGTCTGTCTGTCACGTTTGATTTAGTTAGCCTTTTTAGATAAAAATAATGTAATTAAGTTATGAGATTTGCATTACGCGTGTTTTTTTCGTTATTTAATAAAGTTTTAAACAGTTCAAACAAGATTTAACAAGTCAGAGAAACAGTGCACTTTTGTTAATGAATAATATTTAGGGTGACTGGTAATTAGTGACCGATACTTAATCACGTGATTATATTAGTATAATCACGTGATTAAGTATCGGTCAAAAAAATGTTTCTATGGGAAAGTTGTTTGTTTTCATTAGTGAAAACAAACAACTTTCCCATAGAAACATTTTTTTTATACGAGTACCTATTCACTTTTATCGCAATAACACAACAGCCGTATGAAATTCGCACGCTCGCGCGCCTATTACCTATCAGCTGTTAGCTGCGTGACGCCGTTCTGTCTCATTACTATCGTACCATGCAACAGTGGGTAGGCTGTAGGCAGAGCACCCACGCGGCGAATTTCACACGGCTGATGTGTTATAGTGAAAAAAACAGAATGCGTAAAAAAATGTTTCTTTGGGACAATTGTTTGTTATCGTGAGTACAATCACGTGTTTAAGTGTAGGTCACTAATTACCAGTCAATAAGAATATTTTTAGCTGACAAAACTATTTCGGAAACTAGATAAGAATCTTGTATTTATTTTACCATACAAAAACTATAGAATAATTAAATATGACCAAACTAATACCCAAGCAATATTTATTTACAGTCTGCAATCAATATCCGGTTTTTTCTGGGACATTTTTCACATTTGTTTTTCTACCTATGAAAGCAATAAGCAGTGGTGCTGCCCGCCGTTTTGAGAGATCAACTTTATGCCATTTTAATGTTCAAAAAGTGCTGATTAATAGCCTAATTTGATTAAATGACTTTTCAATGTGTCTAATGGTCGCAAGCGCGACTGCTGAGCATGAGGTCCTGGGTTCAATTCCCGGGTCGAGCAAAGTATTATTGGGTTTTTCCATTAGGAATTTCTCTTTAGCAGCCACGGAGTCTGGATTTATGACCGGTTGATGGCAATAAGCTCGCCCCTATTACATCGGACTTAAAAAACATAAACAGCGAAATGAGGCTGTACTTTTAGGTACACCTGTATTATAACTGGGTTATACAAGTCTATGAAACTTACCAATAGCAGGTCCCAGCACCAAGTTGACTAGCCCTGACAGCATCATAAGCATGCCGAGTGCTGCTGTGAACTTGTGAGGAGCCACAGCATCAGCTACCACCAGCGGTATGAGGATGGTGACGGCACAATGAGAGGCACCCACCAATGGAATGTAGACCATCATGGCTATGAAACTCTTCGACCATAACATACCTGGAGAAAAAACAGACTATCGTAAGGCTTCATTTTACGAAACCACTTTAAGAAAGTTTAATAATTGTGAGAAACCCCTGGGAGCTAATAATAATAACAGTCACACGGGTCGATCGGAGGTTAAGCTAGCTCGCCGTCCGTCCGTCTTATGACGACAGGCCGTGTCAACGGCGCGTTCGTGTTCCACGCGCGCCTCAAAGAGAGTCAGCAAACAGGAAGGGGTCCGTAAGGACCAATGCCTGCCAGGGTTGCGGGACTGTTCAAAGAGATACCGCGGCCCTGGAACACAAAGGGCAAAGGAAGGAACAGGGATGGGTTTTAGTCAGTAAAAGTCTGACACTCCCTCCTGCTCAGCCCAGAGCGGGAGGGGTTATTTGATGATAGCCATCGGTAAAAAAAAAAAAAAAGGCTTGCGGAGGTTGGTCCGTTGATGGTGATCATCTATTTATATCGACCCTGCCTCGGAAAACACGTTAAGCCGTTTGTCTCGGCTGTCATTTGTAGCTCCAGAACAACCGTTACAGTCTGAAACCCGAAATTATGACTTTCAGCATTACCAAAGCGTATCGTAATACCAGTTACTGCGTTGTGCAGGATGACTACCATGACGTCTTGTTAGTACTGGATAATACGATACCCCTTGGTAAGACTGGTTGTCAGAATTTCGGCCCACTGACTACCTGTAACGATTGTCAAAGATCTACAAATGACAGCCTCCCACGGCTTAACGTGCTTTCCGAGGCACGGAGGAAACTCGGTATGTAATGGGTGGTCACCCATCCACAGACCAACCTAGGCAAGTGCTGCTTAACCTGAAGATAGATCCGAGTGGCAGTTATTATTTAGACACAAGCTCTTCATGGTAGTGGAGCTCCACGAGGTCCTCATAATGCATGTAAGACTTACCAAGCCTTGACACTAAGCCGAGTGTAACTCCGAGGACGTAAATCTCTTGGCTGCCCAGCTTGTGTAGCCAATTACTTAGAACTACGAACAGCACCCGCATAGCCAAGTCGCCAAACCCATACAGAGACTGGGTCAAAGCGATGTTATCCTGCAAGCAAGTAATTACTTTGAAGTTATCTTTAGTTCTAAATATAATACTACGGTAACCATTTACCGAAATAATCGTAATAATTTCAGTTTGATGCTTGCAACATTGCCCAAATATCGGTAACTCAAAACCTAAACATGGTAAATTTCCCGTTTCTCGTGTCAATGATAATTTTAGTGACCATGACAGTTTAAAACTTAAATAATACTACGGTACTCAAACATTGAGTTCGCTTTGTTCCCACTAGTACCACCGAACTGTACCACTGCACTAGTGGTACTAGTGGGAAATCTTATTCTCTATAGTAACACCAGTTATATTAATTAATATGTAGGTCGGTATGAGCGTACCTGTGTATTTACTTAAAAAGACTATAATGTGTGTTGTGTGTGTATATAGAAAAAAAGATTTTCGGCGTTTAGTAAACTAATATGGAGTAGTAAGATGCTACAGGCTTTTAAAATTATGTTATGTTTCTACTGCTGGCAAGCAGGCTTCCAAAGTGTGAGTAGGCTGTAATTTACCAAGTGCTGAGTTGTGGAGGTCAGATATGCAGTCGCTCCATATTAAAAATGGAATTCAGCTGCTTCTGGTTAGACTGCCGACCCCAACATAATTGAAAAAGACTAGGCTAATGATAAAGAGATGCCGGTTTCCTCACGATGTTTTCCTTGTCTGTTTTCTAAAGAACTCTGATCCCCTGCGTTTAAAAACCATCCGAAAAACTCGTTGTAGCCACACACACCACTTTCGTTTTATAACAATCGTACCCAATCTACATAATTTGAGATGTTAAATATCGATAACTGAATTAAATTGATCTCAGTATATTCTAGATAAGATGCCTGATTTAACCGGAGATAACGATAAAGAATAGATAAACTGTTCCAATTTACATAAGAAATAAGCGGAAAACTACTATCTTTGAAATCAAAACAAAGCTAAAAGTCAGCGTGTTGTTACGTGGGAACGAATGAGACCTTTTTATAATTAAGTAGAACTTCGCCCGCGACTTGGTTCGCAATAATTATGATAGCTCAGCTATTTGGCATGATATAAATATCATTAATAGTCTATGTTATTTCCTGATAATTTAGCTTTCTATTGTTTAAAATCAGTCCAGTAGTTTCGGAGTTTATCACTACATAGTATAAAACAAAGTCGCTTCCCTATGTATAACTACGCATTGGATTTGATGTTTTTTTTTTAATAGATAGTGATTCATGAGGAAGGTCTAAATGTATAACATTGCACCCGTGCGAAGCCGGGGCGGATACTCACTTGTTCGGTACAAACGAACAAAAATCCTTCCTCTTTATAATATTAGCATAGATAGTATAGATTATTAAAAGGATAGTTGACAACACCAATCAATACTATTACACTTACACTGTCACTTACGGGATATCTTCCGTGATTATCCGTTATTCTGAGATCCCAATTCTTTGACGCTGTTACAATCGCCATGATCGCGGGATGACTGAAAATTACGGAAGATACACCGTAAGTGATGAGTGTCGGTTTAGCCGTAAAAGCTTAAAATAATACTTTTACATACTTTTTACGAGCGGTCAAAACGTGATTCTGCTACAGATTTTGTAAGGCAATAGCAACATGTGATGTCAATAAATTGCTAACTCACTGTCTGTTGAGTCAGTGAGAAAGATGAAAATAAGATGCTGTTTTGTTTTGAGTTTGAACTAACATCTTATATGAAATTGAATCTGACTTTCAGGCCTAAACTAAAAGTGTTTCACTAGGCAAGAATTACACAGAATCGGTACGGTGACGGCGCGGCGCAGGCGTGGAATTTATAACGAAGAAAAAGAACGGCGTGCCTTCGCTACGCCGCTTGAGTGTAATTCATGACACGTCACCTACTTACATTTTGTATGAAAACGTTTTGAAGCGGCATCATGCCTGCGCCGCGCCTTCACCTTACGTCGTTTGTGTATAAATCGCGCCTTAGAGAAGTTGCGTCTTGTAATTATTATTGATTAATAGTGTTTAACCACCCAATCATGACTCGCGTTTCTCTTTTATGTGTTCTTAAAATCAGTCAATAAGACAAAGCAGATGCGCGGGGCATGCTTGGCGCACGAATATAATTGATTAACATCCAGCTTTTTAACAAACTACTACATTCTAATATACAGTGATAAATAGTTTGGAGATGGCGCGTACAACATGGCATTAAAAGATTTGTATAACAGTTGACATTATAGACCAATGACCGTATAGATACATAAATTACAGCATGTTTACATATTTTTACAATGATATTAGATTTCTAGATATTGTGTTTCATTTATGTAGACTTGAATATGTTAGAGGTGTCCAATGTCAATGGTTAGAGGTTTTCATAATACATTCGAGTTGGCACATTCGATTTGGCAGTACTTTAAGAACAACAAGGCCGACCCGAAGTAATATTATAAGATACATTCGGCTTTTATCAGCAAACTCCGTTCTGCTACTATCATAGCTGAATCATAGGGTCGGTGAAACTCAATTCGAGCTAAGTCAATAAGCGGTGCCAAATAATACCGATCACAACACATGTGCAGCACCTCTTATTGATTGGAAGAACACACTTTTTAAATTACATGACTAACACAGGGGCTCATAGCCGAAAAACAAAAGTAAAAGACTTCAATGAAAACCAGATGAATGTAGGATTTTTCAACACAGAAGCATTGTTACTGCCACAGTTTTGACGTGCAGTTGCAAACTATTCTGTTCCGTCCTTTCAGTTTTTATAAATACTTCTTTACTCTGAATCATGGCAACCAAGGAAGTAATTTATCAAAGGTTTTATTTAAATTTCGAATTGGCTTGCAAATAGAAAGCGGTTTATTAAAAAAAAACAAATGAACTCTTCAACGCGAGAAAAAATATTGTTGTTTGTGTGTATCATTGATTTTGATAAGTAATTGTTAGTTTTAATTTTCTCGCATTATTTGAGAAAAGTACTATCAAGCCTTGGCCACAACTAGGCATTGATGGACTTACGTATGTGTGCATCGGCTTCGCCTCGGCCCAAATTTACACGTTCGTCCAATGCCTCTGTTGCTTGCCGCTGCAGTAATGTTGTTGTTGTTTTGTTCTTTGTGTGATTGACTACCTGTCATATTTGGTTTTGTTTTTGTATGCTTGTCATGTATCTACGACAAATAGGTTTTCTTTCTAACTTACTTGCAGCCATCCCGCAGTGAACAAAGCTTGTGGCAGGATTGACGAGTAGGTTGTATCAGCGAACATGGCGAGCGCGGGCCCAGCGCACACGCATGACATTAAAAACTCTTCACATAATGACTTGTCTACTAGTGCATTGATGATTTTCCTGAAACTTCGAAACAATCGTTAATCATAAGTCTCTGGGTTCAATTCCTAGGTCACGCAAAGTGTTAAGGGTTTTTCGTTAGGAATTTCTCAGTAGCAGCCACGGAGTCTGGATTTGTAACCGGTTGATAGCCATATTTTCTCCCTCTATTTGGTAGTGGAGCCCAGAGGACTTTTCATCAAGGATATTCAGCATAAAAACTTGAAAGCTGAGTAGGTAGGGCGTGATGGAAGAACGCTAAAACTATATTATTAAAAGTTTAACAAGTTTCTTCGGGTAGAGGGCCAAAAACTAACAACGAGCTGTTCAGCAAGGTAGATTTTCATCTCATCGTCCGGAGCCCGAACCTAACGATTTAAAAAGGCAAAATATCACGAAGATATTGTGGCCTATCACTAAATCTGAAAAATCTGATTTGTAGTAAACTTTTTTTAAGAATATTCTGCACAAATAAAGTTTATTCTCTTCGAAAGTATTCCATGTCGCCAGTAGCGATATAATTATGCTGTACAGAATATCGTCAAAATTAAATTAAGCAGAATCGTCAGATTTATGTTATGTTTCCAAAATTTGTCAATTTTTTTAATGTAAGTAATAAATTTACTTGATTCCGCCGGACTCCCCGTCCTCGGAAGCTAAATACAATTTTTCATTGGGATTGCAAAGATTCCCGTCTGCGTTTGTCAGTTTGATAATTGGCACGACGACGCCAGCTTCTTCGTTCAGTTTCTTGTCGCGGAACAATTTTTCTGCAACATAGTTTTTTTTTTTTTAATATTGCATAAAGGGAGCGAGTTGGTCACATCGAATTAACATCAGTATGAAATGGAAAATGACTTTATTTCGAAGACAAAGTCATTGTCTATTATGAAATCATTTAACGCTGTACAGCGTGTAACAGAAAGGGTATAATCATATGTGATACTGTGGCACGGACCATCAAACTGAACAACTTTATCTATGGGACCACCATCGAAATCGTAAAAAAATAAACAGCTGTCCCATACATTTGGGTCGAGTAGGTATTGAAATTTTGTAATTGCAACAATTGTAAACAGCTGATTATTTTTTTTACGATTTCGATGGTGGTCCCATAGAGAAAGTTGTTCAGTTTGATGGTCCGTACCACAGTATTCCATATGATTATACCCTTTCTGTTACACGCTGTATAAGGATATGGCTTCTTTTGTATGAAGTGGTTTTAGTTTAAGAGAGTGTCTGTATAATTGGGTCCGTGTCCACTCGACCCGCTTAGACTCGACCCGAAGAATAATACCTGGATATTTCTGTTTTGATAGGCATAAAACGTCGATGTCAGACAGAAAAGTGTCGATGCAACGCTTCGAGCACAGAGAGTGAAAAATATAAATAATGTTTTGATAAATAAAACAAATTATTATACAAGTAAGTACTTATTATTTTTAATATAAGGTAACAGTATGATTGTGATTGTTATTGAGAGGAGATGTATTTTCCCTTTAGTGGGACAATTCGGGCTGTATTGTGCCACTACAGAGCAAAGGCCTATTCTTTCTCTTTCTGGATGAGAAAGTCGGTAAAAGAAACTATCGAAAACTCTTAGAAGCTCTGCAGGGTGGAGGGGGCACCAAAGCACTAACGTTACCCCTCATATTCAGTAGGTACATAATTGCCTGTGTTTCAACTGTATTTTTTTAAATTACCGATGAAAAATTTCTATGTGGGTGTTTCAGAATAATTGATTAAAGAATAAGCTATTAAAGACCTAGTGGCCACCAGTCCGTGACGTCTTAAAGCAGGAGTAATTCCAGTGTGTGAAAGAGATGGCGCTAGACAACCTCTGGATAGCTCTGTCTCTTTCCCACACTGGAATCACTCCTGTTTTAAGACGTCATGGTAGGCTACCTGTTTTCATACCTTCTGCTGAACACTGGATAAAGTGGTGAATCAGATACCTGTTTAGGAGTAGAAGAAGAATCAACTTACCATTACTGTCATCAGAGACTTCGATCCGTTTCCTATGCCATTTGACTGGTTGCATTAGAGCTACTGCTATAAAATTGTGCGCAGTTAGCCCTGACATGATCAGAACTGTATCACGGAACCCGTATTCTATTAGAGACCACTTGACGAACAGGGGTGCTACCATTAAGATAACCGCTGGAAAAAAACCACTGATAAATACGTAGTGAAAGAAAAATCTCTCTAGGCTTCATTATAGTCTGATTATGATTATAAATAATTATTGAACTTTATTTGCCTTCGACACGCTAAAAAAACGATTGAACATGTTAATGCATTTGGGAATTGTTGCGAATACTGAAATCGAAAAACGAAGGACACGTATAAGCTTTACACTGGATCTGATAGCTCGGATAGCTGATCTGAGGTGATGCAAAGAACAAAAACGTTTCTAGTTGAACCTATGCTGATCAGGGAATAAGTATCCTAATAAATCATACCATAGTGCTTTTACAATGTCTCGCTGACTTGTAAATTCGGTTCTTTTAATTTTCAGCATAGCGTAATCATGGCAGACATTGCATGCAAGAACCCAAACATCGAAACCACTACAATCTGAGCCAATTTTATTTAAAGTGCCTCAAAAATATTATTCACAATACACTCATAGAACAATCAAAGCTTTCAAATAATAAATGTACATTAACGAAAGGTAGGTAATATCTTCTGCAGTGCCTGTACGTGATCTTTAGTCTGTCGGTCTACCTACGGATGGTATGGATATCATATTTTTACTTTCGGAGAAGAAATGTATTTATAGTGGCAGCGCAAGGGTAGCCCACGAAATTTAAACATTCTTACGTTTTTTGCAATTTGCAGGTCAGTGTAAGGTTGTATGTTGATGAAAATATGAATTGCGTCAGTAACACGTTTGGATATGAATATGACACCCCTTGAAAAGAATTTTTTCCTCGTTGCTGGGTCCAAAACATTTGAAAAAAAAAACTGGGTCTAGTTAAGGTTCATGGCTTTGGCACTTTTCTGGCGATCGCCACGGTTGATTCAGGCTTTTAGGAGTGGCAGTGGTTGGGAATTATGTGATGGATATGTCTCAAAATAAAAATATGCTTATCGCATTGTTGGCGCCAAGAATGAATACTGCCGTCTCTAGACGCTGCCGGCGCGACTATTCTGCGCTCTGTGGGTTTACTAGACATTTGCGGTAGACCGTATAGTTTGGTTTGATAAATGTATCCTTTTAATGTGAAAGGAGCTGTGTAATTGGATGTGAGTTGAGACAAGCGAAGACGTTTTAGGAAAATGTTTGGAATGTTAGAAATGGGGTCAATGATGGTGTTATGGCGGGTAGGGGAGAGTGGAAGGAAAAAACGTGATGCTCTGACCTCAAGTTATATTAGAATGAAGGCAAAAAGATGTTGACGTGAATATTCTCTAAATTGGTAATTGTAAGTCGTGTCGACTCGTGCCGAATGCATTAATGTTTTTTGTGCGGGGAATTTTTTCTCACATTGAGTGGAAGTGGGCCATATTTGGATCAGTAGGTTTGCTAGGCGTCAGAACATGTTTTAGGACGTGTATTTTTATGCTGCTGTTTTTCTTCCAGGTTTCCACTCCGATCAACTGAACGAATCAACCAGTTGATCAAAGTGGAAGTCGATTCAGGCACATGTTCCTATCGGATCAACTAGTTGATTCGATACTCTTCATCAGTTAACGTCTCACACAATTTAAAAGATATTTGATACAATCATTTTTCTTAAACCATTAAATAAAACAACCTAGTGCGTACAGACAGATGCAGAGAAACCTCACCCCCTAGAAATGTATAAAAGCGAAATTAGGGGGTGAGGTTTCTCTGCAGCTGTCTGTACTATAGGTATCTTACAAAATGTTCCGGTAAAGGATCAATTCAAGACACGATGCACTTAAGCGAATATAACGTTCCTATACAGAGACCACGGCTGAGTGGATGCTGTGCACATCCCTTCGCAATAAATTACATTGTGAAGAAGGAAATATTGTCATTTTATAATGTACCTATGTTCATTGTTATCGGTTCAATGCGCGGGGTAAATAAGAGATGTTTTGTGGTAATTTACGATTGGCAATAGCTCCTCACACCATGGATGGCGAAATGTGGATACTAATTTCACCATTTTTTTATTTTTATTATAAAATCAAAAATCAAATCATTTATTTCTTTGCAAACATGGGTAAAAGATACATAGATGTTTCATATATATTAACAAGTTCTACACATTTTACCGTCCAATAGGCATGCAAATAGTGTTTAAAGGTTTAACATACTTAATTAAAAACATAATACAATAAAAAGAAAAGCTAAAAAATGTCAAACAAATAAAAAAATAATAATAAAAATGTCAAACGGAGTAAAATTATGTCAAACCACAATTATAATATGTCAATCAAAATAATGACACATATGTCAATCAGCAAGGGATTCATCATTAAGAAAGCTGTCAACAGTGTAATAGCATTTAAAAGTAAAATTTCATTTAGCGCCCTTTTAAATTCTAATACAGTCATGTTTTTTTATGTTTTTCGGTAATTTATTATAAATGAGAGGGGCAATACCAAAAAAACTTTTTTGCATTAGTGCAGTTTTACATTGCGTGCGTTTTTTCATATCAGTGTATACTCTTCCACTGCCAAGCAAAAGCCTCCTTCCATTCTTTTCATTTCTCACGGCTGTCGACTGTTTTCGCCATCTTCACATGGGTTTTTCACTGCGTCGCTTTTTTGTTTTTTTTTTTTGGCAACCATTATAATGTCAATTTTGCCAAGCGATCGTTACCCATTGGATGTGGTTAATAACGTTAAGTAAAAAAAGAGGATTATGTTCCAAACCATTCGCATCAAAAAGTAAATGTTATACCTAAGTCTTCAACTTAAAAGCGCCTATTCTTTTACTAAACTTTTACTTCGTTTTTATGCCTTGCTTCACTAAGTTATGAACATTTAACACTCATGGAATAACGAACAAATCACTACCAAAGAATAATATACTAAGATAACACGCACGTCCCTCATGAAACCGAACGTGCTTGATACACTACAAAAGATTCCTTGTGCCATAAGTGGCGCCATCTGTCACGTATGATATAAACTATCACTTGAAGACACTTTGAACGTCACCGTGTCAGTGTAATGGATATGGAGATAATCGGATGAGTAGTTTCGGGGATTACCTCCTACATTCAAACTTACATTCTTTACCTTTTATATACACATCGCTCGCACAGGATGTTTCAACTACTTCATGCGTCATAATAATGAACCTTTTTACATATAATATACCTTTTTTTGTATGAATGTTTAGTAGTCATTGGTTATATGAAGTGGGCTACCGTTGTAAGACGACTAAAAATCACGGTGTATATTATTGGAGTGTATTAGTGTATCTGAAAAACGAACATTCCATCATCTTCCAGCCCTTGTCCTATTCTATTTGGGGTCGGCGCAACACGTTTCCTTCTCCCATTCTCCCCTCTCAGACGTCACGCGTCATTTACTCCTTTCTCTTTCATATCATTCCTCACACAATCTATCCAACTTTTCTTTGGCCTTCCCCTCCCTCTACACGAACATTTGAATATTTAAATCTCGGAAAGCAGACCAAATAAACATTCAAAAAGTAAAATAAGTAATAATTATGAAGCAAAAACTTATCTAAAGCCCGAAAAACAGAACAACATTGTTTTAAGAACTCAAAGCTACACAACACCATTTACCAACAACAACAGCATGATAAACACGACGCTTAAAGCAACCTTTAAAAATTCCCATACAAAATGAATAAAGCGAACACAGCGCAGATTTTGATGAATGACATGTCAAACAATTTGGATGGACCCGCCGATGACGTCGAGCTGACAGAGTGCTTTGTTGTCCCTAGCACAAACAGAGGACTTTATAGATTTTCAATAGCTTATTGTACATGATATTGATGAAAGAGCCTTTCCGAAGTTTTTTTTTTAGAAAACTCGACTTTTTGGCTTTAGAAATAGGAAAGTAAGGAGTTCAGGTCGACATGACTGGGAGTAAAGATATGTACAAATGTCTCAACTGGGTTTGTGCTGAGCTGACCTGAATTTGATTCATTAATGGTAGACGCGAGAGGAGTTTCTGTACGCATGAACGAAGGCAAATACCTACGTATTTCTAGTATACCTATTTATGTATCTGGCATACCGTTGTTAAACTAGACATGGTCTGTGTTGGTATATAAATGTTTTTTCAAAATGGTTTGGAACAATCTTTTTTTAATAATAAAAGATACTAGCTGTTGCCCGCGGCTTCGCTCACGTTTTTGTCGGAAATTATCCCACGGGCACGTTGTAAATATAGCCTATGGCACTCGGGGATAATGTAGCTTCCTATTAGTGAAAGAATTTTCAAAATCGGTTCAGTAGATCCTGGGATTACACTCTACATACAAACAAATATAACCTCTTCATAATATTAGTATAGATTAGCATTACAGGTAAAAAAGTTATTGCTTTAACTGCCGTATGTAGCATGCCTAAATTACTTGCTAGAGTTACAAGAATAATCAAAAGATGGCTTTGGAGTATCCGTCGACTTTATTGGTCACTAGTTTCTGCCCGTGACTTCGTTCGCATCACAGAAACATGTTCTGTGGCATGTGGTAATAATTTAGCTTACTATCAGTATTTTTTTTTAAATTAAATGAGTAGTGTCGGAGATTACCACGAACATCCAAACTTACAGACTTTACTTCGTTTTATTATGAATGTAGATGTATTCAAAACGGATGACATCTGATCGAACATTTCTGGCCGTATAATCTATTTACAGTTAAATAAACTCCGTAATGATTATGATAAACTTACCAACAACAGTTTGGACTAAACTTATTGCCATCAATCGCCTCTTCACGAAATAATCGTTCAATATAGTGCAGGACAAATTGTATATCAAGCCGAATCCAAGTCCCTGAAACAGGTATGAATTCAAGATTACTGAAAATGTACTAAAAGAAAATTCAGGTTTTCTTTATCGTATCACACGAGTTAAAGGAAAATAGCTCGTGGTCAATATTGGCCTGTCATAAATAGTGGTAACAGTGCTGACTGATCAAGGTGCGTCTGATTAAAGGTTCTATTCGGAATCATGGTAATGATTTAAATTAGAACAATGAAAACCTTCTGCATGTATTCTGGGTTAAGCTCGTCGTTGTACATAAGATATATGTATATTGTAATTTTGTATGTGTAATAAAAAATAAGAATTATTGTTAAGGTCTGCTTTGTTTGGCTTTTTAGGAATGTCCCCTACATTGACTGGCAACATGTTACTATCATTCAGTACATGAATTGAAACCCAACAGCTTTGAAATCTTACATCAGATATTTAAAAAAATGCCTATTTCGTAAATGTCAACCTTGTCCAAAACGAACAAAAACGAAACTACTGGATCATGAATTACGGAGTTACGAGGTAACAAACATAAACAATTAATCCGAATTGAGAATCTCCTCCTTTTTTTGAAGTCGGTTAAAAAAGACGTTGGAGTGTCAAGAAACATGTGCTGAAAACATAGTATCGACGTCACCTTTATGAATAGTCCAGCAGCTTGTATTGCAACATATTTAATCACTAGGAACTGCTGTTCGTTATATTAATCCTCATTCTAGTTCATAAATTAATATGCATGCAGAGGCCAACTGTTGGTTGTCGATAGCACCCAGCGGACAACTCATTGGTAACGTATCGACTGCAAATCAACCGATGAAACGAAGCTACGTGCCTTCAGCGTAGTGTAGTAAACTAAGTGCCGACGTTTCCATACTCTGACGTTTGTTGGTTAAGTAAGTGCAACAAATGACCGATACATTATACAGCGTGTAACAGAAAGGGTATGATCATATGGAATACTGTGGCACGGACCATCAAACTGAACAACTTTCTCTATGGGACCACCATCGAAATCGTAAAAAAATAATCAGCTGTCCCATACATTTGGGTCGAGTAGGTATAGAAATTTTGTATAGGACAGCTGATTATTTTTCTAGGATTTCGATGGTGGTCCAATAGAGAAAGTTGTTCAGTTTGATGGTCCGTACCAGAGTATTCCATATGATTAAACCCTTTTTGTTACACGCTGTAGTTTAGTTGGTTACGCCCCGACTTTGCCCGCGTGTAGTTCCCACGGGATCGTACTCCCGGGATAAAAAGTATTAACCTATGTGTTAATCCAGGTTATAAACTATCTGTTTGCTAAATTTCATCCAAATCCGGTAAGTAGTTTTTGCGTGAAAGATTAACAAATTCCCTCCATCCATCGATCCTCACAAACTTTCGCATCATCACTACATAAAAACAAAGTCGCTTTCCGCTGTCTGCCCCTATGTATGCTTAGATCTTTAAAACTACGCAACGGATTTTGATGCGGTTTTTAAAAGATAGAGTGATTCGGCCTGTTTATATGTATAACATTGCACCCGTGCGAAGCCGGGGAGGGTCGCTAGTTTATAATAAAAGCTTTATCATTATTTCGTTTTAATCTGCTTTCGTTGGAAACCTTAAAACCAATTACAGAGAAAAAATGCAGTTGGTTCATAATTATGATGCCTTCGAGCCGATTTCGATCACAGCGACAGCATTCAATTACTTTTGGCTAGCTTCTTGCTAGCTATTTCATGTACTCTCATGTGTCTGGCATATCTAACTTTAGCCGAGAGACTTCGAGCACAAAAGCGGACATATCAGAATACATTTGACGACTTTGTAAACCATAACTTTGTATACTGACGAAATGCTATCCATAGAAAACTCCTTACTTCGTAAATACAAACATTTACCTGTAATATTCCATGGCATATATGAAACGTGAAGACAGACTTCACGAACATTATGCAAATTACACCAGTATTGAATATCAGCGTCGCTGCCAGCATCAGCATGCGAACACTCATGATCGACAGCAGTGGTCTGGTCAGGAACCCTGAAAATTAAAAAAGAAAGTGCGACAACTCAATTCTAATACAGGGTGTAACAGGACCCTTCACGAAACCCTCAACCAAGCATTATGTACATCAAACTAAGTAACTTTACGCAAAAATTATTGCTGGGAAACGACTTTCTTTTTTGGGGTCAAAAATCACGTCTTTCCGTAAATCTCTATGTAACGCACTTATATTACTGTGCTGATGGATACATTGAATAGTACGGGGGTCGTGGAGGTGTTTTAAGTAAAAATCTTACATTAAAAACAGGTATTAAAAAAAAAACTTGTGAAAAAGTTGGAACTTTGACCCTCAATATCTCCGCAACTAGAAGGTTCCCAGGTATGATCTGAAAGAAAAAAATGATCGCAATGACGGGGAGAACAAGCACCTTTCGGCTTCGTTAAGGGTCTTGTTACACCCTTTATATAATTACTGTGACTAACACAAGTGGTAATTGCTCGTGAAGGGTTTCGTATTTCTACAACAGGATATTGTATCCAATACGTTTTTGATAGATTAAAAATCAAATCAAAATCAAAATAATTTATTTGCTAAAAACATGGAATAAAAGATTGGTAAAAAACGTTGATAGAAAGTTACTTTGTCTAAGCCACCACTTTCTTGAATTTCAGAAAAACACTTCAAATAACAACGCGGATTCCTGCATACTCTTAGCAAGGTTGCAAGGAATAGTTGTGGCAAGAAAAACTATTACTGATTTGACAGCATTTTATTTGATTAATAACTTAGCACGGTCCTAAGAACATTGATAAAGTGTTCAAGTGCCATGGCTAATCTCAGGGGAACTCTCGTTGAGACTGTTTCATTATAAAATAAATAATTTAAAGACCGATCACAGAGGATTATTTCCTGAACTTTCATATGCCCAGTATAATAGACACAATTAAAAACCTATTGTATCTCGCGTAGATCTACGTTCCGGCACACGAAGGGTTAAACATTTCCAAAATTGATATTTACCTGCAATTGCTGTACATATCGCGCTGAAACCATGCATTAAGGGGGCATTAGTTGGGCTCTTCCCAATTTCCTGAAGAAACTCTTTGTACAGCAGCCCATAGCTGGCTGTGAATGCCGTCGATGTTGACTGAAATCATATTGAAAGCAAGACGATTAATGAAAACGCGGAAAAGCAAAGAAACGTGTGTATTGATCTGGAAGGAGAACATAATTAGGCACAACTATCGATAGAAGAACGAATTCACTTTTATAAATTTACTAGCGACCCGTCCCGGCTTCACACAGGTGCAATGTTATACATATATAAACCTTTCTCTTGAATCACTCTATCTATTTTAAAAAAAACCGCATCGAAAATCAAAATCCGTTGCGTAGTTTTAAAGATATAAAACTACGCAACGGATTTTGATTTCGATTTTCGCATACATCGGGACAGACGGCACGTGACTTTGTTTTTTACTATGTAGTGATAGTGAAACTGAAATATTGTAAAAACTATCTCAGTAATTTAGCGTACACTATACAAAAAATAAGAATAACAATCTGCAAAGCCTTTGCCTAACTATGCTGTGGTCGGCTTTCAGTTTAACCGGATAAACCTGGATACCTACATTTGACATGAAGCGGCTATCTGACCTCCACAATCGATGTTCAATCTGGCACACAGCAGCACTGCTTAGCAGGGTAAAGAGGTACAGCTGGTTTATTTGACGTCACTAAAGGCCAAACAGACATATCGCACTCTAATTTCCTTAACGTCACTAAACAAAATATACACATTTTCAGTACAAGCGTTTAAAGTTTTGATTATTTTGGAAAGGGTATAAATAAAAGTAGAGTAATTATGTCGGTCATATCTTTTGTTTTTATTATGGAATAAAAGTAGCAGTACTTATTACAAAAATCTGAAAAACGAAAACACCCTTTCTTGGTAACAAAAAACTGAAAAAACTAATATAGTGTCACTATTCTGCGCGATGCACAGGCCCTTTTATAAGTTTTTATAAAACAATAATGTCTTAAACAATAACAATTTTACCTTAATTATACTAAAAACAGTATTAAAAAATCAGTTCTGTCATATTTAGGTACTATACTTATCATTAGAATAACATTTTGGTTGGCAATGACAAACTATTAATTAAAATACACAATGTTTGAGATCAAAAATTAACTTAAGTATGAAAAATATAACAATATTCTCGTTTCTAAATTATTAAAAATATTTTTATGTTGTTTTATTTTTAAATTTACTAATATAAGAACAATACTAAATTACTAAGAAAAAATATGGTCAAAATAAGATGAGGCGTAGTATTTAGGAATATGATTATGATCAACAAGAGCCTTCAAATCTTTTTTTTTCCTTTCAGCTAATGGTAATTTAGCCGTGTATAGTGGTTTCAGATCAGATATTGTAGCAGTTGTCCCTTGTCTTCGTGTTGCGACTTTAGTGGTTTCTAACTTAATCTCCTTAAAATCAGTGTCAGCATAAGAGGTTTTATAAAAAAACTGTATTTTACTTGCTTCTTGTTCATTTTTTATGATTTTGATTATCTTTATATCTGCAAGTTTCACCTTTTCTCCATCCATATTTTTCGAAATAGCTTTGTCAGTTACTGCTTTAATATCATAAAATTCCGTGTGACTCATTTCATTTACAATATACGGTTGTCCTCGTTTTTTGGCACTTCTCATGGCAACTATGTACTGAGCTGGTACATAGATCGGTCCCGATTTCAACATTTTCTTTACTTCTCTTTCTATTGTGGAGTGAACCGCGTCTCCTTCATTTTGTGTGTGTCCCTTTATCAGGAATTTATGGGTAATTGATTTAATTGGTAGCATTTTTAAAGCATGCTGATACATGAAAAACATGAAGTTATTCTTCTGCTGACCACAGCAGTTATCTGAATAAAATATAAATTCGGCGTCAGGGTTGGAAGACGACATCTTCTGTAGATATTTGTACACGCATGATGCAATTTCGTTCACTCCTCTATTTCCTTCTACTTCAGTCCAAAAGTAACATTCTGTATGATCCTTGCCAAGCTCTGAAATTGTGAAATTCAAACAGTTCAATTTAGATTTGTAATAAAATATAGACACATCGCCTTTAGGAACAGTCATCACTGCTTGTAAATCGTAACATGAAACAATACGCGTTGGTCCTATATCTTTTTTGTCTTGTTCTTTCTCATTGCGACTCAGTTGTTTTTCTTTTAAATGATTCTCGTGGAGATCCTTCATTGCTTCTTTACCAGCAGCATCAGCATTCTTATAGGCCACACAGTCATCGCATTGATCCTTTTTAGGTACGAAGAAACCAATATTGTATTCTGATTTAAATATTTTGCGGTAAGTATGAATTTTAACATGAGGTACGTTTCTTGATATGCAATCTTTTTTGTAGTCATTAAACAAATCGGTCAAGGTTTTTCCACCATCGATGTATTGTTTTGTCGTTTGTTTCCGGAGGTAATGACTTTCAATTCTTGGTATAGATTCGATATGTTCTTTAACACTATCTATCATCTGTGTAGGGATCCCGGTGCTGCTGTGCTTTCCCCTTTTCTCAATGATCTCCGCAGTTCCTTGTTGATTTTTATTATCTAAAACAGTTCTTATAGGTCGATCATTTATACCAAGGGTATTCTTAAAAAAAGTTTTACAGACCCTCTGTTTTTTGTCATCTACATGAAAGTAGAATGCATTTTTAAGTTTTCTGTTGCTGTCCACTTTTTTATATTGGTACTTTGGGACAATATTGGTCATATGCATAGCAATATAATCTCGCTGTCGCATCAGCGATCCCATCTTCCAATAATTATCAAAAAGACCTTGGCGAATCTCCTCTGAAATAAGCTCACGACACTTAATTCGACATTTTTCGTTACACGGCGGTCCTATTTTTCTTTCAGGCACGAATTTTAAAGAAGCTGAGACGTACGATTGACCCTTATTTCGTAAAATCTTGGCTAACTTTTTTTTGTTTTGAACATGTGCTCTCTTTTGGGCACGGACAGCAGGAACAGGCTCATTAAAGCTAGTCTCATTATTTTCAATGTCTGATACAATATTATTTGCGTTTGATGGGGTATTCTGTAAATGTGTGTCGGTTACAGCATTGCTTGCAGTAACTTCAAGTTCCATAACTGGCATCAAATTATTGCCTTGTTCGTTGAGTGCTTTACTGGTAACAGTGGAATTTGTTGATGAAGAGTCTGACGATGAGGAACTTGACGTCGACGAAGAGGATGATGATGACGTGGATGAATCACAGGACCTTACTGAACATTGGCGACGACGTCGTTTTCTTGAAGGTAAGTATGTACGATCATCATCAGAAGCTGGTGAGAAATCGCCGTTTGATCCATTACTTAGGTTTGATGTGGATGAGTCTCTTCTATTAACCGCGATATTCAGTGGTTCATTGCATATTATGTTGTCACCTGAATACTCGGGCAAAGTAGATACTGATGGTGCACAGTTTTGTTCAAGGCTCTTTTGTTCTTCAATAAATGTACATTGTTCATCAATATAATTTGCTTCCATGGGTTCATTTTCTATATTGTAATTAGAGTCATTTTCCATATTTGTAAATAATTGTCTTTTGACATTTCTTAGCCGTTCTACACTGTCATTAGTTACACGTCGTCTTAACTGCAAAGTACTCAATGGATTGTATGAAGTCTTATACTCCAATTGTTCAATGTGCGGAATATCTTGAGATCTTTGTTCATTGGTACTTGCATTGTGATTTTCAAGACAGCTTCCAACTATGTCTCGTAGCTTTTTAATTCGCTCAGAAGGTAGTGGCATCGTTTACTGAAAAAAGTTATTTTATTTGAAAATTATCAATAATTATTACTACCTATGTTCGTAAAAATTAAACAAATAATTGAACCATAAATGAAGAGAAAAATATTTTAAATCAAATTGCCCAGAATAAACCAAAGTACTATATACTCGTATCTGGCTCAACGAAATTGGTAATTTTTTTTACCAAGATCACAATAATGTAATTGTTATTAGTGCCTTTATAGCAAATTATGTCATAATTAGATGCATTTCCATTTTAAATGTATGGGTACCAAATGCCACTAAACAAAAATATACATAATTCAGTAAAGCGAGAACTAAAATTCTCGAAAGCATAATGTCACTATGCGTATAGTGTCGATATTAAGCACATACATTCTATACTGACTACGAGGTATAACGTCAGTAAGCTTATTATGTCAATATACATTAAAAAATGAAGCTACTTTGCAAAAGTCATAACGACATTTTCATTATAGTGTCATAATGTTGTTAACTGTTTAAAAAAAAATCAGGCTATTGTTATTTGATTAAAGACACTAAAGAAAAAATGTCGTTATGACATCATTATAGATCTAAAACTTACCGATTTTTTAACTGCTTCAACGTCTCAATGCGTAAAGTGTCACTATTCCTTGCACTGAATAATCATTCACTGTTGACAACTCGTTGCGTAATGGTGAATGTGTCATTCTGCAGTCACAACTCATGCGTTTCGCGGGAAACAACGTAACGTCATTATGCCATCTAGCGGATTCTACGTGAACTATTAAAGCCTGTGTTTTTGGAAAAAATAGGGAATAGTTCATAGTATAGATGGCGTTACTTAGCTCAAAATTGATAATTTTTGTTTAATGACGTTAAGGAAATTAATGTGCGATATAACATGTCTTTTATTCTGTGGAGGTAGGCAGAAACAACAAAACGCCACGACACTTTTTTTTTGGTGGGAAATCATTAAATGGCCCCTCAAACTCTGGGCGGAGCAGAAGGGAGTGTCAGAATTGTACTGACTAAAACCTATCCATGTTCCTTCTTTTGCCCTTTGTGTTCCAGGGCCGCTGTATATCTTTCGAACAGTCCCGCAACCCTGGCAGGCATCGGTCCCTTCGGACCCCTTCCTGTTTGCTGACATCTCTTTGAGGCGCGCGTGGAACACGAACGCGCCGTCGACACGGCCTGTCGTCATAAGACGGACGGACGGCGAGCTAGCCCATTACTCACCGTCCACAGGCCCGCGAAACGCCCCGATCCTTAAATACTCTTTCTGGTTTTTCCACGCTAATTCATCGGTTTATACACGGGCGCCTGCCAAATGCGAGTTATATGCTCCTGAACTTTCTGAAGAACATTACCAAAGCGTAAACACACAAAAGAAAGACTCACAATATTAATAATTACAGCTATCGCTACCATATAACCCCAGCCGCCATCAGGAGCCACTAATTCATATTTTTTCTTCACATTATAACAGTCTTTAGCACTCATTTTCAGCGAATAACAACATGCAACAGAATTGTCATAATGAATAAAACAATTAATGGTAACAATTATATCTTTTATCTCCTGTCAACAGTCTTCGTAATTAATTTTACTGCTTAAGATCTAAGATGATTACATGGAGTAAATATAATTATTATATTACTACGGTGAAGACTGAGGTTAGAACGAGATTTTGATTAAGATGATTTTACTTGATTAAATTCAAGGACTTTTTTGAAGAGAAATATCCTATTAAGGCCCTATTGACCTTCTCAACCCCAACTACAGTCCTCTCACAGGTTATTATGCCTTTCGCGGGCCTGTGGACGGTGAGTTATGGGCTAGCTCGCCGTCCGTCCGTCTTATGACGACAGGCCGTGTCGACGGCGCGTTCGTGTTCCACGCGCGCCTCAAAGAGAGTCAGCAAACAGGAAGGGGTCCGTAAGGGCCGACGCCTGCCAGGGTTGCGGGATTGTTCGAAAGAGATACCGCGGCCCTGGAACACAAAGGGCAAAGGAAGGAACATGGATGGGTTTTAGTCAGTAAAAGTCTGACACTGTCTCCTGCTCAGCCCAGAGCGGGAGGTTATTTGATGACATCCCGTCCGAAAAAAAAAAAAAAGTTTATTATGCCCTGTGACTGGACTGTAGCTTCATCTTCTATTTGGCAATACAAAAGTGCTTGTAACTGGGGACCTAAAATGGAAGCTTTATAAGAATCATAATACGAATCACGTTAACAATTTAAAACTCTTAAAATAGACTTTGTGTCATAACCATAAAGACCATTTTAAGAATTTTAAATTTTTAGCGTGATTCATATTATGATTCTGATAAAGTGGCCATTTAAGGCCCCCTGATAATCGAATTACGGACATTCTTTCTTCTCAATAGCTCCAATTGCCAATCACTAAACGAAACCTTGTTCTTGCAACTAAATATGAACCATAAGACATTGATTTAAAACTCCCACCACACATTTAAATTCATCCATTATCCATCCACGCAATATATCTTACAGATACATGCGAGAGCCGTCCACCTGATTACGTACGACACTATAAAAGTCGGAGATAAGGCGGCCGTAACTCAAGCCGAGACAGAAGGTAATCTACCCGACTTAGGCCGTAAATATACAGGCTTGCGCAGCGCGCCAAATTTTGTCGCCTTATTATGTACGATCTAAACTGTATTTGCAGCACGTACGGTCAGCAACAGAAGTAGCTTAACATTTCGGAATTTTAATTATTTGATGTACAGGACTCTAGCTATTATTTTTAATGTTTCAGAAGATTATTCTTTAACACATTCTTTACTCTTCAATACCTTGTTAGTAACGAGTAATATCTAACAAGTTCTAATTAAAAATCTGCTTTCAAACTTTGAGTAGTGTTAATCTACTTCTGATGCTGACTGTACATATCAGAAAGGTGTGGTCTTCAAAGACCATCAAACATAACACAACATCACGCTTGTAATCCTCGAAGGGATAGGCAGGGGTGTACTTACCTAATAGTACACCCCCATTTCACCCGTTATGTTTAAGTCCCATGTCATAGAGGATGATGAACCTATTGCCATCAACCAGGCACGAATCCAGACTCCGTGACTGCTTCTGAGAAATTCCTGATGGAAAACACCAAAAACACTGACCGACCTGAGAATCCATCCCAGGACCTCATGCTCAGCAGTCGCGCTTGCAACCTCTAGACCAGAGGTACCCAAACTTTATTTTATCGTAGACAACTTTCAAAATTTTCTGGTTTTGGTGGACCCCTGCTGCTACATTTCTACCATAACTCCAAAACTCGTCAAAACATGTGAAGATGGAAATTTGAGTCGCAGGCCGCGGCTGAGTTCCAACCCTAAAGGAGTGGATTTACAGTATTACTTTTTTCGCGCTATCTTTTAGGATTGCATGAGAACAGTAGCTCCTAAATTTTTTTGCCAAAAAATCTGAAAATTAGGTACTTAAAGCGTGAAATGCAGCATGCATTTTTCATAGAAATACAACCTATCAAATCAAAAAGTGGTATTTTCTTGAGTATGTAGTTTATTAGCTGCCTACATTCCTACATTGATAGGTATAGCATAACCGACATTTTTGTTCTTTACAATGGGAACAGATTTATTTTCGTGGACCCCCACTTACACTTACCCTTACTTACAAATTGTGATGAACATCTATTTTTTTTTTCATGCCAACGTAGGCCCCCGTCGAGTTTCCACTTTGGGAATCATTGCTCGAGACTAACCAGGCAATCAGACCATCAAACTAAACAACTTTCACCATGGGACTATTGTGGTAACGCGAAAAATATTCACGTTGTATACGAGGTGAAATTTAACTAGCTCGCGAAACTCCATAGACGTGACGGGTACCGCCGTCTAAACTAGATAAAACAATCAGTCCTTTTTTTCACAGATATGATGCTTTGCTTTAAGTATCGTGTTTAGAAATCGGAGTTTCGCCAGAGAATTAAGTTTGACCCTGTATTATGTTGACATCGTCATGACGTCTCATTTTGGCGTCAGATAATACAACGAGAAAACTTTGTCGCGCCGGCTCGGTCGCGTAAATTACGAATGTTTCGTTTACTAGTACCCTCCAGATGTTGGTAAAGCCTCCAATTATGCAAGAAAATTTGATATCTTTATTGAGGTATTACTATGGTAATCTCGGCGAGGAAGAAAAATGGAATCAGCTGTTCGCTATCCCTCACAAAGAAGCAATGGATTAGCAACATAACAAGCTTTTCTTTTTATTTTGAAACGTGCTAAAGATTAATCTTTGAAGTGCTCAAAAAGAAAAGTGTTTTATACCTTCTCAGGTACACAGGACCATTTTAGAACTAACATGAGAAATATACTGAAATTGACAGTATCAATGTCAATGTCTTTGTCATTTTGTTTCTCTGAAATCATAAAAGACAAAGACGGCGAAAGAGGTATAGTCGACATTGCTTGAATATGACTAAGATTCAATATCACTCACACGTCATAAAACAACAGTTAATTTTCTTTTAAAGACCAATGTGACAGTTAAATATTGTGTACCTTATCGAAGGATCAATCTAAGAAGATCGTCAAAAGTAGTTATGAAATTACGAGATTGACTGTAATTAGGAATATTACCAACTGGGACATTTATCTTAAAAACAATAGCTTTTTGTCTAGTAAGTAAAATCTAGCTTTTAAAACAAAGGTCATGTTATTATACTAATTGCACCTCAAACCTACTAATTTAAAGAAGTTTCATGAAACGTGAAAAAACGTAGAGTCGAAACACTCCATCTTGTCTTTTTTAATACAAATTATGCTTATTTTTTTTAAACCTTACCTCACGTTTGGTATTTCTCTTGTCTCGTGGATGCGTTTACAAACATTTAAACAGGTATGTAGTCATACATACCTGTAGGTCAATAAAAGTAGGTCAATTTTACAGTAGGTAAATATTTGTTCCGTGCGGGAATCGAACTCGCTACAAGCAGCACAGCAGTCAATCGCTGAGCCGCTGCGCCAATTAGTGAGGTGTCAAATTTACAAAAGTTTTTTTTTTTTTTTTACTAACAGGGCCCTCTCTTTGGCGCGTGGTCATAGTCGAAACTAAGACTGCCAATGACAAAAGAACCATGCTTCGTTGACCTACATGTCATGAAAAAAATAAATTCAAAAAGGTTACACAGGAATTCGGAAGGTAGTGTCGTTCGATGAGATTCTTCACACTCTATACGGATCGTGTAACTTTCAATGTTCCTATCATGAATTATGACGTGCAGGGCCGCACTTAATGTTTATTTTTTTTTTGTTTAATTTGTTTTGTGTTTTAAAAGCAACAAAAAAGTAATTTACCTATGTTGATACGTTTTTTGAAAACGAAGATGTTCTTTGCATCAACATTATTATTATAAGAAGTTTTGTCCTTCACGCCTGGTTTCCCGATATATTACGTTTCACATGATAAAGGTACAGTCGATTTCCATTGAAACATATTTATTTATTTAATGACTAACAACAATTTATTTAACTATACATATGAATAGTTTCGTAGTCAGTTTTGTATACTTAATAGTTTTGTAGTCAATATACCGAAAGTTTGAAAATATACAAACACATCACATATACATATACATCTACATCTCTCACCAAGACTTGAGTGAAAACTTTTGACATTTTTACATGCTACTCAAAGTTCAGATAAAAAGTTTTACAAATAAAATTAGCAATACCAATACCCAACAAATTATTTAAAAAAGGCTGAATAACAGTTTTGATGCATAATAATGTGGTATTTTCTAGATGTAACAAAAATACAAGTTGAATCCGTCCCTGTCTCCACGGTCGACGTATTTTTTCTTCCATCAGCCATTGATTGGCAGTCGAAGCTCCCTGCCTCCCTGTGCGTTGTAATTTCCACTCAGACAGATTGACTTTCACATTTTAGCAAGAATGGGAACTAGTAATATTGGTAGGTATTTTATTGTTTGTTATTATTTAATAGGTGTTTTACTATTGATATTTTTAGTTTAAATAAGTAACTCTTGTTGTTATGTTTTCTTATTCCTCCGCTTTTCTTTTCGGATTTTGTTGTGGTATCCAAGGAATACTTATCTATGTCATTTAATTGAACACAAGAAAACCCCAAAAAATCATATACTTAGACGAAAAAAACCTTAAATAAAAAGCCTACTTTTCCACTCTAATATCTATTCCTAAATCTAACAAAAAAAAACCGAGCCCCCACACATAAATCAAGAAAAATTACGCCCAGTTTTAAACATCTGCAGTGTAAAAGCGAAACAAAGTTCCACACGATTTACGATTCTTTCCTAAACTTTGGCGTACATTACTTTGTGAATTGTGTACTTTGTGGACGGTGTGCAAAGGGTTAAAAGGCGCGGCTGAGTGGATCAATATAGGGAGCGGCGATCGAGGGTTACCGATGCACTGGACTGGTTTACTGTCCAATGCAAATAAGGTGTGTTTAGGGTTTACGAGTGTGTGAGCTGGCCTTATACTCGCTAGGTTTGGTCTGAATCTTGTTTGAGCATTGGTCTGGTGCCAGTGGATAGGCATACATGGGCTCAATGTTGTTTGAGTTCAAGACTGCTTGACTGAAACTAAACTGGCTGTCAGACTTTTGGGTTTCTGACCACAATTGAACGACGCCGCGAAGAGGCCATCGATCTTTCCGAGGCACAGGTGGGTGTTTGTGTGTAATGGCTGGTCAGTGGTCACACATGCAAAGACTGACCTCAACGGGCGTTGCTTTACCTTGAATATCGACAAGTGCGGCTATTGTGATTTAGCTCTCTCTCTTTCGTTTATTTACAACTTGCAGATAAACGTGGCTGTAAGTTTTTTTAGTCCCTCTTTTTCTATAAGAATTTGTGTGGTAGGTATATATATACTAGAGGTACAACTAAAAAACCCTACTACTGAAAAATCATGCTAATATATTAATATATTAAAGTGTGTAACAAGACCTTACGAACCCGAAAGGCATTTGTTTACCCCGTCATTTCGACATTTTTTTTTTGTTCTAGACCATACCTGGGAACCTTCTAGTTACAGAGATATTGGGGGTCAAAGTTCCAACTTTTCACAAGTTTTTTTTTTTTAATACATGTTTTTAACGTGAGATTTTTACTGTAAACACCTCCGCGACCCTCGTACTATTCAATTCATCCATCAGTACAATGTTTTGATTGCGTTACATTGAGTTCTACCGTAAAACGTGATTTACAACACCAAGAAAAAAAGTCGTTTCCTTCAATAATTTCCGTAGAGTTACTTAGTTTGATGTACGGTCGAACAAGCTATTTGGTATACACGCAAAAATATTCACAATCCTAGTACACTAACAGTATTGTTTGCAATTTTATTTTATAAAGCTTACGTCAATAGGTGTCACTCTCATAATGAAAAAAGCTTTATGAAATAACATTTGGAAAAGTATACCCTTCGGCATTGGATTGTGAAAATTTCCGCGTGTATACCAAATAGCTTGTTCGACCATACATACATAATGTTGGTTGACGGCTTCGTTACGAGTCTTGTTACACCCTGTATATATAATTAAATTCGAAATTTACAAGGTAAAATCGACTCCTCCTATTGTTGAAGTCGGTTAAAATGTAGCCTATGTTACCCGGGCCATAATAGCGAATCAATTGACACCTTATTCATCAAAATCAGATGACTAATTTAGGCGCTACGGAGGAACATACATAAATACAAACATACACTGCTAAAATCATAACTCTTCCTTTTGGCTTCGCCATAGTCGGGTAAGAAGAAATCAAAATCTATAAAACTAAAACTGTAAAAACGTTTCCCATCCGCCTGTCGAAGCAAGACAGATGGATGTCGGCGGCAGATCGTTCATTCATCAAGCTCACTTTAAAATACTCTATGTTCATGTTCATCCATCACGGGCACTTTCAGCAAAAAACGATAATACTAGTAGCTGGTTTTTACGTATAATCACGTCGGTGTTCCACGAAATTTTAGGCAGAGGGTTTAATAAACTCACATATTGTTGTTTGTGCTTTTTTAAGTTTCATGCGTGGTCCCATGGAGGGGCCATGTGAGTTCAAACATGATTAAATTAAATGTAGCTGGTTTTTACGTATAATCACGTCGGTGTTCCACGAAATTTTAGGCAGAGAGTTTAATAAACTCACATTTTGTTGTTTGTGCTTTTTAAGTTTCATGCGTGGTCGCATGGAGGGGCCATGTGAGTTCAAACATGATTAAATAAAATGAAAAATCCTACTAGCTGGCCGGCCTGGATAGTAGTCCACCGAAGTAAATAACCTAATAGAAATAATTCCCTAAAAAACTTACCTATACCTTATAACTTTATACCTATCTTGTATATATAATTAACAATGAATATATAATTTTTGAGTAAGTCAATGATATATAAACAGGGTGAATTTTTCGAGTTAGGGTACCACTGGTCTGTTTCCTTAGTCGTCAATTTCACAAATTCGCCAGTTTACTCATTAGACATTTTCGGTAGGTTGACAATTTGGCTAGTTAGCATGGGTGAATGGCTAAATCCGAAACTATGAGAAATACAAAAATACTCAAAGGAGTCTTGAGCCTGATTTTGGCGAAAATGAAAACTGTATCATTAGATTTTTGAAAAATCAATATTCCTAGCCAGGAATCAAACCAATTGATTTCGGAAAAAAAATACACACTGTATTATTACACCAATCGATAGTGTTGCTAATAAGAATCAAATTCTGGGAAATAATGTCATACGGCAAATTAAAGAGATTCCTAGCATTTTTCGTTATTCCTCAGAATTTCGTATTTGGCCATCCACGCCCACTTGGAAAATTAACCCTGTATATAATATCATTGGTAATAGTGCCGTTTATGCATTGTGCCGTTTTGAAGAACTGGGGGCCTAAAATGGCCACTTTATCAGAATCATAATACGAATAACGTTTCAAATTTAAAACTCTTAAAATGGACTTCGTGTTCATAACCATAAAGACCATTTTAATAATTTTAAATGTTTAACGTGATTCATATTATGATTCTGATAAAGCTTCCATTTTAGGCCCCCTGAACAGTTTTACAGTAATGCACAAAGCGACCTTGATTGAAACTATTTATTTCTTGCTTTTATTAATTATTTAATTGTATAATTGTTTGCGCATAATGTAGTGCATGCTGTGCTTTTCTGTAAGTGATGAGGCGCTTAGACTTATGTTTGCAATGTACAAATTATAATGTAGCAGCGTACTCATTGTTGAGAAGCCTTAAATAAATAAATAAATAAATAAATAAATAAATAAATACGAGTACACGGTATGTATCAGAAAGTTCTTGTCATATTTAAGGACCAGAAACTGTCGGGCAGTAGCCTACCAGTCACAACACCTGCCTGGTCGGAGGATCCTCGCTTTTCTATGGGTGATGAAGAACTTTACACCCAGTTCTTCATACCCCTATAATAATTAGGTACTCGACGTATGAGACCGCTAATTGTTTTTGCGGGATTGCGATGTTGGTCTTACGGAGAAAGTTGTTCAATAAGATGTTCTGACTCTGTACCACACTCTTAATATTACCACATATTTTTCATACACGTTGCAGATAGATACATATCAGAAGGGTTTCAAAAGAACAGGATTTTCATGATAAATGTGTAAAACTCACCACCTATCACATAGATTCACAGTAAGTTGATAATCCAAAGCTTTCTATCACAAATGTAACTCTAAGTGCCATGGATCGATAAAGCCAGGGGTTGCACACCATGTACACGTGTCATAAAAACCATTGCAAACAGAAGTACTTGCCTGCTTCGCGTGCTGAACTTCTTCGGGTTCGTAGTTCCCTGTGGGGGCAATGAACTCAATGGGTTAGTCGCCTGCGGCTTCTAATGTAGCAAGATTTTGATGTCTTTGTAAAGCATCGCGTTTTTATACACCTAAATTCAACTGGTTTTTTTTGGTAATGCTCATCGTTCTGTATTCAATTTCATTCTTTATTTGAAAAGTTTCATGTTCCTTTTTTTCAAATTGTAGCAAGCAAATTAAATGGATTCAAAGATAGGTACCTACTGATAATAGAACAGCAATTATTCTTGTGACTGCTTTTGCCATAAGCTGAAATCAGACGCTTTACTTTCTGTTAATTTTTATTTTTTTATCTCGACATTGTTCAATGGAGTGAAATGTTTGATATTGGTTTTAGATTGTACCAACATGTTTTGTGTTGTTGATAATACCACCGTTCCTTTCAATATCACATTACCTGCGTTAATATTTAGTTATCTTAAAGTGAAAGATTTTCAATCGAGAAAAGCTGGGCCAATCAACGTTGATATTGGAGGTGGAGCTGATCAGCAGTCTGTCTAGCAATACTATCTAGTGTTACCTCGTGGAAGCTCAACCAAAAACCAACAAGTAAAATATTGATATGTTAAATAACCAACTTACGATTTTGACTGTTGGTTACTGGATTGAATAATTTTATTTTACGCAACCATTTTTAGGGTTCCGTAGCCGAATGGCCAAAAACGTAACCCTTATAGGTTCACCAAGTCTGTCTGTCTGTCTTTCTGTCCGTGTATGTCACAGCCACTTTACTCCGAAACTACACACATCAAAAGTGTCTAGGGATCAAGCATTTTTATGTGGATTTCTTGAGATTGAGATGTGGCTTTGTAATAAATTTATGATTTTATAAATTTATATGGATCCTTTTTGGTGCATTTCATAATTTGAATCAGGAACTGTGAATCAAATTCGAGTAAAAGATGAAAATCAGCTGTCAATATTTTCCCTATAAAAACATACAACGCATTGAAGACATTATTAGTGCTACTGTTTCCCTACTACTGATTAAAACCAACGTTATTATGGAGCGGCGACGTCATTTAAGCAGGGAAGAAATGCTCAGAGCCGTGGGAATGATAGAAGCTGGTTCCCGGCAACGTACTGTGGCTTTAGCTCTGAATACAAGTCAGAGTGTTATCAGTCGACTTTGGACACGTTACCGAAGCACTGGTACCGTGGCTGAGCGCCATGGAGGACGGTATCGCTGCACCACACGGAGACAAGACCGATACATTCAAATCTTAACTCGAAGAGCTCCAACAATAACCGCCATGATGTTAGCCGTGAGGCTTCATCACTCTTCAGGGAACTTAATTAGCGACCAAACAGTCAGAAACCGCTTGCATGAAGTGAACCTTCATTCCCGAAGACCGCTACGGGTACCACCTATAGCAATGCACAATCGTAGGATACGATATCAATGGGCTCTTGAACACAGAAATTGGGCAGAAGAACAATGGCGTTTCGTGTGCTTTTCTGATGAGTCTCGTTTTGGTATGAGACCGGATACAAGACGTATACGACACTGGAGAACCCCTGGACGCCAACAGCGATTAAAATCCTGCCAGGAAGTCCATCCTTATAGTGGTGGAACCATCATGGTATGGGCGGGTATTTGGATCGGCGGAAGAACTGAGTTGATTTGGATCAGAGGCAACCTCAACGCTCAAATTTATGCTGAGACGATTGTATCAGACGTCATCGTTCCTCTACAAGTGCAAATCGGTCCCTTATTTCAGTTAATGCATGATAATGCACGACCGCACACCGCAAGAGTTGTAAGACAGACTCTCGCCGCAGCTAACATCAATGTCCTGCCCTGGCCTGCTCAGTCGCCAGACTTGAATCCGATTGGATGGCATGGGATATGCTACAGAGAAGAGCTCTGCCGAATATGGAGGGTATCCAGTCGCAAGAAGACCTTTTTTTGTTGTTGCAACGAACATGGGCGGCCATTCCACAGCGTGATTTGGATGAACTCATTTTGAGTATGCCAAACCGATGTTCTTGTGTTGTTAGTGTTCGCGGTAGAAACACGGATTATTAATTGTTTAAGTTACCCAATAAAATTTTAAAGAAAACTGTTATTTCAGTCTTTTTTTCGAACTTTTGTGTTAGTGGTTCAAATGTCAAAAATCCCTTTATTAGGAAAATGGCAAATTTCTTTATTAATGCAAAGGTGACTTGGTTTATCGTTACTGTGACAAACGAAAACACTTTATTTGATGAATCCTTAAAGAAAATTTTAATTAATATCAATCAGGAGAAAAGTTATTGCAAAAATATATGTTGATCCCTAGACACTTTTGATGTGTGTATTAAGACTACACAGTTGAAACTTAGTAGGTAGATGTATTCTGTGAACCGCTATAAGGTTTTTATACAAAAATAAAGAAAATATAAGATTAAGGGGGTCTCCCTATACATGGAACTGAAACTAAAACATAATTTTTCATCAAACCTATACGTGCGGGGGGTGTATAGATAGGTCTTTAAAAATTACATCGAGGTTCCTAAAACCATTTTCTCTCAAAGTCAATATTTTGAAAGATAAACACTTCCAAAGTGGTAAAATGTGTGTTCCCCCCTCTAATTTCTAAAGTAAGAGTAGAAAAATTCTGAAAAAAATATAGGATTATAGAACGTAAAAAAAAAATAAGCGATACGAAAGATTCCACCGTTTGAACCGATATCAAACTAGTTGAATTGTGTGTTTGTGTCACTGAACCTTTCTACAGAAAAACTTTGAGAGGTATTGAAGTTAAAAATTCTCGGAAGAACAGAATTGGTAAACATGTACGAGTACATTCATTCATCATCCATACAGATTTTAAACAAAACGTTTAAAAATCATATAAACTTCATGGTGGATTCAAAGCAGCCGAAATCTGGAACTGCATTGTAAATGATACTAGTCATTCAAGGAATCTGATTTATTGGAAGCTATTAACAAATCATAACGTGCATGAAATTAGAATCCCTAACAGCGTAGTTTTAAAAATACAGTTTCTTCACAAATTAGACATTTTTTAATTCCACGATTTGCATGCGTTGCGAACATGATCAACAAAAATATAATAACAGGGTCGTTCCAAAAGATATAAAAATACAAATAAGTACTTTATCATGCTTGGCCTATCCATTTTTTCAGTAAGCTTATAATCCTTGCCCTTGCTTCCTTTATGTTTTCGGTATCACTTGAATCTTTACGAAATTCATGGCAGTGAGAAGATCCCTCGATGTATATAGCTGGAGCATCAGCTGACAGATCTTGCAGTATCCCGAGCGTATGCCACGGATCCATGTCTCCGTTAACAAACACCACATTCTTCACATTTGGAGTGAGTCCTCCATACAGTCGGTTAGTGTTCATTACACCCAGCTCCACTCTCTTCTCATTGAATTCTTCTCCGTAGAGCATCCTGCACGTTTTGTAATAGAAATCTAAAGGAATTACATTTCCGAACATTTGTTTGTTCGAAAAACAACTCTGGAAATAACCAAATTCTGTACATGTCTGATAAATCCAGGACCACAATTTACCAGAAGTTTTATGAATACTATTAATCCAATGAATAAATTCATAGTCATAACAATTGTTGTTATCATTCCAGGGAACAGAAAATCTGTGTTCTAGTTTAGCGGCGTTAAAATTCTGACAAAATGAAATAATGGAATTAGGAGTACCATACTGAGCTACTCTGGCGAACCAGTCAATCTCGTATGAGAAAAACAATTGCTGATTTTCTGGAACCATCATATCGACAAATGGACAAATATTATTTTCTTTTTTCAGCTTCGCAATCCCTTCAGAAGTTTGTAGTAATTCATTGAAAGTATTAAATTGATCAGTTATTTTCTTAACACATTCTGGTGGCCCGTATTTTCTGAATGTATCGGTGACGGTTTCAAAATATTCGCTGAAATCTATTTTCGCTAGTACAGGGGCACTGCTAGCTAGTACTGCATCGATCATCCGTGGATGCAGCAGTTTCAACCAAGCGGCTAAATTTCCCGCGTAAGAACCTCCGACGACCATTACTTTGGAGGTTTTGAATTCTGGAGAATCCTTCAATGTTGACAAGAAAAGAGCTGCGTCTTCTAGTGCTTGTCTCGAAGTTAGAAAAGCTAGGTTTTCAGTAGTAGGCGGATCTAATGGCTGTCTAGACCCATAATATCTGTGCTCCAGCATAAAAAAAGCAGCGCCTGTTTCTTCAGTTATTTGAGCTATAAACGGGTATACCCCGCCGAGCTCCTTTAAGTACGTCGTTGCTAGCTTATGTAGTGACAAAGGTTCTTCACCATTAAGATATAGCAGAATCGGTCCTTCTGGTTTCCAGTTATTCATCATTTTGTAATACTTCTGTTTCCATGTACGGAGATCAGTAATGTCGAAATGATTGACTGATTGCTCAAACCAATATTCAGGAGGACTTCGAATAAGAGATTCATTGAAATTAAAAGATCGGTTGTTTTCAAGTAGAAAATCTTCATATGTTACATGGAAGAAGCCTTGGATATGGCTTATTCCATATAATAGGATCATAGTTTGCACTTGTAAATAATACATAGTTGTCGCAGATACAATGCGTAAACAACATGTTTGTGAGCACCATGATTATATACCACTACAATTGTAATTAAACAAATTCAAAAATTTGCAAAGGTTAATAAAATGAATGACTAAACGTTTGAAATACCTATTTCTAGTTTAACGATACATTTGTTGGCAATAAACAAGGTGCTGCCATGAAAAATATTATCTACTCAGCATTCCTTCCGATAAAGAAATCAGAGAGTATTTTTGTCCGTCTGTGTGTTATAAATAATGGAAAACAAAAAAAAAACGGCAACAGGGGTCAAAACGGGTATTGTAATTCAAGCATTCCTTCCGATGAAGAAATCAGAGAGTATTTTTGTCCGTCTGCGTGTTATAAATAATGGAAAACAAAAAAAAACGGCAACAGGGGTCAAAACGGGTATTGTAATTCAAGCATTCCTTCCGATGAAGAAACCAGAGAGTATTTTTGTCAGTCTGTGTGTTATAAATAATGGATAACAAAAAAAAATGGCAACAGGGGCCAAATCGGGTATTGTAATTCAAATACCCAGTACTTAAAAAAATAACACCACGCCTATAATCCCCGTAGGCTTAGGCAGAGGTGTACCTAATAGTACACCCACATTTAGCCAGTTTTGTTTTAAGTCCTATGTAATAGGGGGCGAGCTTGTGGCTAAATAATAACAACTGCTCGGACCAATCCTCAGGTTAAGCCGCACTTGCCTAGGTTGGTCTGTGGATGGGTGAACACCCATTAAATACCGAGTTTCCTCCGTGCCTCGGAAAGCACGTTCAGCTATTGGTCTCGGCTGTTATTTGTAGATCTTTGACAGTCGTCACAGGTCGCCAGAAAGTCTGACAACCAGTCTTACCAAGATGTATCGTATTACCCAGTACTAACTGGGGGTTGTGGATTTCGCTCCATGTAAACTACTAGTATTCAGCTGCATCCGGTTAGACTGGAAGCGGACCCCAACGATGTTGGGAAAAAGCTAGGCGGATGATGTAATAGAGGACGAGCTTATTGTCATCAACCGGGCAAAAATCCAAACTCCATGGCTGCTACTGGGAAATTCCTGATGGAAAAGCTCAAAAACACCTTGCCCGACCTGGGAATCGAACCCAGGACGCGCAACTGCTGAGTTTGAATACTCAGCAGTTACGCTTGCGACTACTAGACCAACGATATTTAACTTCTAAGCAAAATGTATGTTGTATTTTATTTTCTGTTGTAAATTTTCTATCATGATGAGCCTACTATAATTATGTCTCGTGTATACACCCTTTTTTTTTTCGGGTGGTAAATCATCAAATATCTCCTCCCTCTCTGGGCTGAGCAGGAGGGAGTGTCAGACAAAGACACGGCCAGTCGTCAAAAGACGGACGGCCGGCGAGCTAGCCCATAGCTCACCGTCCACACCCTACGAGGACGCGGCGGTGCTCCACCCACGCGGCGCAGACCTCCACCGTGTCCTCCGGTCGATCCTCACAGTGGTAACACCCGGGCGTTTCCTCCCGCCCGATCCGGTGCAGGTACCTCCCGAAACAACCGTGTCCGGTGAGGACCTGCGTCAGGCGGAAGGTGAGGGCGCCGTGGCGCCTCTCTAGCCACTCCTCAAAGAGGGGACTTATCGCCACTATTGTGGCGTGCCCTGCACGGGGTTGCGACAGTCGCTCTCTCCATGTCGCCATGAGATCGCGACGGAGTCTATCTGCTGAACGGCGATTTTCCGCGGCAGCGGAGTTTCCCCCCGGCGTAGTGCCTCCACGCGCCACTCGTGCAGGCGCGCGAGGATTATCGCCTCCAGATCTCATGGCGGCAATCCGGCAAGGAGGCTCGCCGCCTCGCGGGAGATCGTGCGGTAACCACGGACCAGCCTTACGGCTACCACCTTTTGGGGCACGTTCAGGTAGTGGGCAGCTCGCAGCCTCAAGGAAATCGCCCACACCGGGGCCCCATAAAGGGCCATGGACCGCACGATCCCCGCGTAGAGCCTCCGGCAGGAGGCGTTTGGACCCCCCAGGTTGGGCAGGAGCCGCTTGAAGGCAGCTCCGGCCCGTTCCAGTTTGTTAGTCCCTCCTACCGTCGGCAAGGATCCCGGCGGTGGCGCATTTCGAGGCCCATGAAAACACATGGCCTCAGACTTGTACAGCGCCACCTCGAGATCCAGTTGCCGGATCCGCTCAACGACTATCGCAACCCCACGTGTCATTACTTCGGCCGCCGCCTCGTGCCACCTTCCCTGTGCCAGCACCAGCGTGCCGTCAGCGTAGCAAACTACGCTGACGCCGTCAGGGAGGTCGGCGCGCAGCACCCAGTCGTAACCGATGATCCAAAGGGGCGGTTCCCCAGAACCGATCCCTGTGGAACACCGCACGACATTTCTCACCGGTGCACTCACCGGTGCACTCTCCGCTGCGACCGGGGTAGATGACGGCCCTTTCCGTCATAGTAGTAGTCCTCGACCACACGACAAAGGTAGGTCGGCACCCGGTGATACCGGAGTGCCTCCCTAATGCAGCTCCAGGGCACGGAGTTGAAGGCGTTGGCGATGTCGAGAGACACCGCCAAGACAACCCCACCCCGGGATACCGCATCCCCCGTCGTGAGGGTCCTCACGCGCATGATGGCGTCCACCGTAGAGCGCCCCTTGCGGAAACCAAAGAATTTTTAATTTTGCGAAATGTGTACTTAAGCCCGACTAGCGAATTATATTGCATTTCAGATTCCTGGGGCAACTCAGACCTCAGTAAATCAATTGCATTATCCCGTGCACAACTTATTTGGGACAAGTCTGGAATACGTAAGCTCAGGGGGCCTAAAATGGCTGCTTTATCAGAATCATAATATGAATCACGATAAAAATTTAAAACTCTTAAAATGGACTTTGTGGTCAAAACCATAAAGACCATTTTAAGAATTTAATTTTTTTTAACGTTTTTAACCGACTTCCAAAAGGAGGAGGTTGTCAAGTCGTCTGAATTTTTTTATTGTGTGTTCAGCGATATCGTCGCACATTGTGAACCGATTTCGATGATTCTTTTTTTGTTTGGTAGAATATTGTTTCGAGGTGGTCCCATTTAAATTTGGTGAAGATCTGATGCTGGTCTTCGGATTTAAACAATGGAACTCTTCAATTATAGATAGCAAATCAGTCGTGACTCCTGCAATCGCTTGGATGTTTATTTTTTACACAATATCATAACATAATATCACGATTGTATGCTCTGAGGGGGTACGCAGATGTGTACTGTACAACTTTTAGACAGTTAGGTATGTTAAGTTCTATTTTATTGGGGATAAGCCTATTACCATGAAATTAATTGTTAGCGGTTCACTAATATTTCACCAAAACTCTTTTGACAATATTTTAACCGACTTCAAACAAAATGAGGAGGTTCTACGTTTGACTGTATGTCCTGTATGTTCACCGATTTCTCTGCTAATAATTGTGCACCGACTGTCAAAAATTTATATTTTTTTTTTTATTCGAAAGCCTACTAAGGTGGCCCCGCTGTCACAAAGATAGAATCTGATAATGGGATCCCAGGGAAATCGAGGGCAACCCTGAAATTTTACAATATGTTTCATATAGGTTCCTTCTAACGATATTTGTACCTGATAATCATTATCTCATGTTGCTGAGCTGATGATGGAAGGTATAAGTCAGGATCTGATGCTGATCTTCGGAGATATACAATGGAACGCTTCAATAATAGACACAAAATCTGTCGTGATTGCTGCAATCGCTTGGATGTTTATTTTTTACGCAATATTAGAACATAACATAACGCCTGTATGCTCTGTACGCAGATGAGTACAGTACATCCAAATTTCGACAGATAGGTACGATAACGATAAGTTACATTTTATTGGGGATAAGCCTATTACTATGAAATCTATTGTTAACAATGTAAAATAAACGTATAGCAAATATTTGTGTAGAATATGACAACTAAAAAAGGAAAAATAAAAACACTTTTTTCCAAAAAATAAAACCGACTTGAAAAACAAAAAAAAAACGTGGAAAAATAACTTTAGCTTCAGAAGTCGGTGAGTTTTGTTTGTTCGATTGAGTTTTTTTGCCTCCGACCGGTTTCATTTTTTGCAAAAAAGGTTTTCATATTATGATTCTGATAAAGCAGCCATTTTTCAGCCATTTTAGGCCCCCAGAGCGTATTGCGAGTCGCAAATCCAATCACGTGGTTGAAGTGGGAAGTGCTAATACTCTTTGACGCGTTGAAAACCTAGCCAGTTGCAAACTACTGAATTAAATGCTAGAAAAATAAACGACCCTGACTGGGTATTAAGTTGCACTTTTTTTTTGTCTTGCTTTTTATACGGCCTTTTTATAAAGGCGAAATGTGTGAGTGCCAGATTGTATTTTACCAACTAGATTTTAATGAGGATTAAAAGATGAAATATGTGTGAGCTAGTTAAAAAAAAAAATGATTTTCAGTGTCAAATTTCCATCCCACATTGAAGAATAAATTTAAAAAAAAATCGGTGCCTTTTGGGTACTGAATGAGTCAGTGTTGATATAATCGTTTATCTGTCCTAATGACGGTGTGACTAACACTTTGTAAAGATTAAATTTAACGTATTACGACATTAGTATAGTTTTTGGAAACATCATGAGTCTCTAATAATAAAAATGGATGTTTGGACATCCATTTTTATTATTAGAGACGAGATAGAAAATGGATGTCCAAACATCCATTTTTATTATTAGAGACTCTTGATGAATAAACAAGTTCAAAAGCTAGTAGCGTTTTCGTCTCAGCGACAGTTAACGTCAAAAACTTGTAAAAAAAATTGGTAGGTAACTTCCTTCTTTTACTAACTGGTGGCAAGGAGCTCATAACTTTACATAATTCCGGGGCTAAAGGTATTATCGACAGATTTAAACTGAGATTATAATGAAAGGATAATTCGAAATAATAATCCCCTGGAATTTGGATTGCCATCTAAGTGAAAGGCCAGCGTGGAGTGGAGACTTACTGATTTCACAGGGTGCACCGGACGTATAGTGACTCAGAAGATATGTCGTGATGGCTCCTTCAGGCATCCATACCTAGTAGTAGAGCACTGAGTATTATCCCTGAAGGGATGATACTCAGTTCACGTTTGAAGGCTCCAATACCAATCATTTTTATAGCAACGCATTAACAGCTTATGCCGCATTCACCTTGAACGTCTATCATAAAACATCCTACAAATTCCCTAATGAAAAACGACCATAAACATAAAGATATGCAAAAGAGATTATTTAATAGCCATCTTTTCCCATAATCGTGGGCAAAATTACCAGTTTAACGTCCAGGGGTCGCGAAAAGGGCCCGTACCACCATCTCTCATAGCAGTATTGTTTTATTCTTATCTCAGTGTGCGAGAGAGATGGAGATAGACGTGCTGTATAGCCCTGTCTCTTTCCCACACTGTCAGAGGTCATGGTAAACCCCCAGGTCGCGGGTTTATCAGATGATCGCGTGCGACCCTACTTTGGCCAGCCCTGCTTGCCCTACATTCGTCAGTTCGCTACTATAATATTGTTGCGAAACAGTGAGGCTTGGCGCCAATAAGGTGAATATTTTTTTTTTTGTGCATTTTGCTAATTTTAAACGGCATCTGTGTTTTCATGGTCATTGACTACAATGCTGACAAAATGCAATGTTTTCAGTAAATTGTTCATACGAAGTGGCATTCACAATGAAGTGCCAAGAAGATAGTGCTAGTAGGAAATTAAAAACAGCCGCACGCAGCCGGCGCTTGGTTTACCAGCGCTGGCTCAGGTCGGTCCGTGGATGGGTGACCATCCATTAAAAACCGATACCCTTCCGTGTCTCGGAAAATACGTTCAGCGGTCGGTCCCGACCATCAGTTGTAGGTTTGACAGTTGTAACGGGTAGTCAGACACCGTCGTGTTATCCAGTAATTGCTGGGCTGTGGAGGCAAATAGGCAGTCTCTCTATATTAAATACTAGCATTCAGATAGACTGGAAGCAGACCTTAATGAAGTTGGTAAAAGGCTGTGAAGATGATGAGCAAAAGGGGAGGGGGGAGTGCCTATTGAAAAAAGAAATGAAAAGGATACGTTCCGCTACTGCAAAGAAAAGAAAATAATTATACATATTTACATATATAAATTCACGCCTTTGTATGCGTACTCACACATGGTTATATGGTGTCAATGTGTCTGTGTAACCCCTTCCCAAGTTAGTAATAAACTAGCGAACGCCACCTGCTACGATCTAATGGGTGTAAAAGTATCCTTAACGAAGCCGAAAGGCACTTGTTCTCGCCGACGATATTGTTTTTATTCTAGACCAAACCTGGGAACCTCCTAGTTACGGGGATATTGGGGGTCAAAGTTCCAACTTTTTTTCTAAATGCAATTGTTTATACAACTTCAAATACCTCCACGACTAGGTACGTACTTTTCAATGCATCCATCAGTATAATGTTTTGAGTGAATTACACGAGATTTTTCACCCCAAAAAAAAGGTAGTTTGCCAGCAATAATTTTTGTGAAGAGATACTTGATGAAGGGCCAGTTTACACCTTCTATACATGCTCCGTTCGCCTCATCCAAGATCGTAAAATAATCTGGTCATACATTTCCAGTACTACGCACTTCACGTTTCTGAAGAACATATTTTGATATAATAAAATAATCAATCGGTATCAAAAAAATGTAGACACGTGCCAGCGTTACTTATATAAGTACATAATATACTGCATTACATTCATATTAACAGTGATAACATTAATCTATCAAGCGGTTGTTATGACTTATCGCTTGACTTATCGTAAATGGCTTATTGATCAAAACAGTAGCTGAATACAAGGAAATCTAAGAAATAAATATTGAGAATTTATTGTTATATTGAGTACTTTCAAATAATAAAACAAATCATTAATTCATCATCCAATTCATCTGCTTAGCCTTTTCCGAACTGTGTTGGGGTCGGCTTCCAGTCTAACCGGATGCAGCTGAATACCAGTATTTTATATGGAGCGACTGCCTATCTGACCTCCACAACCCAGTTAATACTAGGTAAAACGATACCCCTTGGTATAATTAAAAAGGGTTTAACAGGACCCTTCATGAAGCCGAAAGGCACTTGTTCTCCCCGTCATTGCCATATTTTTTTTTGTTCTAGGCCATACCTGGGAACCTTCTAGTTACGGAGATATTGGGGGTCAAAGTTCCAACTTTTTCACAGCTGTTTTTTTAAATGCGTGTTTTTAATGTAAGATTTTTACTATAGACACTTCCACGACCCCCGTAGTATTCAATCCATCCATCAGCACAATGTTTTGAGTGCGCTACATTGAGTTCTACCGTGAAACGTGATTTTTCACCCCAAAAAAACGTCGTTTCCCGACAATAATTTTTGCGTAAAGTGGCTTAGTTTGATGTACATAATGATTGGTTGACGGGTTCGTGAAGGGTCCTGTTACACCCTGTATTACAGGTATTTCAATTCTTGTTTTTTATTTAAGGATTAATTTAATGACATTAAAACCAGCAATTAGTTACTTTTAATAGTAATAACCTATATTAACATGATATTCAAAATATACGTAATATGCAAGGAAAGCATGTTGTAGAAAAAAGCGGCCAAGTGCGAGTGGTACTCACACGCACACAGGGTTCCGTAGCACCAAACAATATAATAAAAATATTTTGAAGGCTATTAGTTCATACGTTGTATTGTTTGACATTCATCAACAAAACTAAGTTTGTTTTTCATAGTATGTTAATGAAAAACAAAGTTGTTGCTGCAGTTTGATGAAAAAGTCCCATATCTCAAAAAATAAACGTCAAATCTTATTCAAACCAATTTTCGTTGAAAGTTTTTTTTACGTTATAATCCTATATTTTTTTCAGAATTTTTCTCCTCTTACTTTAGAAATTAGAGGGGGGGCACACATTTTACCACTTTGGAAGTGTTTATCTTTCAAACGATTGACTTTGAGAGAAAATGGTTTTAGGAACCTCAATGTAACTTTTAAAGACCTATCTAAAGACACCCCGCAAGTATAGGTTTGAAGAAAAAAATATTTTTTAGTTTCAGTTCCATGGACCCCCCCCCCCTGAATCTTATTTTTTTTATTTTTGTTTAAAAACCTTATAGCGGTTCACAGAATACATCTACCTACTAAGTTTCAACTGTGCAGTCTTAATGGTTTCGGAGTAAAGTGGCTGTGACATACACGGACAGACAGACAGACTTGGCGAATCTATAAGGGTTCCGATTTTTGCCATTCGGCTACGGAACCCTAACAAAAGCCCCCGTACCCCCCCCATCCCGACCCCGTATTCTGTAAATCATTCCACGTGAGTTGTAAGACTCAACTGAGCGAAGCAAATGGATCTCTTACGCGAAAGCAATAGAGCTTGTTATTGATCTTGTAGTATGCTATTATTATACAAAATGAGTTTTTACAGTATGTTACGTCTATTCTATTAGATCATTTGTCTAACGAAACGCCTTAGAAGGACATACACTGACCTTATTGGTGATCTTCAGAAAGGTCAGGTGCGTAGTACGCGCTGCATGCGTACAAGACCAGCCCGCGTAGCATGATCACCGTAGAAACAGATTTTGTCGACGAAAAATCGAAAAAAATGTCAGATTGTGGTAAGATTTCTATCGTCGCATGCATGGCGATGATAGAAATGAATGACAAGACATGTCAAGTTGTATAGAAAAAGCTTTGTCGATTTTTGGTAGAATAGAGATAGTATTGCCATGCTACGCGGGCTGATACATGAACGTGGACAAAACAAAAGGAGCAGGTGACTATCATAGCAAGCGGCATTTTATAGTATCAATGTAGTACACTTAAATAGGTATAAATAATGTAAACTGATAGTATGTAATAACCATTTTGTATAAACGCAGTCCATACACAAACTCGTAGTAAAGCGATATCTAACGGTCAGTAAATAACAGGAATTGCTCATAGGTATACGAAGCTCAAACACAATTTAGTCATTATTATGTGCCTACACTGAGTATGTAAGCAGTAGCTAACATGTAAGGGATCATTACAGGTTCGTCCTAACGTCATGTATATGGGTTACTATAGCAAATTACTGCTATTTGCAAAATGTATACCTAAGTCTATTACGACGTGGTTTAATAGGTGTTTCATGATCCCAAAGAGAGAAAGAGCGACTACCTCACTGGTCGATCAGTCGCAAGCGCAACTGCTGAACATGAGGTTCTGGGTTCGATTCCCAGGTCGGGCAAAGTGTAATTAAGTTTTTCCATCAGGAATTTCCTAGTAGCAGCCACGGAGTCTGGATTCGTGAAGTGTTCATGGCAATGAGCTCGGCCCCTTTTACGTACAACTGAATCATTACTGGAAATGCAGGTGTACTATTAGATATCTTTCTGCCAAACCTAAGAGAGAGTGTGTATTTGTGTACATGTTTCGAATAAATGAATAGTTGCTGGCTGCAAAAAGTATCTACACAGATTCATGACTCACCAAGTCCACCCAGTTTCTACCATGGACACCAACAAAGGCACGTAGTGTTTATAGAACAAAATAAACAAACAAAGAATTGCATACACGCGAAAACAGGGTGTGACAACCACGCAAACGAGCATTGCATTACTAATATAACCCCACTTTAGTCAATTAAACAGGCCAGGTACCAGGAGCGCAGAATCAACAAGCAACTCTAATAAAATACAGGGAGTGATGTGCAAGCAATCGATACTATATTGTCATGCAATGTTCCATGGACACGGTCACGGCCGTGTACTACGACTACATAAATTACTAGGAGCCATGAAAGTAAGTTTTCAATGTCTTATTAAAAATTCAGTGGGCTATTTCTCGACGTCTACATGGACGGCTGACATTCAGCTAGTAATATTTTGTTGAAGTTTCTAAGGTTTAATGAGTAGACCATTTGCATGACGGTAACTCCGGTGTTCGAAAATAGACAGGATTTAGTATCTCATATGTCTATTAATAGCTAATAAGATAAACTAGATTCCAAAGAAAAACAAGTCGGAGACGGATTAATGACAGTCCTAGCTAACTTCAACTCAATTCAAATGAATCAAATGTAATCTGAAATGATACTGGCGAGAGTCTACAACGTTAATTTGTCAAAGTGCTATCGACGATACGCCCCGTGTCGCGACCCGCATACCAAGTACAGCCACTGAGTTTATTTAAATAATCTTGTCAAACTAACAGCAGTGTGGCGTATTTCATTTAAATGTTGTGATATCCTCTTCCTCCTCTTTTGAATAGCTTTGGGAGAATTTCCGTAAAAAACACAAAGATGTTAAAGACCTTACGTATGACTGAAGTTCTGAAGATTTTGAAGCTTTTTGAGTCTTCTCTCTTTCGTATCACACTATATTGGTTCTACTCTACTATGATTGTATTTCTTATCTATAGGGTTACAAACCCGATAACAGCTAAAATGAACACATCAGCCAGCCGAACCCACAGCTCAGTGACGAAGCAAAATTAATTCCCGGCATAATTTGCGTCGATAAAGAAATGCCGACTCCATTCATTTCTACGTTCTGCGTGGTGGGTTTTGTGGTGCCATGGGGTGGTAGTGGAGTCCCACCACGAGGCTCGTACCGACGTGCCACGTCGCCGCGAAAGCAACGTAAAAAACGCGTAGAAAAAATTTGAAGACATTTTGTTCTGTATTAGTGATTGAAAATTGAAGTGATTGAAATAAACATTCAAATAAAGGTTTAATCTTAAACGTAGTTACTGTACTGTGCTAAAATAAGCTGCGAAAATCATAGAGCTTTAATTTCTAGTTTTAATAAGATAAATGTGGCTTCAAACAATTGTTACAAAAGCACTCGTAAACTAATCAGTCTTTTTATTGTTGTAATATTTCAATGCTACAAGTGCTGTTACACCATTATATAACAATACAAACGTAAGGCGTACGCCTTACGTTGCCTCAAAAAGGTTAGAAGATTTATTGCAAATAGGACTTTGATACATTGTGAAAAACTCGGCAGTAGCTCAGCAATTTGACCAACATGATTTATTTGATAGCTTTATTATATAACTACAGTGTAAATTATAACTCGAAACCAAAGTATGAAAATAGAATATCGAGGATTTTTTTTTTTTCAGATAGAATTTGTCAAGTTCATATTAAAAATCCTGTTTAATAAATTAAAGAATAACGTCAGTAATACAATTATTTATTACATTACTGATGTCGAGGTTAACATTGAGAATATTAAAGACATTTATTATTCAGTAGAAAATATGAATTTCACTGTGGCAACCATTATTTGGGAAGGACAAACCAAAAAAAATATGAATGTTTACAAATTCAACAGGCCTCGATTAAATAAAGCCATGTTGCTTTCAACTGTTTGTAGTAATATAAGAACAATTAAGATATTTGAAGCATAGCCCGCCTTCCCTTCTCACCATCTTTTCTTCATGCCCAAAATGCATCTGAAGGATGGCGCAACAAGTATTTTTGGCAAACGTTATCTTTATCTTAATATATACCTACCATTTTTCACATGGTAGTCTAGAGCTACGACCACAATTGAATAGTGATTTTTCCTTGGTCCACGATTAACGGAATTTTACGTGACATGACAATCAGTGACACTTAACCAGTGATCGGAGTACAGCTTTGATATTAACATGGACATTTGTAAGGTAACATGATCTTGTAGAACGTCAGAATAAGTTTGTAATGGCTATTGATACTTGTCAATACAAAACCGTTACAGAAAATTTAAAAAATAAAGTTTTTAATTTAATTAATCTGACCATCTTATACTTACCCGTTGAAGGGGTGATATGTGTTCCTTCAGAATTCCGACATGAATAGCTTTTTACAAAGTAATTTATGACTTATTTTCTTAATTATATATACCTATTTCAAATCCCGGGATTCCGGGAGTGTCCATGTCGCTAGTACAAAAAATACTTCGATCACTGCACGTAACCCTTAATCAGACTGATTTCTATCGCTATAACAAAAGTCTAATCTCTGTGGATATAATCCACCATGCAACCTCAGTGCGGATTGGTACATGTCACAAGGCTTCGCAATCAATCAACCTAAATCAAAATTATAGGTTGTTTGTTAAGACAAAATTAATAGTTTCACTATCGAAACCAAAAGCTAATACGTAGTTGAAACAGTTATTCATTGTTAAACCAACAGCTCTGCAAATAACTTTGTTGAAACTCTATTTCGTCATGAGTTATGATGAGCTTTCGCACCGCAGTTATGAAATTGTAAAGAGGGGCCAGTAATTGTATGGATAAACTTGAGTCTTGGACTCGACAGATAAAGTTAGTTTAACTTCTCAAATATTCTTTGAAGGCGCTATCATTTTAATTTTGTTCCTTGAATGTTAAACTTAAGTCAAGTCTTTGAGACAGGGCTACGATGTTTCGCTCTTGAAAGTTTCCTTTTGTCTTAAGTAAAGGAAGACCAGTTAATGTTTTACTTGTTTTAAAAGTCAAGAACGTTTAAAATTAGTTTTAGCTTATGAGTTTTAACGTTAAAACTTAACATTGGAATTGTGTATGTTTTAACACGTTATCCAGCGAAGGTCTCCGAAATTAACGATTATTAAATCATAGCTTACGTGGAAACCACGCATGAATTTGTGAATGTTTTAAATGGTGTAACATAACAGTGGTACAATATTGTGTTCCTGTCAATAGGTAGTGATGTGAATTCCATTGTTTCGTACCTGTTTGGGATATATCTTGAATAATGTATGACGGAGGAGGTACCCCTTTGATGACCCCGGATGGCTACAGCAGTATTAGTCAAGGTAAGTTTTGGACCGTGGCATTTAATCATGGTCTTGAAGGACATACGGTAATTATACACCAGCGACTGACCTCGGGCTTTCCTCGGTTTAAGAGACATACATTAATAAATTGGTGTTCTAAAAATATAGGGCATTGGCCAAACGCAGTACATTGAATTAGCTGAACTAAAAATGTCACATCTTGGAATCACGTATGGCTTATTGTATTCGCCATTAAAACTTGAATTTACGGTATAATCCTTTTCCAAATAGATAGGAGATAAATTAGAAGCATTGTTTAAACGTGCTTCCGAATTCCAGGATCTTTAAAAGAAAATAGGTTTTTTCTTATCCTAACCTAACCTAACTAATATTATAAATGCAAAAGTAAGTTTGTTTGTTACCTTTTCTGGCCTAAAATTTTGCATTTACGTTGTCAGGTGTACTGAAACGGACATAGGGTACCTTCATCCCGAAAAAAAGTTCTGTCCCCGGAAAACAACAATAACGTTCCTAAGATAATATACGAGTATGGCCCCACGTGTCTTTCGAATCATGACAGAATTATACTATTACAAGTAGAGTACAAACCGATTTGATGATTATATTCTAAATTAACGCGAGCGAAGCCGCAGGAAAAAGCTAGTTTTGTATGATAAGACGCCATTAGTTGCTTGTGTTTTTTGCCCACCTAGATTAGTAGAAATACCCAACGTTTTTTGCTTTGAAAAAACGCAAGTTCTCAGTTCCAAGTCAAGTCGTAATGAATGGCAAAGCTCTGGAAGCTGTTTTACAGCGCTTAGCTATTCATTAGGACTTAAAATGAAAAAGATGGATGGATAGGTCTGTGCGAAATGCTGACACCGAGTAATGGGATCATATAAATCTATGATAACTATCTAATAAACGATATTATATTTATTAAACACAACTTATACTGTTACTTACGGGATATCTTCCGTGATTGTTTATTATTTCGAGATCCCGATATTGATTTCATTATTAATTTCAATCGAGAGGATGGCATCAAATTGTCCAGTGCGTGGAACCCAGTTTTGAGTATGCTCAAAAGTAGCTGCCGGCATCGTAATAAGGACTCCAAAAAGCCTTGTGATACTGTGAGTGTGGCTTAGTGATGAGTTCCAGTAGTGCGCGTAGCAAAAGACAAAGGTAGAGGGTAAACACATTTGTCTGCTCTTTACAATTTATTTTGTATCCACCCGCATTCTCCAGTCAACCCGCAATCATGGCGCTTGCAACAGCGTCGAAATATCGGGAGCTCAAAATAATAAACAATCACGGAAGATATCCTGTAAGTGTCTGTTTAAGTTTTAATATATTTATTTCTATCCATTGTACTAGTAATTTAAATGATTTTGATTCTTCTCTATAATGCACACGAAAAAATACAGAAAAAGATGGCGGATCCGGCGGGACGAACTACTCTACTACTAGGGGCTACTCTTAGCTTAGATAAGCCACAAACGGCAGTAAATAAGGTTTCAATAGAAAAAAAAAAAAAAAGAAATCTTTGTTCTGTAATGTGATACAGATGGCTTTTAAAGATATTAGTTGCATTAACACCAAACAAATAAACTTTCGACCAAGTTGAAGGTGGAACTGAGTCGTGCCAATGCACCAGCAGACTTAACAGTCCGGGTGACCCAATAAGGGAACATAAATATGATATAATCCCGGTCAATGCGAGGAAAGTTCTGGAACTAAGTTCAGTAGGTACTTGTGCAAGCTCTGTAACTTGGCCGTTGGTATACGTAGGGGGGAGGGGGTGGACCCAAAGTTTGCAACGATACGATACGTGATTTCGACCTGTTTGGTTTACCTATCATTGCTGTGAACTGCACTTCAAGTTTCAAACTTCCCGCAACATTCGCCCGCGTGAAATTATTATAACCCGGTTTGTACCTATATAATTTTTCATTGATGGCCCGCTCCTATTGGTAGCGTGATTTTATATAGCTCAATAAATGGGCTATCCAACACAAATAATATTTTTTCTATTCGAACTAGTAGTTCCTGAGATTAGTGCGTTCAACCAAACAAACTCTACAGCTTTATATTATACTAGCTGTTGCCCGCGGCTTCGCTCGCATTTTGGTTGGAAATTATCCCACGGGCACGTTGTAAATACAGGGGGTAACAGGACAGGGCACGCCACAATAGTGGCGATAAGTCCCCTCTTTGAGGAGTGGCTAGAGAGGCGCCACGGCGCCCTCACCTTCCGCCTGACGCAGGTCCTCACCGGACACGGTTGTTTCGGGAGGTTCCTGCACCGAATCGGGCGGGAGGAAACACCCGGGTGCTACTATTGTGAGGATCGACCGGAGGACACGGTGGAACACACGGTGGAGATCTGCCCCGCGTGGGCGGAGCACCGCCGTGTCCTCGTAGCGGCGATCGGCGGCGGCGACCTCTCGCTTCCGGCCTTGGTTCAATCCATGGTCCGGAGCGAGACGGAATGGGACGCCGTCACCTCCTTCTGCGAAGCTGTCATGCTAGCGAAGGAGGTGGCGGAACGTGAGAGGGAGAGAACCTCACGTCCCAGCCGCCGCGGGAGACGCACCGGGCGTCGGGGGCCACGTGGTGGCCCCCGGCTCCCGTAGGCGCGGGCCTGTGGACGGTGAGCTATGGGCTAGCTCGCCGTCCGTCCGTCTTATGACGACAGGCCGTGTCGACGGCGCGTTCGTGTTCCACGCGCGCCTCAAAGAGAGTCAGCAAACAGGAAGGGGTCTGCAAGGGCCGACGCCTGCCAGGGTTGCGGGACTGTTCGAAAGAGATACCGCGGCCCTGGAACACAAAGGGCAAAGGAAGGAACATGGATGGGTTTTAGTCAGTAAAAGTCTGACACTCCCTCCTGCTCAGCCCAGAGCGGGAGGGGTTATTTGATGATTTCCCATCGTTAAAAAAAAAAAAAAAAAAAAAAAGGGGGTAACAGGACCCTTCATGAACCCGTTAGCCAAGCATTATGTACACCAAACTAAGTAACTTTACGCACAAATTATTGCTGGGAAACGACTTTTTTTTAGGGTGAAAATCACGTTTTACGGTAGGACTCAATGTAATGCACTCACTTCAATAGTATGGGGGACGTGAAGGTGTTTACAGTAAAAAATCTTAGGTTCAAAACATGTATTTAAAAAAAAACTTGTGTGAAAAAGTTGGAACTTTGACCCCAAATATCTCCGTAACTAGAAGGTTTATCTCTTCTCTTCCGTAACGGAAGGCGTTACATTGAGTCCTACCGTAAAAAGTTATTTTTCACCCCAAATAAAAGTCGTTTCCCAGCAATAATTTTTGCGTAAAGATATTTAGTTTCATGTAGGTACATAATGCTTGGTTGACGGCTTCGTGTAGAGTCTTGTTACACCCTGTATTTACAATGTGCCCGTGGGATAATTTAGTTTGATTAGCCTATGGCACTCGAAGATAATGTAGCTTCCTATTAGTGAAAGAATTTTCGAAATCGGTTCAGCAGATCCAGAGATTACCCACTGTTGTATTATATAAAGCCCATATTGTGTGAGAACTATGTGTTAAAAAGCTATCGTTCACTGGAAATCTACGTCCTTTCTTGACCTGAATGTGCCCTGGCGGTTGAGAGTATGTCATGCTCACTCAAATGTCTCGCTGATGGTGGCGCGTGTGTCGGATCATTTAGTTCCCTTCAAAATGGTTGAGTTGAATGGTGCTGATCTATGCGTCATGTTCGTGAACGGGCGCTGTCAGTGTGACTGGTCATCTCTTAGTTGCCACGGCTTATTTGAATTAATTATTTTTAATTTTTTAATTGTCTTTTTTGTTTTTACTGTGGACACTTTTAATGTGCACATCTTGCTACATCGTTTTCACATAGTGTACCATCTCAACATGAATGATGTAACCAAGATTTTGTAACAATTTGCTGATTTAAAAGAGTGTCCATGGAGTTTCTTGCCCGTTCTTCTCCATAGAGATCTACGATAGGGAATGGGCAACTACAGTACTTTCACAGTTTTTATGCCTTGTGACTGGGACTGTAGCTACATTTAATTGTTATCTTTGTTTCGACAATTCAAAAGTGCCTGTAACTGGCCTACTTGAAATAAATGCTTTGATTTGATTTGATTTGTTGCACTATTAATGTGAACGGTGACCGGTTAGAGCCTAATGATGAACCGAATCATCGTCAGCCTTGCCTTCTACCAACCGTGTTTTAGTCGCCTTTGAGCTGTATTTTACATATAGCGACTGCTTATCAACCTTAGAGAACCCAGTTATAAGGCAACCCCTCACTCCTTGGTAAGATTGGTTGTCAAGCTCTCGGGATACCCGTAACGACGGTCAAAGAGCTAGAAATGATAGCTGGGACCAACAGCTTAACGTGCTTTCTTTTTAATGTATTAGATTCTTCCATCCTCGGTCCAACCTCGAAAAAAACATAGTTTGCCAATGAAAAAATCTCACTACTGTTGTTTGAAGACAGAGAGCAGATCACAATGAAAATGGGCCTCCTTAACGAACAACAATTTATTTTCCAAAAATAAAATGTTTTTCCTTAATAGAGCCGCTCATTACCAATAAGAGCAATTAGTTCCTTTGAACTAAAATAAGGAAAAACAAAGAAAAATTCTAAGTAAACTGTCTCCTCATTAAGCGTTGGGACTTCCCTGTACCTACCTACATAAATAAATAGATACAATCATTCAGTACCTATCTATTGTAGAATGACTCCGCTATCCTACTGAAAAAACATGATTTCACTACAAAAAAATGGTTGTTTGGTTTTCATGTTGTTGCTAAGTACTTATAACATAACATAACATCACGTCTATAATCCCAGAAGGGTAAGGCAGAGGTGTATCAAATGTATACCCACATTTCGTGAGTTATGTTAAAGTCCCATGTAATATGGGGCGAGCTTATTGCCATCAACCGGGTACAAATCCAGACTCCGTAGCTGTTACTGAGAAATTCCTGATGGAAAAACCCAATAACACTTTGGCCGACCTGGGAATCGAACACAGGACTTCATGCTCCGCAGTCGCGCTTGCGACCACTAGACGAAAGAAACAGTGCTGATTGATTGTTATTATGATCTTGCTTTGCCGGTGAATGGTAAAGGTATATCCTCACGGATTGTTAACATACATAATCCAAATGATTGTCTCCCTAGATAAAATGTTCTCAAGTTTCTAGCATTAGCAAACCCTCCTCCTCCTCCTGTTTCCATGCGATCTTTTTCCAACTAAATTTGGAATCGGCTCCCGATATAAGCGGATGCAGCTGGAAGCAGTATTTTAGATGCCTTTACAACCTAGGATCTTAATACGTTACACCATACTCCTTGGTATTTTGTACAATGTACCCACTGATAGCTGTTCAAGCCAAAACTTTACACGCTCTCTCAATAAAAACGATAACCCCGCGTCCTAACAGAAACGATCGTTCTATGTCAAGATGCGGTAAAACCGAGTCCAGAGACCGGACGAATATTTCACTACATTATATTATTTACAAACTACAAATGTATAATAGTAATAAAAATATGTACAAGTATCAAAAGGGTTACAGGGCGTCAAAAAATTCGTCCACATCGCTGTCAACAGGAAAAGTGCCCAGAAGGCTGGCAGCATTGCCACGTTGTATGGCAATGCTGATTCTTTGGCCAAAAAATAGGCCTGCCCTCTGGTCACGTGAAAAGTCGACCAACCGCTTGGCGATTTCCCAAAATACTAGGTGGGCACTCGGACCCCATGGGCCTACATTATATTATGTCAAACACCATTGTCCGCAGTCTGGTTCCCTCTCCATTCAGCTCGGTTTGTCCACACTTTGTCGCGACGAGACGTCACGTTCTATAGAGTTCGCTTGTACGCGCGGCGATGACATGGTTAGGTCGTGGTCTGCATGATTTTGTTGTTTAGGGTTAAAAGAAAAAGTCACAAACTTTTTGTTAAAAACCTGAAGCCATTTTCAGGAAAACGCACACATGTGAGGGGCGGGGAGAAGCGAAGGAGCCGAAATAATGGAATCTTAGAATTACTTGTATGAAATCCTAATAACCTCGCAAACTTGAATCCCGCTACAGCTAGATAACTTTATACGTATGATAGAACGTTTCGTTCGGCGTGGTCTATTCTTTCGGCGCGGACAAATGTGCGTTTACCTTTATGGGGGGACGTACATCTTTTGCGTCACATGGACATGTTAGGTATGTAAAAAATCTAAATTCAAATACAAATAAATAATTTGAATTTGATTTATTGTACGTTTATTCTTGGCCTTCCTTAACCGTATCCGATATCACTAGAGAAAAGGGTTGACCATATTATGATATATAAATTTTAATTACTGTCTGTTATTAACTGCATGTTGTTTTTGATTTTCTATCTACAAAAATAATTTCTTCAGTTTAGAAACTTGAAACTTGGCACAAGCACTTATTTTGGGGCTCATAAACAAATGTACAAAATTCGCGCGGTACGAAGTCGCGTATCGAAGTGCTAGTTTACTAATCCAGTGAATAACAGTCATCACCTTTTTTTATCGTTATCTCAATCTTAAGTAAGTTATCCAAACCTAATATTTTAATAACAAAAACATCCCCGACTGACACCCACGATGATTTCACAAGTGGTGATAAAATCAATCGGAGTACCCAGGTAGTGGTAGGTACTCTGATTGATAAATGAAAACTTAATTATTTTTCCTGTTTTTTTAGAATTTGGTGTCAAAGTCAGAAAAAAAAAACATTTGCGATAGCAAAATGTAAGTAATCATAATAATTATGGTATCAGGTGATAATTTTTGTATCAGCAATGGCGAAGAATACGTCACCTTGAAGAACCGGGCGTGTCCTAAAATCACAAATTCGATAACAAATGATGTTTAATATTCTCTCTCGAAGACGTGGTGTGAGTCCCAGCAGTGGCTGAGTGAAACCGAGCGGACCAGACTTCGGACACACAGTTCAGCATGATTATCTACGGTCAAATCAAGCAGACTGGAGTCCGGACCCGACAGCGGACAATAGACTTTGACAGATAATTTACAGAATTATATCTGTAGTACCGTACGATACAATAATACTGGTACTGACTGCATGGTTATAGCCAAGAACCGACTTCCAGTTTGACTTTGTCAATAGCGTATAAAAAATCTGTTGCATCGTTGGCGGTTCCGCGGCGCGTTTGTGCCTTTCAGAAACTTCGGAATCCATACATTAGGAATAAGTTTCTTAACGCGATGAAATTTGGTACATGGTAAAACCATGCCCTAGGTTCAGACAAGATTCGGGCGATAACACTATGACGAGCATGTTTTTTTTTGCTACTGACAACCTGAGTCAGGAGTATTTTTGAAGAGTAGGTAGGTCCTGCCAGGTCTGCTTCTATGGCAAGTCTTGTCCCGGTCCGAGATTTCCAAAAGATGGGTCGAAAGAGTGGTCTCTTAGGGTAGACTAACGTAAGGCTGATCCGGGGGTACCGCACGACCTCTGGCGAGGCGGCGAGCCTCTTTGCCGGATTGCCGCCATGGGATCTGGAGGCGATAGTCCTCGCGCGCCTGCACAAGTGGCGGGTGGAGGCACTACGCCGGGGGGAAACTCCACTGCCGCAGAAAATCGCCGTTCAGCAGACAGACTCCGTCGCGATCTCATGGCGACATGGAGAGAGCGACTGTCGCAACCCCGTGCAGGGCACGCCACAATAGTGGCAATAAGTCCCTTCTTTGAGGAGTGGCTGGAGAGGCGCCACGGCGCCCTCACCTTCCGCCTGACGCAGGTCCTCACCGGACACGGTTGTTTCGGAAGGTTCCTGCACCGAATCGGGCGGGAGAAAACGCCCGAGTGTTACCATTGCGAGGATCGACCGGAGGACACGGTGGAGCACACGGTGGAGGTCTACCCCGCGTGGGCGAAGCACCGCCGTGTCCTCGTAGCGGCGATCGGCGGCGACGACCCCTCGCGTCCGGCCTTGGTTCAATCCATAGTCCGAAGGGAGACGGAATGGGACGCCGTCACCTCTTTCTGCGAAGCAGTCATGCTAACGAAGGAGGTGGGTGAGAGAGAGAGAACCTCACGACCCAGCCGCCGCCGGAGACGCACCGGGCGTCGGGGGCCACGTGGTGGCCTCCGGCCACCGTAGGCGCGGGCTTGTGGACGGTGAGCTAAGGGCTAGCTCGCCGTCCGTCCGTCCTATGACAACAGATCGTGTCGACAGCGCGTTCGTGTTCCACGCGCGCCTCAGAGAGATGTCAGCAAACGGGTAGGGTCCGAAAGAACCGATGCCTGCCAGGGTTGCGGGACTGTTTGAAAGAGATACCGTGGCCCTGGAACACAAAGGGCAAAAAAAGGAACATGGATGGGTTTTCACTCCGTCCTGCTCAGGCCAGAGCGGGAGTTATTTGATGATTTCCCATCCGAAAAAAAAAGGGTAGACTAATTAAGTGATTATTAAGGTACTAAGATATCTCGTGTTCTTCATTATTTCAATTTTAATTTCTCTTCTACTTCAGCAGAAACTCGTTAGCACATGGCTCGTTCCGCCACCATGAAACTATATAGCCTTACGAGAGCAAAGTAATTGCAATTGCGAACTAGTAGCTTAGTTTGGTCCCGATTGTTGAACAAAGTCGCTACGTACAGACCCACCGCTTCAAATAATACCATTGTTTCCTATTTGTTTTCAATTGTTCTTGTTGGGAATTTGTTTGAGCAAGAACTTTACAAATCATGTCGCCTGTTAAACCGAAGGAACGGGCAGAGATACTGAGACCCAAATTAAGAAATTAGGCTAGTTACATTGAAGTCCCACCCCAAATGAATTGGGACAAGGGCAAGAAAATTTTGAAGTCCCATATTATAATGGAAGCGGGTACAAATCCAAACTTTGGACTGCTAATGAAAAAATCCTAAGAAAACCTAATTACTCTTTATTAAACCGAATCAATTTCGTGGCAATTTTTAACGTCCTTGTGTAAGAAAATTCTAGTGACTAGTAAACTAGTGAACTTGACAAACTGTGACTAGTTTGTCATGTTCACTAGTTTACTATTGTATGTTTTGAAAAATAAAAATCGGCAGAGGAACTATTGTACGTTTGGAAAAGCAATATAATAAGGCATGTCGGTCACTGGTAAGTCGAGTCACGCTTACGCTCACGGTCGTGTCGTGGTTTCCATCGCTTTTCTTCTGGAATAAATTGCAATGCGCTCATATTCCTGAGTCGAGGCGCGAGCGACTATGCTTCCTTCCCTTTTTTATACGTAGCTATAACGAAATGACAAGTTGGCGTCGGAGTCACCGCCGCTCACCTCGCATGCAGTTTACGAGTAACTCCACCTAGCTCCTGCCACGACTCAGTATGTAAGGTGTAAACATACCCTCCACGAAGCCTTCAAAATAAGTAGGTCTACGCAAAAATTATCGCTGGGAAACTCCTGTTTTTGGGGCAAAACGGTTTACGTTTTGTAACGCACTCAAAACATTGTACTGATGGATGCATGATAACAAGTGCCTTTCAGCTTCGTAAAGCTAATGCAACACACCGCTTGTACGCCCGTGCCTCGGCTCTTGATCAAAGCTGGTGGTTCTACTAATGTGATTTATAATCTTGAAACAATCGATCCATCAATTAATTATCTTAATGCACTAGTGATAAGCTAAAAATAGGTAATGATTAGTAAATTAGTTTTGTTCCAAATGATGCTCATGACAGGATGTTTACTGTGATTAGATTAGATTGTTTTGAATTCAATGGTTTTTTATTGGTCAAAACGTGATTGTAAGTCTTGATATAAGTACAAGTAGACTGCCAGGGTTGCGGGACTGTTTGAAAGAGATAGCGCGGCCCTGGAACACAAAGGGCAAAAGAAAGACATGGATAAGTTTTCAGGTAGTTTTTAAGAGTTCTGACACTCCCTTCCGCTCTGCCCAGAGCGGTATGTTTGATGATTTCCGTAAAAAAAAAGTTGTCAATATTAGAATTCAAGATGCATCAAAAGTTTTTCTGGTGTAAACTGGACTTTATGATGACTTAAGGAGTAAATGATGCCGTGACGAACAGGGAAGAGACTGGAAGAAGAAATAGTGTTGCGCCGACCTTAATTAGAACGGGACAAGGGCAGAAAGATGGTGATGAAGCTTGGCTTTATGGGGTCACATGCGTCCTCACTTTGGGGATACCTAAGTACCTACGTTCAGTAGTGGATAGCTACTCCAGCAGTCTACCGGTCTTTTGATCGCATGATGAAAAGATGCCTTAATTTCATTTGTTTATACTTTGCATGTATATTTTTATTAAATGAGACGGTTTACTAAAAAAACTCATGTTCTTGATGTGAATTCAATAAGATTATTCTTTAACCTCTCAACTGGCACTACCTACGTGCGGACCTCTCAACTGAAAATTCCAATTGTATTTTTAACATCCACGAGATTTATTACCAAATCCATACTACATATATAACTATTATTAACTATTGTATATTGTTATTCATGTAAAAATATTGATTTTTGCTGTCTTGGCTTCCGTACGTTTTTTCACGGGTGACCTCTGAAATCCAGCGCTGTGCTGTGGGCCCCCTATAGCACAACAACATGCTGATTGGTAGCCAGCTTGCCGCAGTCACGACGTGCAAGCTACGAACGTTTTCGTCTGCGACGAATAAATATTTATTATTTATTTCTTTCTATTATAATGCCAATAGCTTTGTCTTACTGTATTTAACTTTTTCATGACTCAGGTAGACCATGAGTCCGTTAGTTCGAAGCCGCGGAAAAAAAACTAAATCTCATGCATACATTTTAGATCCGTCCTTGGCTGTTATAAATTACTGAAGGCAAAACAACTTCCTATCACGGGCACATGTTCACTAATTGACGGTGTTTCGATGTAAATTGACCGTGGCAATGTGTCAAGGTCTTTATTACGTCGATCCAAGGCTCATGTGAACGTCGAAGGTCGATAATGTTAATATTGTGTTCTTGAAATAGAATGTTGCCTTACTTAACTAACCAACTTATAATATTAAGGCGCACACTACACCGCTCGTCCGCGCGGTCGGGCGGTGAAGCGGATTGGCTTGTTTGAAATCCGTTGATGACTAACACATGAAACCGCCGCACCGCGCGGGCCAGCGGCGCCTACCGTCTCTCCGCGCGGTGCACCTTGAATATTTACTTCGCCGCCTTCGCCCGATTACGCAGACGAGCGGAACCAATACGACACAATGAATTAATTAGGTATTTATTGTAAGAATGTTCTTTCAAAAAATCACACTGTATTATATGTTACATAGCTTAATATGAATTTAAATATGTATAAGTACCTAAGTCCATTCAATTTTTAGGGTTCAGTACCCAAGGGGTAAAACCAGAACCATATTACTAAGACTCCACTGTCCGTCTATCTGTCTGGCTGTATGTCTGTCTCATGAACAGAGAGCTAGATAGTTGAAACTGTTGCCAACAACAAAAAATACAAAAAAAAAAAATTAAGGGAGCCCCCTAATATTTATTTTTATTTTTTATACAACAAACGTGTTTTATTTTTGGTACGGAACCCTTCGTGCGCCAGTCTGACTCGCACTTGGCCGGTTCTTCTACGAAATTTTGTCTGTTATCCTCTCTATACTATTTGAAATCTCTTTGACTGCAGTATAGAGGTGTGACCCTGTGGTATCCTCCCTTATATTGTCAGCTGACATAAAACAAACCTAAAGTAGAGGTATCAAGGGCGCTACCATAACAATACCACGAATCAATGTCACTCGAGCATGACATTGTCTATTCTGACATCAAGGCTGCCACCGCGTTGAGGGTTAATTATTGAGTATCGTTAGTGTTGGATCTACTTTTTATTGAAAGAGAGATATAAAGGTGTACACACAATGATAACAACGTCAATTATAAAAATCACGTGTCGTGTCATGTTCGTACAGTACGCTTATCTCCGAAGCGACCCAACCCATTTCAATAAAATTTTGTGAATGTGTTTACTTGATTCCAGTTTAAAAGATAGGATTGTTTTAGACTCATAGAATGGAAGCAGGGACGGGTCGCTAGTTTTAAAGAAGACTGCTACCCGTTGCAGCCGTCACTTAAGGTGAATGCGCAAGGGTGGACCGCGAAACTTAAATTTTCTTTCTTCTATTACAATTTGCAGGTCAGTGTCAGGTTGTATGTTGACGAAAATATGAATCGCGCCAGTAACACGTATAAAGTTACAGAATTATAATCACTCGAATTATCAATACAACCCTCCAAGTTCATTTAACCCCATTGAGTGACTTTTTCATGAAATAGCTATTGAATGGGGTTGTATGAACTTGGAGGGCTGTATTAATGATTTAAATGATTATAATTCTGTAACTCCATACGTGTTATACTGGCGCGATTCATATTTTCATCAACATACAACCTGACACTGACCTGCAAATTGCAATAAACGTAAGAAAAATTAAATTTCGCGGGCTACCCTTGCGCTTCCACCTTTATAAAAAATATTTTTTTTAAAAATGCAGCCTGATTGAGAACCTCCTCCTTTTTAAAGAAAGTCGGTTAAAAAATCCACTTATTGGCCGAATTTAAGGAGGTTATCTATTCGACTGCACGTTATATTTCTACTTTTATATAGGGATCATGCATAAGTTACCTACTAAACCGAAATATGACCAGCAGGGCTATTGCGTATCTCTGTTGACAGTTCATAGTGATCATCACTTGGCGAGTTTTGATATACAATCACCGTTCTTGGTGGTTTCAACTGACGCTACCCGTGCAGAACTGTCATTGTTTAACTAAACTTGCCCAGTGATGATCACTATGAACTGTCAACAAAGATACGCAATACTCCTGCAGATGTATGAACGTAGACGACGTGAAACCAGTGTAGTATATAAGGATTGCAGTAGTAGGTGGCGTTCTATGTTTTCTGCCTACCCTTATGGGAAAAGGCGTGAGGATGTGCATATCAAAATCAAAATAAAAAAATCAAAGCATTTATTTCAAGTAGGCCAGTTACAGGCACTTTTGAACTGTCGAAACAAAGATAACAATGAAATGCAGCTACAGTCCCAGTAACAAGGCATAAAAACTGTGAAAGTACTGTAGTTGCCCATTCCCTAGCGTAGATCTCTATGGAGAAGAACGGGCAAGAAACTCCATCGACCTCTCGCTTCCGGCCTTGGTTCAATCCATGGTCCGGAGCGAGACGGAATGGGACGCCGTCACCTCCTTCTGCGAAGCAGTCATGCTAGCGAAGGAGGTGGCGGAACGTGAGAGGGAGAGAACCTCACGTCCCAGCCGCCGCGGGAGACGCACCGGGCGTCGGGGGCCACGTGGTGGCCCCCGGCCACCGTAGGCGCGGTCCTGTGGACGGTGAGCTATGGGCTAGCTCGCCGTCCGTCCGTCTTATGACGACAGGCCGTGTCGACGGCGCGTTCGTGTTCCACGCGCGCCTCAAAGAGAGTCAGCAAACAGGAAGGGGTCCGAAAGGACCGATGCCTGCCAGGGTTGCGGGACTGTTCGAAAGAGAAATCCCTGCCCTGGAACACAAAGGGCAAAGGAAGGAACATGGATGGGTTTTAGTCAGTAAAAGTCTGACACACCCTCCTGCTCAACCCAGAGCGGGAGGGGTTATTTGATGATTTCCGATCCGAAAAAAAAAAAAAAGATGTACACAATATAATAAAATGTAATTAAAAACACAATTAAAATGCCTTTAAAAATAACTAAAATTATAAAACACATCTAAACATTTTCAATGCACTTCAGTGCTACTCCTGTGAACTTCATCAGGCTACAGTGAAATATATCTACCTCACCCGCAATGAAACTGCTGCTACTGTTGCTTTTGTTAAATCACTCCTCAATCTCAAATAAATAATCAAATATTAAACTGAATTTGCTTTATATTTCCATAGCAATCCAAAGAGAGAGATCGTTTTCTCTTATGTATTTCTATTTCGACCTATCTGGAACTCTTAACCTACCCAGAACTTTCTTGAAACTTGACACGCCATATTTATTCGTCGTGGTGACGTACAGTCTTTAGGTAATTAACTTTTATCTCAGTTACTAACATTCAATTTTTACATCAAATCAACAGATAAAATTTTACGGGTTTTTCCTAATCATTTTTATCAACAATATTTTGTTTTTAGTCATTAATCCCAGATGTACAAAAGATAAAACGTTTATTGTTTAAATTTGATTACTTATCTTGTATGGATTTTTACAGTGCACTTCTTTAGAGTACTTCACATGTATTAAATAAATAAATAAAAATATTTCACAATATTTTACAATGTTCTAATTAGGTACTTGGCGATTCATGCCAATCGCATTCGGTAATATTTTGTTATCTTTAATTAGTTTTTTTCATATTAATAACCAATGCAGCTAAAATCTATTGAAAAATTAAAGCTCGTAAAAAACTAGACCTTTTCGCCTTTTTTAGGGTTCCGTAACTCAAAAGGAAAAAACGGAACCCCTTATAGGATCACTCGCGTGGCTGTCTGTCTGTCCGTCTGTCACAGCCAATTTACTCCGAAACTACTGGACGATTGAGTTGAAATTTTTTACACACATGTAAGTTGGTTGCGGGGATCCGCTGGATGCGAGTCGCACGTGACCGGTCAGTGTGGCGACACTTGGGGAGGCCTATGTCCAGCAGTGGACGTCTTTCGGCTGAAATGATGATGATGTAAGTTGGTGACCTAAATACGGATGTGTAGAGTAAATTAATAAATTTTAAACATGGGACACTCTTGGGTGGTAAATTAGAAAAAAAAAAAAACCTTTGCTACTAAATCGTGTTACATATCAAATGAAAGGGCTCATTGTGAGCATCTCAATTTTTTTTTTCTAATTTTGATTTTTGTTTTATTTTTGAAGTTATTTTAAAAAAAACATTTCTGCTTAATTTGACAGATGGCGTACTTATACTCGTTTTTAGTGTTTCTCAACAAAACTTATATCTTTACCGGAATACTCAGTTGATGAGAAAGGTCTGTGAATTTTATTTTTATATCCTTGCTTGTTTAACAAGGAAAGAAAACTAAAGTCAGTGACTTGTATATTATTAATTTTAAAAAGAATCTGATGTGTCCTACAAAATTGCAATACCTACACTGCCAAATTGTATGTAAAAAAAAAAAAAAACTGCTAAGTGCGTGTCAGACTTGTGCATGAAGGTGTACATCGTTGCAGGGTACACATAATAAAATAAATAAAATATACAATTCCCTTTAATTTTTTTATTTATTTTATTATTTGTTGTTAAAGCGGTAACAGAAATACACGTTTTATGGAAATGTCAACTGTTTACCTATTATGGATCATGAGATACAGCGCGCTAAAAAATGACAGACGGACATCGGAAGCTTAGTAATAGGTCCCTTTGGTTATCCTTCGGATACGAAACCCTAAAAAAAATACGACCCGAATGGCGCAGCGGTAGTGAGGCTGCCTTACGTTCTTAGGGTCCCGGGTTCGAATCCCGGTAGGAGCAAATGTTTGTGTGATGAGCATGGACATTTTTTTCCGAGTCATGGCTGTTTATATGTATAATAAGTATATATTTACAAACAAAAAGTATCTATGTAGTAGTATCAACTATCTGGTGTCCACGACACAAGCCTAGTTGCGTAATGTGGCACCTAGATGGCGTTGTGTGTAATGTCCAGCGATATTTATTTATTTAAATACCGAGAAAAAATGTCCATGTACTGAAAAAGTGGTAACCCTTTGTGCATCGGTGTCCGTTTAACCCTGTATACATACAGGGTGTAACAAGACCCTTCTTGAAGCCGTCAACCAAGCATTCTGTACATCAAGCTAAGTAACTCTACGCAAAAATTATTGCTGGGAAACGACTTTTTTTTTGGGGTTAAAAATCACGTTTTACGGTAGGACTCAATGTAACGCACTCAAAATATTGTGCTTATGGATGCATTGAATAGTACGGGGGTCGTGGAAGTGTTTTAAGTAAAAATGTTACATTAAAACATGTCTAAAAAACCTTGTGAAAAGTTGGAACTTTGACCCCCAATATCTCCGTAACTAGAAGGTTCCCAGGTATGGTCTAGAACAAAAAAAATGATCGCAATGACGAGAAGAACAAGTGCCTTTCGGCTTCGTAATTCGACTTAATGTTTGCGTCATGCGTAATTCGACTTAATGTTTTCGTGCAAATCATTCATTTGCAGATTAATTACGATGTTATCGATCATACGTGGACTTATTGTGACAAAATAAAATACAAACTACAAGATAACTATTATACTTTTTAACGAGATATACCTACCTAAGCATTATTAATCGCTACTTGCGTACGCGATAATCGATAATTCACGTCATTATTAATTTAAAAACCGTAGTTATTTATTATGTGCAGTAGACGACTATACTAATTAAAGGCCCAGGAGTCAACAGTAGTTTCTATGACGCACGCTATTTATGCTTTTAATGCTTTTTAAACTAGCGTTAATCCTTTTAAATTCTATTTATTTTCGATGTAATTTAACATCGAAAATAAGCAGAATTTCTTAACATCGCCCCTGTAATGCCCGAATGGTTATTGGGACAAGCCTGCGACACTATTCCCAAACCACACTAACTCCTGAAAGCCAGAATCAACAGAAGGGAGAGGGAGGGGGTAATTTAAAAACCGTAAGACTATGCCATGTGAAATTTAAAACTTCTCTAATGAAGAAATGCTTCTTTGGTGTTGCACCACAAATATCTATTAAAATACCAGATGAAATAAAATGTATGCCATTGCAGAAGTTTAAAAACGTATTTTATAGATCAGTTACAACAAAACATGCCACTTTGAATTATAGATTCATTAATTCCCCACAATTCATAGCCAATGTTAATAAAATTAGCCAACTTATGCACAAAATTTACGACTCCTAAAATAATTAAACTAGTGAAATACAAACGCGATTATGAATTTCTTTTTCTCTTGTATAACGGTATAATGCTGACATAGATATTAATATTTTACATGAATGATCTTAACCTTAAATTAATCTTAATCTTCCGACTTTAAATTTTGACAAGAAATTATTTTGATTATTTATAATAAAATTTAAATTGTTTTTACAATCATATTATTATGGTACTGAACCACGTTAATAATTATATTTTAATAACATATTTTAATTTTGTAAGTACCCACTTGTATAATCGTTTTTTTTTTTATAGTTAGTAAATACTTTTATGTGAATTGGCAAAACATAGCGCACAACCTAATTTTTAAGATCTTATAAGTTATTATTAGCTATGTTTATGAATAAATGATTCTGATTCTGGTTAGGTACAAGTGAACCTCACAGTACACCCACATTTCGCCAGTTATGTGGTAAGTGGTAAGAGGAAGCCAGCTTGCTGCCATTTACCGGTCACGAATCCAGGCTCCGTGGCTGTTAGTGAGAAATTGCTGATGGAATACCCAATAACACTTAGCCCGGTCTCAGGACCCCGTGTTCAGCAGTCGCGATTGCGACCACCTAACCAATGAAGCGTAAATTAAGAGCGCTAACGTGTTACGGCATTTCATACAAACTTTGAACTTATTTGATTTCGAAATGACTGAACCGATTTTAATGAAACTTCGTCACAGGCATTTCGAAAACAAATGAGTTCAAAATTTGTATGAAATGCCGTTAAACGTCAACGTTTAAATAAAAGAACGCCTTTGGTTGTTTCAACTCAGCAGAGCAAGTATTAAATCCAACATAGGATAATTAAAATTAAAATAACTTTCCTAAAGTTCTAGCACAAAATTCTGCTGTTAATAAGGCTGAAATCTTTATCGATATCTTTAGAGTCTCTCTATCTATGATATAAATGTAATGCTACGGTATCCACAATTCCAGTCCATTAATTGTGTTATCAATGTTTAGATAATCGCATGCGATACCAAAACTGCTGAAAAGTTCTCCTCTCGGTATCATTCAGAATACACACAAGTCGAATTAAAAGATACTATCTGCAGATTTGATTAGAAAAGAAATGAAACGGTTCTTAAACATACGTTGTTTTCAATTCCAAATCAACTACAGACCCTGGCATTGTACATTGAAATAGAGGTCAGAACTTGTCCTTTTAATAGCCTTAAACTAGTACTACAAATAGAATGCCAGCATACATGAACCGCGGTAAGTTCAACTAGAAAAATCGATCCAGGTGTTCGGCTGTTTCCGCCGCCATTCGGGTGTTTCCGCCGCTGACATTGGCATTCGTCAGGCAAACCACAACAGATGGAAAGTTAGACTGAAACAAGTTAAATAATTCATAGCGTAAATACCACTTATACCATCAAAGCAGTGATTCAGTCTCGCTCTTTAGAGGGAAAATTATGCAATAATGGTCCTTATTTCTTCTGTAAAAGTTCTTTCTTTGTTTGTGTAACGCTTTAATGGCTTATCAATGAGGACTGGCCTAGTATACCATTGTTACCATTGTTATTGTTAACAGACTTTCTTCAAAAAGGAGTAGGTTCTCAATTCGGTGGTATACGAGTATATATATATTTTTTTAATATTTGTTACCTCATAACTCCGTCATTTGTAAACCGATTTGAAAAATTCTTTTTTCATCTGAAAGAATATGCTTTCCGATTGGTCCCATAGAAATGTCATCAAAATCTGTTAAGGAATTTGGTTGTTTTGCTCAAGTTAATTGTCATATCACGCGACGTCGCGTGAAGGCGCTTTGATGTACATCACGCGACGTCGCGTGATACTTGCTAGTTAAATTTGACACACTTTCCGATTTCTGATTGAGCTGAAATTTTGCATGCATTTGTATATTACGAGGCAATGCAATATTATGATAACATGGAGCGGATCTGATGATGGAGCTGGAAGGTGGCCATAGGAACTCCGTAATAAAATGACACAATCCCATCGAGTTTGGGGTCGTATGATTCGTCTTGACGAGTACTTTGGTCCTGAATGGTATCCAATGTCTGATGATGGAGCTGGACGGTGGCCATAGGAACTCCGTTATAAAACGACAAAATCTCATCGAGTTTGGGCTCGTATGATTTGTCTTGACGAGTACTTTAACTAACTTCTAGTTACAATGTAAAAATTAATTCATGACAAGAATTTGTGTGCTACAATTAAAAAAACTTTCTGCGAAATAAAACCGACTTCCAAAAAAACACTAAAAAAGTCTAAAATAACTTGACTTTCGGAAGTCGGTCGCTAAAAAGTCAATGATACAAACAAAGACACCGACTTCTGAAAGTCAAGTTATTTTAGACATTTTTAGTGTTTTTTTTGGAAGTCGGTTTTGTTTTTTTACATATACATACATACTCGTAGGTGCTAAATTACTGTCGATAATAAGGCAAGTACCTATTAAGACTACTCTTCTTCAACAATGTAAAATTCAGTTTTTTCTTTCGACATAACTACTGACCATTGAGACGTGTTCTACGAGTATGTCAGTAAACATAATCAATGCCTTGACTTTTAGAATGTCCTTGTCCAGACCAGGGGGGTTAATACGACGCTTTAAAGCAGGAGGAATTCCAGTGTAGGAAAGAGACAGAGCCATACAGGTCGTCTAGTGCCATCTCTTTCCCACTCTGGAATTACGCCTGCTTTAAGACGTCGTAGTAATCCCCCAGATTAACAGCATTTAGACAAATAATTATTATAAGTATCTAAATATTATTTTCTTATTGTTTCAGGTACGTCAGCTCAGTTCCAGTCTACAGTGCATAAATGCCGAATTATTTACCAACCTTTTTTATGAAATATCTAGCAAGAGCATACACAAACTGTTTATTAATAACCAGCTGTTGCCCACGGCTTTTGGTCGGAAATTATCCCACGGGCAAGTTGTAAAAATATCCTATGGCACTTGGGGATAATGTAGTTTTCTATTAGTAAAACAATTTTCAAAATCGGTTCAGTAGATCCAGAGATTACCCCCTACATACAAATTTACAAACAAATTTTACCTCTTTATAATATTAGATTATAAGAATAGACTAGTACAGATGATTAACTATGGTAAGGAAATACTGCAGACTTCAAAGAGAAAAAAAGTACATAAATGTAATTGTTAATAAATTACTACATAAAGTAGTGCAGTCTTTTTAAAGAGGAATGACTATAAAATGCTTGTAATGGACAAAAACTACGAATAGTCCTTAATTGTTTTTAAAATAAAATATGTCTAACGAAATAATTCTCAAATTTGTTTAGGTAGGGTATAAAAATATAGGAATCATTAAAATATTTAACTTGATATCCGTTTAATTCATTCGTATTTTTATTGGAGGTGAGTGTTTATTTGACACGAGTAAGTGACATTCAGCCAAACAGGAACCGTCAAATAATCCCTAACGAAGTATTTTACAGAATTAGTGCACAGTTATCATTAATTTAATAAATTGCGACCTATATGAGTACCATAAATCTAATCAAAATAATATACGCATGCCAATATTAATTAAAGAGAAATTATTTTTTAAATAGAAAACGTATAGTAGGCTGTATGAATCACATGTCCTTTGCTTTACTGACAGTTTGACATTACTGCATTTTGGATTGTTTGTTTACAAGTTGATTCTAGCGCTTTCAACTTCACGCTTTCAACGTGCAGATTGCTTTTTTTATGATATAACGACGACTGTGGCCATTTTTAAGGATTTTGAATTTACTTCTGCGCACAATACCCATTTTTTAATTAGATTGGAAACGCCCAAACAACGACTCGGCTTTTTGGCGACGGATAGACTTAACCGTTAAATCAGAAAAAGGTTTGTAACTGACTTCTACCTACTTTTTTGATAATTATTGAAATTGTAATGGGTTACCTACGATTTGTATTATCATTTGACGTATATTTCATTGTTGTTCATTTCAGGCATTTTTTTGTATGGCCGATGGGCATTCGCCTTTCATTAATTTGTCTAAAAAGAACTAAAAACCTGCGTTAAATAAATATGAGCCTTATAATATACATAATGCCTCGTTGGTCTAGTGGACGCAAGCACTACTTCTGAGCATGCAGTCCTAAGGTCGTAAAGTTCGATTCCCGGATCGGACATAGTGTTATCGAGGGTAATTATTCCAACAAAAATGTGTCATTAGCAGCTCGGAGTCTTGATGTATGTCGCAGTTGATGGAAAATGGCTCACCCTTTGTTTTGTTAATGAGTTGAACAATTTGTGTGGTATACTCCAACTAAAAAATCCGACTACTTACTGAAAAATCATGCGCTAATTAAATTCCGGGTTCACTACGTAAAATCGACTCTTCTTATTGTTGAAGTCGGTTAAAATGTAGCCTATGTTACCCGGGCCATAATAACGAATAGGTTGATACCTTCTTGAACAAAATCGGATGAATAGTTTAGGCCCTACAGAGATCGGCGGCGGCGACCTCTCGCGTCCGGCCCTGGTTCAATCCATGGTCCGGAGCGAGAGGGAATGGGACGCCGTCACCTCCGTCTGCGAAGCAGTCATGCTAGCGAAGGAGGTGGCGGGACGTGAGAGGGAGAGAGCCTCACGTCTCAGCCGCCGCGGGAGACGCACCGGGCGTCGGGGGCCACGTGGTGGCCCCCGGCCACCGTAGGCGCGGGCCTGTGGACGGCGAGCTATGGGCTAGCTCGCCGTCCGTCGGTCTTATGACGACAGGCCGTGTCGTCGGCGCGTTCGTGTTCCACGCGCGCGTCATAGAGAGTCAGCAAACAGGAAGGGGTCCGTAAGGACCGACGCCTGCCAGGGTTGCGGGACTGTTCGAAAGAGATACACAAAGGGACACAAAGGAACACAAAGGGCAAAGGAAGGAACATGGATGGGTTTTAGTCAGTAAAAGTCTGACACTCCCTCCTGCTCAGCCCAGAGCGAGAGGGGTTATTTGATGATTTACCATGGTAAAAAAAAAAAAAAAAGTTACCTTAAGTTTACACTTTCTGCAGAGCATGACTTGTGTTAAGACCCAGGTCATCCGTATGGCAAAGGACACTGGCGAAAATCGGCTCATTAGCGGACTGAAATGAATGGTAGTTAAACCAAAAAACCAACCAAGTGCGAGTCGGAATTGCGCATGAAGGGATCCGTATGTACCATCGTAGTAGGGGAGCCCCCTTTAATTTTGAATTTATTTTTATTATTTGCTGTTACATCAGAAATACACATTCTGTGGAAATTCCAACTGTCTACCTATTACGGGATACAGCCCGCTGACAGACAGACAGACCAACGGATGGACTTGGGCAGCGGAGGCTTAGTAATAGGGATCTGGTTGGTTAACTTTCGGGTACGGAACCCTGACATTACCAATTAAATTAAGTATTTATTCATCATTGCAGGCCCAGATATAATTTTCAAAACAAAAACAAACCATATCATATCATATCCTATAACCAAAAATATGATTATCTTTTTGTTGCCATATAAGAAAAAACATTACTCTAACGGGGCCTACCTTACTATGAGCGTTTGTCAATCTCTTTTCCTCGAAATCCTTTCAGCCAGCGGCCGTGAAGGCATGACATACACACACACTCACTTTCACATTTATGATGACTAGTATTTAGGGTAGAGAGGAAAATTGAAATAAACGTAGCTAGTAACTACTGGACATAAACCCTACAGCTAAACAAAACAGAATAAAAAATAGTGAGTTAAACTGACAGCCAATTACAAGTCTTCACTTAAAAAAAACAGACTGGCAAAGATTGTGTTAACAACACAGCACCGCCCACACAAAAAAGCAGGACTACATCAAATGTTAACTATTGTATTGTATTGTATAGCGGGCTGGTGTCCGCAACTCCACGTCTAAGCGAGTATTTTGCGTGCGGGTGGGAAATTTATTCGATCCACCCTAGCTCCCCGAGAAAGGCCAGCAGCGCCTTGATGTTGCTGACGATCTCGCGGAGAGTACCTGGGTTACCGAAGTACTTTGCCCTGTATGTTGCAACCACCGAGCAGTGCAGAAGCACGTGGGCTGCCGTCTCGTCCTCCTCCATGCAGGCTCGGCACAGGGGGCTGTCTGTGACTCCTATGACAGAGAGGTGTTTGTTAAAAGAGCCGTGTCCAGTGATGGCGGCTGTAACTGTGCGCAGCTGTAGCTTGGTCAGCCGAAGCGCTCGTTTGGTGAAGCGGCCGTCGATAGTAGGAAGTGCTTCCTTGGCCTGCCTGCACTGACCATGGTCTAGCCACAGCTTGTGGTGTTGTTCACTGGTTCGTTTCCTTACTAGTGTGCGTAGGTACCCGAAAGGGAGTGGCACGATGGGTTCGGGTCCCACTGCTGCCATGCTCGATCCCCTTCTAGCGAGTTCGTCCGCTGCGTCATTGCCTCGAGAATCGCTGTGTCCTTTGATCCATTGGATGGTTATATTATTGAGATTACCAACCTGGTTCAGGCGTTGATGACACTCGTGTATTAACCCAGAGTTGACTGTGTGGTTGTTTAGTGCTAGCAGTACCGCCATGCTGTCTGAGAGTATACGTATAGAGTGGTCCACAACCTCCCTGGCTAAGATGGCTGAAGCCGCCAGAGCAATGCCCATGCATTCTGCCTGAAATACCGTGTTGTGGGCCCCCAGTGGTGTGGCTATGTGGATGTTGAGATCCTCCGAGAAGACTCCAGCTCCAGTGCCAGTACCTGTTTTAGATCCATCCGTGAAGATCCGCAGTTCTGCGGGGCTCAATCCCTCGCAGCGGTGGTCCTCGTGGAGTTGGATTTTGTATTTTTTATCGAATACGAACTGTTTGGGTATCCGATCGTTTGCTGCTTTCGCTAGGGGGAACTCGCTGTAGAATCCCTCCAGTACTGCGGTATGCTGAGTTTCTTTCTTACCCCAGAGTTGGAGTGTATTAAGGCGTACTGCCGTCATCGTCGCTTCCTGCTGTATGAACAGATGGAGCGGTGGGAGCCCCAACATGGCTTCGAGAGCTGCTGTCGGAGTAATCCTCATGCAACCTGTTATCGCCATACAGGCAAGCCTTTGCAAGCGTTGCAGTTTGATGGAGGCTGTAGCTAGTTTGGTCCGGGGCCACCAGACCACTGCCCCGTAGGTAATCATGGGTCGGATTACCGCGCAGTATAACCAAAGTATAATTTTGGGGGATAGACCCCACTTCTTACCTATCATCCTCCGGCATTGCCAAAAGGTGATGCAGGCCCTGTTTATTTTGGTGTCAAGATGGCTGCTCCAGTTTAACTTACTGTCCAGGATGACTCCTAGGTACTTAACCTCGTCAGCTAACTGGAGTTTTGTATCAAAAAGTTTGGGTAGGCAGTAGGGGCCTAGTACACGCTTATGGGTAAACATAACTAGTTCAGTTTTCATGGGATTCACCGAGAGGTCGAACTCTCTGCACCACCTTTCAACGATGCGTAGTGCCTGTTGAGTGAGATTGCAGATTGTCCCCGTCACTTTCCCCGAGATGAGGATGGCGAGGTCATCGGCGTACCCTATAGTATAGAAATGATTCGCGTTGAGTTTGGTAATAAGATCATTAATCACCAGGTTCCAGAGGAGAGGGGATAGTACTCCTCCTTGGGGACATCCTCGGGCTATCATGGCCATCTGCTGATCCTCTGCAAGGCGAACCACTCGTTTGCTTAACATATTAGTAATCCAGTCTATCAGTACCTGTTCTACTCCATGTCGGGAGAGGGCGGTGCTGATGCTGGAGAAATTAGTTTTATCGAAGGCCCCTTCGATGTCTATGAAAGTGCCCAGGCAGGTGCCCTTCTGATGTATCGCTTCTTCTATCCGGCCGACCACTAGATGGAGAGCGGAATCAGTAGACTTACCCGAGCTGTATGCATGCTGATTCGCATGGAGTGGGATCGTTTTTAAAACGCCATCCCTCAGCTCTCTCTCGCAGATTCTCTCCATGGTTTTAAGGAGAAAGGAGGTCAGGCTGATCGGTCGGTGGGATTTGGCGTTAGTATAGTCACTCTTACCTGGCTTAGGAATGAATATAACATTCACTTCCCTCCATCCTTTGGAAACGTGTCTAAAGGCCAGGCACGCTCTCATTATGGGTACCAGTCTGCTGGCGACAGAGGCCCCACCCCACTGCAGAAGGGCGGGAAAGACTCCGTCCGGACCGGCCGCCTTGTAAGGATGAAAGCACCGGATCGCCCACTGGAGTTTCTCCAGTGTTATCACTTTGCGTGCGTAGCGCCAGTCGTTTGCTGAGGGTGTTTGAGTTACCTCTGACCAGTCAATGGCCTGTGCGAAAGCGCAACCTGGGAAGTGAGTTTCAATAAGGACGCGCGTCGCCTCTTCTGGTGAAGTGGTAAGTGTGTTATCGGGTTTTCGGAGAACGGCGGGCCCAACCGGGTTCTGCTGTGCCAATATTTTCCTTACCCTGTTTGCTTGTTGGCAGGATTCGATGTTGCCACAGTATTTTCGCCATCCGGTGGAGCTCCTGAATCTAATGCACTTTTTATACGCGGATTTGGCTGCGTAGTACACTGGGTTACTGCGTAGTACGCTGCGTTAACACTCTTAAAACTAAATAGCTATCTTGTTCAGTTGAGGATGGTGGTGGTGGTTGGTGGTGGTGGTTGGTGGTGGTGGTGGTGGTGGTGATGGTGGTGGATGGTGGTGGTGGTGGTGTGGTTGGTGGTGGTGGTTGAGGGTGGTGGTGGTGGTGGTGGGTGGTGTGGGTGGTGATGGTGGTGGTGGGTGGTGAGGGTGGTGGTGGGTGGTGAGGGTGGTGGTGGTGGTAGGTGACGTTCTGAAATTTTGCCCACCCAATGTGTAAATGCGTGAGTTTATTTGATATATGTTAATATTGAGTGTGGAAAGAGTGATTTCGTGAGGAGTTCGTGTCAAAATATTAAAAATTGCACAGGTCGATCTTCAAGGCTAAACAGCGCTGGCCAAGGTTAGTCTGTGGATGGGTGACCATCCGTCACATACTGAGTCACCGCCGTACCTCAAAAAGCATGTTGAGCTGGTTAGACTTGGCTACCAGTTCTAAATCTTTGACAAGCGTTACTGGTAGTCAGTGGGCCAACCAGTCTTACCTATGGGTATCGTTTTACCCATAATTAACTGCTGACTGGGTTGTGGAGGTCAGATAGGCAGTTGTTTTATGTAAAAAACTGGTATTCAGCTTCACCCAGTTAGTTGGAAAACGGCCAGGCTAAGTTGGAACAAGTAATTTTAATTTGAAAAACGTTCAAATATTTACATAGCTTCTACTCTGTGCGTTCGTATTACAAACATGACCAGTTATCGATGGCAGTTTGCCCAGTAAGCAATCAGCCGGATGGCTGTGCCCAACTACCTTAAACTTATCCGTGTAGATCACGCGGTCAATACACCAGCAGCTCCAAACAACGTGAGGTATCACTGGCCTGTTATTAGGGTGATAAATTACCTATAAGTACATGATAATAGTTATTTGTTATACAAAAGTACAAAGTTGATTTTTAACCGCGTGCTCAATTTTGATGACCGAGCAAGCGAAAGATTCTAATTAGAATCCTGAGCGTTAGCGAGGGAATCAAAAGAGCACGAGGTGAAAAATCTTTGCACTCGAGTGCAACACGTAACTTTTCATTCCACCTTATCGAGGAAATTACTAAATGCAAAAAAAAACATTTACAATCACAAGATACTTCCTTTCCTCTCGCAGGTCTGCTGGAAGAAATTTATTATGAAATAAGCAGTACCTTTGGCTCTTCTGTCTTAATGTCATATCCTGTTAAGTGTGTTGTGTGTGTATAAATAAATACTTTCATTTCAGTTTAGGTATTAAATACTACATTATAGAATAGAATAGAATAAACATTTATTCGTTAATGGACAGCAGCAACACAATAGAGCAGCACATACATATACATATTACTAAAAAACAGTTTAACAATTAATTGAAACAGCTCAACTGCGCTGAGCATGCGATGGCGATGACATTATGAGAGGTACAGAATAATCTGTGCTGGACGGGCGTGATCGCTGGATGCTATAGGTTGAAGAATGTCCAAGCGGCGCTGACGTCCTACACCTGTTGGTTCAGTTGACTTCATGAACATACGGCGACGATGCTGAACGGGAGTAAATAGGATGAGGCTTCGATGAAATAAAATCAACAGCTATAAGTCTTCATAACTTTTCAGGAAGCGACCGGCGTAATTCTTCAGGAGTACTTAGAGTGAAAGAGAGAGAGATATATCTTCCTTGCCGATGACTACGATTAGTACGAGAGCGCGCGTTACTAAACTACTGCGAAACTTTACCGTAACGAGGACCGCTAATCGCTTCCTGATTTAAACTTTATTTACAAGAAATATTGCTTGCGCGTGCGTACATAGTATCGATTTATTCTAGTGTTCTGGCTGTGACCTAGGTCATGTAGGTCATGGTTGTGAACCTTAAAATATTGCCCGTCTCCTGAAATCATGACGTCGATAACTACTGAAAAACTATTGCAGTGTAAAGGAAAATATTCTACATAATTCTACTATTATTTCGCTTTACAGGTATTTCAGGAGGCGTTACAGCGATTGTCTTGTAACAAGTGGCGTTAAGTAGCCAATATACTACTACCTATGTTTTTCAGGGCTTCAGGCCCGTTTAAATTAGGGGGAAATAAAACAAACTAACGATAATCTTATAATCAAAAGCTATGTACGTAACATCTTGCGACCTCGGTTAAGTGGGTTACTTAAAGGGTTTAGACTACAAAAATTAGGTCCAGGCCTAGGTCTCAACCTAGGCTACCTGGATATATTAAAAACAAACTATATTTCGGCTATTTGCCCACTCAAGCGAAGCTACAAAATGGATTGTACTTACGGATTTTACACAAACTAGAATGTAGGTACTATTTGAAACACCATGTATGCTATCTTTATATACACTTCACTAAATTGTTTTCTAATTTATCACTATGATTTGTTGGTGACGCTTCGTCGCGAACATAATCTTTAAATTATAACAAATAATACTTAGGTACTTACTTTAGGTAAAATTAAGGAAAAATTGAAAGTAACGTTGCTACAGTTACTTAAGTTGAGTGTAATATTTTTGTTAGGTACTGTAAAGTTGGTGTTAGTGACTTGCGTACTGTTTTTCGGTAAACTATCTATCATACTTAATAATAATAATAATAATCTGTGGCTCGGATGTCAAATTGACGTGACATAAAATTTTCTAAAACCAATTTAATTTAATATTTTTACCACATTTCTTCAACAAAACGGTTTAAATAACAAAATAATGAGAAGAAAAAAACAAAAACTTTATCAAAATTAAACGAAACCACCGGAATATTCGAAAAATGAAAATACCTAAAAGAAAATCAATGCCATAAAACGTCATACTATTAAGATGCTGACCAGAAGCCGAGCCAAACAACAGGCACACCCACCATCTCCGGGCTCGTCGCTCAGCTCCGCCTCGCAGCCGCCGGGACGCGCCACATCCGTGAGCATCGTGTCACCGGTCGCTGCAGTTGCGTCGAGCTCGAGCGACGAGTTTTTCTCCCCGCCGTCGACACCACCACCACCATCGCCTTGACGACGAGGAAGAGGACGGCCACCAGCGAGCTTGGGACCTCGAGGCCAACCGGCCCCGAACAGGGTCCCCGCTGCCGGTGGAAATGCGTCGCGCATGCGATGGACTCATTCCATAAACGAGAATGTCATGCGCGCATATTATGGGGCTACAGAGGGAGGAAACAACCTGACCGCGTACCGTGTTCGGATGCTCTCTCTGTTTCAGGTGCTTGAACCAGCTGTCAACGTGTCGGCGCAACGACTGTCGGATCAGGTGCGAGTCATCCAGCGTAATCGTATGTAGGATGACACCGTACTTGATCGCTTGCGGACTGAAATGCAGAGTAACCATGTCATTGCCACGCCGTCGCAGGCTGTGGTTCCACCACAGTCTACCATAATACCAAATCGCAATAACGACGTAAGTGATGACATGGTTACTAATGTAAGTACCCAGTGCAATGAGGAAATGAGGAGTGCTTTGGAAGGTGCGATTCGGGAATATCGATTCATGCCAGCCGACCTTAGGCCACGCATACCTCGTTTGCCCATGCATAACAAAAATAGGGCGCTGGTGGCTGTTCTGGATTCGCAGTTGTCAAACTATTTTGATAACTGCGAAGACCTCATCGATGCTCATTCAATCCTGTATTGTGCGGCTGTAGCGGCATGTCGTGTAGCTCACGTCAAATTTTCTGATGACAGAGCTACACGACCTAAGCCAGCCGTACCAGCATGGCAGTACAGGATTGAACGACGTATTGGTGGGGCCAGAGCAATCATCGGCAAACTGATCTGCTTCAGGGAGGGCAATACACGCCCTAGAGTGATGCGTTTTGTGAGGCGGGCGTTCTCGGGGACTGATATCAGTCCTCGAGACTACATGTCCCGTGTCACAGAGCGCATCGACTTCCTGAAGCAGAAAGTGTATGCATGGGCAAACCGTATTCGTAGGTATAAACATTCCAAAGAGATGAAAGGTAGGTTTATAGGGCTTGGGAGCGACCGGACCAAGGTGTGGCTGACACGCCTCTACCGGATGATGATGCCATGTGTTCATTCTGGCGCAGCATCTGGTCGGTGCCTGTTAGCCATACCGAGGATGAATGGATCCGGGAGGTCGAGCCGGCGTACGATCCAGTACAAGAAATGGGGGCAATCACCATCTGCCCCCAAGACGTAGTTCGTGCAGTCCGTCCGTTGCCTAACTGGAAATCTCCAGGGCCGGATGGGCTGCACAACTTTTGGATCAAATGGTTCACAAGGTCGCACGGTCGCCTGGCAACCCTGTTCCAGTCAGCCTTAGAGTCAGGGTCGCTGCCCGAGTTCCTGACAACAGGTATAACCCACCTGCTCCATAAATCGGGTAGTACTGCGGAGCCTAAAAATTATAGACCGATTACCTGTCTTCCGACAGTCTATAAAGTTCTTACATCCATTTTGAGAGCTAAAATTATCAAACACATTGATGATAATTCTATCATGTCCGCTTCTCAAACTGGATGTAGGAACGGGTCCCGCGGTACTAAGGAGCTACTCCTCATTGATATGGCCATTAGCCAACAGGTTCGCCGTTCCCGAAGGGATCTGTCGACATGTTGGATAGATTATAAGAAGGCCTATGACTCCGTGCCACATACATGGCTCATGAGGGTGCTAGAGTTGTATAAAGTAGCTGCAACTCTGCGCACCTTCCTGATGTCGTGTATGGGACAATGGAGGACAGTCCTTCGCTATCCAGGATGTCGGCAAATCCAGAGGAATAGCGAGCCGATAAGGATAGAGCGAGGTATATTTCAGGGCGACAGTTTGAGTCCACTTTGGTTCTGCTTAGCCTTGAATCCTCTTAGCACGCTGCTGGAGGATTCAGGTCTAGGCTATCGGTTGAGGAGAGGTGGTCAAGTTGTATCTCACCTCCTTTACATGGATGACCTGAAACTCTTTGCCCCCAACGATTTGCAACTGATGGAGCTACTGAAGGTAACTGAAACTTTCAGTAGCGCCATCAGGGTGGAATTTGGTCCACACCAAATTCCATCCTGATGGCGCTACTGAAAGTTTGCATGCATGACCATGATGTTTTTTTACATGCATGACCGCACATTTGCGTGGGCAAATGTGCGGTCATGCATGTAAAACGAGGGGAGATTGTGCAATCTGTGGGAACCCAGCTCTCGGATTCCATAAATCTTAGATCCCTCTCAGCAACCGAAACCTATAAGTATTTGGGTATGTCGGAAGCGCTGGGCATCAATGTTGCTGACATGAAGCAATCGTTGAAGGAACGCTTCTTTGGCCGCCTGAAAAAAGTATTTAATAGTCTTTTAGCAGGCGGAAATAAGGTGCGTGCCTTCAACGGTTGGGTCATGCCGGTTTTGATGTACTCTTTCGGCATACTGGAATGGACTCAAACAGAACTAGACGCCCTGGATAGGAAGGTCCGCACATTGTTGACGGCATATCGAATGCATCACCCACGTTCTTCGGTTATGAGACTGTATATCCCGCGGAAGTGTGGGGGTCGAGGCTTTTTAAACGCTAAGACTCTCCACAATCGCGAGATATGCAGTCTCAGGGAATATTTCCTAGAAGCCGACGTGGGGATGCATCGAGATGTGGTCGCGGTGGACAAGGGCCTCACCCCGCTCTCCTTGGCTAAAGAGAACTGGCGCAAACCTGTAGTGCTTGACACTAACGACCGCAGGGAGGTATGGCAGAGTAAGGAGCTTCACGGACGCTTTTTCCGGGCCCTGCACGGGCCCGATGTAGACCTGTCAGCGTCCGTAGCCTTGCTACGTTCCGGGGACCTCTTCGGAGAAACCGAAGGTTTTGTCTGTGCAATTATGGATGAAGTTATGATGACGAATAACTACCGGAGATTTATTGTGAAGGACGGCACGGTTGACATATGTCGGGCATGCCACCGTCCAGGTGAATCAATCCGTCACATTATCTCTGGGTGTTCTCGTTTGGCTAACGGAGAGTACTTGCATAGACACAACCTTGTAGCCAGGATTATCCATCAGCAACTTGCTCTAAAATACAGACTTGTGGAATCGGAAGTGCCGTACTATAGGTATGTGCCCGACCCAGTTCTCGAAAATGGCAATATCACATTGTACTGGGATCAATCCATCATCACTGACAGGACTATTTTAGCCAATAAGCTTGATATAGTGGTGGTGGATCGATCAGAGCGGCGCGCAATGATTGTTGACATAACGGTCCCGCATGATGAGAACCTCGTGAAAGCCGAGAAAGATAAGCAAATAAAATATCTTGACTTGGCTCGCGAGGTTGTCGACATGTGGGATGTGGACTCAGCGATCATTGTGCCGATAGTCGTATCAGCCCATGGCTTAATTGCTAAGAGCCTCGATGAATACCTGAGGAGGCTCTCGTTAGGCAGCTGGATCAAGGGCTTGATACAGAAAGCAGTACTCCTGGACACGGCTCGTATTGTTAGGAGGTTTCTCTCTCTGGAGCCCTGACCACCGGTAGCTTGGACCCTGTTGCCGATACCGGCGGGCAACAAATTTTTATATTTTTAAATGTTTTTATATTGTTCTTTATAAGAAATATTTAAAAATGTAACTAATTTGTATTTATATGAATAAAGGATAATAATAATAGCTACTCGACCAAAACCAACCGTACCGGCATGGCAGCGCAGGATCGAGCGCCGTATCGACGGGGCCAGGGTACTCATTGGCAAACTATACTGCTTCAGGGAGGGTAATACACGACCACGTGTGATGCGCTTTGTCAGGCGGGCTTTCTCGGGGACTGAAATCAGTCCTCAAGAATTCATGTCCCGTGTTACAGAGCGCATCGACTTCCTGAAGCAGAAAGTTTATGCATGGGCGAGCCGTATTCGGCGGTATAAGCGGCGGGTTGATCGGTACTCGCAGAATCGCATGTTCCAGAGCGATGAGAGGTGGGTGTACAGAGCTTGGGAGCGACCCGAGCAAAGTATGACGGCCATATACCGCCCGGATGATGCCACCACGAGTTCTTTCTGGCACAGCATCTGGTCGGTGCCCGTCCATCATACTGAGGTTGACTGGATGCGTGATGTCGAGCAAGTGTGTGAACCTATCCCAGAAATGGAACCAATATTAATAACACCTTTGGATGTAGCCGGAGCAGTTCGTCCGTTACCGAACTGGAAATCACCGGGACCGGACGGACTGCACAATTTCTGGCTCAAATGGTTTAGAAGTTCACACACTTGTCTGGCATCTCAATTTCAGTCATCCTTGGAGTATGGGTCTCTACCGCAGTTTTTAACAACAGGCGTTACCCACCTGCTCCATAAGTCAGGTAGTCCCGCGGAGCCCAAGAATTATAGACCGATAACATGTTTGTCGACGGTCTATCAGCTTCTTACATCCATTTTGAGAGCGAACATTAATACACACATTGACAAAAACTCCATTATGTCTGCCTCTCAAAATGGATGTAGGAACGGGTCCCGCGGTACTAAGGAGCTACTCCTCATCGACATGGCCATTAGCCAACAGGTTCGTCGATCCCGCAAGGATCTGTCGACATGTTGGATAGATTATAAGAAGGCCTACGACTCGATTCCACATACATGGCTCATGAGGGTGCTGGAGTTGTACAAGATAGATGCAAATCTACGCGCCTTCCTTGAGTCGTGTATGGGGCAATGGAGGACGGTCCTTCGATATCCAGGATGTCGACAGATTCAGGGGAACGATGAGCCTGTATGGATTAAACGGGGAATATTCCAGGGCGACAGTTTGAGTCCACTTTGGTTCTGTCTAGCCCTGAATCCTCTAAGTACATTGCTGGAGGATTCAGGTCTAGGCTATCGGTTGAGGAGAGGTGGTCAGGTCATATCTCACCTTCTTTACATGGATGATCTGAAACTCTTTGCCCCCAACAAATTGCAACTGATGAAGCTACTGAAAGTAACTGAAACTTTTAGTAGCGCCATCAGGATGGAATTTGGTGTGGACAAATGTGCAGTCATGTATGTAAAGCGAGGGGAGATTATGGAATCCGAAGGAATTCAGCTCTCGGATTCCATACACCTGAGATCCCTCTCCTCATCCGAAAGCTATAAATATTTGGGTATGTCGGAAGCGTTAGGCATTAACGTAACTGACATGAAGCAATCGTTGAAGGAGCGCTTCTTCGGTCGCCTGAAGAAGGTATTAAATAGCCTTCTTTCGGGCGGGACCAAGGTGCACGCCTTCAACGGTTGGGTCATGCCGGTTTTAATGTACTCTTTCGGCATACTCAAATGGACTCAGACCGAACTCGATACCCTGGATAGGCGAGTCCGTAAACTGCTGACTGCAAACCGGATGCATCACCCACGATCATCGGTGATGAGACTGTATATCCCGCGGAAGTGCGGGGGTCGAGGCTTTTTAAGCGCTAAGACGCTCCACAACGGCGAGGTATGCAGTCTCAGTCTCATTTTGTAAAAGCCGAGGTGGGTATGCACCGAGATGTGGTCGCAGTGGACAAGGGCCTCACCCCGCTGTCCATGGCTAAAGAGAACTGGCGCAAACCTGTAGTACTTACTACCGATGACCGCAAGGATGTATGGCAAGGCAAGGAGCTTCACGGACGCTTCTACCGGGCTCTTCATGGGCCCGACGTAGATTTTCTAGCATCCGTGTCCTGGCTACGTTTCGGTGACCTCTTTGGGGAAACTGAAGGTTTTGTCTGTGCGATTATGGACGAAGTTATGTTGACGAACAACTACCGGAAATATATTATGAAGGACGGGACGGTTGACGTGTGTCGGGCATGCCACCGTCCGGGTGAGTCCATCAGACATATTATTTCTGGTTGTTCTCGTCTGGCTAACGGCGAGTACTTGCACAGGCACAACCAAGTAGCCAGGATTATTCACCAGCAACTTGCCTTGAAATATAAACTTGTGGAATCTGAGGTACCGTACTACAAGTATGTGCCCGACCCAGTTCTCGAGAAAGACCATGTCACGCTGTACTGGGATCGGTCTATCATCACTGACAGGACTATTGTCGCCAATAAGCCTGACATAGTGGTGATAGACTGATCAGCGCGCCGCATAATGCTAATCGATGTTACCATCCCACATGACGAGAACCTCGTGAAAGCTGAGAAAGAGAAACAAATGAAATATCTCGACTTGGCACACGAGGTTGTCGACATGTGGAATGTGAACTCGGCTATCATTGTGCCGATTGTTGTGACGGCCAATGGCCTTATAGCTAAAAGCCTCGACGAACATCTCTCGAGGCTCTCCTTAGGCGGTTGGATCAAGGGCCTGATTCAGAAGGCAGTACTCCTCGATACGGCTCGCATTGTGAGGAGGTTCCTGTCTCTGGAGCCCTAACCACCGGTAGCTTGGACCCTGCTCCCGATACCGGCGGTCCACTATTTTTTATATTTTTAAATGTTTTTTTAATATTAATTTGTTTAGAAATATTAAAAAATGTAATTTATATGTATATAATTGAATCAAGGAGATAATAATAATAATAATTATCCGACAGAACCATTCACAATAGACCAGATATAACCCTTCAAGATAAATTAAATAAAGTAACATACCTTATAGATATTGCAGTTCCTAATACACATAATCTACAAAAAACAATTGGGGAAAAAATCAGTAAATATGCTGAACTGAAAGAAGAAGTAACCAGAATCTGGAGGCAGGAAAAAGTATATGTTGTACCTATCGTTGTCTCCACTACGGGGGTTATACCCAATCACCTCCACCATAGCCTCAAACTAATAGACCTGAAAGACTCAATTTATATATCACTTCAAAAAGCCGCAATTTTGAACACCTGCAGAATAGTGAGAAAGTTCATGCAGATTGAAGATAATGATTTTCACAACACTCATTCTTCATCACACATACACACGCTACATTGACTTGGCATGCGCCCGTTAATGTAGCTTAAACTAGCCAATGAGCTAAGAAACAGAACATGTTTACCTAAAATAATAACAATAAGCTTCTTTAATCCATTTCTAAGTAACAAGAATAATACATAGTTATGTTTTTATTGCACTTGTAATGGATCCCTTTTGGGTAAAAACCTCCTCCATCCTCTTCCAGTCCTCTCTTTTTTCGCCGAGATTCCACCAGTTCCTGCCTGCAACTTCTGTGATATCATCTGCCCACCTTTTCTTTGGTCTTCCCACTTTTCTTTTCCCCAGTGGGCCAGACCACTTTGTTAACATCTAACAAGGGAAATTGCAAATCATACTTAATAGTTGTACCGATTCATCGGATTCCTTTGGCGTAAATGTTGGCGAGAGAAGGCGATGGTTAGGTGTTTCGTAACGGTTCATTTTTTCTGTAGAAGGGCCAGTCCAAGGATCTGATTGAGGCTCTTTCAGTGTAATGACTATTACGATAGCTTTACATATTTTAGACTTACTTTGGATGGAATCCTCTATGTATCCCTCTACAACCGCATTGGACTTCCAGCCTCCATGGCGCTTAAGGGACAGGAGATCACCTCCTGAATCGGCCAAAAGTCTGGCTGAAGTTCGTCGGAAACAATGACCTGTGTACAACAGAGGTTCTGGCAGTTCAAGAAATGTTGCTATTTCTCGTGGGATTCTGCCAATTTTTAACCGACTTTCCTCAAAAAGGAGGAGGTTCTCAATTCGGATGTATTTTTTTATGTTTGTTGCCTCATAACTCCGACATTTGTAAACCGATTTGAAAAAATCTTTTTTCATCTGAAAGGATACGCTTCCCGATTGGTTCCATAGAAATTTCATCAAAATCGGTTAAGGAATTTGGTGGTTTTCCTCACGTTAATTGTCACATCACGCGACGTCGCGTGAAGGCGCTTTGATGTACATCACGCGAAGTCGCGTGATGCTTGCTAATTAAATTTGACACACTCCCCGATTTCTGATTGAGCTGAAATTTTGCACGCATGTGTATATCGCAAGACAATGCAATATTATGATGACATGGAGCTGATATGATGATAGAGCTGGAAGGTGGCCATAGAAACTATGTAATAAAACGACGCAACGCCGTCGAGTTTGGACTCGTTTGATTCGTCTTGTCGAGTACTTTGTCTCTATATGGTACCCAGGGTCTGGTGATGGGGCTGGAAGGTGGTCACAGGTAGTCCGTAATGAAATGACATAATCCCATCGAGTTTGGGCTCGTATGATTCGTCTTGACGAGTACTTTGGTCCTAAATGGTATCCAGTGTCTGATGATGGACCTGGACGTTGGCCATAGGAACTCCTTTATAAAACGACAAAACGTCATCGAGTTTTGGCTCGTATGATTCGTCTTGACGAGTACTTTAACTAACTTCTAGTAACAATGTAAGAATTAATTCATGACAAGAATTTGTGTGGTATACTACAACTAAAAAGGGTAAAATAAAATACCTAACTTGACTTTCACAAGTCGGTGTCTTTGTTTGTTTTATTGACTTTTTGCCACCGACTTCCGAAAGTCAAGTTATTTTAGATTTTTTTTGTGTTTTTTTTGGAAGTCGGTTTTTTTTCGCAGTAAGTTTTTTATTACCACCCCATAGGCTGTCTAACACACTTTCCGTATATATATCCGTATACAACGTGTTTTTTTTTTTATATCCCATAACTCTAGGGTATGATTGAGGCCAAATCAAAGAATCAACTGGCATATGAGTTATGTTCCAATCCTTCGTTATTTTTTTTTTTTCATTTTTCATACAAAATAATTCGGCAAAGTCACGATTATTAATGTAAAACACCCTTACGTGAAATATGACAACGTCGCATTTTCTTAGCTTTAAATATGAATGATTGGTTTGAATAAAAATGAATTACTTACCTACATATTTTATTTATTTTACTATTTATTTTACTACACTACTGCGAAGTTTGGCAACCTCGCAAAAGTAAAGATTCGTCATACTGGTGACAATTTTTGACCTAATTTAATTATGATTGATGATATCTCCGAAACGATGCATTTTGGACCACCTATTCTAGGAGTTTTAGTATTATTTTTACCTACAGAATATAACCCTAGAGTTATGGGATATCAAAAAAAACAGGTTGTATATATCGCGATTTAGTAGAAAAAAATCGATTGATTAAAGTGTTTGGCGGACGTAATTAAGGCTTGATATTTCTCAACAATTGTTACGCATTCCTTGCGAATGACGAAATCGCGGTCTCTTTTTGTCTTTGTATTAGGAAAATTAATTAATAGTAATTCATCTGAATGTTTCTCAATGTTTTTGACATTAGTTGTGTTAGTTCATTAGTTTGACATGCTCCGTTTATACCAATAATAAGAACAACCTGTAACGTAAAGAGTATTGTAGTAGATAAATTAATAAAATTGATAAGCATGCTAAATTATGCCTTTGATGGGCATCTATTAAGTACGTACGAGTATTAGATTATGTTAAATAGTTAATTAATATAATTAAGTAGATACTAAATATGCAACTGACTTACTTTTGCCGCTAAATATACGAAATCAGGTGCTTTGTTAAGAAACTTTTAATATTCAGGTGCTGTGAAGAAAACCTTCGATTTTTTTGGTTGATGACCAGATGAGGCTCTTTTTAAAAATGCCAATTAAAGGATAGGTATGTCTTTTTTTCATCTTTATTGTTGCTTTTAGCATTGAATCCGTATTGCATAGAGTGGTTGATTTCTTGGTCTCGGATAAATCAATAAAAAAAAAAACGTTTTTTGAGAAAGTTTTGGCTCCTTTAGCTAGTCGCCACGTGTTACACGTATCGTACTGTTTCAAATACTTCTCGCATGATTGTTGAGGGAGAAAGCTCATTTGCGTATTATTAACAGTTTCAGTCAATTCTGTTGGCGCAAAATAAACTTCCTCGTAGCTAGGACCACTCATTTTAGGTTTTTCACTTGTTTTCAAGTTTCTTGTTTTTAACCTAAGGTTTCAACAATATGACGTGAAAAAAATGGCAAATTAAAAAAAATACACCAAGAAGGTTCCGAGTCTGAGTTTTTAACAAATTAAAAAAAAAGGTTGTATGATAAATTCGGCACCATGAAGGTAGAAGTAATGATGTTTTGAATTCACAAACTTGGTGCACACGATGCATGTTCTAAATTCAATTTACTTTATCCTACGGTTAAAACGGCTTTTGCACTCAGATATCGAAGAGCACAAATACTCTTTCCGAGATGGGGGGATGAAAAAAATATTGTCTATTTATACATATAGGATATAGCAAAAAATAGTGGGTGACAATCACCATTTTTTGTCGGGCCAAAAGCACAGATATTTGCAAATGAATGATATCTGGTTTTGTTTCTTTGAAATAATCTGCGTCTTAAAGTATATTAAATGAGTAACGGAAACAAAAACATTGCGTGGGTGAAAAGTTTTATTTTTTTAAAACATAACCTTAATCACACTGACAAAAAATCCCTTCTTACGCGTTGGATTGGATCCAAGAGGTGTAGCGGGATACGCGGGCGTTGACTCCGGGGAAGTTGGCCTGAGCGCAGCCAATACCGAAAGAGCAGACACCAACAACGACACCGTTATGGTAGAGAGGACCGCCGGAGTCACCCTGGCACTGGTCGCGACCACCGCCTGCCCAGCCGGAGCACAGCATGTTGTCGTTGATAGCGATACCACGGCTAGCGTAGTTGTTTCTGCAAGTGTTCTGGTTGATAACACGAAGCTCGACGTGACGGAGCTGCTCAGAGGCCGAACCTCCAGCCTGCGAAACGGAAATATGCAAAAATTAATCACCGATCAAACACTCACTTCACTTAATTTGAACACAAGAGCAATCATCAATAAACTCACGGAAGTTGTGCCCCATCCTGCAGCCCAGACGGCTTGGTTATCACCGAGGTTGTAGTTGGAGCCAGCGATGGAAGCGGCGCGTACATTGTTGTTGAAAGAGAAGGTGGAGGCGGAGCGCAGGACGGCGACGTCATTGTTAAAAGTATTGCCGTTGTATTGTGGGTGGTTGATGATCTGGTTCACGTTGTGGACAACACCACCGCTGTTAGCCCAGGTGGAACCAACACGGATGCGCCATTGGCCGGCTGCGTCACCTCTGTATAGAAGAAGGTTTAAGTATTTACTGGGCTCACACAGGACAAAAAATAAAATAGAAGAAGAAAGGAATCAATAAACTACTCGTTTTTGATTGGATGTTTGGCAATTTACTTATTAGAATAAAGGATTATGCTTAATATTGTATTCACAAAGAGAAAAACTTACATGGTGCAGTGAGCAGCGGTGAGGGCGGCCCTGTTGTTGAGGAGGGTAGCACCGCACGCCTGCCAGTATGTGCTCCAGTTCCATGTGTACAGGAGAGATGCGATGGTGGGGTACCGGTCAATGGTGGTGACCGAACCGCCAACAATCCTCTGGGGATTGGAGGGGACGGCTGGAAACAAAACGATTCAAATAAACGATCAAGAACCAGTTTGTCAATTATTGAATTTTTTCAGCAAAAAAAATAACTCTAATAAAAACGTGCAATTTCAATTAAATATACAAAGAGTCTGGTGCTTTACAACACTAACGAATTTCTTGAAAATATACCTGCGACGGCCGCGAAGCACAGTGCTAGCAGAGCAAGGATACGCATACTGATAATACTCGTCGACGAGTGATTGTAAATTGTGGACAGTGAAGGGTTTTTATATCAAAGCTGACTGATATAAAAACTACGCGAAAAGAGTAGATGGCTTTACTGTTCTTTTCTTATTAATTTAATTGTCACATCACGCGACGTCGCGTGAAGGCGCTTTGATGTACATCACGCGAAATCGCGTGATGCTTGCTAATTAAATTTTACACACTTCCCGATTTCTGATTGAGCTGAAATTTTGCACGCATGTGTATATCGCAAGACAATGCAATATTATGATGACATGGAGCTGATCTGATGATAGAGCTGGAAGGTGGCCATAGAAACTATGTAATAAAACGACGCAACGCCGTCGAGTTTGGACTCGTTTGATTCGTCTTGTCGAGTACTTTGTCTCTATATGGTACCCAGGGTCTGGTGATGGGGCTGGAAGGTGGTCACAGGTAGTCCGTAATGAAATGACATAATCCCATCGAGTTTGGGCTCGTATGATTCGTCTTGACGAGTACTTTGGTCCTAAATGGTATCCAGTGTCTGATGATGGACCTGGACGTTGGCCATAGGAACTCCGTTATAAAACGACAAAACGTCATCGAGTTTTGGCTCGTATGATTCGTCTTGACGAGTACTTTAACTAACTTCTAGTAACAATGTAAGAATTAATTCATGACAAGAATTTGTGTGGTATACTACAACTAAAAAGGGTAAAATAAAATACCTAACTTGACTTTCACCAGTCGGTGTCTTTGTTTGTTTTATTGACTTTTTGCCACCGACTTCCGAAAGTCAAGTTATTTTAGATTTTTTTTGTGTTTTTTTTGGAAGTCGGTTTTTTTTTCGCAGTAAGTTTTTTATTACCACCCCATAGGCTGTCTAAAACACTTTCCGTATATATATCCGTATACAACGTGTTTTTTTTGATATCCCATAACTCTAGGGTATGATTGAGGCCAAATCAAAGAATCAACTGGCATATGAGTTATGTTCCAATCCTTCGTTATTTTTATTTTTTTTCATTTTTCATACAAAATAATTCGGCAAAGTCACGATTATTAATGTAAAACACCCTTACGTGAAATATGACAACGTCGCATTTTCTTAGCTTTAAATATGAATGATTGGTTTGAATAAAAATGAATTACTTACCTACATATTTTATTTATTTTACTATTTATTTTACTACACTACTGCGAAGTTTGGCAACCTCGCAAAAGTAAAGATTCGTCATACTGGTGACAATTTTTGACCTAATTTAATTATGATTGATGATATCTCCGAAACGATGCATTTTGGACCACCTATTCTAGGAGTTTTAGTATTATTTTTACCTACAGAATATAACCCTAGAGTTATGGGATATCAAAAAAAACAGGTTGTATATATCGCGATTTAGTAGAAAAAAATCGATTGATTAAAGTGTTTGGCGGACGTAATTAAGGCTTGATATTTCTCAACAATTGTTACGCATTCCTTGCGAATGACGAAATTGCGGTCTCTTTTTGTCTTTGTATTAGGAAAATTAATTAATAGTAATTCATCTGAATGTTTCTCAATGTTTTTGACAGTAGTTGTGTTAGTTCATTAGTTTGACATGCTCCGTTTATACCAATAATAAGAACAACCTGTAACGTAAAGAGTATTGTAGTAGATAAATTAATAAAATTGATAAGCATGCTAAATTATGCCTTTGATAGGCATCTATTAAGTACGTACGAGTATTAGATTATGTTAAATAGTTAATTAATATAATTAAGTAGATACTAAATATGCAACTGACTTACTTTTGCCGCTAAATATACGAAATCAGGTGCTTCGTTAAGAAACTTTTAATATTCAGGTGCTGTGAAGAAAACCTTCGATTTTTTTGGTTGATGACCAGATGAGGCTCTTTTTAAACATGCCAATTAAAGGATAGGTATGTCTTTTTTCATCTTTATTGTTGCTTTTAGCATTGAATCCGTATTGCATAGAGTGGTTGATTTCTTGGTCTCGGATAAATCAATAAAAAAAAAAACGTTTTTTGAGAAAGTTTTGGCTCCTTTAGCTAGTCGCCACGTGTTACACGTATCGTACTGTTTCAAATACTTCTCGCATGATTGTTGAGGGAGAAAGCTCATTTGCGTATTATTAACAGTTTCAGTCAATTCTGTTGGCGCAAAATAAACTTCCTCGTAGCTAGGACCACTCATTTTAGGTTTTTCACTTGTTTTCAAGTTTCTTGTTTTTAACCTAAGGTTTCAACAATATGACGTGAAAAAAATGGCAAATTAAAAAAAATACACCAAGAAGGTTCCGAGTCTGAGTTTTTAACAAATTAATGATATCTGGTTTTGTTTCTTTGAAATAATCTGCGTCTTAAAGTATATTAAATGAGTAACGGAAACAAAAACATTGCGTGGGTGAAAAGTTTTATTTTTTTAAAACATAACCTTAATCACACTGACAAAAAATCCCTTCTTACGCGTTGGATTGGATCCAAGAGGTGTAGCGGGATACGCGGGCGTTGACTCCGGGGAAGTTGGCCTGAGCGCAGCCAATACCGAAAGAGCAGACACCAACAACGACACCGTTGTGGTAGAGAGGACCGCCGGAGTCACCCTGGCACTGGTCGCGACCACCGCCTGCCCAGCCGGAGCACAGCATGTTGTCGTTGATAGTGATACCACGGCTAGCGTAGTTGTTTCTGCAAGTGTTCTGGTTGATAACACGAAGCTCGACGTGACGGAGCTGCTCAGAGGCCGAACCTCCAGCCTGCGAAACGGAAATATGCAAAAATTAATCACCGATCAAACACTCACTTCACTTAATTTGAACACAAGAGCAATCATCAATAAACTCACGGAAGTTGTGCCCCATCCTGCAGCCCAGACGGCTTGGTTATCGCCGAGGTTGTAGTTGGAGCCAGCGATGGAAGCGGCGCGTACATTGTTGTTGAAAGAGAAGGTGGAGGCGGAGCGCAGGACGGCGACGTCATTGTTAAAAGTATTGCCGTTGTATTGTGGGTGGTTGATGATCTGGTTCACGTTGTGGACAACACCACCGCTGTTAGCCCAGGTGGAACCAACACGGATGCGCCATTGGCCGGGTGCGTCACCTCTGTATAGAAGAAGGTTTAAGTATTTACTGGGCTCACACAGGACAAAAAATAAAATAGAAGAAGAAAGGAATCAATAAACTACTCGTTTTTGATTGGATGTTTGGCAATTTACTTATTAGAATAAAGGATTATGCTTAATATTGTATTCACAAAGAGAAAAACTTACATGGTGCAGTGAGCAGCGGTGAGGGCGGCCCTGTTGTTGAGGAGGGTAGCACCGCACGCCTGCCAGTATGTGCTCCAGTTCCATGTGTACAGGAGAGATGCGATGGTGGGGTACCGGTCAATGGTGGTGACCGAACCGCCAACAATCCTCTGGGGATTGGAGGGGACGGCTGGAAACAAAACGATTCAAATAAACGATCAAGAACCAGTTTGTCAATTATTGAATTTTTTCAGCAAAAAAAATAACTCTAATAAAAACGTGCAATTTCAATTAAATATACAAAGAGTCTGGTGCTTTACAACACTAACGAATTTCTTGAAAATATACCTGCGACGGCCGCGAAGCACAGTGCTAGCAGAGCAAGGATACGCATACTGATAATACTCGTCGACGAGTGATTGTAAATTGTGGACAGTGAAGGGTTTTTATATCAAAGCTGACTGATATAAAAACTACGCGAAAAGAGTAGATGGCTTTACTGTTCTTTTCTTATCATATTTTAATCAGTGTCTTAATTTAAGAACGTGTACAGATTAAAAATAAACTTTCTGTGAAATTAAAGCGACTTCCAAAAAAACACTAAAAAAGTCTGAAATAACTTAACTTTCGGAAGTCGGTGTCTTTGTATGTTTCATTGACTTTTTTGCCACCGACGACACCGGAAGTCGGTTTTGTTTCACATAAAGTTTTTTATTTTACCCTTTTTAGTTGTATACCACACAAATTCTTGTCATAAATTATTTTTTACATTGTAACTAGAAGTTATTAAGGTTGCAGTGTAGCCTTAGGGGCGCCATGGAGCTAGGACTTTCACTTGTTTTTGTGACGTTTTAAAATTCTCCCCCCCCCAGTGACGCCCCCCACCAAGCAGCATCCCAACAGAAATTAGTGGAAACTAAAACATTTTTATTTTAATTCGATGCCCATAATTCAGAAACGGTGCATCGGAGGACCATGCGTCTCAGACCTTAAATGGTTTCTATGGTCTAGGTCAACCCGATACTGCAATAGAATGCGAAATTTCAGAAAATCACCTAAGTGTAAACTCCAACTCCTAAAACTCCGGCCCTAAGACGACCCACTGACCGTTATTAAGAGTGTCATCAACATACTCCAAGAAGAAAAAATACGTATTAACACGTCCATTGCCAAGTCAAAATGATGAACTTCCTAGATGACCAAAATAAAAATTGGTGGAAAGTCTTCCCTATTGGTATAGACCAAATACCAGAACACAATACGCTGCGGCCGCTATTTTATTGCATGCATAATTGAGGCACCATCACGCGACTTCGCTTAATGTGACAATTAACGTGAGGAAAACATCCAAATTACTAAACCGATTTTGATGAAATTTCTATGCAACCAATCGGGAAGTATATCCTTTCACATGAATTTTTCAAATCGGTTTATAAATGACGGAATTACGAGGTAACAAACTTTTAAAAAAAATACAACCGAATTGAGAACCTCCTCCTTTTTGAAGAAACTCGGTTATGAATTGGGAAAAACATTATCAAAAATCTAGCAGACATTTTTAATTCGCTGTTTGTATTACAATGTACGTAAGCTGTCTGTATGTGTAATGTGAATGTGAACTGTCCATTTATTCTTGTCCAACATTTCCCGCCATTTTGAGATCCAAAGTTCATCTTTCCGACTTCCCGACATTTACACCCGCGTCTATAAACAATTCAACGTATTTACTTGAGTAAACAAAATTATTTAAGATACGATTTTTATTATGCAGTTTAGTAAGTAGTAGTAAGTAATTGCTTGAAGTTAGAACTGGCAAAAGTTAGAATTCTTATTCTTCTTCTTCGTTTGCTCTCTTTGACGATTCTTACTTCGTTTAAAATCTTGTCTATTGCATAAAAAAATGCATGAGTAATTCTCTTCTCTTCTTCTCTCTTATTGTTATCTTCTCTTCTTCTTTGTCTATAGACACCGGTATTAATGTAGAAGTATATTTGAAAAAAACACAGACAATGGTCTAACACCGAGTTTATAAAGAAAAGTAAACTTCCTTATTGAATAATCATTAGGCTTCCAAGCTATCACTAGTGTGATCGCGTATGTATACTCCTTTACATTACGTGCAATTTTATCATTGTTATCGAATGCAACAGATAACGGTTTTCGAAATATTGTATCATTCGTCATTTCAAGCAACATTGCCAAGAACTCGTACCTTCCTTTAATTTGATTTTTTGGAAAATGAACGCTCACTTAATTTAGTGTTTTATCGTGCTGGGAAGTTTATTCTTCACATTGTTTCTCGCACTACAGAGGAAGATACTCGTTAGAGGATAAGAAATTCCAGAAAGTTGGTATAGGTACTTACCTCATTGCAGTCTCATAAAAATCAATTCATGCTTGTCAAAATAAGGAGCGAACATTTAAATTGTATTCATTCATTGGCAGACAACGCACTGCTTGGTCTAGAAGTTTGAAAGTGTATTCGGATTTTTTTTTATGGAAGGTTCATACCCTTTGTTATAAATGTCCTGTTCTGGTTATTTATCCGTTGTGGATTGTTGTTCCTTAAAGTTCCCTAACGATTTTTTTTGTGTCATACACCAGCATTTTATAAATTTAATCGGGAAGATTTATTTCAATAGAATAGATATTTTGTATTCGAACCACATCTCACTTTCTTTTTCTCCATGTACGCTGATTACCTACACCGTGATTATAGTGGTCTGGTTTGCGCGATTATTTTTCAATTGTTAGTGAAAGCCGGCGCGTAAGGACCAGAATAACCCCAAATTGTTATTTTGGAATGGTACTCATTTTAATATTACTGAAGCATTCATTCACTTTGTGATTAATATATAACAAAGTTGAGGACTTCTTCTAAGTTGTATCTGTTTCGGAATCACGATTCCATTTTCTCGATAGAAAAGTATCTCATAGTTACCTCTAAAATGAATTTAAAATGGATAATATTCAATTAAAAAAAATTTGGTCATGAAACTTTGCAGGATAGTCGATGTATAAACAGTGTGTATCTGTTTTTTTTTTTAAAACAAAACAGATTTTTTAAACCCTTTGTCTTCATCGTACAAGCCTTTTCCCTGAATCTTCAAGCTTTCTAACCAGTCACAGCTTAGCCCTCACCAGGACCCCGATTACCAACTTGTCCTGTGCGGCCTCGGCCTTCAGACGACAGGGATGTATTTCTTTGTTTTCGCGCAGAACACAACGATTTCTGAAGTATGAAGTTTAGATTAAAAAATAAAGCACCCGTATTTTTATTTTTTCCAACTGAGGTAGTTTTTATTGAAAAAAACATTTTTGAAATTATTCAAAATTGAAATTTTATGTCAATATTAAACATTTCAGTAGGTAAACGTAAAGGTAAAAGTCACACAGACGAAGACGGGAGTTGATTTTTGAAAAATCGTTCGTTTCCTTTATTTGAGATTCTCCCATACAAACTTTAACAACCCCGATAGGAGTGAAAGTTTTATGTCCCCCCCCAAACCCCCATAAACGAAAGCTTGTATCCGCGCCAGTAACAAACTATCGTCCTATTATCAGCGGTGATGGAGACTGGGTAACCTCAAGAATTTCCTCGTAAAATCATAATCAACACGGCACAAGCTTTAGATGCAAGATTACACAATAAAACTCCAATATCTTTTGATCGGTAACCAAACCAAATTTCTTCCCAAAAATAATAATGTTTAAATGATCGACAGCCCAGACAAGAGCAAAGCTATCTGGCTATAATATCTTCGTACGCAATGTGATGTTTCCATCTATACCAATGTTATAGCTGAAGGGCTTATTTGTAAGAACGTGCATAAGTATCTCTGGAACCACCAATAGGTTTAAAAAAAAATGTTTACCTTTTATTTCTTTATTTTGAACGTTTTTATTATAATTTGCACGCCGTTGACGGCAAGACATAGCATTCATTTGATTATTCTTGACATCTTTACTTTTTGTTTACCTATGTTCTTGAATAAGATATTGAATTAAAATTTGATCGCACAATTCCTGAAGAAAGCCGTAGGCCATCAACATCACGCGACGACTCTGAGAAGCAAAGAGAAACGGCGGGTGAAACGGCAGGGTACAGCTAGTTTGCTAGAATCCTGGAACCATTGTCCTCAGATTGTACTAGTACTGCTTCAACCCTAACTGGGTTGGCATCAGTGATGAATTGCGTACTGTCAGTAATATCCCAGTGTCTATCTTAGTCTTAGGTTTAAAGACATTTATTTCTCATAAGAACTTATAAATAACAGTTCACTTATAATGAGATACAGAGTTACTTCTAAATAATAATATAATATTTGCCTATGGGGCGTTAATATTGTTTTTTTGCCGTAATTAGTCCGTGCCCGTACAGTCATTAGTTGGAATTTATTTTTGCTTCTTGTGTTGTATGTTATTGTTTTTTTATGTAGTTGTATGTTTGATTGTACTCTTGGTAATTTTCTTTATAAGGATGTAGGTGTAATATGTGTAAAGTTGTGTGAGATTTAGTAGGTTAGTTTTTTCGTATAATTTTTTTGTTGGATATAGATAGTGGTAGTGAAATAGTACTTTAATAATTTTGTTTTGTATTCTTTGTAGTGGGTTTAGATTAGATTTAGCGGCTGATCCCCACACTTCGATCAGGTATTCAAGGTTTGATTTTACTAGAGAGTTATATATAATTAGACATACTTTTTTAGGGATCAATTTTGTAACTTTTCATAACGCTCCTAATAGTGATATTAATTTTGCCTTGACATGATCTATATGCAGTTTCCAAGTAAGTTTGTCATCTACCCACAGTCCGAGATATTTCTCATGGCTAGACCGTTTCTTCTTTTATGTTACTAGATAATATTGACACTGGTGCCCAATTTGAACACACCTTGTATTTTATAATTTGAACATACCAGTTGTAACTCTGTGTCCTTGTTCTTACCCAAAAACTTTATCAAACATTGTTTTTTAACATTACACGATACTAGGATCCTTTTTACCATTTATATTTATTTCAAATCTAAGGAAGGTTTGTGCAACCAAGGAGTTTTACTACCATAGGCTACAAAACTCAGATACTTATCTAATTTAATTTACAACCCCAATCAATTAGGATCTTCAATTTTACTCTACACCACATTCTACCGTATCATCGTTAATGTTGTAAATATATAGTGCAACCTCTTTTTATAAAGCATAAATCTATCTAAATCGACTTCGAATTCGACTGTGCAAGAGGGATAGAAGATAGGTAGCTATAGAAGCGGGGGTGAAATTTGAAATTTGAAGATATGTTCCAAAGAACTTATTTTTTCTTCTTTGTCTATGTTGATGATCTCCTACTATCTTCTAGTTACAATGTGAAATGAACACATGACAAGAATTTGTGTGGAATGTTACACCTCAAAAGAGTAAAACATTTTTTTTATTGCAAAAAAATCAACAGACTCCAACACAAAAAACACTAAAATGTGGAAAATAAATTTACTTTCGAAAGTAAAGTTAAGTAAAGCAAAAAAGTCATCATCATTAATCAGCTACCACATCACCATCATTTGAGTCGTGATATTAAAGTTTTATTTATTTAACACTTCAAGCACATAGTACAGAGGCGGACTTAATGCCATAGGCATTTTCTACCAGTCAACCTTTGGGTGATGCAGAGACAAACATTGGTAGGTGTACCTATGAATAAACTACAAGGATATATAAAATATATCAAAATACTATACATATATATCAAAATATATATATATATATATATGTGTGTAAATAGACATTTACACAAATAAACTAAAATAAAAAGACAAACAATGGAGAAAACATTAACGTTGTGACGAAACTGCCAGCTTTTTCCGAATGTACTCGCGAACTTTAATTTTAAAAGATAGACGATTGGTTGCCATCCTGATTTCCTGGGGAAGCGCATTCCACAGAGAAATAGACTGAACGAAGAATGATCGATGAATGAAGTCAATGCGGTGAGAGAGACATTGCAGAACTCGGTTATGCGATGAGCGCAGACTCCTGTTATGGTTGGCACAAATGTATTGAAAGTGGGGAGCAAGGTAACCAGGGGAAGAGGGAGAAACAAGAAAAGAAAACAAGGTGGTTAGCGCCCTTTGCTCCCTACGCTGACGTATGGGCAACCACTTAAGAAGAGACCGGTGCTCAGAGACATGATCATATTTACGCAGACTGAAAACGAATCGAATGCAGTAATTTAGAAGACGGTCAAGTTTGTCTAGGAGATCCGCATTCAGGTCAAAGTAGCACACATCACCATAATCGAAAAGTCGTAAATCGAAAGTTTTGTATGGGACATCTGATTATTTGAAAAGAAATCCTCGAGTTCCTAATTTATTTCTTAGTACTGATTAGTTCCATGATTTTTTAAGTCCTCAAATGACAAATGACACAGACAGATAAAAAAATCAGGCAAGTGCGCACCACGTATCTATAATTAAAGGGTTCCGTCGTCGGGAGAAATAATACGAATTATTGTGCGTGTGTAAATACAGACGCACAGTATTTAGTATTACGAGTATATCTGATAAAAATTATAAAAACTAAGTTATTTCTGCAGAAAATATCCCATAACGCACATTTTTATGTGAAACATCTGCTAGAGTACTCATCGGCAAACTATACTGATTCAGGGAGGGCAGTGAACTTGGCTTTCATTGTGCCGATTATGGTTACGGCCAATGTCTGGCAAGAGTCTTGACAAGCACGTTTAGAGGCTCTCGCTAGGTGGTTGGATCAAGGGCATGATTCAGCAGGCAGCACTGCTCGATACCGCCCGCATTGTGAGTAGTTTGCTATATCTGGAGCCCTAACCACCTGTAGCTTAGATCCTGCTTCCGACGCCGGCGAACCACGTAAACATTACAACATATGAAAGAGCATTCAAAATATTTTTATTATATTGTTTGGTGCTACGGAACCCTGTGGGCGTGTGAGTACGACTCGCACTTGGCAGATTTTTTTTGTTATTAAAAGCTCCCCGACCCATATTTAAAAATGAAACAAATGTGTGGACAAGACCAACAAAGAAGAAAAATAAATTTATTTTAGTAACGAAACTCAATTTTTTCTCCATACTTAGTTAAAGGTTTTTATTAAAATATACTAGCTGTTGTCCGTGACTTCGTTCGCGTGGAAATTCTGATGTGGCTATTAAAAAAAAAGATAGCCTTGTCTTTCCCCAGGATATAATTTTGGGGGTATGGAGTACAGGGTGTTAAGTTCTTCCTCCCCCATAGAAAAAGGAGGATCCTCCGATCAGACGGCTACTGCCCGACAGTTCATTCTTGTCGGGTTCTTCTAAATAGTCTTAAGTCACGGATAACTTAACATGCGCCATGTATGATTTTAGACGTATTTCAATGTTTAGTTCATCATCTGTGTCATAGATGGCGCTGTAGTATTTTTTTTCTATGTTGCTGGAGTACCTGCCTCCTTATAGTGCCGCTACATAATCAACTTCCTTGCTAAATTTCATAACGATACAATCAGCCGTTTTGTCGTTGTATCTGTGGAGAACTTTGTTGGTTGCACATTTGTATAACTCCTTATGTTCTATTTTTTGAAATATATAATGTGTAATTGTTGGTTCTTCCAAATAAATAAAATAAAATAAACGTTACAAACAAACAGAGTTACTTTCGAGCGCGTATTCTTTTGGCATTGTCAGGGAACATTACATGGGAACGTGAAGACATGGTATATTTCTAATCTCCTCTACACAATAATACATTGACTAATAAATTGACTGGTTTTAGTTTAAATTAAAAGGAAGTCAGTAAATTTAGATTGCCATCGACATGCTAAAAAGAAGTTCATGAAAAAAGCAAATAGATGCAATTCAAAATCTATCATAGGTCCTAAAGCTGAGTATCCTTAAACAAAAAGTCCTTTCATTCTGAGAGCTTAATCAGCCGATGGAAATAAAAGTGATAATATGCAAAAACCCCGTTACTGAAAAATACTGTAAACGCTTGAAGTTAATGTATTTACTAATGGAACCAGAAACCGTATGCACTTCGGTAATCTTCATGATACATTGCGCACTCATGAAGTCTCTCCACTTTGGTCACACTTCGTCTTATTTGTGTTACTCAAAAGTTTTGAAAAGAATTTACTCGTAAATGTGTAATTTTTTAATCATGGTGATACGTAATAGACAAAATGTACTTCCATGGTTGCAGCAGCTCAATGTGCATACGCGGCTCCCGACCAGACCATGTCCATCCCTAGTTGAAGCTGTCGTACCTTGTCTTGACTTTGTTATCTCTACTACGAGTTACGTTACACTATCAACATCTTGGACAAGGACGTTTGAGAGCGGAATACTATCGACTTGCTGAAGTGTCAAAGTATCCCTAAACCTGAGTTTTAGAGGACTTACTGTCAAAATCGCCAAAATCTGACGCCGCGATTAACGTATCCATCTGGGTGTTAATAATTTGAGAAAACGTATCATCGATACGAAAGAGGAAGAATAACAGGTTAATAATATAAGATCTCATATTTCCGAAGGTAGACCACGATTGCCAAAGCGTATATACTTTTCAAACGACTCTTATGAACGGGCAAAAAAACATTGATGAGTAGACGCAGCTCGTTGTAACAAATAATGTCAAAGCAAGCCCTTCGTCTTTACTTCGGTCAATGTCACATGCTAGTGTAGTCCCGCGAATGAAACAGTTACTTTTACAGATACAATTCCTCTTCCTGTGTGATATATCCACAATTTTAAATAAAGCCTATCTACAAAATAAATGCCTAATCCGGCCACATCTGATTACCGAGTGAAAAATATTTCTAGTATACCTACATCATCATCATCATTTCAGCCGAAAGACGTCCAATGCTGGACATAGCAATATACATGAAGAAATTATAATTATGTTTTGGAATGAATGGGTTGCCGCGCAGTTGCATTAAGTCAAGACTATTTAAAATTGCGACAACCGTGAGTGACGCTTCACTGATTTTACTTAGACAACGTTATACCATCCTAAGATAAGGACCCCCGGAACGCGCCCGTGGGCTACTAACTTGTGATCTTGTGATTTCTTAAAATTAATTATCGACTGTCAACACGTTAACTTTTAACTAAAACGAATACTTACTGTGGTTAAATCTCACAATAACTGTTTTCAAACCTCCAGCAAGTGTAAATCGGCCAATAAAGTAATTAGTTAATATATCTAAAAGTGCCGTATCATAGTGCCAACCCCAATAGTGCAAGGAAACTTCGCGGTTGTGCGAACCATATAAAGGCGAAAGTCCGGAGCGTGCGCAACTATCCCGGTGCTACCAACCTACCGACGAAGTTTTTGGCGAAAGCGTTCCAGCGTCGAGCGCAGTGCGACTGCGTCGCATTGCGAGATTACACCACTAGAGGCGCCACCCCGGTCATTTCAAGGAACTTTTTTTGTTTTCGACGACAATCCACTTTGATACCGTGAGCAGAATTTTGATTAATTTATCACCGATTTGAACCGTTTTGTCTACGTACATAATATTCACTACATCAGCTTCGCTGTATTTCCTCCTGGACAGTGCACGTAACTCTGTGGGCACTGGAGACTGGTGAATGTTTTGACAGCTTACTTTCTTACACCTTACTGTTTATTAATTATTACTCTTATAATAAACATGGCTGGCGTACAACGATCCCCGCCGAATACGACAAAAAATCTAACAAACAAACTGACCCATACACAGACTCAATCCGAGCCTGATCTTAAGTCAGCAATCGAGGATAGCGCTCACGTCAACACAAACAGAAACAAACGCGCTCGACAAGAGAAAACGCACCAGAGCGGTGCAGCCTTGAGTATGCAAGAGCTAGAAGACAAACTTGATGCATGGCAGAAGGAACGTGACATTAGCGTCTCCAAATTAACTAAGACCCTATCGGAACAGACGATTTTAATATCAAAACTGGTCTCTGATACTGCTGAAATTAAGACCCAAAACAGTAAAATTCATGCATCCAACATCGAGATTCGACAGTCAAACGAGGAGATCATGCAATCGATAACATTCATGAACAACAACTTCGAGGATCTGAAAAAAGAGGTTGAAGATTTGAGGAGGGAACGACACGAACAACAGCATATAGAAAATTTAGAGAGAAAAATTCACGACATGCAACTTATGTCTCGCTCTTCGGGCATCGAAATTCGAAACATTCCTATAGAAAGTGATGAGAATAGCGCGAGTCTCTTAACCACCGTATGTAACATAGGCAAACGAGTTGGAGTCAACCTTACTGAACCTGAGTTTCGGGATATCTACCGCCTGTCAGGGAAATCGAACAATTCAACAACACCACGCCCAATTATTGCCGAATTTACCACAGTCCAATCCAAGCAGTCATTACTATCAGCTGTCCGATCTTACAACAAAGATAAACAAAAGGAAGATAAGTTGAACACATCACTTATTGGCTCTTCGGGAAAACGTCAGCCTATTTACGTCACCGAACAATTACCTGCCAACACCAAAAAGCTGTTTTATCTTTCTCGGGAGTTTGCCAAAAAGTATGACTACAAATATTGCTGGATTGCCAACGGAAATATCTTCCTGAGAAAGGTACAAGGAGAAAAACAAATATTAATTCGTTCAGAGAAATGTCTACAGGCTGCTCCCACAACCAATATCTGACTAGTCATTAAGATCCTTATTTTATTTATTTTCTTCTTTAGATCCAGTATGTTTTTGGGTCTATATTTTAGTGATTGTATACACAAACAACAGCAAATCTCACACACTTACAAACTCAAACAAATTAACCCACAATACTCCACTAGCACAAATGCACAAATAACATTCATCAAACACTTACAAAAGAACATCATTTCACCACAACTTTCATTAAAGAGCGGCGTCCCTGAAATTTTGGCGATTCTCTTAGGAACCTTTAACGAAATTAGCAACAAAAAACTTAGCAATAACGATAATCTCAATCCCAATGGCTACTATAAATAACATTAACGATGAGCTAGACAGGCTTCACCCACAAAATTTCTTTCTAATTGACCCAGAGGACTGCGTTAAATACTCAAAACATAATAAGTTTAAGATACTGCACGTTAATATACGCAGCATAAGTAAGAACTTTGATAGTCTTCAAACACTCATCTATACCACTAAAGTTGATTACGATGTTATTGTGCTGACTAAATGCTGGCTGAGAAAAGTGAGTAACCTACCGATAATTGACGGATATCAGTCGCACTGTTCCTCAAATAACTCAAACCAAAATGAAGGCGTCGTAGTCTACCTAAAAACCGAGTCTAGCGCCACGGTATACGAACCCAATATGGTAAATGCAAATTGTCTCATTTGTAAAATAGAACCGGGACTTGCGATTGTGGCAGTTTACAGGTCTCCCTCGTACAACACCAGAGATCAATTTGAAGGTTTCTTAAATAGCCTGAACGGTGCCTACAAGGATCTTTCGAATTATCAGAACGTCGTCCTTGTTGGTGACCTGAATGTAGATATCAAGCAAGACAACAGAAACGACCGTAGTTTGGATTATCTCATCCTAAACGCCTCTCATGGACTATCACCTACCCACCTTCTTCCAATATATATAGATCACTTTCTCATAAAAACAAATTTAGACACTACCACCTTAATTCTGGAATCACACATTACCGATCATAAACCGATAGTGCTATTACTTAACTATACTAACCCTTCACGCAACAAGGTAACCACTACTTCTCGCACAAACTACGACGCTATGAAGGACGAATTGGGGAATACAAGTTTTGCAGATATTTACAAGACTCGTGACGGTAACGAAGCTATGAACATTCTAATAAAAATTATCTCAACAATTGCAACTAAACATACAATACAAATCACCCTCCCGAGGAAACAACGAACCTTAAAGCCATGGATCACCGCAGGTCTTCTTAAATGCATTAAGAATCGAGACAACATGCATTTAAAATCCAAAAAATCTCCAGATAACTTAACCCTCAAACTCACGTATACGCGCTATAGAAATTTTTGTAATGAATTACTTAGAAAACTAAAACAAGCACATGAACACAGTGAACTACAAAAAAGTAAAAACAACCCTAAAGCCCTATGGAAAACAATTAAGCAAATCACGAACACTCGCGCAACACGAAATAGTTCAGACATACTGTTGAAATTATGTGACACTCCTACTTCTTCCATTAATAATGTGTGCACTTTTTTCTCCAACGTAGGCAAAAACTTAGCATCCAAGATATTACAAAATCAAACTACATACATCAACAGTCATACCCCCGAAACTTTAACAAAAAGCAATCCATGTAATTCGCTTGTCATTACTGAATTGGACGAAAGTGACGTGGGAGCAACTATACTCCAGCTACGCAGTGATTGTGCCGTAGGTTGGGACGGTATCTCATCATCGTTGATTAAAACGCATCGCCATATCCTCGTCCAACCTATAACCTATATATTTAACCTCTGCATTCAGTCAGGAGTTTTCCCAAATGCTCTTAAAAAAGCTATTCTGTACCCAATTTTCAAGGGAGGGGACAGAAACTGTGTTAACAATTATAGACCCATATCAGTCCTCTCCTCACTATCAAAAATCTTTGAGAAAATCCTCAATAAACAACTGAGAAACTTCCTAGACAAATTTCATCTTATAGCTGATAACCAATATGGCTTTCGTTCGGGAGTATCAACTGAAGACGTGGTACTAGATCTTACGCAATTGGTTGCTAAAAAAACTCGACGAAAAGACAAAGTGCCTGGGAATTTTCATAGACCTTTCTAAAGCGTTTGACACGGTTTCTGTGCCCAAACTTATCTCCAAGTTGGAATCGTTGGGTGTTCGTGGCAAAGCTCTTGAGATTTTCTCAGACTACCTTAAAAACCGTAGTCAACGAGTCCAAATTGGTACCAATCTAAGTAACGAGGAGCTAGTGACTTACGGCGTACCACAAGGTAGCATACTAGGGCCTACATTATTTCAAATCTACATAAACGATCTCTGCAACATGACGCTCCCTAACTGCAACATATACACCTATGCAGATGACACCGCAATTATCGTCCACGGTCCTTCTTGGGAAGCTGTTAAAAGCAACGCTGAATCTGCCTTAAGCAGAATCATGCTCTGGTTTAACTCTAACCTACTGACATTAAATCTGGCCAAAACTTCATATGTTCCTTTTTCCATCCGCTCCAACATGAAACCATCGAGTACTTTCTCCATAACGGCACACTCATGTACAAGTCCCTTAACACATTGCTCTTGTCCAAAATTAAGAAGAGATGACAGCGTAAAATACCACGGCATCCATATAGACAACGGACTAAGATGGGACAAACACCTAGACACACTTACCATCCGAACATTGCGACTTATCTCCATCTTTAAATCACTCAGGGGGTCAGCCGACCAGGATATTCTTAAAATGGTCTATTTTGCGTTGTGCCAATCGGTGCTAGGGTACTGCATCAATGTGTGGGGTGGAGCCGGAAAGACAGGTCTCCTGAGGGCTGAGAGAGCACAGAGAGCAGTCCTTAAAGTTATGATAAAAAAACCACGCAGATATCCAACAGCGCAACTTTATGCAGACTGTAAGGTTTTAACTGTACGACAGCTATTTGTGCTTCAATCAATCCTTAGGATACATGGCAGTTTGACTCTTCCCGACCCCAAAAAACGTAAACATATAATTCCCAGCATCCAACATAAAACTAAATTTGCAAGGCAACAATTTTACGTCATAAGTATGCACATTTATAACCAAGTTCAAAAAAAACTAAATATTCTCGGTCTCCCCAAGTTTAAACTAAAACGTACAGTAATGGAATGGCTACTCAAACAGGACTATCATAAAACGGAATCACTTCTAACTTACGTCACCTAATAAACACCCACTTTTTTTGTGTCATTCATCCATTTCTCGCAGACGCGCTAAACACCTCAACATCCATAACATAACACACCTCAAACATACACTCACTTCATTCACTCCAATCACGATAAGCACAAAACACTCCAAGCTCTGATACACACAATCATCTAACACTCTCTCACATTTTGAAAGTTCACCACAAGATCAGAAATGCACCCACTTCAAACAGTCGACCGGCACGTCTTCCACAATAGAATTATATAAGCATACCCCATAGCTGGACACTGCCCCCTAAGATACAGGTCTAGCCTAGTTTAGGGGACAGGGTTGAAACTACTGTACCTACTTATTTACCAATGCTAAATTAGGAACTTCAGTCTGCATACAGTGCAATGTACTTGAACTTTGTGGTAATAAATAAATTATTATTATTTCCTTTATTCATATATATACATATAAATTACATTTTTAAATATTTCTAAACAAATTAATATTAAAAAAACATTTAAAAATATAAAAAATAGTGGTCCGCCGGTATCGGGAGCAGGGTCCAAGCTACCGGTGGTTAGGGCTCCAGAGACAGGAACCTCCTCACAATGCGAGCCGTATCGAGGAGTACTGCCTTCTGAATCAGGCCCTTGATCCAACCGCCTAAGGAGAGCCTCGAAAGGTGGTCGTCGAGGCTCTTGGCCATAAGGCCATTGGCCGTCACGACAATCGGCACAATGATAGCCGAGTTCACATTCCACATGTCGACAACCTCGTGTGCCAAGTCGAGATATTTTATTTGTTTCTCCTTCTCAGCTTTCACGAGGTTCTCGTCATGCGGAATGGTAACATCGATTATCATTACGCGGCGCGCTGATCGGTCTATCACCACTATGTCAGGCTTATTGGCGACAATAGTCCTGTCAGTGATGATAGACCGATCCCAGTACAGCGTGACATGGTCTTTCTCGAGAACTGGGTCGGGCACATACTTGTAGTACGGTACCTCTGATTCCACAAGTTTATATTTCAAGGCAAGTTGCTGGTGGATAATCCTGGCTACTTGGTTATGCCTGTGCAAGTACTCGCCGTTAGCCAGACGAGAACAACCAGAAATAATATGTCTGATGGACTCACCCGGACGGTGGCATGCCCGACACACGTCAACCGTCCCGTCCTTCATAATATATCTCCGGTAGTTGTTCGTCAACATAACTTCGTCCATAATCGCACAGACAAAACCTTCAGTTTCCCCAAAGAGGTCACTGAAACGTAGCCAGGACACGGATGCTAGAAAATCTACATCGGGCCCATGAAGAGCCCGGTAGAAGCGCCCGTGAAGCTCCTTGCCTTGCCATACTTCCTTGCGGTCATCGGTAGTAAGTACTACAGGTTTGCGCCAGTTCTCTTTAGCCATGGACAGCGGGGTGAGGCCCTTGTCCACTGCGACCACATCTCGGTGCATACCCACCTCGGCTTTTAAAAAATATTCTCTGAGACTGCATACCTCGCGGTTGTGGAGCGTCTTCGCGTTTAAAAAGCCTCGACCCCCGCACTTCCGCGGGATATACAGTCTCATCACCGATGATCGTGGGTGATGCATCCGGTTTGCAGTCAGCAGTGTACGGACTCTCCTATCCAGGGTATCGAGTTCGGTCTGAGTCCATTTGAGTATGCCGAAAGAGTACATTAAAACCGGCATGACCCAACCGTTGAAGGCGCGCACCTTGTTCCCGCCCGAAAGAAGGCTATTTAATACCTTCTTCAGGCGACCGAAGAAGCGCTCCTTCAACGATTGCTTCATGTCAGTTACGTTAATGCCTAACGCTTCCGACATACCCAAATATTTATAGCTTTCGGATGAGGAGAGGGATCTCAGGTGTATGGAATCCGAGAGCTGAATTCCTTCGGATTCCATAATCTCCCCTCGCTTTACATACATGACTGCACATTTGTCCACACCAAATTCCATCCTGATGGCGCTACTAAAAGTTTCAGTTACTTTCAGTAGCTTCATCAGTTGCAATTTGTTGGGGGCAAAGAGTTTCAGATCATCCATGTAAAGAAGGTGAGATATGACCTGACCATCTCTCCTCAACCGATAGCCTAGACATGAATCCTCCAGCAATGTACTTAGAGGATTCAGGGCTAGACAGAACCAAAGTGGACTCAAACTGTCGCCCTGGAATATTCCCCGTTTAATCCATACAGGCTCATCGTTCCCCTGAATCTGTCGACATCCTGGATATCGAAGGACCGTCCTCCATTGCCCCATACACGACTCAAGGAAGGCGCGTAGAGTTGCATCTATCTTGTACAACTCCAGCACCCTCATGAGCCATGTATGTGGAATCGAGTCGTAGGCCTTCTTATAATCTATCCAACATGTCGACAGATCCTTGCGGGATCGACGAACCTGTTGGCTAATGGCCATGTCGATGAGGAGTAGCTCCTTAGTACCGCGGGACCCGTTCCTACATCCATTTTGAGAGGCAGACATAATGGAGTTTTTGTCAATGTGTGTATTGATTTTCGCTCTTAAAATGGATGTAAGAAGCTTATAGACCGTCGACAAACACGTGATCGGTCTATAATTCTTGGGTTCCGCGGGACTACCTGACTTATGGAGCAGGTGGGTAACGCCTGTTGTTAAAAACTGCGGTAGAGACCCATACTCCAAGGATGACTGAAATTGAGATGCCAGACAAGTGTGTGAACTTCTAAACCATTTGAGCCAGAAATTGTGCAGTCCGTCCGGTCCCGGTGATTTCCAGTTCGGTAACGGACGAACTGCTCTGGCTACATCCAAAGGTGTTATTAATATTGGTTCCATTTCTGGGATAGGTTCACACACTTGCTCGACATCACGCATCCAGTCAGCCTCAGTATGACGGACGGGCACCGACCAGATGCTGTGCCAGAAAGAACTCGTGGTGGCATCATCCGGGCGGCATACGTCCGTCATACTTTGCTCGGGTCGCTCCCAAGCTCTGTACACCCACCTCTCATCGCTCTGGAACATGCGATTCTGCGAGTACCGATCAACCCGCCGCTTATACCGCCGAATACGGCTCTGCCATGCATAAACTTTCTGCTTCAGGAAGTCGATGCGCTCTGTAACACGAGACATGAATTCTTGAGGACTGATTTCAGTCCCCGAGAATGCCCGCCTCACAAAGCGCATCACACGTGGTCGTGTATTACCCTCCCTGAAGCAGTATAGTTTACCAATGAGTACCCTGGCCCCGTCGATACGGCGCTCGATCCTGCGCTGCCAGGCCGGTACGGTTGGTTTTGGTCGAGTAGCTACGTCACAATTTGGGAACTTGACATTAGCTACACGACATGCCGCAACAGCCCCACAGTATAGGATCGAGTGTGCATCAACGAGGTTCTCGCTACTCTCGAAAAGATTCTTGAGTTGCGAGTCCAGGGCACACACCAACGCCCTATTTTTCTTATGCATGGGTAACCGTGGTAATCGGGGCCTAAGTTCGGTAGGAGTGGATCGATATTCGCGAAGCGCATCCTCCAGTGCGCTCCTCAATCGGTCGTTGCACTGGCTACTTACCGTGGCAACCCTATCATCCTCCTCTACAACAGCAGGGTTTGACCGCGGTGGGGTTGCGTCAATAGCTAACGCTTGCACCGCGGTTTGTGCCGGAGTTAAGACGATACTATTATTATATTTGTTTATTATTATCCTAATTGTTATAATCTACTTCTAGAGTAATATTATAAAGAGGTAACATTTGTAAGTTTGTATGATTTGTATGTTTGTATGTAGGGGGTAATCTCTGGATCTTCTGAACCGATTTTGAAAATACTTTCAGTAATAGGAAGCTACATTATCCCCGAGTGCCATAAGCTATATTTAGAACGTGCCCGTGGGATACTTTCCGACCAAAACACACAAGAAAAAACAAAACACATTCGTTCCGTTAATTTTAATAAAATTTAAAATTAAGTCAAGGCTACCTGCCTTGACTTAATTTTATCAGGCAACCCGTTTGCAATTGGTTCATGAAAAAAATATTGTTTTTATTCGGTAGCCACATGAGTGAAGCTCGATCTTAGGTGGGATATTCAACTAACATAACATCCCTCCCGAGGCAGAGGTGTACCTAATAGTACACCCACATTTTGCCAGTTATGTTCAAGCTCAATGAAATAGGAAGCCAACCTGTTGCCATCAACCGAGCACAAACTTCTGAGAATTTCCTGGTGGAAAAATCAACAACATTTTGCCCGATCCGGGAATCCAACCCAGGACTTCATGCTCGTATCCGCCCACTATACCAACAATGCGGTCTACACGATTTGAGGTATCAATCCTTAAACATCTTGCAGGCCTATCGCTGAAAAATTAAAGCTATGTTCATTAACACGTCTTCTCATAATCGAGGCTTATTTTTTTAGAGAATCGTCTTAATTGTTTGTTGCATACGATTTACATTCAAAATGCTTAAAATTGATAGCAACAAAAATCAATAGAATTCCAAAATAGATTGAGGAACTCTCCGTGACATATTTAAATCCAAACTGCGGATGGATATTGATAATTTTCAAATGGAGAAAGAAAAAGACTTCTAGCACAGCAAGACTTCTGTTCCCTATACTACTTTTTGGAGGAATCATCATCATCGACCTGTAGAGTGTGGCTAATTTTTGCTTGTCGCCCCTTATACATACCAACATCGTATACATCGTATACATATAATTATTTATGAACTTTTTAACCGGCGTTTGATTTGGGCTCTAGCGGTCATAACTACTCGTAGACCCTTATGGGGAAATTTTCAGAAAACTCGACTTTAGGTGCAAGACCAATATGTAAATTTTTTCTGACGAAATCTACTTAAAAAAAAAAGGAAATCTCACAGCATCAAAAAATAGTAAAACAAATCACAAAAAGTGAAGTTCATACTAGGGTTTGAACATGCGACCGATAGTCTACATAGCGATCTTGAAACCGCTAGGCTGTTTGAACCGCTAGCGAAAGTTTAAAATAGCTGCTCTGATGCACGTCATGGCTGAAACGCGACGAATACGGACATAATGTAATATTGCTAGTGTGATAATGATAATATGCAGCCTCACATTTGAAGAAGCCTGTATGGGATATTTTTGCAAAATTTAAACAGGATCTATGCAGTTGTTTTTGCGCCATGACGGAACATCGTTTTGGATTTTTACGATTTTATTTTATGAGATATAGATGAATTCTAAAATTAACATGGATGTTTCACATCTGCCCGGCGTCATGTGATGGCCACCGTAATTCTTTCAATTATAATGGTTTCGTTGTTGCCATTTGGCTTCAGAAGCCTAAAAAGCGACAATCGTTAGTTTTCTATAGTTCTTACCATTTTTATTATATTCCATAAAACCAATTCCTGGATTGCCAAATGGCCACCACAGGGAAAACTTGTTATTATGTCCTCGTTCAATAAAATTACCTTGATTTAGTAAACACATTGTCTCCATGGCTCCATTCGGCTACATCTGTCCTGGGCCTTGGGCGATATAGCCGAATGGAGCCATTATTCTAAAATATATAAACCAATACTTAAGTGAATACAATTTTGAAATTGTCACAACTATAAGAAAAGGTAATGCTTCATATTATATTTTTAAAGACTGAAATAATCTTTTAGTCTAAAATGCTAAGTAAAAGTGAGTTCCACAACCTTACAGCATGGCCTGAAAAGGAATACGAAGCAAGCGCTCAAGTGTTGTGTATAGGTCCTCACTAGCGTCCGGGCCACAGACGTCGGTATGTCGACTCACTCATCATTCTCTTGCCCTTGTCCGAATTTATTTGGGGTCGGCGCAGCATGTCTTCTTCTTCCATACTTCTCTATTGCTCGTCATCTCATCAGACACCTCCTTTCGTGCCATATCATTCTTCACACAGTCCATCTATCGTTTCTTTGTTCTTCCTCTACTCTTATACCCACCCACAGTCATACTCAAACCTTCCATTTTCCTCATTACTCCGCAACACATGCCCATACCACGACAACCGATTACCTCACAACTTTTCAGTCATCGGCGCCAGTTTCAAACTTCCTCTTATGTACTCATTTCTTATTTTATCCATTCGCGTAACACCACACATCCCCCTTAACATTCTCATTTCGGCCACATGCAAATGCCTTTCATTCATTTCTCTTGTGGCCCAACATTCTGATCCTTATAAGGCAGCAGGTGTAACCATTGTTTTATAAACCTTCCGTTTAAGTTTAAAAGGGATGCGGGAGTGGCAGATTGTTCCCGTGACTTGCCGCCAATTCATCCATCCCATGTTTATTCTTATATTATTGTACTAGCTGAGCCCGCGACTTTGACCGCGTGGACTTAGATCTTTCTCAGCCTGTTATTATAAAAGGCAACATGACTTTGTCTGTTCGTTAGTATAACAATTTACACCATTGTTTTGGTGTTTGTTGACTGGGCAGGTTATAGACTTGATTCAAACTCAAAGCACTTATTTCAAATAGACCCGTAACAAAGTGCCTGTGCAAGTAATAGGATAGACAGTTGAAATTTTCCAGGATTGAGTATTTCTGTTGCCGCTATAAAAATAAATCTAACTAATATTATAAATGCGAAAGTTTGTAAGGATGGATGGATGTATGTTAGTTATTCTTACACGTAAAAACTACAGAACGGTTTTGGATGATATCGCACAGTTAGTTTATAACCTAGATTAACACATAGAATGATTTTTATTCCGGTAGAATGATGCCGTGGGACAATTATCAAAAAATAGTTATAAATATTATACCAAGTCTTTTGATGCCAATTATTGATAGTAATATGCTTGTCCCATGGGACTTAAACATTACTGGCATAATGTGGGTGTACTATTAATGGTACACTTCTGTCTAACCCTTCTGGGAAATACAGGCGAAATGTTACGTTAAACAGTAGCATAATATTGTTTTTGATTATGCTGTACATCATATTGCAGCTTCGTATAGCGTACTTTCCCATTGATAGTCAACTTCTAATGGACCCTCGTCGTCGTTATGATATTATTTTGTTGCGCGAGTTATTTGTATTCTTTGATATTTCCTAAGATATTCATCTAAATGAAATGGTATACAGAACAATTTTGGTCACAATTGAACGCTAAAGATGACTAACATATTTATTTTGATAAGGATTCATGCTATATCGATAAAAACACCTTCGCAAATAAAACATTACTTTTGATCAAATTTTAAAATCATAATAATGGTTATTGTTAGTCAACCATAAAAGATAGGCATTTACACTTTTTATACCTTTTTAAGATAAATAATTAGCTGCTACATTATATTTGTGCAGCCTTATCCGTTTACGCAGCGCACAACGGAAGCTTTCAAAGAGAATAAATTTTCCCCGTTTTTGCAACATTTTTCATTTATACTCCGCTCTTATTGGTTGTAGCGTGATGATATATAGTCTATAGCTTTCCTTCATAAGTAGGCTAACAAACACTAATAGAAGTTTTCAATTTGAATGAGAAGTTCCTGAGATTAGCGCGTTCAACCAAACAAATAAACAAACTCTTCAGTTTTATAATATAATATATAATAATAATAATAATGTGTGTCGGCATGCCACCGTCCGGGTGTTCTCGTCTAGCTAACGGCGAGTACTTGGACAGGCACAACCAAGTAGCGAGGATTATTCACCAGCAACTTGCCTTGAAATGTAAACTTGTGGAATCTGAGGTACCGTACTACAAGTATGTGCCCGACCCAGTTCTCGAGAAAGACCATGTCACGCTGTACTGGGATCGGTCTATCATCACTGACAGTGACAGGACTGTTGTCGCCAATAAGCCTGACAAAGTGTTAATAGACCGATCAGCGCGCCGCGTAATGATTATTGATGTTACCACCCGACATGACTTGGCACACGATGTTGTCGACATGTGGAATGTGAACTCGGCTGTCATTGTGCCGATTGTCGTGACGGCCAATGGCCTTATAGCCAAGAGCCTGACGAACATCTTTCGAGGCTCTCCTTAGGCGGTTGGATCAAGGGCCTAATTCAGAAGGCAGTACTCCTCGATACGGCTCGCATTGTGAGGAGGTTCCTGTCTCTGGAGCCCTAACCACCGGTAACTTGGACCCTGCTCTCGACACCGGCGAACCACTTTTTACCACATTTTTAATATTTTTAAATGTTTTTATATAAGGTTTTTTTAAAGAAATATTTAAAATATAAATTAAATATGTTAAGAAAATAAATAAAGGAAATAATAATTGGTATAAAGTATAGATTATAGTACTAGCTGGGCCCGCGACTTCGTCCGCGTGGACTTAGATATTTTACAGCCTGTTATTACAAAATACTTAACTTATAGACTTTGTCTGTTCCTTAGTATGACATATTACACCATTGTTTAGGTTTTTGCTGATTGGGCAGGTTATAGACTTGACCAAACTCAAAGTATTTATTTCAAATAGACCCGTAACAAAATGCCTGTCGAAGTGCCAGGCTGAGAATGATCTAAGTCCACGCGGGTGAAGTCGCGGACACAGCTAGTATCTAATAGTACGAGTCGGTTATTGTGTATTGATGCCAAGCCTTTTGATGCCGACTGATGGTAATAGGCTCGTCCCTAGTTACATGGGACTTAAACATTACTGGCATAATATCTAACCCTTCTGGAAAATGCAGGCAAAATGTTATGTTATACAGTAATATATTAAGCTGCTGATTTTGCTGTACATCATAATGCAGTTTCATATAGCGTACTTTCCCATGCATTGAGAATCATCTTCTAATGGACACTCGTCGTCGTTGTGATAATTATTATTTTATATGCATTCTATGTTCCTAAGATATTCATCAAAATTAAATGGTGTAAAGGGCAATTTTGGCCACAGTTGAACGCTAAAGATGACAAACATATTTATTTTTATAATTATTAATACTATGTCGGTAAAAACACCTTCGCAAATAGACATTATTTTTGACCAAATTTTAAAATCATAAAAATGGTTGTTGTTAGTCAACCTTAACATAATTAAGGGTTGCGCAGTCCTGGATTTTTTTTAGACGTTTTAAGAGGAATAATTCCCACATACTTTATTTTTGTGCAACTTTAACCGTTTACGAAGCGCACGCAATGGAAGCTCTCAAAACGAATAAATAAAAAACGTTGTTCACGGGAAGTACCCTGTAGGTTTTGATTCCCTTGCGAGTAGTTGCAAGTTTGAAAATATGCGGCTTAAATTGCTGTTTCTTTTGATTGCGTTGGCTTAGAAGTTTGATTTTTTCACGACTCCAAGAAACTGTAGACTTGAGTATTTGACATGAATTTCAGCTTGACACCTCCTTGCGTTTCTGAGAAAGAGGGTCTTGACAGACAGACAGACTGACACCAAAGTGATCCTATAAGGGTTCCTTGTTTTCCTTTTGAGGTACGGAAGCCTAAAAAACAGTACAGAAAGTATACAGTATAGAAGTATAGATGTTGACTCTACCGTCCATACTTCATCCCTTATGCATGGTGAGTCCTGTGAGTTACGTCCTTAGTGATATGAAATGGGAGCTCCGAAGACTTTACTAAGTGACCTCACTGATGAATCTATGAGTAGTAAGAACATAGGTAGGCCACACAAATCAATGCCCAATACAAAATATGCATATATTTGGCCGCTTGTGTTAGCTTCATTTTTTAGCTCTGAATTATTGCTGATTTTGGATTATTCCTTCATTTCAACTTTGGTTCTTTCGAAAGAAAAGAAAAAAAAAAGGTACTTAGTTTTTTTTTATATGTATTTCTTTAGTTAGTGTGTACACTAATGAACCACGTAAATGTCGACTCATCCATGACATCCTGTAAATACTAAAGCCGTGATGTGTTACCCTAATCAACTCTTTAAGAAATCCGTTTAAAACATTATTCTCTGAAAATACTTGGACCTATGACCATGTGTATAGTAAATCACTATTTATGTCAGGCCAAAATCACAGATATCAAATAGTAATGAATGATAGTCGTAATTATGTACGTAGTTTCGGTGAAATAATGTAGGTCTTATAGTATTTATAAATACTTTTATATAAATAATAAATGAGTAACGAAAACAAAAACATTGTGTGGGTAAAAAGTTTATTTTTTTAAAACATAACCTTAATCACACTGACAAAAAATCCCTTCTTATGAGTTGGATTGGATCCAAGAAGTGTAACGGGACACGCGGGCGTTGACACCTGGGAAGTTGGCCAGAGCGCAGCCATAACCGAAAGAGCAGACACCAACAACGACACCGTTGTGGTAGAGAGGACCGCCGGAGTCACCCTGGCACTGGTCGCGACCACCGCCTGCCCAGCCGGAGCACAACATGTTGTCGTTGATAGTGATACCACGGCTAGCGTAGTTGTTTCTGCAAGTGATCTGGTTGATAACACGAAGCTCGACGTGACGGAGCTGCTCAGAGGACGAACCACCAGACTGCGAAACGGAAATATGCAAAAATTAATCTCCGATCAAACAAACATTTTGACACTTAATTTGAACACAAGAGCAATCATCAGTAAACTTACGGAAGTTGTGCCCCATCCGGCAGCCCAGACGGCTTGGTTATCACCGAGGTTGTAGTTGGAGCCAGCGATAGAAGCGGCGCGTACATTGTTGTTGAAAGAGAAGGTGGAGGCGGAGCGCAGGATGGCGATGTCATTGTTCAAAGTATTGCCGTTGTATTGTGGGTGGTTGATGATCTGGTTCACGTTGTGGACAGCACCACCGCTGTTAGCCCAGGTGGAACCGAGACGGATGCGCCATCTGCCGGCTGCGTCACCGCTGTATAGAAGAAGGTTTAAGTATTTACTGGACTCACACAGGACAAAAAATAAAATAGAAGAAGAAAGGAATCAATAAACTACTCGTTTTTGACTGGATGTTTGGCAATTTACTTATTTGAATAAAAAACTTATTCACAAAGAGAAAAACTTACATGGTGCAGTGAGCAGCGGTGAGGATAGCCCTGTTGTTGATGACGGTACCACCGCACGCCTGCCAGTATGCGCTCCAGTTCCATGTGTACAGGAGAGAAGCGATGGTGGGGTAACGGTCAATGGTGGTGGTTGAACCGCCAACAATCCTCTGGGGATTGGAGGGGACGGCTGGAAATAAAAGTTATAAATATATGTTTTTGAACGTTAGACTAATAAATACTGATAATATTGTGCTGTACTTACAAGACAAGATTTTGATTAATTTTTGACAATAGCATAGAAATTCTTTACGAGACGTAAGATTTAAAATAAAAATTTTAATATAAAAATAATTTCAAATAACAGGAATATTTTACACCACAATCAAAAAATTCTGTTAATTGACGACTCACCTGCAACAGCCGCGAAGCAAAGAGCTAGCAAAGCAAGTAGACGCATATTGGTACTGGCTGACAAAACTATGTACTGATTGCTTTTAATTGAATCGTATTTATACCCATGCAAATTGATTAAATTACCACATAACAAGATAACACGGCTTTACTTATTATTCTAATATAATATTCTCAGCACAAAAAAATAAGGTGTTTACAGATTAGATATAACTAAAAACTTTTTTTTGGTTACTATAAAAGCAATTCCTACTTAGATTTATGATCCATGTTCCTACATGAGTGATTTGTATACAGGATGGAAAGGAAACCGACGCACAAATGGCTACCACGTACTTGGAACAACAGTCTGGACCACACAACATAGAAATTATTCAACGGTAATAAAAAAATGGCATTTTGACCGTGTAGCTGTTTTTTTTTTCTTTTGGTACCGTTTGCGCGTCGGTGTACCTTCCACCCTGTCCATGTGTAGTTTAGAAGAAGGAAATAAATAAAATTAAGTACCTTAACATGAAATAAAACAACAACAACAACAACAATTGGGAGTATTGATTTTGCATGTGTGTACAATTAATAATAAGAATTTAAGTTTTTAAACAAGAAACATTATAATATAACCGAAAGAAAACAACGCTGATGTCCAACAAACAAGCCCTATAATCACAATCATTTTGGTCTACCAACACACAACACGCACACACACTCACACTCACACACTCACACTCACACACTCACACCACCCACACTCACACTCACACTCTAGTGTTGGATTCAAAAATTACTCACTTCAGCAAAATGTCAGATTTTATTGATTTTCACACCATATTATTTCCCGCCTTTCTACTGCATGACCTCTTCTCCACAACTTTTTCTTCTTGGTCTGAACTTCCTTTTGTTTCATTACAAATGCCTAGATCATTTGGTTATGATTAAATCGTATTGCAAATTACTGTTACTGTTAGCCTATATGATACCACCAGTATTTTACATGGAGCGACTGCCTATTTGGCCTCCAGAACCCAACTAGTACTGGGTAATACGATACCCCTTGGCAAGACTGATAGTCAGACTTTCGGGCCACTGACTACCCGGTAACGACAATCAAAGATGGTTGCAGATTATTAAATTAAAAATTAACATTATTAATATCTCAAGCTTTTGAGGAATGCTCGAGTCGCCAGTCCTGTTTGGACATACTTCTGTGGGCATTTTAGACCCTTTTTACCTAGTAGTCAATTAAAATGCAAAGCGATCAAATTGCAAAAATTCCGTTGAGGGCACAAATTTACATTTTTCATGCCCTTGTCTAATTATTAATAGAACCGTGTGTGTAACACTGTTGAATAGTGTGGTTGCTGCTTGCACGGGTGTTGGATGCTCTTTGAATTGATGCTTTCACAGGAATACCTACCTTAATTGGGCGTAGTTCTGTCATAATGAGCCAACCCACAATCTCTTAATAATTCAGTAGAATTATTAAAAATAGCAGTGATAGACTAATGGTTGGAATGATGATGATGATGATGGCCTAGTGGTATACTGTCGGACTGCCAAGTCATAGTTCCCGAGTTCGAACCCAAGACAAGCACTTCTGATTTTTCGGATTCATGTGCGTATTGTAAAATGATTACTTGCTTCGATGAATGAAAACGTGTGGAAACCAGCCTGCCTGAGAGAGATTTCTCGACGTAAAGCTAAGTCGGAGGCCCATGGCATAATCAGCCCATAATTTTCCCACTGCTGGGACACGCGGCCTCCTCTCTAGCGAAGGAATGGGCTATAATCCACCACGCGGGCCAACTGCGGGTTGGTAGATGTCACATGTCTTTGAATTTTTTAGTACTAAGACTTCCCGGTTTCCTCACGATGTTTTCCTGCACCGTTTCGAAAGCAGTGGTGATGAAATAAATTCAAACCCACGACTTACTGTGCGTAAGTTGGGGCCACCACCACTGGGCCACCACTGCTCTCCAGAGGCCCATGGGTGGCATAAAAACTCAGACACCAGCACTAAACACACGAAAAAAAAAGTAGAATTCCTATATTTTTGGTCACTGAAATTCATAGGATGGTGGACGATTTTTCATGAATTTGACATAAGTTTGTTTGAGAAAGTTGTTTAATATGATGGGTACACGCAACCCTGTACAGTGTGTTAACTCCTTTAGTCATTACACGATTAGACATATTTAGGTAGGCCTCTACTTTTGCTATCAGTATTATCATGATAATCTGGAATGATCCACTGAAATCAACAGTTATTATCAAACTTAACAATTAATTGTTTTCAAAACTAGTCATTCGAATGGTTTCCTTCTGAGAACTTGTAATAGCTAGATAGTTTTTTTATAAAAAATTAAAATATTTTGTTACTCGTAAAAACCATCAATAACGTGGAGAAGCAGAGAATAGATTATATTTAGTTAGCTAGTTACGATTCGCTCTCTGGGGGGACAGGTTTGCTATTGGATTGATAGAATTTCAAAGGATCAAAATTTATGCTACAAATGGTACTTGCAAAATGTACATATTTTACCGGCCAAGTGTGAGTGGGACTCGCGCACGAATCCGTATGATTATATTTAAAAAAAAAATACGGTTGTTGTATGGGAGCCCCCCTTAAATATTAATTTTTATTCGGTTTTCTTTTATTATTTCTTGTTATAGCGGCAACAGAAATACATCGTCTGTGAAAATTTCAACTGTCTAGCTGTCACGGTTCACGAGATACAGCCTGGTGTCAGACACACAGACGGACAGTGGTGTCTTAGTAATATGGTCGCGTTTTTACTCCCTGGGTTCGAAACCCTAAAAACCTTTAAAAAAAAAAGAAGTCAGGTAGGCAGAGCATCCTAGAAAAAAGAAAACTGGTATACAGCTGCATCCTAGCTTCTTACGAGAATCGACATTTAGCCGAGTGCAATTTTACAAAAAAATACTCAAAAGGTGGAACGATGTTTATAGTGGTCGGATTTTCATGGGACTTTTTTTATTGAGTTCCTAGAGGCGTGGAGAAGAAAGTAAAAGAAAAAATTTCGCCGCTCGTGACTTTTTTTTATTTTATTTCCTTTGTTTTTTTTTCGTAAACGAAACACACACGAAACTTCAAATTCGACGAATTCATATTGTGGGGTACTAGTGTGACGTGACCTGGGTGCATCCATTAAACGCCAATTTGGTCTGTTTCTTTGTTCATTATTGTCGATGTAATGCATATTTCAAATATTTTTTGAAAACTTCCTATTTTCTTCAATTATTTCAAAAAAATCGAATTTAAGGACCTCGATTTCTTTTGAAATTGGTAACTGTTGGCTTTTTCACAGATAACTGGACGTAAAAATATTCAAGAAAACAACTTTTACATTTTGAGTGAAGTGACTAAAAATGAATTCACAATTATCAGGAAATCGTCTATGTAAAAGTTAAAGAAGACCATTTGTCTCAAAATATTTCTGCGACGGTCAACGTAAATATTATCCTCAAAATATCCTAATTGTATCTGCTATCCACAGATAACAAAAACAAATAAAAATATTTCGAGGTACTCGATAAATGTTGATTATTGCAGACGAAGGTGGAAGGGGCCGCTGGTAAATTAACAAAAAATATCGTAATTCTAACGTAACCATTTCTATCTAAGATTAGTTGCAAACTTGGGTCTCTGCGCGCAATCTAATATCAATACTGATACCGATACCGGTCCCAATTCTTAGTGATAGAAGCCTTTTGACATGTTTTACTTTTTCAGCAGTTACTAATGTTTAACGAGTACCCTTAAATATTTTTCTAGTTATTATACCTCATTACATAGCTAATAAAATGAGGATTTGGACAATCATTTGCTCAAAGAGTTTAATAGAAACATTTCGAAAAAAAAATTGCCTTCATTAACATAGGCGATTTGATTAGATATTTAATTAGGCGAATGAAATTTTTGTCACTACACTCATGAATGTGGTTTTCTTGAACATTTGTATATCCAGTTATCCTGATACTTGACTCCACTGATACTTCACGTATCAGTTACTAAAAGTCCAGTACAAGTCCAGTTATCCGTGAACTAGTATCAGCTACTAATTACAAATAAGTCTTAGAGTTAAAATCCGGTATATTAAAAAGAAAATAGGAAATGTTCCAAAAAAAACTTGGAATATGCATTACATGGATAATGAACAAAGAAACAGACCAAATTGGCATTTAATAGATGCACGCAGGTCACATTATTACGCCACAATATGAATTCGTCAAATTTGAAGTTATTCTTGAACGAACAAAAATAAAACAAAAGTAAACTAAAAAAGAAAACTTGAAATTTTAGGGGGAGAAGCTTAGGTAGCCCGAAGGTCGTGTTATGGACTTAAGCAGAGAGAATCTGTATCGAAATGAAAAAGCGTAGTAGCAATGCTCCAATATTTTTAATCTTCACTGCGTCAGCTGACGGTCTTTCCACCGCTAGCCACGCAGCTGATTGTTGTTTTCATACTTTCAGTAATTTAAACAACCACCTGGTTAAATTTCCTTCGACGTACTATTACTTTTTTTTATTTTTTTTTCACAATTTCTTGCGACCAGCTGACGCATAATCCACCCTCCACCATGTAGCTGACGATTTTATTTCAACTCAGTATAATATGAACTATCTATGAAAAAAGTTTCAGCTGTCGTACTATGACTTATTTTTTTATATTTTTTGACGACTTCCGTCTCACACCCAAACCCACCGCTTCTTCAGCAGCTGACGGTCGGTTCTCTTATTAGTCATATAAGATCAACTATCGATGTCAATTTCAGCCGGCTTACTATGACTTTTTCATCTGCAACGCTACCTCCCGGACTAACAGACAAAATGATGAATGTATTTTGTGCGAGAGAAATTGCAAATCTGATGCCTGTAGAATTGTGTAGTCCATTGTAACGATCTGACTTTGACTGCATTCACATTCCTTAAGTCTAGACAAGTCGACAGTACGCGCTATGAATGATGTAATGTGAGATGGTAAATGACAATATAATTAATGTTCGAAAATATGTCTTATATTGGTTGATCGTAAGCATATATAGGTATACACTTTCGGTCAACCAATATTCTTTTTTTTCAATTCCAGAATAGAAATTGGATACTTGATTTAAATACATTATAATTTAACTAATCAGTAGGTGTCATCTACTAAGCCCGTGGCTTAATTATGACCTATAATTATGGCCCGTACCCTTTTATAGAGTCCTCTCTCAGAGGCCGGGTTAAATGTAAGACCAAAATAACCTCAACCAGAATAGAAATTGGATACTTGATTTAAATACATTATAATTTAACTAATCAGTAGGTGTCATCTACTAAGCCCGTGGCTTAATTATGACCTATAATTATGGCCCGTACCCTTTTATAGAGTCCTCTCTCAGAGGCCGGGTTAAATGTAAGACCAAAATAACCTCAATAGTATATTACGCTCTTCTTCATTATCGCGTGGTTAGTGCCTAACCTGGTGTCAGAGTTTTTATGCCGCCCATGGGCCTCTGACTTGGCTTTACATGCCGTCGAGAAATATCATTCAGGCATGCTGGTTTCTTCACGATGTTTTAGTATATTACTTATTATGTTCATGATGATTCAAGTAAATGTACATCCGCACTCGAAATATTGTTCAAACTGGATAAAAACACTGGCACCGCTCTGAATCTAGTAAGATTTCGAGAATTCGTCCTGCAATTGTTAAATAGGGGCATAATTTTTATGACATCAAATCATCAGCGGTCCTTTGGAACGTAGACGGTTTTTGGTTACGGTCGAATGGCCCGCGGTCCATTTGCTTTGGGCCGTTCAGACTAAATACTCGTCATTTTATTATCATTTTACACGGCTTCTTAATACATAAGACCAGAATGGTTATAATATATTACAAGTATATAATGAGAGAGAAAGGTAACTAAATTGAAATAATTATATTAACAGTTAATTTAAATACTCAAATCAGTTCTTATGAGTTAGTTCAGATCCATGAGGTGTAGCTGGACACGCGAGTGTTGACGCCGGTGATTTCAGGTTGACCGCATCCAATACCGAAAGATCTGACACCAACAACGTTTCCGTTGTGGTAGAGAGGACCGCCTTCGTCAAAGGTGCACTGGTCGCGACCGCCGCTTGGCCAGCCGGCGCACACCATGTTAGCGGTGATAGTGACACCACGAATAGCGTAGTTGTTTCTGCAAGTGTTCTGGTTTATAGTCGTAAGCTGGACGTGACGTAGCTGTTCAGACCCAAAATTTGAACCAGCCTGTGAAATAGAAAAATCCAAATATTAATTTCTAAACTAAGAAGAAACAAGTAAAAGTTTTGAATTTGAACACAAGTACTAAATTATTCAACAGTAAACTTACGAAAGTGTCACCCCATCCAGCCGCCCAGACGACTTGGTTGTCGTTGACTATGTAGTGGGTGCCAGCGATGGAAGCGCGTTGGACATTGTTGTTAAAGATGATGTTGGTCGCAGAGCGCAAGATGGCGATGTCGTTAACCCTAGTATTTGGGTTGTATGACGGGTGAACGATAATCTGGTTCACGTTGTGTACAACTCCGCCGCTGTTAGCCCAAGTGGAGCCGACGCGGATGCGCCATCTGCCGACTGGGTCACCACTGTAAAAGGAATGAGCATTATTTATCTTGATTTTTTACTTGTTTGATATCTAAGAAAATTCACATGCAATGAGGTAGTGCTTACAGTCCACATTGAGCCACTGTCAGGATGGCGCGATTGTTGATGATGACACCGCCGCAATCATGCCAGTACGTACTAAAGTTTGGTGTGTATAAAAGAGCGGCCATAGTAGGGGGTACCGGTCAATGGTGGTGATGGAACCCCCTACAATCCTTTGAGGATTAGCGGGGACGGCTAAAAGAAGATAAAAAATAATGTTCATAGAAGATTTTGAGGACCAAATTTTAAATGCTAATCAAGAAACAAAAAGAAAAGTTCAACATTCTAAAGTGAGGACGTACCTGCGACAGCCGCGAAGCAAAGGGCCAGTAAAGCTAGGATACGCATGATGTGAATAATTTGTGGGCTAGTGTAGTACATCGTTGGAAGTTAATAATATTTATATCGAAGCCGATCAACTATCAAATTATCACTCGAAGAGATTAATTAATTTATTTTTAAGTTTTCCTCTATTCTAAACCTTAAGAGGTTTATAGATTGAGTAGTACATGTTGTACAAGTTATAGAGAAATCATTTATTTGGTCTGTCCATTCAGGTTCACACTGCCGTTCTTATAGTACCATGGGCATTTTTCTATGAACTCTGGGCGTAGATATATTTCAATTATATTGAATTTACGCCCTTTTTGACCAGAACCCTTTGCCATTTTATTTAGTAAACTCAAGGCTGATGTGATTCATTACAAATCGAATAGAAAAAAAATGGAACAGGTACCACATCTATTCCTTGAAAACCTTCGACAAAGCGCCTTGGGGCAATATCAATCTACACGACATCACAATTCATGTAAGAGACTATATAGCCGCGGTATTCATTTACGTATTCAGTAACAGAAAAAGTTAAAGAAGTTACTGTTGCTACAATAACCCAGTGTCAATATAAAGGGTGTAACAAGATCCTTAACGAAGCCGAAAGGCACTTGCTCTCCCCGTCATTGCGATATTTTTTTTGTTCTAGACCATACCTGGGAACCTTCTACTAGTTGAGATATTGGGGGTCAAAGTTCCAAATATTTCACAAGTTTTTTTTTTAATAGGTGTTTTTATTAAACCTCCACGACCTCCGTACTATCCAATCTATTCATCATCACAATGTTTTGAGTCTGTTACAGTGAGTCCTACCGTGATTTTTCATCCCCAAAAAAAAGTGGTTCCCAGCAATATTTTTTGCATAAAGTTACTTAATTTGATGTACAAATTCTTGGTTGATGGCTTCGTTAAGGGTCCTGTTACACCCTGTATGTATATATACTCCTTTATACTAACGATAACAAAATAGATATAATTAGTTTCCGTTTATTTTTATCAACGATCCAATAAACACAAGAATTAAAATTATCTTTTGCTTCTAGGGAATTTTGTCAGGCATGTATTCATAAAAAACCCAATGTATTTATAGATCGTGAGAATTTTATTATCGCTTCACAGGGGTTCAGGATTGATATTTTTAGTATTTCTACTCTCGTTGATTAGAAAAACTAATCAATCTGTGTTTCTGACTTCTTTCTTTTTCGGCTGGTTAGTGCCTAACCTGGTGTCAGAATTTTATGCCGCCCATGGACCTCTTACTTGGCTTTACATGCAGTCAAGAAATATCTCTCAGGCATGCTGGTGAAACTTCACCGAAACAAGTGATAATTATACAAAACGCACATGAATCCGAAAAATCATAGGTCATATCAATCATAAGTCTTTGGTTCTAAATTGAGATCTATGACTTGGCAGTCCGACGGTCACACCACTAGGCAATCACTGCTTGGTGCTTTGTGATTGGCTTCCAAGTGATAGTGTTACTAATAAGGATCAATGCTGCAAGGAAAAGTTTACAAGTCAAGAAAATACAAATGCACATTTTTTTTTATCGTAAAGTTACTTTTCGATACATTTGAAAGATTAGAACTATAATTTAAGCTTCTGGTTTGCTCAACATAACTTTTTAGTATCAATAACTTGAAGTTGACTGATCTAATAGTAACCAATGGTACAGAAGAGCTTATTCACACTTGCATATTTCAGGTAAATACAATTAAAAAAAGATACAAGGAAAATGATTAAAACAACCGATAAACGAGGAAAATGTTTTATCTCTTCGCGTGACAATTTGATAGTAAATCTGCTTTGATATAAATACTATACACTCACCACAAGATACCACACTTGTCTGTGAATAACTAACAAAATGCGTTTCCTAACTGTGTTGGCCATTTGCTTCACGGCTATTACAGGTACGTACAAAATAACCTCAAAATACCTTTTTCTATAAATGAAAATGTTTTGAATGTGTTACTTATAGTAACCATTTTATACAAACGAAATTTAATCAGTATTTAAACTTCGTTATTAAATCCTCTAAAATTGACTTCTTCCAGCCGTCATCGCCAATCCTCAGAGGATTGTGGGAGGTACCGTCACCACCATTGACCGGTACCCCACCATGGCCGGCCTTATATACACCCCAAACAACTGGATCTCGTTCTATCTGACTTGTGGCGGTACCATCATCAACCAGCGCTCCATCCTCACAGCTGCTCAATGCGGAGCGTAAGTATCTTCCTATTAAATGTGCTAAAAGTAAAATAAATTAAATTATAAATTAAATAACAATGGCATTCCTTTGACAGTGGTAACGCAGTCAGCCAATGGCGTATCCGTGTCGGCTCCACTTGGGCTCACAGTGGTGGCGTTGTTCACAACGTGAACCAAAGGATCATCCATCCATCATACAACGCCAATACTCATGCAAATGACATCGCCATCTTGCGCTCTGCTACCAACTTCATCTTTAACAACAATGTCCAACGCGCTTCCATCGCTGGCGCCAACTACATAGTCAATGACAACCAAGTCGTCTGGGCAGCTGGTTGGGGTGACACTTTTGTAAGTTTACTGAGGGTTATTATAGTACTCGTGTTTAATTGATTTATTTTGTTTGTTATAAAAATAATATTTTCATGTTACTGTTTCGCAGGCTCTTTCGAACTATGGCTCTGAGCAGCTTCGTCATGTCCAGGTTGTGACTATCAACCAGAACACTTGCAGAAACAACTACGCTGTCCGTGGTGTCACTGTCACCACCAACATGTTGTGCTCCGGCTGGCCAAGCGGCGGTCGCGACCAGTGCACCTTTGACACCGGTGGTCCTCTCTACCACAACGGAAACGTTGTTGGTGTCAGATCTTTCGGTATTGGCTGCGGTCAACCTGAATTCCCCGGCGTCAACACTCGCGTGTCCAGCTACACCTCATGGATTTCAACTAACTCATAAGAAGTGATTTTAACATTTAAGTAAACTGTGAATATAATTATTACTATTAAGTTACCTTTTATCCGTCATTAAATAATTGTAACATATTATAACAGTTTTGTTTTAATTTATTTAGTAGTCATTTATAATGAAAAAGATACTACATAAAATGTCACCCCAATGGGGGATGAATTACTGAAAATCCTGCCTTTATGCTCATCTCCTTGTTTGTGAAGTATCCGCTAGGTCTAATAGCATGAAAGCATGGTTCAAGTTCATATTCATATTCATATTCATTTTATTTTGCGTTCCATAAGTATAAAAGGTGATACAAAAGGCTTAGAGCTAAGAACAATTTATGGACCCTGTTAGGGCACAGCAAATATACAATATTAAGATAAAATATTAAGTAGTTAATAATAAACAACCATTTATTTTCTACTTATTATTTACAAATGAAGGGTAACACATAATTATAACAGACTAACATACTTGGTACAACTACACGATAACAATTTTAGAAATAGCAGTAACATAAAGTAACATCATTATAATTATCAATATTATATAAAACTGAGATCAATAGTATTATTTTATTGTACATATTTATTTATAAATCTGGACAGAGCACTATATTATAGTAGATATGTATATATAATTATTGAGATCAATTTATATTAAATTATTATATTAGTTTATGGCACATATTCTGTAGGCAGGTAACATAATTAATTATAATAATATTGACTTCAAAGTGTAAAATTAATAACCATTTTACCCTTAATAATATTAAAAGTAAATATTTAAAATTATTGTTAACATTTATATGTTATCAGTTAAGTATTCATTTATATTATAGTATATTTTTTCTAATAAAAATAGTTTTAACTTTTTCATAAAGCCACCATATCTTGTGATGCTTCTAATTTCTTCAGGTAATTTATTATATAATTTTATTGACATGGCATAGGTACTTGAGGAATGTATTTTGAGTCGAGATGTAGGTATGTGTAGTCTATGTTTATGTCTTAGTTTAATATTACTTTGTAGTTCTTCTCTTTTAGTGTAGAATTCCGGATATCTGCGTACAAATTTACAAATTTCAAAAATATATAGGCAGGGTAGTGTGAGGATTTTGAGTTCTTGAAAGTGTGGTTTACAACTATCTGTCTCTTCAATATTAACTAAAATTCTTACTAACTTTTTCTGTAGGGTGAGTAATGTGGGCGCGTCTGTACTATTGCCCCATAGTATGACACCGTATTTGAGCCATGCGTAGGCATACGCGTAGTACATGATTAGCGCAGTTTTGAGGTCTGTAGTTTTTTTGATCTCACGGAGTGCGTAAGAAAACCTAGACAACTTCGATCTTAATTTTTGAATATGAGCCTTCCAATTAATATGTGTGTCTATATCTAGGCCTAATAGGGTGAATTTGTCGACTACTTCTAATTTGGAGTCTTTGAAGCTAAAGTTTATATTTATAGGTACTTTTTGTCGGGGGTGAAATGTCATTATTTTGGTCTTATTATAATTAATTTCAAGATTATGTTGTGTCATCCAGTTTGTTGTGGCATTAAGTATTGAATTTAATTTATTATTTATGTTGATATTGTTTTCGCATGAGGTAAGAATAGATATATCATCTGCAAAAAGGACACAAGGTTCATTGATGTGATTAGGAAGGTCATTGATGTATACGAGGAATAGAAAACAGCCTACTACGCTTCCTTGTGGGATTGAGGCATTGATTGGTATATTGTCGGACCGGAATAATTTTATTTCGTTAGTATTGTGGTTAAAAAACTCTATTTCTACTTGTTGTTCTCTGTTTTGAAGATAAGACGTGAACCATTCATGGCATTTACCACGAATCCCTATGCTGTGTAACTTGTTTAACAATATGTCGAATTGTACTTTATCGTAGGCCTTTGTCATATCGAGAAGTAGTCCTATGGCATATTTTTTGTTGTTAATAATATTAAGTGCTTCTTGTATGTATTTATAAATTGCCAATATTGTCGATCGATTTTTACGAAAACCATTTTGACAATCGTTAAATATATTATATTTTTCACAAAATGCGTACACTCGATTGCACATGGCTTTTTCAAATATTTTTGATGCTGTAGGTAAGAGGGCAATGGGACGGTAGTTATTTGGGTCAGTTTTTGCATTTTTCTTATGTATTGGTTTAATTAGGCCTTTTTTTAAGAGATTAGGAAAAACACCTTCTTCAAATGATTGGTTAATTAACTTGTAGAATGGCAGAGTTAGTTCATCTGCGCATTTTCTGAATAAGGTAGGTGGCAACTCATCAACACCATAGCTCGATTTATTTTTTAAGTTTTTTATTATTGAGTTTACTTCATAAGGATCTACTGGACTTAGAAAGATACTATTTTCTGTTGTAGTGGTCACTGGGGTACCTTTCGGCTTGCTGCCAGTTGTGTTCTTGTTAGTTTCTCCGATAGAAGCAAAGAAATGGTTAAAGATGTTAGCTACCTCCTTGGACTCTGAAGTAATATTTTTGTTTGTTTGTAGACTTATATTAATTTTATCGGTTTTTATTTTTTTGTTCGTTCGTTCATTGATGATTCCCCACATTGTTTTTACTTTGTTATTTGATTTTATCATTTTATTTTTAAACTGTTGTTTTTTCGCTGTCACTACAGCCTTCTTTAATGTTTTTTCATATTTTTTGTAATACTTTGTTAGTATGGGATTTTGTGTTTTAGTTATTAGAATCTTCAATAATCGTTTGTTTTTGCAAGAGTTTTTTATACCTTTAGAGAGCCAGTATTTATTACATTTTGTTTTTAGTTTAACTGGTTGTAGTGGCATACATTGGTTTAGAATATTTATTAGTGTGTCGTTAAATGCTTCATAATTTTCGTTAATTTTATTTTCAGATTTTATTATATCGTTCCAGTTAATTTCCTGTAATTTAGATTTAAATTGTAACATATTTTTATAGTCATATCGCCTTTTCTTTGTATACCACGTAATTTGTTTTGTTTGTTGGGGTAGGTTTAGGTGTAAAATTGTGCTACTGTGATCAGAAAACCCGAGTTCTTCTACTGTTGTATACATATCTTTATGTTCAAAGTTTGTAAATATAAGATCTAAACATGTCGTGGTGGATGGCGTGATGCGTGTTGGGCTTTTGATGTGCTGTGTTAATTTATATTCCTGCATTAGATTTAAAAATTGGTTTGACTTTAGGTTATCAGAAAGTATATTAACATTGAAATCGCCTCCTATGATAATATTTAGTTTAGAATATTTAACATTAACATATGATAGAATTTGTTTTAATTGTTGATAGAAAGTGTCTTCTTCTCTTCTATTCCAGTACATAGTTATTATTAATAGATTTTCTTTAGGCAATTCAGTAGCACATACCTCTATTACATATTCTATAGACATCTCTGTAATATCGTTCCTCTGTATGAAGTCTATATGATCTTGAAGCAGGAGACAGACACCTCCGCCTGTTCGAGTGCTGCGACAGTAAGATGCTGCGAACTGATATCCACTGAATTTGATAATATCAAGCTTTTCTTGTGAGAGCCAGGTCTCAGAGATTCCTATTGCTTGATACGATGAGTTTTGGGTAATGAAAGCTTCAAGTATATGTTGTTTATTGTTAAGACTTTGAATATTTTGAAATAGTACTTTAAATGGTAGGCTTTTGTTTCCGAAATGTATAGTTCTCAGTATCATCCAGTTAAGTTGTGCCTTGCGTGTCAGTAAATGAATGAATTTAAGAGTTTTGTAAAGTTTTATAAACCAATTTATTTGAGACAAATAATATTGTCACAAAAGTAGGTTCGGTTTATTTATTTAGGGATAAAAAACAGCAGTACAAAAACATGTTATACACTATAAATAAACTTAAAATAATGACACTTATTGCACTACCAACACCATTATCCACTGATCACTACTGATAAAACTGGTTTAATAAAAGTCTATAACTACAATTTAACATCCCTTTTTTTTCGGATGGGAAATCATCAAATAACTCCTCCCGCTCTGGGCGGAGCAGGAGGGAGTGTCAGACTTCTACTGACTAAAACCCATCCATGTTCCTTCTTTTGCCCTTTGTGTTTCAGGGCCGCGGCATCTCTTTCGAACAGTCCCGCAACCCTGGCAGGAATTTAACATCCCTTACTTAGACTTAGTCGTTTTTGTAATGGGAGTTGGTACTTTTTCACAACCACCACCAGTGGTGGTAGATGCGACAAATAGTTGCAACCATCACCAGTGAGGCAGACCGGTGGGGGTAGACGGGAATAAACCATTACATGCAGAAACAAATACATTTATAAGCCTAATAAAATTGAAGTGAAATGTTTAGTTCAAGATTGCAAATCTTTAGTCGGATAATAGACCACTGCCTTAAACTAATGTCATTCAATAAGGTCTATTAATCTATTTGCTAGTAGATATCGCTTCACCTGCCCATGCTGTACGAAAGAATGTCAAATGTGCGCTGGAATGAATCTGAAAAAAAAATCGATATCCTCTCCACGAATATCTACGTGTACCCCGGATGAACTGAAAAGTCGCAAGAATATTTTTTACACTCAACGCAGGCATTGCAAAACAGGCTACACAATGGCTTAAAGCTAAGCTAAGCGCTGTTGCTACGGGGTGAATTTTCCAAGTGGGCGTGGATAGCCAAATCCGAAACTACTTAAGAGGAAAAGCGAAAAATGCTCAAAGGAGTCTCGAGCCCGATTTTGGTGAAAACTAAAACTGCATCATTGGATTTTTGAAAAATCAATATTTCTGGCCAGGAATCGAATCACTTGGTTTTGAAAAAAAAAACGCGTAGGCTCTATTTTTACACCATTCGACGGTGTCGCTAATAAGGATCACATTCTGGAAAGTATTGACATGCGGCAAATTTAAGGAAAATGTAAAATGTTATGTTTTATCATATTTTTAATTAATGTCCTTGATTGATGGCACCCGCACCGCAGTCAACTTCAAAACGTTATCTTCTAATTTCATTTTTTTTTATCTCTTCGTGGATGAAGATCTCAATAAAAAAATGTAAACAATTGAAATTAGAACTTACACGTGAGTTGGCGCCTACAGTGATTTTGTTCGAAGTTTCGTTGAACTGTTTGCAGACTGTTAGGTATTTTATCAAAAATTAACTCCTTCCTTTGGTTTGTTATATGTCATTACTTCCCAGAATTTGATTCTTAATGGCGACGCTATCGAAAGGTGTAATAATACAGTGAGTGTTTTTTTTTTTTCAAAACCAACTGATTCGATTCCTGGCCAGGAATATTGATTTTACAAAAATCCAATGATGCAGTTTTAGTTTTCATCAAAATCGGGCTCGAGACTCCTTCGAGCAAATTTCGATATTCCTCACAGTTTCGGATTTGGCCATCCACGCCCACTTGAAAAATTCACCCACAGCACACTTTAAGAATCAAGTCTAAAAATTCTTTTACAATAACGCTAACATTTTTATCAAATCAAATCATAATATTTTTATTTCACATAGTCCTAGATGGGCACTTAATAAAATATCGACAAAAAGGTGCACGGTTCGGCTTGGTCGTTTCCTATGCAGAAGAGCCGGCAAGAAACTCCATGGTTACTCTTTTCAAATCATTTGGTATTATAATATTATCATGTTACAGCATTAGTACTTAAACTTTCTTGTTACTTAAACTTTCTACACAAAAAAAGTAAAACAAGATAAAAAAAATACGAAAGTTAACAAGCATCTGGGAATCTACAAAGCCTACAATGTTCACACATTCACAAACAATCGTTAAGAAATAATCTATACAAAGGTAAGAAAACTAAATTAAACAAGTGACATAAATATTAATATAATATATATCAGTGCTGTAACTATTCTGAGGCCTAGATGTATAAATGGTTTGAAAAATATAGTAAGAAATCTGATTAGAAAGATGAAAAAATGAGATTGAGAAAAGCTGTTAGAGACATCCATATATTTGTGCCGTCTATGAGCTCCCAGGGAAGCCGGTATCAACGATGCATCGAAGACAGGAAAACAAATTATCTCTTGCTCCATGAAAAACCCAATGTACTTTGGATCATGAGAACTTTCTAATCATTTGGGTTGATATTTTTGCATCATTTACCCTCATTGATCAGAAAAATAAAATCAAGCTGTGTCAGTGACAAGGCGATGATCTAATTGAAAAATAAAAAATCAAATCTTAGATTGTTACCATGCCGGCGAACGCTAATAGTGAGGGAGCGCCTTTAGGATCAAATCCTGCAAAGAAAAGTTATTATTCTGCATAAAAGCGAGTTTTCTATACATTATTTGTTTCTGGTTTGAGTAACATAATAACTTGCTTATGCCCGCGGCTTCGTCTGAGTGGAGTTTGGTAATTGTCCAACGGTATACTAACGGGATAAAAAGTATCCTGTGTTAATCCAGGTTATAAAGTAACTGTTACTCTGTGTGCCAAATTTCATCCAAATCCGGTCAGTAGTTTTTGCGTGAAACAGTAACAAACATCCATCCATCCTCACAAACTTTCCCATTTACAATATTAATAGGATTTCCTTCTAACTGACTGACACATTATGAATTAATGCTGAAACCGCGAGATTTAAGTCTCACGAAATAAAGGGTGTAACAAGACCCTTAACGAAGCCGAAAGGCACTTGTTCTCCCCGTCATTGCATTCTTTTTTTTGTTCTAGACCATACCTGGGAACTTTCTATGTAGTTACGGAGATATTGGGGGTCAAAGTTCCAACATTTTCACAAGCTTTTTTTAAATACATGTTTTTAATGAAAGATTTTTACTTTAAACACCTCCACGACCCCCGTACTATTCAATGCATCCATCAGCACAATTTTTTGAGTGCGTAACATTGAGTCCTACCGAAAAACGTGATTTTCCACCCCAAAAAAAAAGTAGTTTCCCAGCAATAATTTTTGCGTAAATTTACTTAGTTTGATGTACTAATTAAATACTAATTAATGCTTTGTTGACTGCTTCGTGAAGGGTCTTGTGACATAATGTATGTTCTGAAAGCCGACTGAAGTGTGGATTAACCGAAATTAGTTGTGAAGTGAAAGTTAGTGAAGTGAAGCCTTCGTCCACCATAACCACTTATGGTGGACGAAGGCTTCACTTCACTAACTTTAGCTAAACTGAACTGGTTCAAACTTGAAGTGCATGGTACTAATGATCATAGAGAGGTAGAGCAGGGAAGACAAGGAACGTAGGCAGTTTTCCAAGTTCTCTACGGGGCTAAAGTACACTTTCTGACATTTGTATCCTAGCTATCATTCAGTGACTTGTTCTGGACCACACATGGGAACTTTCCCTCGTCCTAGTTACGTACGTATAAATTAACAAAAAATGCCGTCAGAATCATAGTCCAACATTTTTTACTTATATTAAACCGCACCTATGGATGTGAGTCAACTTTGACAACAATAATAGTATAATCGGCTACTTTGGTGTGGGTTACGTCAAGTTAAAATACATGTATCTGCTGGAAATGACTTTATTAGGGCCAATTTTATTTTTCACAGTTTACTTCAACAAACCAACATCTAATATCAATTTCTTATGCGTTATTCGAGATCCAAGAGGTGAAGTTCGACACGCGTGTGTTGACACCGGGGAATTCAGCTTCACCGCATCCAATACCGAAAGATCTGACACCAACAACGACACCGTTGTGGTACAGAGGACCGCCGTCGTCAAACAAGCACTGGTCGCGACCACCGGTTGGCCAGCCGGAGCACAACATGTTAGCGGTGATAAGAACATAATGGGCACCGTAGTTGTTTCTGCAGATATTCTGGTTGATAGTCATAACCTGAACGTGACGAAGCTGCTCTGAGCCAACGTGTGAACCAGCCTGTGAAAAATAAACATTCATATATATATTTGGTTTTAGTACCAAAAACACTGACGTGAAAAGATTTTCAATAGATCACATTTGTAGTTAGTACATACTTGATGTTTTAAAACGATCATCAGGAAACTTACGTAAGTATCACCCCATCCAGCAGCCCAGACGGTTTGGTTGTCAGCGAGGTTGTAATTGGGGCCAGCAATGGAAGCGGGTTGGACATTGTTGTTATAGATGATGGCTGAGGCAGAGCGCAAGATAGAGAGGTCACTATCCATAGTACTTGGGTTGTATGAAGGATGGGTGATAATCTGGTTCACTTGGTGAACAACACCGCCGCTGTTAGCCCAAGAGGAGCCGACGCGGATACGCCATTTGCTGACTGTGTCGCCACTATAAAAGGAATAATAGTGTTATTCATTTTACATAACATCTTTTCGCTATTTCACTTAGGCAAATTATATATTAGATAAAAGTGACTTACGCTCCACATTGAGCAGCTGTGAGGACGGATCTGCTGTTGAGGATGATAGCACCGCAATCCTGCCAGTATATGTTAGAGTCCCAAGAGTACAGGAGGGCAGCCATGCTCGGATACTGGCCAATCGTGGTGACAGAACCTCCCACAATCCTTTGGGGATGGTTGTGAACGGCTAAATAGAGAATTTAAAGAAAAATAATTACTTATTGAACATGGGTCATCTTTTCACAAATAACCAAAAGTTTTTCAGTAGCACGAAAAGAAAACGATTAAAAATATTTGCAAATTAAAATGATTACAGTGAGAACATACCTGCGACAGCCGCGAAGCAAAGGGCCAGCAGAGCGAGGATGCACATGTTGTGAGATACTCGCGGACAACAGGACAAGTGCACATCGTTTATAGAGGATGCTATATATATATCTCAATGGACAGTCAAATTATCTATCGATCAGATAAGTTTCTTTTTTGTATTTTCCTTTACCTACCTATTATAAGTCTAAAGACTTTTACAGATTAAGCAGAGTTATGATAAAATTGTAATCTTTATCTCTTGTAATAATCATTTATGTTTTAAACTGCAACTCGGAAATGATTTTTGTCTTAATTATGTTTCATGAGTAGTAACAATGAATAACCAGGTTGTAAAACAGTGTAGAATAAGAAGATAAGTTTAAAAGTACAAGTAACTTTAAAAAAAAACTGAGTGTAAGGATATTATAAAGCTAGTCAGTCTAAAATCATTATGCAACCTCGTGTCGAAAAATTGAAGTAACGGACACCAAAACAACAAAAATACCTATTTTTGTGTTATGTAAATTAAGAATTCTACTTGTTTAACCTATCGTATACCGTAATCTTATAGAAACAAATAAAAAGTAATTGTGTCTCGCCCGATATCGCGTCGTTGGGATCAGGAGTTTTACCAATGTCTAGTCGTTATATACTGACCTGTGGCTTGATAAAGTTTTCAAGATATGGTCGTGGCTGGGCTTTGAACTGACTGATTCTTTGACAAAAAAAAAACACAATAAACGGCTTTAAATCAGTCTGCAAGCTTCTTTAGTTTGATAAGAGGAAAATGTTAAAAATTATATTTTTATCTCTTCGTGTGATAATTTTTGCATTGTTGTATATCTCTATGTAGCCGTTTATCTTTTACCTGATGATCCATGATCAATTCATTAATTTTGTCTGCGAGTTATTAACAATAAACATAAATCATCTTTAAAATGTGGAACTTTTTTCCCTTATTAACTTTCAAAAACATATTAATTATATTTGAATATATAAAAATAACTGTTCAGGGCTCAGCAAAATAATAATTATACACTGTTCCATAAGTTGAAATAAGCTAAATCTGATAAAACACAGTTATTGCAATTATTTTATGTCTAGTTTCTAAGCAACAAATGACAAACATACATACATATTTGCACACGTGTTTAGAAATCGAGCTAGGTGGCGTGTGTTGGAGAGGCCTATGTAGCAGTGGGTTGTTGTACCTAGGGTGATGATGGTGATAATGGTTAAAATTCCACATTTACGAATATTACTTATTCCAACAATAAAACATACATATATTTTGAATTCGATTAAATGTAAGCAGTACTTCCATGTTTGTAACAGCTCTATAATATATCTCAGCATCGAGCGTTCTTATTTTCGAAGATAGACGAATATGATTATAAAGGGTGTAACAAGACCCTTAACGAAGCCGAAAGGTACTGGTTCTCTTCGTCATTGTGATCAATTGTTTTGTTCTAGACCATACCTGGGAACTTTCTAGTTACGGAGATATTGGGGCTCAAAGTTCCAACATTTTCACATCTTTTTTTTTAAATACATGTTTTTATTAAAAGATTTTTACTCTATACACCTCCACGACCGTCGTACTATTCAATCCATCCCCCAGCATACTGTTTTGAGTCCGTTACATTGAGTCCTACCGCAAAACGTGATTTTTACCCCAAAAAAAAAAGTCGTTTCACAGCAATAATTTTTGCGTAAAGTTACTTAATTTCATGTACAGGATGCTTGTGAAGGGTCCTGTTACACTCTGTAGATGATAGATGACGAAGATGATTCCCAAGGCGGCAATTTATTTTCCTTGGAGATCTGTAATTTATTTCTAAATAAATCTAATTGTGGAATGTGTAGCCTCGACCACAAGTAAAACGAAGCAAGTTCAGAAAGATGATGCTTACCACAAATACAGTTCCTCCCTGTTTATTTATTTGGTTTACTTTAGCCTCTGCCCGCGGCTTCGCCCGCATGGAATTATTATTTCGGTAATTATTGTCCCACGAGATAGTTCATCCATGTTCAACTATCTGTGTGCCAAATTTCATGCAAATCTGATCAGTAGTTTTTGCGTAAACGAATAACAAACATCCATCCATTCTCACAAACTTTTGCATTTATAATATTAGTAAGAAGTAAGATTTATTACAAACACACAAGATAGCAAGTAATTTATTTAATTCATTTATTTCAGAACAAGTCCATATACATACATATTACGTAAGAAACAAAATAATAATAAAAAATAAAAATATACATTAAGAATTTAATTTAATTGAAGCATCCTGTTTGGTTTGACTTATGAGGAAAATGTTGAAATATATTTTTGGACTTTACTTTTGTCCAATTTAATAACCAAATTATTTATCTTTTCTCTTGATAAAATGATAGTCAATATGCGATGATATAAATGTCCATAACTTGTCGTGGTCTATCAGTTCTCAACAAGTACTGACAGAATGCGTATCCTTGCTGTACTGGCCCTCTGCTTCGCGGCTGTCGCAGGTATGTCCTCACTGAACAACCTTTTTATGTGAAATATAATATAATACTAAGCGTTCCATTTGTGATAATCTGTTCGAATCGTACTAACATCTCGTATCTTTATTTGTCTTTAAAATCCTCTATACTCTTTTAGCTGTCCCCAGCAATCCTCAGAGGATTGTGGGAGGTTCCATCACCACCATTGGCCAGTACCCCACTTTGGCCGGCCTCATATATACACCTAACAACTGGATCTCGTTCTATCTGACTTGTGGCGGTACCATCCTCAACAACCGCTCCATCCTCACTGCCGCTCAATGTGGAGCGTAAGTACTTTCTTTTCGGATTTTAGAAATGCAAATCAAGTGAAATTACGATTTCAATAATAATTGACAAAACAACATTCCCCCAAACAGTGGTGCAGTCAACCATTGGCGTGTCCGTGTTGGCTCCAGTTTGGCTCACAGTGGTGGAGTTCTTCACAATGTGAACCGGAGGATCATTCACCCATCGTACAACCCTAATACAAGGGCTAATGACATAGCTATCTTGCAAACGGCCACCAACATCATCTTTAACAACAATGTTCAACGGGCTACCATCGCAAGTCCCACCTATAACCTCGCTGACAACCAAGCCGTCTGGGCTGCTGGATGGGGTGACACTTTTGTGAGTTTACTTAAAACTAATACAGAATTTGTGTTCTTTTGAAAATGTTTTCTTGATTTTTTGTTAATATTTGTAAATTTCTTTCACAGGCTGGTTCAAATTTTGGGTCTGAACAGTTACGTCATGTCCAGCTTGCGACTATCAACCAGAACACTTGTAGAAACTACTATGCTGTCCGTGGTGTCACTATTACCGCCAATATGGTGTGCGCCGGCTGGCCAAGCGGCGGTCGCGACCAGTGCACGTTTGACGAAGGGAGTCCTGTCTACCACAACGGTAACGTTGTTGGTGTCAGATCTTTCGGTATTGGCTGCGGTCAACCTGAATTCCCCGGTGTCAACACTCGCGTGTCCAGCTACACCTCTTGGATACAACAAAATGTAACATAAGAAGTGACTCGTTTCAAATATGTAATATCTGTAATAAACTCTTATTCAACAAATCAATATTTTTACTTGCCAGACCAAAACACAGTTTTCCAAACTTAGCTTGCGAATTCATGGCGTTATTTATTAAAATGTAGCTTTATTATAAAAAATCAAATAAAAATAAAAAAGCTTTATTAATTGAACTCCAATTAATTTATATTTTGATTTCCTACAATTTACAATTATACTCTAATAAAACAAAGTTTTTGTGATCATTTAGTAGTTCTCATTTTGGTGTCCTAAAAATCAACTAAACAACCAAGTAATTGTGACCAACTTCGATGTAGCGCTTGCTGTTCATTTCCAAGGCACCGCTCGGCTCACACGTATTTGGTCACAGTTCTAACCTAGGTTAGGTTAGAACTGTGGCCAAATACGTGTATTTGGTCGGGGTTCCTTAGATTAGTTACTGCGACCAAAGGTCATTGGGTGAAATCCGACCCAGTTAATGAAAGATGGTGTACAAAAACCAAACTAAATTGTCGGAGATTGATAATTAAGATCCACGTGCTACAGCGCCATCTATGAGAATGTGGTTGAACTTCTTTATTGTTCTATGGCCTAAGTGGTTCAACCAAGGCACGTTCGTGCCAAGGCAGGGTCGACGAAGCAGTACTTTCGGGACAGCCACGGTGGATAACGCAGGTTCACATGCGTGGTGGTGGCTGTAAGCGATTGGCCGGCTTCGGTGACGTGCCGAACCTGCCAATGTTCAAGTCGTACTAATTAGGGTTCCTTGACTCGGACTCTTATAGTTTCGCCATGTGCGTCTATCTGTCCGCAGGACTACTAATACTAGAAAGCTGTAATTAGGCATGAATATACAATTTAGTTACGCTGACAAAGTGGTACAATAAAATCTCGAAAAGTATTTTTTTTCAGGTTATGTCCTGTACACGTAAAGTGGGTTTTTTTTCCCGCCTACCCCATAGTGTGGGATGTCGTTGGATAGGTCTTTAAAAAATGTTGAGAGTTTATCTCAATAATTCGGCTGTGAAATATTATGCTGCTTAAAATATTAAATGCTAATTTTTGTTAGACTCAAATGCCCTCTTTTAGCTAAACGGTTGTGTTTGAACGTGTGTAAAAATTCATGGTGGTAGTTATACAACCAAGTTAAGAAGAGATGCGGTAGGTATTTGAAGAAACTATCGCTGTCGCTCAACGAGCGCTATTTTGACACTGCAGTGTCTCCGATAAAGACAACTACAGATCCGACAAGTAAACCGTCATAATTCGAGGTTTGGTTGTTGGCTACTTCCTCCTGCAATATTCGACTAATTTAAAAGATATTTCATAAACAGAATAAAAAGAATATATACTGTGTCCCTATTGTTTTCTTTTTTCATTAATAGTTGTCAAATATGTACACTAGGCCTCTGTTGACAGCGGTCCAAATAGGCAATTTTCTGCATTTTGTATAGGTTCTAGTGCTGATACAGATTACGTATCATAAAAAAGGAAAACATAGGGAAATAGAAGAGGTTGAAATTTATTTAACTGTAAAAAAACCATGGCATTTCCTCTCAAAAGGAAAACTATCACAGAAGTACGCACTTGGCCGATTGTTTTATTATAAACTAGCGACCCGCCCCGGCTTCGCACGGGTGCAGTATTATGCATATAAACCTTCCTCTTGAATCACTCTATCTATTAAAAAAAACCGCATCAAAATCCGTTGCGTAGTTTCAAAGATTTAAGCATACAAAGGGACATAGGGACAGAGAAAGCGACTTTGTTTTATACTATGTAGTGATATCCAATTGTAGTTAAACTAATGTTATTCAATACATTGTTTTGCTGTAGGTACGAGTTACCCACAAAGTGAATAAACGGCCACTGTTCTACCTATAGTTTATTTTAGGGGCGTGTAGGGGTGTACACCCTAGTTTAATTAGGATCTCAGTTCAGATTTTGTAAAATCTGAGCTGAGAGATCCTTATGAAATCTATGATCTCTTTCTTCTCCCTTCGTGGCTTATTGTAAGAGGGGCACGTGCAACTTTATCGATGGAGTAGTGGGACGAAGTAACATGTTCGGTCTGGGCAATGCCGTACCGCACTCGGTCGCTCATAACATAGCGACTCGTTCAATATTGTTTCACTCTTGCTTATATCTTTACTCACATCGTATATGACATCCACCTGATACTAAAGTAATTTCAGAAACTCATTCAATACCTGTTCATCCAAATGTATGATGGAAGTAAGAAATAAAAAAAAATGCTTATTTTGCAGCGGCACATACTTAGTGAAAAAGAATTTCTGCTTACAGCGCAAGCGCGTCTGATTGTAACGGCGGATCGCACTCAACTGACGTTTGTAAGCAGTCGTGATGAACACAAATAAAAGCCTGCCTGGGTTCGAACCCACCAGCTAGAACTCGTATGCTGCATTTGAGCAAGCAATTTAGGCCGTCAGTTGTCTGTCATTAAAATTTGGGTACATAATATGTAGGAAATTCCAGAAATTAAGTCACCATTAGCTTGAATTAAACGTTTATTTCCATTATTTATCGAGTACTTATGAGTTGGATTGGATCCAAGAGGTGTAGCGGGACACGCGGGCGTTGACACCGGGGAAAGCAGCCTGAGCGCAGCCAATACCGAAAGAGCAGACACCAACAACGACACCGTTGTGGTAGAGAGGACCGCCGGAGTCACCCTGGCACTGGTCGCGACCACCGCCTGTCCAGCCGACGCACAACATGTTGTCGGTGATGGCGATACCACGGACAGCGTAGTTGTTTCTGCAAGTGTTCTGGTTGATAGAACGAAGCTCGACGTGACGAAGCTGTTCTGAGCCAGCATTTGAACCTTGCTGCGAATAGAATTATTCAAATATCAATTTTCGTTTAAACAAAATGAAAACAAAATTATTTTCAGATGAGCGGTAATAAAACTTACGAAAACGTCACCCCATCCTGCGGCCCAGACGACTTGGTTGTCAGCGAGGTTGTAGTTAGCGCCAGCGATGGGAGCGGCGCGGACATTGTTGTTGAATGAGAAGGTGGAAGCGGAGCGCAAGATACAGATGTCATTATTTTCAGTGTTTGCGTTGTATTGTGGGTGGATGATGATCTGGTTCACGTTGTGGACAACACCACCGCTGTTACCCCAGGTGGAACCGACACGGATACGCCATCTGCTAGCTGCATCCCCACTGCAAAAGTTATTTATTACTTAATTAACTCGTCTTCGCAATACACTTCAAGCAAAGGACCAGGGGCAATTTTCTATTAAATCTAACGTAAGACAACGTAACTGATATGCAAATACAAATATTTCAAATAGTAGCTTATAATTTGGACTACACTTCGAACTAAAACAACGAGAGCACGAGTCACTGGAGAACACGTGACCAAAATGAAACACCTGAAATATATGCCTTTTATGTATTTTATCAAAGATTTGACCTAATTGTTTTTACTAATAATAAACCTAGTTGAACAAGGGGATTCCGTTACACATCCTTGACAGTCCTTCGATTCTTTGCTACCCTAGTTCGGATTAATTATTCTATGCTTAGCTTTAGCAGAATGTTTTCAACACGATCTGCTTAAAAAACAAATTACTGTTGTAGTCAAATCTTTGACAAAATACAGGTAGTTAATCCAATAAAAAATTATGCATTTTGATTGGCGTGGTGTCCAGCGACATTGGTGCTTGCCGTAAATATGAATATGAATTGGGTTTTTTTGTGCTATAAATTGAGATACATTTCTATTACATTGGACGCCCATTTTGCCGTAAAAAATACTTACATGAAGCAGTGAGCAGCAGACATGACAGATCTGTTGTTGAGGATGGTACCACCGCAACGCTGCCAGTACGAACTCCAGTTCCATGTGTAAATGAGAGAAGCGATGGTGGGGTACCGGTCAATGGTGGTGACCGAACCGCCAACAATCCTCTGAAGATTGGAGGGGACGGCTGAAAATAAACAAAAAGATTTTATCAACTTACTCTTTAAATTAATACACACATTGGATTGTAACACAAACAAAATAATTCGATAGAAAACGCAAGTTACAAAAAAAAATTGCATTCGACAAATTAAAAAAAAAAGTTGAAGTTTTTTTATAATTGCCATACAATTAAAACAAAGGAGGTTCTTTAAGAAGAACATGTTGTTACCTGCGAAGCAAAGGGCTAGCAAAGCAAGGATACGCATATTTTTAGTTCTCGTCTTATCAATAAAATAGAGCACATTAGCTTATTTGCCTGAACTAGGTTGAACCTGTGTTTCAGGCTACAAGGTGCATAAACCTTAAAATAAATAAATTAACGTTACAAGAAAAGTAAAGTAAACTTATATAAAAGTAAAATTAATTAAAAACGGCGTGTTAGCACTTTATTTGCAAACAACAAGTAGATCTACTGTCTGTGCATATGACATTGGTTGTAAAAATGCAATTATTGATTTTTTACAGCTAAAATAATTTAACTTATAAATACTTAGTTTTCTATTGGACGTAGTTATGCAAAATGGATCCAGCCATAAAAACTTACTTTTGAGAAAATAAGAGTTTTAGTAAAAATTCATATAACAAAATAACAAGACCGTAGTTTGTTTTGAAATTCTACTTAAATAATAGGTATTTTGATCTACTTTCTGATAGTATTGTTTTAATAAGTTTTATGTGAATAAATGTACTTTATTTTCAATAAAAATCTCTTTGGTTCGTTTTTACAATATTAAAAATGTGGGATGGATCTTTTAGTTTTAAGTTGAGGCAGTGAAAAAATTGGTTAATCTTTTTAGTGATACGAGTAAGAATATTAAAAGCATATAATCAAAATAATAAAAAGAACATAGATTCATAAAAAAAATCTTCTTGATCAGACTCGATGTTATTCGTTTTAATTCCGAAATCTACTTCACCCGAAAATCCATCTAAGTCATCTAATAAATCGTCATCAGCCGTTAACTGCTGGTAAAATCCTTTTCATTTTGTGGAATAGGATGAAGCAGACTTGCAGACTGTCAAAGCATAAATTTCTTTGTTATTGAAAATATGGACCCCATTCATCATCAGCCTACACCAGTCCACTGCTGGATATAGGCCTCCTCAATCGCACGCCACTCAACTTGATTCTCAGCAACTCTCATCCAGTTGCTACCAGACACCCTGCGAAGATCGTCGCTCCACTCAGCCTGAGGGCGTCCTTACGTTTACGATTCACGGTCTCCACTTAAGAATACGTCTACCTCAAAGGTCATTGGTTCTACGGCTAATATGGCTGGCCTACTTTAGTTTACTTATTCTGTAAGCTATGTCGACAACTCTGGTTCTCTGTTGGACCATCTCGTTTTGGATGCGATTCCTCAGAGAGACTCCAAGCATAGCCCGTTCCATAGTTCGCTGAGTGACCTTTAATTTACGATTGTCCACGTTTCGGCCCTGTAAGTTATAACAGGCAGGACGCAATGGTTGAAGACCTGTGTCTTTAGGCTCTGAAATTACGCGGCGAGAAGACCCGACGAAGTTTCCCAAATGCTGCCCAGCCCAGCTGAATTCTTCTGACAGTTCCCTCTCAAAGTTGTTCTCTTTCTTCAAACTGCAGAGTTTTTTAAGATGTTCATTGACAACAATAGGTCCTGGGGTGACGTGTTTGTTGAACATAACCTGGGTTATGTCCAAGTTCACCCTGAGACCAATGCGTATTGAAGGGTTCTTCAATACGCATTGAATGGCCTAGTTGGTTAACTAGGCCATCCAGCATCTGCTGAAAGTCGTGCGGCCAGTGTGACGATGTCATCTGCAAATCTCAAGTGTGAGATGTAGTCGCCGTTGATGTTAATGCCACGTCTTACACCTGCCAGTGCGTTGGTGAACAATTTCGGAGAAATCGTCCCCTTGCCACACCCCCCGACGCAATAGGATAATTATGCTCTGTTTGCTGGTTCTGAGTTTGGCGTGTCATAAAGAGTTCTCAGCACTTGGATGTATCGCCTTGGCATCGCTGCAGAGACTCTAGAACTGACCAGGTTTTGACAGAGTCAAAAGCCTTTTCATAGTCCACAAATGCAAGATACAGCGGCCGATTAATACTCTTCGGACTTCTGTGTGGATGTGGGCTATGGTGTTGTATCCTCCTTGAAACCCGATACTCCGGTGGCTGAAAAACGTCAAGTCACTATTCGTGTCGACTTTTGAAAACAGCTTATACACGTGGCTAGGGATCGAAATGAATCTGAGGATCTTGTTCGCCTTTTTAAAGAAAAGAACGACCACGCTCCTTCTCCACGTCTTCTGTAAAATGGCGGCTTCAGGTGGCTCTGGAATCCTCGTTTTCCAGATCAGGTCGAGATGCATGCGATGCGTACAACTGGCCGTAAATTATTAAAATATGTCATCTAAAATATTTCATTTCGTGGGTGCGAATAACTTGACATCTTGACTTCTCAAGATAAGTTTAAAGGTTTTGAAAAATAAATAAGTGTCACTAAAGGTACCAATTTCGCTATGGTATTTAACATTTGATATAAATATTTGTCAGAATAAACACGTTTAATTGAAAGATTTCAAGTTATTTACGGAGACAATTTCTTCAAAACGAATGCAAATTCGGGGATGTTTTTTTTTCAGATACATTCTAATACTAGAACGCGTTTGAGCTAATAAAAAAAAGGTCAAGCTAGTCGAGTTGTCAAGTTATTTACCCCATACCCAGATTTTATTTGTTCTTACTTTCAAACTCTTTTCACACGTATATACTCACCGCACGTATTGACAGTGAAATTGGCGGGAATTATGTCACACAAACTATTGATGTGAATGTGAAGATCTATGGTAAAAATAATCGAGTAAGTGATTTAACTTGCACATAGATGGACCAATTTACTTTTCAATTGTTTTTTTTTTCAATAATTTTGATGTTTTTAACGTTTTAATTTTAAGTTTTATTTGGACCATCTACACTAAATATTTTTTTTCTTTTAGTCAAAAAATATCCTAACATCATGGTTCTTTATTTTGAATATTTTTTTTGGGAATCATGCAACATGGATACCTCAAACAAAGAAATAGATTTGTACAAAAAGTAACCATAGTGCATGAATCTAATTTACAATACACTTTTCTAAATTATTTCGGAACCATGCGCTGTGGTTCCTTTTTGCATTTTATAATTCTTACCAAAATACTTATTTGCAAAACAGATTCAACTGGCATGGTTCCTGTTTTATGTTCAAAATTGGTTTTAACATACAGATCCAAAGTAGTTTGGATTTTTTAAAACCCGTTATCTAGGTTACCATGACACATGGTTCTATTTTAACTATACGAAAATGGTTAATATTCCGTTGGTATCAATAGCATCTGTGTTTTTCATTAGAAAAAAAGCACTTTGCAGCTTGGATATTTTTTGCATATACGAAAGTTGATGTGTAGATGCCATTTATGACAGTAACTCAAAAAACGGCTTTTGTGGGTTGGATCCATTTTGCATAACTACGTCCTATTTAATCTATTGTACAGAAATGGGCCCAAAAAAGAAAAGAATCTTTCGATAAAGACATGTTTGGAGGTTATATAAGAAATGAAAACTATGTAATTCCGCCTTTTGTTAGTAGTGTCAGCATTGTACGTGAGCATGGTGTGCTGTTTTAATACTAAGTGGTTAATGAAAAGCTGACGCACAGTCAGCACGTTGCAGGATTTATACAGCTGATCTGTGGGAAAGAAAAAGGGATGGAAGTTTGCTACCTTTAAAATTGCTCTTTGAGCTCTTTCAAGGGGAAGCAAGATAGTTTTTGATGCGCATAACATGAACAAAAATATATAATATAATGAGTATAACATGAACAAAACATCAAAATTTCTTCATTGAATGTAAGTACTTACTCATTCAATGGGGAAATTTCGAGGTTTTGTCTCGAAAACCAAGCGAACCAGGGGCAGATCGTAACAAACTAAACATTTGGAACAGTAACATTTTTACTTCATTCAGTGTACTTATCGCTTTTGGAAGTATATTAATGGTCATATTATTATTATCTCATCATTATTTTTGCTGAAGATCGTCCACCGATGTAAGATCCCCCAAGGAAGTATGTAGGTACAATGTGTTGGTAATATAATCCATTAAAAATACTTCTTCACCATCTCCTTTGCGTGTCCATGTGCTCAAACTTTATCTGACCACCTGTGCAGCCCTATCCTTGCCTTAATTTAAATCCAGGAAGAGCAGGTTAGGCAGGAATGGAGGTGGGACATATCCTGCAGAAGAGCATACCACTGGCGTTGTATTTAGGATCGATCGACATACTCTATTAGGCCAAATTATTTCTACACCAGCGGTACACCCTAGATGAACATACAAAATGACCATACTAGTGGTGTTCAACGGTGGACCAGATGTTTTAACGTGAACGAGGTGAACGGGAACGGCAAACGTGCGTTTATGTATGTATGTAGATATGTACTTCTTATCTTTGCCTATACAACTATTTTAACAGTGACTGATCGCAATAAAGACCTCATTCATGAATTTTCCTTAATTAATAATAATAAATTTATTCAGTTCGCATAACTAGGTACAGTAAATAAAAAGCTAGTTACAGAAGACAATGATCCTTAAGCGCTAGATTTTTACTCGTTCCCTGGACTCCACACTAGGATACCCTGTGTCGTGAGGTCCAGTCTCTTCCCAAGTACGGGTAAAATTAAAATTAAAATAAAATTAATAAAAGTAGTATGATGGATTTTCAATTATCGACTTGAAATTTCAATAGAGCCACGATCATCATGAATCATTAATTTGGGTGCTGCTTGTTTTTGGTGAAAACGGCTAAAAGTTTTGGTTGTACTGTGATAGGTAGGTAACTCCTATGAACAATGCTTTACAGTACTCATCTCATGTTCGTGAAAATGAGTTTTTATCTCAGCTCTGGTCCAAGCAAACCTAGTTCCTGCTTCGATAGTCTAGCAGTCAGGAACTAGACAGCTATGAGAGGTCTCAGACTCAAAGCATTTATTTCAAATATATACCAGCCTGCCGCAAATCATAATAACTGTGAAACGACGCTAACTGTTCATTCTTAAACGTAGATCTCTTTGTGTACAAGAAGCTCCATGGATATACAGTTAAAGATACCCGCGCACTGCGTAGTTCCTTTCATACCTCTGTTTAAGGTTGCTACACCAGATAATATAAAACAATTTAACATACTTACATGTCGAATCTATAGGTACATATCTATACTCTATACATGCAATACATCTATACAAATAAATAAAATTGGAGTCTCCGTTTGTAATTTCAAAATAACAGCTGAATGCGATAGTTTATTTTTCTGTTTTTGTCTGTCTGATGTGTGTTTTGACGGGACTATTACTGGCAGATAACTGAAATTTCACGCGGACGAAGGTCGTGGGCAACAGCTAGTTGCCAATCTATACTTAATATTTTATAGAGGTAAAATTTTTTTGTAAGTTTATAAATTAAAATAACTTATAGTAATTAACTTATTAATAAAATTAAAAAATATCGTCAAAAAACTCCTCCTCAACGCAGTCAACTGGTAATGTACCCAAGAGACTGGCGGCGTTGCCACGTTGTATGGCAATACTAAGCCTTTGGCCAAGATAAAAGCCAGCCCTTCGGTCACGGGAAGTGTCAACTAAGCGTTTGGAAATGTCCTTGAAAAGGCTATGAGCACTTGGACCCCACGGGCCTAGAGTTTCAACCCAAAACGGCTCGAAAATATAGTTACCAATAAGGTTACTATATTTACGCCACTTGAGGTTCTCTGCAGCCGCAGCGGCAGCGCCAGCACAGCACGATGAGCTTGCAAGATTGGACGGCGCAAGAGTATCGACGCAAGTTGCGTCCCACACTAAAGGCCTACCCATCTTCCAAGGAAACAAAGACATGCCGTCCGGTCTCTTGCCATCGTCTCGTGCCAAGCCATTGGGTTCTAAAATAGCTGGAACGCCGACGGTGACAAGAGCTCGACGGATGATGTCATTTAAGTTCACGTGCCGTGCAAAACGGCCCGCACTTCGGCTGCATGATAGGCCGTGGTGTCCAAGGCTGTTGACAGCTTCACCACAGTGACAGCGATGAGGAGAAGAACATGGGGCACCTAGGCGTAGAGAAGCAGCGAGGCGGAAAGTAGTGTCGTCGAACAAAGAACCTATATTCGACGACGGTAGTGCGTGAAGCCAAAGACCTGACTCCCACTCACCCACAGCCAGCAGACGTGCACGCTCAGCAGTAGTAGCAGACGTGTTCAGTAAATTATTCTGAACTACTCTGCAGAGCGGTTCGTCCCACCGTCTCTGGGAAAATGGATGGTCGGGTTCTTCAGAATTGGGGCAAGCGAGTTTCCAGGCATTGATAGCCTCGGAGAAGCACGGCACATCAAAATCAATCAGTGTGGAAGCCAGGATATTCCTGATTAATTTCTCAGTGCCGTGGACCGAGGATATAAAAGCCGGTAAACTAATACTAGAAATTTTGCGGACCGAGTACTCCCATACGAATGGGAAGAGTAGCTTGTGCCCAAGTTCGATCGTCCAAAACCACATTTAAAATTGATGATATTGTATTTCTGATAATTTGATTCATTTTGTCCAAAAGGTGAGTGTGCTTCCATAAAGGGGAAGCACGAAGGAAATAAGTTAATTTTGGATCAAAACAGCAGTAACAAATTATTGTGATGGCCGAATGTATGTTAATTTGGAGCAATCTTTCCGAAACATCATTGAAATTTTGAATTTTTTCCTCGATAAAATCGGGAAAAGAATTTTCAAAGATCGGAGAACCAAGGAGACGAAGAGAGCTTTTTTCTATAATTTTGATGCCAGGTGCTATTGCGTTAAATTTCGAAAGAGTCAGTTGTCTGTTGGTACTGTCTGCTACATATATTTCGTATTTTGAAAGGTTGAGGTCAAGTCCAATGGAATGAAGTTAATTTTTTAAGAAATTTAGATCTTTTAAAACGGAATCTACATCGCCTCCCAAAGTTCCATCGTCAAGATACCAAACGTAAACTCCAATTCATTTCTATTTTGATTTCCTACGATTAACAATTATACTCTAATAAAACAAAGTTTTTGTGATCATTTAGTAGGTCTCATTTTGGTGTCCTAAAAATCAACTAAACAACCAATTAACTGTGACCAACTTCACAGTTCTAACCTAGGTTAGGTTAGAACTGTGACCAAATACGTGTATTTGGTCGGGGTTCCTTAGATTAGTTACTGCGACCAAAGGTCATTGGGCGAAATCCGACCCAGTTAATGAAAGATTGTGTACAAAAACCAAACTAAACTGTCAGAGATTGGTAATTAAGATCCACGTGCTACAATGCCATCTGTGAGAATGTGGTTGAACTTCTTTATTGTTCTATGGCCTAAGTGGTTCAACCAAGGCACGGTCGTGCCAAGGCAGGGTCTACGAAGCAGTACTTTCGGGACAGCCACGGTGGATAACGCAGGTTCACATGCGTGGGGGTGGCTGTAAGCGATTGGGCGGCTTCGGCGACGTGCCGAACCTGCCAATGTTCAAGTCGTACTAATTAGGGTTCCTTAATCAACAAGGAACTCTTATAGTTTCGCCATGTGCGTCTATCTGTCCGCAGGACTACTAATACTAGAAAGCTGTAATTAGGCATGAATATACAATTTAGTTACGCCGACAAAGTGGTACAATAAAATCTCGAAAAGTATTTTTTTCAGGTTATGTCCTGTACACGTAAAGTAGGGTTTTTTTTTCCCGCCTACCCCATAGTGTGGGATGTCGTTGGATAGGCCTTTAAAAAATATTGAGAGTTTATCTCAATAATTCGGCTGTGAAATATTATGCTGCTTAAAATATTAAATGCTAATTTTTGTTAGACTCAAATGTCCCCCCCCCCCTCTTTTAGCTAAATGGTTGTGTTTGGACGTGTGTAAAAATTCATGGTGGTAGTAATACAACGAAGTTAAGAAGAGATGCGGTAGGTATTTGAAGAAACTATCGCTGTCGCTCAACGAGCGCTATTTTGACACTGCAGTGTCTGCGACAAAGACAACTACAGATCCGACAAGTAAACCGTCATAATTCGAGGTTTGGTTGTTGGCTACTTCCTCCTGCAATATTCGACTAATTTAAAAGATATTTCATAAACAGAATAAAAAGAATATATACTGTGTCCCTATGTTTTTCTTTTTTCATTAATAGTTGTCAAATATGTACACTAGGCCTCTGTTGACAGCGGTCCAAATAGGCAATTTTCTGGATTTTGTAAAGGTTCTAGTGCTGATACAGATTACGTATCATAAAAAAGGAAAATATAGGGAAATAGAAGAGGTTGAAATTTATTTAACCGTAAAAAATCATGGCATTTCCTCTCAAAAGGAAAACTATCACAGTTAAGTACGCACTTGGCCGATTGTTTTATTATAAATATCCAATTTTAGTTAAAGTAATGTTATCCAATACATTGTTTTGCTGTAGGTACGAGTTACCCACAAAGTGAATAAACGGCCACTGTTCTACCTATAGTTTATTTTAGGGGCGTGTAAGGGTGTACACCCTAGTTTAATTAGGATCTCAGTTCAGATTTTGTAAAATCTGAGCTGAGAGATCCTTATGAAATCTATGATCTCTTTCTTCTCCGTTCGTGGCTTATTGTAAGAGGGGCACGTGCAACTTTATCGATGGAGTAGTGGGACGAAGTAACATGTTCGGTCTGGGCAATGCCGTACCGCACTCGGTCGCTCATAACATAGCGACTCGTTCAATATTGTTTCACTCTTGCTTATATCTTTACTCACATCGTATATGACATCCACCTGATACTAAAGTAATTTCAGAAACTCATTCAATACCTGTTCATCCAAATGTATGATGGAAGTAAGAAATAAAAAAAAATGCTTATTTTGCAGCGGCACATACTTAGTGAAAAATAATTTCTGCTTACAGCGCAAGCGCGTCTGATTGTAACGGCGGATCGCACTCAACTGACGTTTGTAAGCAGTCGTGATGAACACAAATAAAAGCCTGCCTGGGTTCGAACCCACCAGCTAGAACTCGTATGCTGCATTTGAGCAAGCAATTTAGGCCGTCAGTTGTCTGTCATTAAAATTTGGGTACATAATATGTAGGAAATTCCAGAAATTAAGTCACCATTAGCTTGAATTAAACGTTTATTTCCATTATTTATCGAGTACTTATGAGTTGGATTGGATCCAAGAGGTGTAGCGGGACACGCGGGCGTTGACACCGGGGAAAGCAGCCTGAGCGCAGCCAATACCGAAAGAGCAGACACCAACAACGACACCGTTGTGGTAGAGAGGACCGCCGGAGTCACCCTGGCACTGGTCGCGACCACCGCCTGTCCAGCCGACGCACAACATGTTGTCGGTGATGGCGATACCACGGACAGCGTAGTTGTTTCTGCAAGTGTTCTGGTTGATAGAACGAAGCTCGACGTGACGAAGCTGTTCTGAGCCAGCATTTGAACCTTGCTGCGAATAGAATTATTCAAATATCAATTTTCGTTTAAACAAAATGAAAACAAAATTATTTTCAGATGAGCGGTAATAAAACTTACGAAAACGTCACCCCATCCTGCGGCCCAGACGACTTGGTTGTCAGCGAGGTTGTAGTTAGCGCCAGCGATGGGAGCGGCGCGGACATTGTTGTTGAATGAGAAGGTGGAAGCGGAGCGCAAGATACAGATGTCATTATTTTCAGTGTTTGCGTTGTATTGTGGGTGGATGATGATCTGGTTCACGTTGTGGACAACACCACCGCTGTTACCCCAGGTGGAACCGACACGGATACGCCATCTGCTAGCTGCATCCCCACTGCAAAAGTTATTTATTACTTAATTAACTCGTCTTCGCAATACACTTCAAGCAAAGGACCAGGGGCAATTTTCTATTAAATCTAACGTAAGACAACGTAACTGATATGCAAATACAAATATTTCAAATAGTAGCTTATAATTTGGACTACACTTCGAACTAAAACAACGAGAGCACGAGTCACTGGAGAACACGTGACCAAAATGAAACACCTGAAATATATGCCTTTTATGTATTTTATCAAAGATTTGACCTAATTGTTTTTACTAATAATAAACCTAGTTGAACAAGGGGATTCCGTTACACATCCTTGACAGTCCTTCGATTCTTTGCTACCCTAGTTCGGATTAATTATTCTATGCTTAGCTTTAGCAGAATGTTTTCAACACGATCTGCTTAAAAAACAAATTACTGTTGTAGTCAAATCTTTGACAAAATACAGGTAGTTAATCCAATAAAAAATTATGCATTTTGATTGGCGTGGTGTCCAGCGACATTGGTGCTTGCCGTAAATATGAATATGAATTGGGTTTTTTTGTGCTATAAATTGAGATACATTTCTATTACATTGGACGCCCATTTTGCCGTAAAAAATACTTACATGAAGCAGTGAGCAGCAGACATGACAGATCTGTTGTTGAGGATGGTACCACCGCAACGCTGCCAGTACGAACTCCAGTTCCATGTGTAAATGAGAGAAGCGATGGTGGGGTACCGGTCAATGGTGGTGACCGAACCGCCAACAATCCTCTGAAGATTGGAGGGGACGGCTGAAAATAAACAAAAAGATTTTATCAACTTACTCTTTAAATTAATACACACATTGGATTGTAACACAAACAAAATAATTCGATAGAAAACGCAAGTTACAAAAAAAAATTGCATTCGACAAATTAAAAAAAAAAGTTGAAGTTTTTTTATAATTGCCATACAATTAAAACAAAGGAGGTTCTTTAAGAAGAACATGTTGTTACCTGCGAAGCAAAGGGCTAGCAAAGCAAGGATACGCATATTTTTAGTTCTCGTCTTATCAATAAAATAGAGCACATTAGCTTATTTGCCTGAACTAGGTTGAACCTGTGTTTCAGGCTACAAGGTGCATAAACCTTAAAATAAATAAATTAACGTTACAAGAAAAGTAAAGTAAACTTATATAAAAGTAAAATTAATTAAAAACGGCGTGTTAGCACTTTATTTGCAAACAACAAGTAGATCTACTGTCTGTGCATATGACATTGGTTGTAAAAATGCAATTATTGATTTTTTACAGCTAAAATAATTTAACTTATAAATACTTAGTTTTCTATTTAATCTATTGTACAGAAATGGGCCCAAAAAAGAAAAGAATCTTTCGATAAAGACATGTTTGGAGGTTATATAAGAAATGAAAACTATGTAATTCCGCCTTTTGTTAGTAGTGTCAGCATTGTACGTGAGCATGGTGTGCTGTTTTAATACTAAGTGGTTAATGAAAAGCTGACGCACAGTCAGCACGTTGCAGGATTTATACAGCTGATCTGTGGGAAAGAAAAAGGGATGGAAGTTTGCTACCTTTAAAATTGCTCTTTGAGCTCTTTCAAGGGGAAGCAAGATAGTTTTTGATGCGCATAACATGAACAAAAATATATAATATAATGTGTATAACATGAACAAAACATCAAAATTTCTTCATTGAATGTAAGTACTTACTCATTCAATGGGGAAATTTCGAGGTTTTGTCTCGAAAACCAAGCGAACCAGGGGCAGATCGTAACAAACTAAACATTTGGAACAGTAACATTTTTACTTCATTCAGTGTACTTATCGCTTTTGGAAGTATATTAATGGTCATATTATTATTATCTCATCATTATTTTTGCTGAAGATCGTCCACCGATGTAAGATCCCCCAAGGAAGTATGTAGGTACAATGTGTTGGTAATATAATCCATTAAAAATACTTCTTCACCATCTCCTTTGCGTGTCCATGTGCTCAAACTTTATCTGACCACCTGTGCAGCCCTATCCTTGCCTTAATTTAAATCCAGGAAGAGCAGGTTATGCAGGAATGGAGGTGGGACATATCCTGCAGAAGAGCATACCACTGGCGTTGTATTTAGGATCGATCGACATACTCTATTAGGCCAAATTATTTCTACACCAGCGGTACACCCTAGATGAACATACAAAATGACCATACTAGTGGTGTTCAACGGTGGACCAGATGTTTTAACGTGAACGAGGTGAACGGGAACGGCAAACGTGCGTTTATGTATGTATGTAGATATGTACTTCTTATCTTTGCCTATACAACTATTTTAACAGTGACTGATCGCAATAAAGACCTCATTCATGAATTTTCCTTAATTAATAATAATAAATTTATTCAGTTCGCATAACTAGGTACAGTAAATAAAAAGCTAGTTACAGAAGACAATGATCCTTAAGCGCTAGATTTTTACTCGTTCCCTGGACTCCACACTAGGATACCCTGTGTCGTGAGGTCCAGTCTCTTCCCAAGTACGGGTAAAATTAAAATTAAAATAAAATTAATAAAAGTAGTATGATGGATTTTCAATTATCGACTTGAAATTTCAATAGAGCCACGATCATCATGAATCATTAATTTGGGTGCTGCTTGTTTTTGGTGAAAACGGCTAAAAGTTTTGGTTGTACTGTGATAGGTAGGTAACTCCTATGAACAATGCTTTACAGTACTCATCTCATGTTCGTGAAAATGAGTTTTTATCTCAGCTCTGGTCCAAGCAAACCTAGTTCCTGCTTCGATAGTCTAGCAGTCAGGAACTAGACAGCTATGAGAGGTCTCAGACTCAAAGCATTTATTTCAAATATATACCAGCCTGCCGCAAATCATAATAACTGTGAAACGACGCTAACTGTTCATTCTTAAACGTAGATCTCTTTGTGTACAAGAAGCTCCATGGATATACAGTTAAAGATACCCGCGCACTGCGTAGTTCCTTTCATACCTCTGTTTAAGGTTGCTACACCAGATAATATAAAACAATTTAACATACTTACATGTCGAATCTATAGGTACATATCTATACTCTATACATGCAATACATCTATACAAATAAATAAAATTGGAGTCTCCGTTTGTAATTTCAAAATAACAGCTGAATGCGATAGTTTATTTTTCTGTTTTTGTCTGTCTGATGTGTGTTTTGACGGGACTATTACTGGCAGATAACTGAAATTTCACGCGGACGAAGGTCGTGGGCAACAGCTAGTTGCCAATCTATACTTAATATTTTATAGAGGTAAAATTTTTTTGTAAGTTTATAAATTAAAATAACTTATAGTAATTAACTTATTAATAAAATTAAAAAATATCGTCAAAAAACTCCTCCTCAACGCAGTCAACTGGTAATGTACCCAAGAGACTGGCGGCGTTGCCACGTTGTATGGCAATACTAAGCCTTTGGCCAAGATAAAAGCCAGCCCTTCGGTCACGGGAAGTGTCAACTAAGCGTTTGGAAATGTCCTTGAAAAGGCTATGAGCACTTGGACCCCACGGGCCTAGAGTTTCAACCCAAAACGGCTCGAAAATATAGTTACCAATAAGGTTACTATATTTACGCCACTTGAGGTTCTCTGCAGCCGCAGCGGCAGCGCCAGCACAGCACGATGAGCTTGCAAGATTGGACGGCGCAAGAGTATCGACGCAAGTTGCGTCCCACACTAAAGGCCTACCCATCTTCCAAGGAAACAAAGACATGCCGTCCGGTCTCTTGCCATCGTCTCGTGCCAAGCCATTGGGTTCTAAAATAGCTGGAACGCCGACGGTGACAAGAGCTCGACGGATGATGTCATTTAAGTTCACGTGCCGTGCAAAACGGCCCGCACTTCGGCTGCATGATAGGCCGTGGTGTCCAAGGCTGTTGACAGCTTCACCACAGTGACAGCGATGAGGAGAAGAACATGGGGCACCTAGGCGTAGAGAAGCAGCGAGGCGGAAAGTAGTGTCGTCGAACAAAGAACCTATATTCGACGACGGTAGTGCGTGAAGCCAAAGACCTGACTCCCACTCACCCACAGCCAGCAGACGTGCACGCTCAGCAGTAGTAGCAGACGTGTTCAGTAAATTATTCTGAACTACTCTGCAGAGCGGTTCGTCCCACCGTCTCTGGGAAAATGGATGGTCGGGTTCTTCAGAATTGGGGCAAGCGAGTTTCCAGGCATTGATAGCCTCGGAGAAGCACGGCACATCAAAATCAATCAGTGTGGAAGCCAGGATATTCCTGATTAATTTCTCAGTGCCGTGGACCGAGGATATAAAAGCCGGTAAACTAATACTAGAAATTTTGCGGACCGAGTACTCCCATACGAATGGGAAGAGTAGCTTGTGCCCAAGTTCGATCGTCCAAAACCACATTTAAAATTGATGATATTGTATTTCTGATAATTTGATTCATTTTGTCCAAAAGGTGAGTGTGCTTCCATAAAGGGGAAGCACGAAGGAAATAAGTTAATTTTGGATCAAAACAGCAGTAACAAATTATTGTGATGGCCGAATGTATGTTAATTTGGAGCAATCTTTCCGAAACATCATTGAAATTTTGAATTTTTTCCTCGATAAAATCGGGAAAAGAATTTTCAAAGATCGGAGAACCAAGGAGACGAAGAGAGCTTTTTTCTATAATTTTGATGCCAGGTGCTATTGCGTTAAATTTCGAAAGAGTCAGTTGTCTGTTGGTACTGTCTGCTACATATATTTCGTATTTTGAAAGGTTGAGGTCAAGTCCAATGGAATGAAGTTAATTTTTTAAGAAATTTAGATCTTTTAAAACGGAATCTACATCGCCTCCCAAAGTTCCATCGTCAAGATACCAAACGTAAACTCCAATTCATTTCTATTTTGATTTCCTACGATTAACAATTATACTCTAATAAAACAAAGTTTTTGTGATCATTTAGTAGGTCTCATTTTGGTGTCCTAAAAATCAACTAAACAACCAATTAACTGTGACCAACTTCACAGTTCTAACCTAGGTTAGGTTAGAACTGTGACCAAATACGTGTATTTGGTCGGGGTTCCTTAGATTAGTTACTGCGACCAAAGGTCATTGGGCGAAATCCGACCCAGTTAATGAAAGATTGTGTACAAAAACCAAACTAAACTGTCAGAGATTGGTAATTAAGATCCACGTGCTACAATGCCATCTGTGAGAATGTGGTTGAACTTCTTTATTGTTCTATGGCCTAAGTGGTTCAACCAAGGCACGGTCGTGCCAAGGCAGGGTCTACGAAGCAGTACTTTCGGGACAGCCACGGTGGATAACGCAGGTTCACATGCGTGGGGGTGGCTGTAAGCGATTGGGCGGCTTCGGCGACGTGCCGAACCTGCCAATGTTCAAGTCGTACTAATTAGGGTTCCTTAATCAACAAGGAACTCTTATAGTTTCGCCATGTGCGTCTATCTGTCCGCAGGACTACTAATACTAGAAAGCTGTAATTAGGCATGAATATACAATTTAGTTACGCCGACAAAGTGGTACAATAAAATCTCGAAAAGTATTTTTTTCAGGTTATGTCCTGTACACGTAAAGTAGGGTTTTTTTTTCCCGCCTACCCCATAGTGTGGGATGTCGTTGGATAGGCCTTTAAAAAATATTGAGAGTTTATCTCAATAATTCGGCTGTGAAATATTATGCTGCTTAAAATATTAAATGCTAATTTTTGTTAGACTCAAATGTCCCCCCCCCCCCCCCTCTTTTAGCTAAATGGTTGTGTTTGGACGTGTGTAAAAATTCATGGTGGTAGTAATACAACGAAGTTAAGAAGAGATGCGGTAGGTATTTGAAGAAACTATCGCTGTCGCTCAACGAGCGCTATTTTGACACTGCAGTGTCTGCGACAAAGACAACTACAGATCCGACAAGTAAACCGTCATAATTCGAGGTTTGGTTGTTGGCTACTTCCTCCTGCAATATTCGACTAATTTAAAAGATATTTCATAAACAGAATAAAAAGAATATATACTGTGTCCCTATGTTTTTCTTTTTTCATTAATAGTTGTCAAATATGTACACTAGGCCTCTGTTGACAGCGGTCCAAATAGGCAATTTTCTGGATTTTGTAAAGGTTCTAGTGCTGATACAGATTACGTATCATAAAAAAGGAAAATATAGGGAAATAGAAGAGGTTGAAATTTATTTAACCGTAAAAAATCATGGCATTTCCTCTCAAAAGGAAAACTATCACAGTTAAGTACGCACTTGGCCGATTGTTTTATTATAAATATCCAATTTTAGTTAAAGTAATGTTATCCAATACATTGTTTTGCTGTAGGTACGAGTTACCCACAAAGTGAATAAACGGCCACTGTTCTACCTATAGTTTATTTTAGGGGCGTGTAAGGGTGTACACCCTAGTTTAATTAGGATCTCAGTTCAGATTTTGTAAAATCTGAGCTGAGAGATCCTTATGAAATCTATGATCTCTTTCTTCTCCGTTCGTGGCTTATTGTAAGAGGGGCACGTGCAACTTTATCGATGGAGTAGTGGGACGAAGTAACATGTTCGGTCTGGGCAATGCCGTACCGCACTCGGTCGCTCATAACATAGCGACTCGTTCAATATTGTTTCACTCTTGCTTATATCTTTACTCACATCGTATATGACATCCACCTGATACTAAAGTAATTTCAGAAACTCATTCAATACCTGTTCATCCAAATGTATGATGGAAGTAAGAAATAAAAAAAAATGCTTATTTTGCAGCGGCACATACTTAGTGAAAAATAATTTCTGCTTACAGCGCAAGCGCGTCTGATTGTAACGGCGGATCGCACTCAACTGACGTTTGTAAGCAGTCGTGATGAACACAAATAAAAGCCTGCCTGGGTTCGAACCCACCAGCTAGAACTCGTATGCTGCATTTGAGCAAGCAATTTAGGCCGTCAGTTGTCTGTCATTAAAATTTGGGTACATAATATGTAGGAAATTCCAGAAATTAAGTCACCATTAGCTTGAATTAAACGTTTATTTCCATTATTTATCGAGTACTTATGAGTTGGATTGGATCCAAGAGGTGTAGCGGGACACGCGGGCGTTGACACCGGGGAAAGCAGCCTGAGCGCAGCCAATACCGAAAGAGCAGACACCAACAACGACACCGTTGTGGTAGAGAGGACCGCCGGAGTCACCCTGGCACTGGTCGCGACCACCGCCTGTCCAGCCGACGCACAACATGTTGTCGGTGATGGCGATACCACGGACAGCGTAGTTGTTTCTGCAAGTGTTCTGGTTGATAGAACGAAGCTCGACGTGACGAAGCTGTTCTGAGCCAGCATTTGAACCTTGCTGCGAATAGAATTATTCAAATATCAATTTTCGTTTAAACAAAATGAAAACAAAATTATTTTCAGATGAGCGGTAATAAAACTTACGAAAACGTCACCCCATCCTGCGGCCCAGACGACTTGGTTGTCAGCGAGGTTGTAGTTAGCGCCAGCGATGGGAGCGGCGCGGACATTGTTGTTGAATGAGAAGGTGGAAGCGGAGCGCAAGATACAGATGTCATTATTTTCAGTGTTTGCGTTGTATTGTGGGTGGATGATGATCTGGTTCACGTTGTGGACAACACCACCGCTGTTACCCCAGGTGGAACCGACACGGATACGCCATCTGCTAGCTGCATCCCCACTGCAAAAGTTATTTATTACTTAATTAACTCGTCTTCGCAATACACTTCAAGCAAAGGACCATGGGCAATTTTCTATTAAATCTAACGTAAGACAACGTAACTGATATGCAAATACATATATTTCAAATACTAGCTTATAATTTGGACTACACTTCGAACTAAAACAACGAGTGCACGAGTCACTGGAGAACACGTGACCAAAATGAAACACCTGAAATATATGCCTTTTATGTATTTTATCAAAGATTTGACCTAATTGTTTTTACTAATAATAAACCTAGTTGAACAAGGGGATTCCGTTACACATCCTTGACAGTCCTTCGATTCTTTGCTACCCTAGTTCGGATTAATTATTCTATGCTTAGCTTTAGCAGAATGTTTTCAACACGATCTGCTTAAAAAACAAATTACTGTTGTAGTCAAATCTTTGACAAAATACAGGTAGTTAATCCAATAAAAAAATATGCATTTTGATTGGCGTGGTGTCCAGCGACATTGGTGCTTGCCGTAAATATATGAATTGGGTTTTTTTGTGCTATAAATTGAGATACATTTCAATTACATTGGACGCTCATTTTGCGTAAAAAATACTTACATGAAGCAGTGAGCAGCAGACATGACAGATCTGTTGTTGAGGATGGTACCACCGCAACGCTGCCAGTACGAACTCCAGTTCCATGTGTAAATGAGAGAAGCGATGGTGGGGTACCGGTCAATGGTGGTGACCGAACCGCCAACAATCCTCTGGGGATTGGAGGGGACGGCTGAAAATAAACAAAAAGATTTTATAATCTTACTCTTTACATTAATTCACACATTGGATTGTAACACAAACAAAATAATTAGATAGAAAACGCAAGTTACAAAAAAAAATTGCTTCGACAAATTAAACAAAAAAGTTTTTTTATAATTGCCATACAATTAAAACAAAGGAGGTTCTTTAAGAAGAACATGTTATTACCTGCGACAGCCGCGAAGCAAAGGGCTAGCAAAGCAAGGATACGCATATTTTTAGTTACTCGCTGACAAGTGTGGTAACTGGTTATGAATGAACGGTATTTATACTATTTCGTCAGGGTGGGTATCACTTTATCAAAGCCAATAGATTATTCTTTTTTTATTTTCCAAATCTAAAGACGTTTACATAATGAAACAACAATTTATTTTTTAATGAATCGTTTGAAGAAGAAGACATCCTGACTATCAATATGCCTCCTTCCTTTTCTCGATGAATTTTGGAATCGGCGTAGCATGTTTTCTACTTATGCAGTCGTCATCTCAGTATTCCCCTCCAGTCTAGCCATCATCTTTGAGGCAGTCCTTCCATCGGTTCTTTTATTTTCCCCAAGTCTTATTTTTCATTAAGACTGAAACTCAAAACATTCCTCACATTTTCTTTATGATAACCGATTTCCAAACAAGGTTTCAGTTATTCAAATCATCATCCAAATCCGGTGAAATCCGTTCAGTAGTGTTTGCATCAAAGAGTAACAAACATCCATCCAGGCTCACGTACAATGGTCTACTTTATATAATAATTATTTATTTATAGTGTTTTTTTTTCTTGGTTTTGTGGATATTGTCAGATGGTCAACAGAAATCTTAAACTCCAAACGTGCGTTGGCCGCCCTGAGGTCGCACTACAACACAATAGGAGTACTTGCATAATGTTTCTAAAATAATACGACCACTGTGAAAAGTTCCTTACAATTAAATTTGCCTTAATCTTTTTATCATCATCAATCCAATAAAGAAAACAATTACCTATTGGGTGTTCCAGGGGTTTTATCCAAAAATCCGGAAAAAACCCGAATGCAACGCGATAACGGTTTCCTAAGAATCATTAGTTTGTTCTCACGCTAGTTCTAATACAGACGAATAGCGACATGCCCGTTCAATCTACATACTTATATCTTCTATAAACATTTAAGTCGTTTTTATGTCTAGCTGTGTAACCGCGTTGTTCGCATAAACTGCGTAAAAATTAATTCTTGCTTCACGATCATTTACAGAATTTATTGCGCTTCCGCAATAAATTCTGTAAAGTTAATAATAATAATAATCGTTTATTTATAAAAAGGGGCACATTTACAATAACATGTCTTATCAATAAAATAGAGCACATTAGCTTATTTGCCTGAACTAGGTTGAACCTGTGTTTCAGGCTACAAGGTGCATAAACCTTAAAATAAATAAATTAACGTTACAAGAAAAGTAAAGTAAACTTATATAAAAGTAAAATTAATTAAAAACGGCGTGTTAGCACTTTATTTGCAAACAACAAGTAGATCTACTGTCTGTGCATATGACATTGGTTGTAAAAATGCAATTATTGATTTTTTACAGCTAAAATAATTTAACTTATAAATACTTAGTTTTCTATTTAATCTATTGTACAGAAATGGGCCCAAAAAAGAAAAGAATCTTTCGATAAAGACATGTTTGGAGGTTATATAAGAAATGAAAACTATGTAATTCCGCCTTTTGTTAGTAGTGTCAGCATTGTACGTGAGCATGGTGTGCTGTTTTAATACTAAGTGGTTAATGAAAAGCTGACGCACAGTCAGCACGTTGCAGGATTTATACAGCTGATCTGTGGGAAAGAAAAAGGGATGGAAGTTTGCTACCTTTAAAATTGCTCTTTGAGCTCTTTCAAGGGGAAGCAAGATAGTTTTTGATGCGCATAACATGAACAAAAATATATAATATAATGTGTATAACATGAACAAAACATCAAAATTTCTTCATTGAATGTAAGTACTTACTCATTCAATGGGTAAATTTCGAGGTTTTGTCTCGAAAACCAAGCGAACCAGGGGCAGATCGTAACAAACTAAACATTTGGAACTGTAACATTTTTACTTCATTCAGTGTACTTATCGCTTTTGGAAGTATATTAATGGTCATATTATTATTATCTCATCATTATTTTTGCTGAAGATCGTCCACTGATGTAAGATCCCCCAAGGAAGTATGTAGGTACAATGTGTTGGTAATATAATCCATTAAAAATACTTCTTCACCATCTCCTTTGCGTGTCCATGTGCTCAAACTTTATCTGACCAGTATAATCCACCTGTGCAGCCCTATCCTTGCCTTAATTTAAATCCAGGAAGAGCAGGTTAGGCAGGAATGGAGGTGGGACATATCCTGCAGAAGAGCATACCACTGGCGTTGTATTTAGGATCGATCGACATACTCTATTAGGCCAAATTATTTCTACACCGGCGGTACACCCTAGATGAACATACAAAATGACCATACTAGTGGTGTTCAACGGTGGACCAGATGTTTTAACGTGAACGAGGTGAACGGGAACGGAAAACGTGCGTTTATGTATGTATGTAGATATATACTTCTTATCTTTGCCTATACAACTATTTTAACAGTGACTGATCGCAATTAAGACCTCATTCATGAATTTTCCTTAATAAAAGTAGTATGATGGATTTTCAATTATCGACTTGGCTAAACTTGAAATTTCAATAGAGCCACGATCATCATGAATCATTAATTTGGGTGCTGCTTGTTTTTGGTGAAAACGGCTAAAAGTTTTGGTTGTACTGTGATAGGTAGGTAACTCCTATGAACAATGCTTTACAGTACTCATCTCATGTTCGTGAAAATGAGTTTTTATCTCAGCTCTGGTCCAAGCAAACCTAGTTCCTGCTTCGATAGTGTAGCAGTCAGGAACTGGACAGCTAGGGGAGGTCTCAGACTCAAAGCATTTATTTCAAATATATACCAGCCTGCCGCAAATCATAATAACTGTGAAACGACGCTAACTGTTCATTCTTAGTAGTAGTAGTGTAGTAGTGTAGTAGTAAGTAGTATAGTTAAAGTAACCCGCGCACTGCGCAGTTCCTTTCATACCTCTGTTTAAGGCTGCTACACCAGATAATATAAAAAAATGTAACATACTTACATTTCGAATCTATAGGTACATATCTATACTCTATACATGCAATAAATCTATACAATAGTACATTGTTCACCGAGAGGAGAAAGTGACCGATTACCGTCGAGGGTGTCGCGCTTTAAAACACCCGAGATCGGGAATCGCACTTTCTCTCGAGTGATAGATAGTGCTTCATACCGTAAATTTGATAAAGTATCAAGGTACTTTCCAAGCAGGTGTAGTATAAATAAATAAAATTGGAGTGTCCGTTTGTAATTTCAAAATAACAGCTGAATGCGATAGTTTATTTTTCTGTTTTTGTCTGTCTGATGTGTGTTTTGACGGGACTATTACTGGCAGATAACTGAAATTTCTCGCGGACGAAGGTCGTGGGCAACAGCTAGTTTCCAATCTATACTTAATATTATATAAGTATAGTTTGTAAGTTTGTACATTTGTATGTAGGGGGTAATCTCTGGATCTACTGAACCGATTTTGAAAATTATTTCACTGATAGAAAGCTACATTATCCCCGAGTGCAACGTGCCCGTGGAATAATTTCCGACCAAAACGCTAGCGAAGCCGCGGGCAACAGCTAGTAAATTATAAGTATGATTAGTTAGTAAGGCTAGAGTTTATTATTTATAGCACAGGTCCAATAGCTGTATTGTTTTAATTCTGTTACGATGTGAGAATGATATGGAATTAGACGTCCTATAAAGCTATGGCTCTTTCCCACAGAAAAGTGACATTAAAGTAACACTGCTCATAAAAAAGGTGGACCTAGTATGATTTTGTTTGTCTTAAACGAATTATTTACCTTTACATATTCACTTTAATGTAAGGTCTCGTCCGGCCTTGGTTCAATCCATGGTCCGGAGCCAGACAGAATGGGACGCCGTCATCTCCTTCTGCGAAACAGTCATGCTAGCAAAGGAGGCGGCGGCAAGTGAAAGAGAGAGAACCTCACGTCCCAGCCGCCGCGGGGGACGCACCGGGCACCGCTGGCCACGTGGTGGCCCCCGGCCACCGTTGGCGCGGGCCTGTGGACGGTGAGCTATGGGATAGCTCGTCGTCCGTCCTTCTTATGACGACAGGCTGTGTCGACGGCGCGTTCGTGTTCCACGCGCGCCTCAATGAGATGTCAGCAAAAGGAAGGAGTCCGCAAGGGCCGATGCCTGCCGGGGCTGCGGGACTGTTCGAAAGAGATACCGCGGCCCTGGAACGCAAATGGCAAAGGAAGGAACATGGATGGGTTTTAGTCAGTAAAAGTCTGACACTCCCTCCTGCTTAGCCCAGAGCGGGAGGGGTTATTTGATGATATCCCATCGGTAAAAAAAAAGTCTAAATTCTATAAGTAAATTGAATAACATCTCTTTTCATATGGAATCCGACACTTCCCCAAACTTCAAGAAATTAAACATAGAGTATTTACATCCCATTTTCCGGGGTTATTGCATCGAGGCAGTCTTAATCCGGGTTATTATTATAATTGTACTGATAAAGAAATGCATGGACTGTAGAGACGAGAGGGAACCGAAGGACTGAGGGTCGCGTGTGTCGCTACCCAGACTATTTGATTAGTCTATGTAATTAGTCCCTAATGTAAATTTTATTGGACGGCTAACTGATAATTTCCGTCAAACTTTATTATGAATTCCAGCCAATAATATGACTGAAGATGTTTTGAGGAGAACGCTTGCGGGCCGTGTTTATTTTTAGGTTTGTTGGCAGAATAACGGTTTTTTTTGTTTCGATATTTGGATTTTTCCGTTATTGTATCAAGGCCATAGGAACCCAAATATCGGCTCTATATTCACTAATGTTGGATGTAGGGTTAATTCACACACCAGTTTCGTAATGAGGGGGCAGGGAAGCAAAGGTAAACAAGAACTTGTCTCACAGTCTGTAAATTCACGGGAGGTCATAACTGTGAGCTATCATCACCCTAAACAAATAAATAACAGACCGTGATATTACATTCCTTAGAGTATCCACCTTAAATTACATTGGATACCCGATTTGAGTAAATAATGACTGGGCAGATCATAGTTCTGATCCAATAAAATAATAGAACTTCATTAATTAATTAAAGATATACTCTAGATAGTAGTACAAGTAAATTGCGTTGAAGTGATGCATCGTACTTTATTATAATTTAAACCATGATGTGCCATTCGGACCTTTTAAAAACCTTTGGTAACTGTTAGTTCGATTTCTGACTACTTGCCTATCTTCCCCTGAATCAATACCGATTGTATTAAATAAATTATCTTAATTAACTAAACTATAAATTTGTTTTCTTTATACAATAAGTTCCCTATGTTTATGACGAAGGAGGAATAGATTATATTTATTATCCTGTGTACTTGTGGCTAAATTAATCTTTCATGATATAGTCACCTGGAGGGAAAGTACTCTTAATACTGCAGATAAAAAATTTTACTCAAAGGAAACATTCCTTTATTTTTGAATAGAAAGCAAACTGCATTCAAAGATTTTCGAAAATTCTCTTCTCCCACACCCGGGAATCAAACCGGCTAAAATCTGAAAAAATGATACCCTGTACTTTTATTGCATCGATCGTTAGGGTCATTATTATAAGGATGAAATCTCTCTAACAAACATGATAAGTTAAATGAAAGGCAAACCAGGAAATTAATATATATATATACCTCCATAACTACCGTACGGCTCAGGGCCTACCTGAGCCGGGCCCTAGGAAATTCTTCCGACGCTCACTAACTTGACTTGATCAGTGCAGATACCTAGTATCTCTACAAAGTAAAGTTCACCTGTGTTCAACTGACTAGAACACTCAACCTTAGTTGCCACTAGGATATAATGAGTCAAGTTGTCGGTAATATTTGATATAAACAATGTTTTACTTAATAAAATTTAATTAATCTAAGATAATAATCGTTCTTTCTTAATTTAGTAGAGTTAATCATCAAGGTCAAGATACACGGTAGGTTAACTATGATCTAAGGTGAACCTAGTCAGAGGGCCAGTGGCGATATTTTGTCCGACCATGCTATGTACTAGGATAAATGTAAATGCAGACGACGATAAAGACTAATGAGGCAATAATTCACTATCTCTTAACAATGGTATCTCTCAGCTGATTCTAAATTACTCTATGCACTTGACGATATATAGGCGATCACATGCCTTACACTCCACATAGAGAGTGTACCATCACATGATGATATAAAGCGGCTGCTCCGTCATGCCGAAATAAATGATTATTAACAGCTCCTCTGCGCTACCACCAAACTGCTACTTAAGATAGAAGTTCATTATAGTTAACACTTACCACGTGTTCGGTGAAAATAGAGAAGTCTACGACTCACTTGCAGAGTACTGCACACTTTCGTTTCTACCAGTTTCGCCTCCGCCACTGCTCGTCTCCTTCCACTTCTCGACACTTACTTCAACTAGACTTATTACTACTACTTATATTTAACTTAAAATATAATTCGCTCTTTGCTTCGCTTGTGCATCTTGGTACCAAGACTACGCTAACTTCACTTATCTAACCTAGGACGTCCTAGCACTTTGACGTGTCTTGACTAACTACTCTGACTTAGCTGGACTTGCCTCAACGTCCAGACTCTTACGCAATGTAAAACCAACTGTCTCTCGTTCAGCACCCTTCCTCCGGCCTCAGCCTCTCTAAAAACACCACGTATTCTTCCCAGAAATGCTGTTTTTTTGTACAAATGTCTCAATTGTTTTAAGTACCTCTTTGGGTGCCCGTGACCGGGGTATATTGCAACCAGATATTGAGCGGCGAGTAGAAATCGGAGTTTCTTAGAATTCTTTAAGATTCGCCTTGGCCCGCCTGCCAGTTTGTTTCGTAGTCCCATAAGACTTTACAAGTTTTTCAATATAGTTCTACAATTTCTCGGACTCGTTGCTTGCGTTATTAATTACGGTAACCCGTCAGGCTGGTAAATCATAAAACATAAATTTTATGGGTTTGTAAGTCGCATGCCGTGAGTATTTTTTAAACTAAGAATCAAGACCAGAATATTTGTTTAATAATTAAAAGTACGTGACAGATAGTCACAATAGTTAAGCTCTAAATAATAGGTTTAGTACAAAACTCAAACATGATATTACTGGGAGTTTATTTCATAAAATAACTTCTTCCTATGCGTTGGATTGTATCCAAGAGGTGTATCGGGATACACGAGCGTTAACTCCGGGGTACTCTGGCCTACCGCATCCGGTACCAAAGGAGTAGACACCAACTTGGACATCGTTGTGGTAAAGAGGACCGCCGGAGTCCTGCGAGCACTGGTCGCGACCGCCAACATCGAGGACACCGGAACACAGCATATTGTCCGTAAGGGTAGAGTAACGAGTTCTGCAAATGGCCTGGTTGATTGTGTAGATCTGGACGTGGCGCAGTTGCTCAGAAGGCGATCCAAACTCCTGTAAAAAGAGACAGTTAATATCAAGAAAGTATTCATAAGACATTTTGTTGAAAACCAGAAGTAATATAAATAAACTTACAGAAGTCAATCCCCATCCGGCAGCCCACACGACCTGGTTATCGGCTAAATCATAATTGACACCAGCGATGGACACGGCACAGACATTGTTGTTGAATCTGATGGGAGAGTTAGATCGCAAGATAGCGATGTCATTGTCAAATGGGGATTGGTTGTAGTTAGAATGGTTGATAATAGATTGTAAGTAGTCCACGACTCCACCCCTATTGGCCCAGCTCGAGCCTACGCGGATCCGAAATCTATTAGTAGCATGAACACTGCAAAAAAAATGTTTACTTAGTTTTATTTGTCAGATATCACTATGGCTTCTGGACAAACCTCAATCATCTCTCCATCATTTCTAAGTACCAAAATTATCTGACCAGGACAAACACTTTACAAAAAGAAATATACTCACACGGTGCAATGAGCAGCCGTCAGAATGGATCTATTGTTGAGGATGGTTCCACCACATGACTGCCGATAGTTGAACAGATCAAACGAGAAGAGCACAGCGGCCATAGTGGGGTACTGTCCAATTGGGGTGACTGAACCACCCACTATCCTTTGAGGATTAGCTGGGACCGCTACAAAAAAAAAAATAGAGAATAATGCAGGTGGCAATACCACAAAACAGATTGTTGTAAGTGAAAAATGAAATACGGAAAGAATGCGCAGTTGATCCAACCGATCTATAGTCGAAATTACTAGCAGCTTCAGTATGGCTAACGGTTTTCGCGATCGGCCCTCAACCTTTTTTTTTAGATGATCAATCCTCTTACGTTAAACATCCAGGAAGAGGCACCTTAGTGTTTGCTGTTAGCCGATGACATTATTCTAGTTGCCGAGAGTAGGATAGAGGTTCAGAGCAGATTGGATGTATGGTGGAGAGTGTTGGCTGAGCTTAAGCTGAACCAAACCATTACCTTTAACCACAGGGAGAAGGAGAAAAATGATGCAGAAGAGGTTGATGATGAAATGAAAGTTAATAGTCCTTTATGTATAAAAGGTAAATCTTGATGACTTGGGCGCAGAATCCAGTTTACTAAAGTCAACGAACCTGCCACAGCCGCGACGCAAAGAGCTAACAGAGCAATCACACGCATTTTGCCCACCACAGAAAAGTGTGTATATGCTAATACAACTATGGCTTTTATACCAATAAATTATAATCTTGACTACACTAGTTACGATAATAATCCATTGAAGATTAAAAATATAAGTCTATAATACCCCTTTTTATATTGTGTTAGTAAGTATTAGATACGTGTTTAGTAAGTTGAATTTAAAATACTGGCTTTTGCCCTCGGCTTTGCCCTAGTGTAGAATGGAAATTATCCCGTGGAAACATATTCCAATAAATTATTAACCAAAAGTAGCGTCAAATGTCCTAACTCAGACCATAGTCTACCTATACAAGGTGTAGTTTTGCATCCTAGTCAAAATTCAGGAGCTTGTCTCGAAAGACGAGACTCAAAAGAAGAATAAATAATCAATTTAAATATAACCTGGTCAATTCAATAATTAATAAAGCTGCTATTTCAAATTGTTTAAATTTGACAGTATTTCAGAATCATACGAAAGCAATTTCAGTATCACCCATTCACCCATCGCGCACACAGCGACATCGCTGCGTGCGTGAGTGTCGACGGTCTGTGCGAGGCGCCCGCCGGCCGTGCAGGCCGCTTTATACCTTCAAAACGTAGCGCGACCGTAAACCTTAACCGACCGCAAATCACCTGCATTATTGTCTTGATTTTTTTCGTGATAATTAACTCATTTTTAAGAACTAACGAAACTAGTACTTACAAGTGCCCCAAAGGAAAGTTCACGTACCTACTGTAAATACGATAGTTATCAGCTGATTAAAATGTTAGTTTTGCTTTATTACGTTTTATTGCAATCCTGCTGGACAGACAATCGATAAAGAGGTAATCTTAGATCTGAATAATACAAACATTTGGGTAGGTAGGATTTAGAGACGACTTGAGGCGCATGCGCACGCGCTCAGCTGTTGTAAATAGCGCGCGGGCTTGCATTTAGGTAATAATAACTCGGCCCATTGTAGGTAAATTCCGTCCAAGGTTTTCGTACCTTGAATTTGTTTTTATTTTGTGGATTATATTGGTTGGTTTGAAATTTTCCTTTCTACTTAACGGGCTTAGGACCAGAAAAAAATACCTTAATTCGTGTAGCTACCGATTGACTAAATCTAAAAATGTTTTCTACTTTTGATGAAAATGGAAAGATGTGCTATATAAGTAGGATATGATAATTTTGTCTGATAGTGTTAGCGTAGTTAAAAAATTTAAATCAAGTTATTTATACAAAAAAAAAGATTATACTAACAACATATTTACAAACGATTGTATAGATACCTACAAATAAAAAAAAAACGATTAGATTGAATGGATTAGTGTTACTTCGCAGAACTTGCAAGAACAATACAAATGGCTTCTCATTAATTTAATAAAACTATCCCAAATACTTAAACTGAAGCCATAGTGATAAAACCAGTTTTTTATCAAACAGTAATAAAACACCGGTGGATGAGTTACTTAATAGTTGTCCTTTACCTACGCAATGTTGGGGAAAGCCCGTGTTATCTAATACCAAATATTTTTCCGGTACTTAAATAATCCATACGATACTTTATTTACTATTTGTTCATAGCATTGCAGCATTGGTCCAAATTAACTTGAGCGACGTCTCTGACAGTCATTTTCAAATAAAAAGAAACTCCATGGTTACCTACTCTTTATAAAAGTCTCGGTTTACGATACCTGTTTTATAACATGATCAATATTAAGTGATAGACTTTCACAGACTGTGACATTTTGTGACAGAAAAAATATGTACCACAGTGCAGAATAGACGAGCATCAAAAGATGGTCAGAAAAAACTATGAAAGGCATTTTATAGTAATTTATTTCAGAAAATCTTATGCGTTAGAAGCGTTTAGAACTGTTTAATAATATTTAAGAAATTGTCTTGAAAAATAAGATGGCGGCGTTCATGCAGACAATGGCCACGGACTGACAGATCAGCGCTATAACATGATCATTCGTCTCTTGGACTATTATTATCCATCATCACTACATAGTATAAAACAAGGTCGCTTCCCTCTGTCTGACCCTTAGATCTTTAAACTACACAACGGATTTTGATGCGGTTTTTTTAATAGATAGAGTGATTCAAGAGGAAGGTTTATAATGTATAACGTTGCAACCCGTGCGAAGCCGGGGCGGGTCGCTAGATTTAAATATTATCTAAAAGGGACAATCGAAACTTCATGGTACTCTGTAAAAGACTCGAAAAATGAGAGTATGTGTAGGATTCTGAAAAAAGTAAAATAAAGGGTTTAACAGGTTAATAAAACTAAGAAAAACAGTTTGTAATTAATTTAATTAAATAAATCGCAGCTTATGCATTCGAAGAGATCCAAGAGGCGTAGCGGGAAACACGAGCGTTGACACCGGGGAACTGTGGCCTAGCGCATCCGGTACCGAAGGAGCAGACACCAACTTGGACACCGTTGTGGTAAAGAGGACCGCCGGAGTCCTGTGTGCACTGGTCGCGACCGCCAACGTTGAGGACACCAGAACACAGCATGTTATCAGTAAGGGTAGAGTAACGAGTTCTGCAAGTAGCCTGGTTGATTGTGTAGATCTGGACGTGGCGCAGTTGCTCAGACGACGATCCACCCTCCTGTAAAAAAGAGATAGTTAATATCAAGAAGATATTCATAAGATATTTTGTTGAAAACCAGAAGAAATATAAATAAACTTACAGAAGTCAAACCCCATCCGGCAGCCCACACGACCTGGTTATCGGCCAAATTATAATTAGCACCAGCGACGGACACGGCACGGACATTATTGTTGTATCCAATGGTAGAGGCAGATCGCAAGATAGCGATGTCATTGTCATAAGTGTTGCGGTTGTAGTTGGGATGGTTGATAATAGATTGTAGGGTGTGAACAACTCCACCGCTATTAGCCCAGCTGGAGCCGACACGGAAGCGCCATCTATTAGCGGCATGACCACTTGAAAAAAAAAATTTCGTTAGGAACTTTGTTTTTGTCACAGAGTACTAGCCAGGCACTTAAGTAAAGTTAGTTTAAAAAAAACATGTATTATTTCCAGCTTTTTAGTTTAGTTGCGTGAAAAATTTCACAGACAATTTTTTTTGTTTATTTACGGTTTTTTTCCTTTTTTATACGATTCACCACTTCGAATTACTTTTAAACATTAATTACCTTTCCCTTCTTTTTCATGTCCCACTCGATAGAAATAATAATTATATAATATAATATAATATTCGGCATTTTTCATTGTTTTTTTTTATGTCTGTATTACGAAGTCAGTAACACTCGCGACACCACAAGATTGAATCTAACGACGTAATTATAATTTATCCAAATCCGTTCATCCATTTAAGAGTAACGAGGTAACAAGGAAACGGAAATTCATACATAAACACATACATACAGATCAAACAGATAACCCCCCTTTTGAGCTTCGCCACAGTCGGGTAAAAACGATAGCAGATCGTCGCTCTATCAGTAGTAAGTACCATACTATCATCATAACCAGGACAAAAACTTTACAAACAGAAATATACTTACATGGTGCAATGAGCAGCCGTCAGAATGGATCTATTGTTGAGGATGGTACCACCACACGACTGCCAATAGCTGACCAGGTCAAACGAGTAGAGGCAAGCGGCCATTGTGGGGTACTGTCCAATCGTGGTAACCGAACCACCCACTATCCTCTGGGGATTAGCTGGGACCGCTACAAAAAAAAAAAAGTACGAATACTTGTTAAACTACAGAATAATGAAGTCGGCACCAGCACAATATTTCAAATTGTTTCTAGAGTTTCGGTACCTAAGACACTAAGATAGATAAAACAAGTATTAAAAGTTATTGTGTCTTGACTAAGGGGTCTGAACCGCCCGCGGATTCAAATGACCCTTTAGTCAAAAATTGATCCAAGTGATATACGATGTCGATGCAGTACCCAAGTCTGGTCTACAGACGGCACCACTGGCAGCTTCAGCATGGCTGACGCACCTGAAGCACCAAGGGTCTTACTATTCACACTCGGCCCTTAACTATTCCTAATAATAATGGCCGTTCTTCTGTCAGACAGCCAAGAAGAGGCACCCTAGTGTATGTTGTTCGCCGAAAACATTTTGCTGGTGGCCAAGATTGGCCTAAAGGTCCAGAGTAAATTGAATGAATGGTGGTAAAAACTGGCGAGTGTTGATCTGAGATAAAGCAGAACCAAAACAGAGTTCTTGTAGCGACAGGCTACAGAAATAACTTGAGGTCCAATGGTCCCTTCAAGTGACAAAAAAATCTGCTTTTCCGTGCCAATGGAAAAAAGGCCGCGAAGAAGACAAATGAAAGAAGATTGCATGCAGTGAGAATATGAATGTTGAGATGGATGTGTGGAGTGACGAGAATGCATGGGACAAGGATGAGCTGAAAAAATAATAGGAAGTTCAACATATGCGGAAGGAAACCGTTTGGCTTTGTATGGGCTTAAGATGAAAGGGATAAAACAAGTGTGACCAAAAGACTGATGGATATAAAATTATGGATAAAAAGGGAGAAACAAGCCAAAGATTTGTGTAAATCTTGGTGACTTGGGCGCAGAATCCAGTTTACTAAAGTCAACGAACCTGCCACAGCCGCGACGCAAAGAGCCAACAGAGCAATCACACGCATTTTGCCGACTACTGAAAAGTGTGTGTATACCAACATGCTCGTAGCTATGGCTTTTATACCAATAACACTGATAATGTTTCTAAAATTAATCTTTTGAAGATTAAAAGGATAAGCCAATCCCTGTTTATGATAGTAGTAGTAAGAGATAAATAGTACGTACACTAAATACATATTATATCCTAAGTAAGTTTTCTTAAAAGTGAATTTATAAAACTAGTTTTTACCCGGGCCTTTGCTTCTGACAATTATACCACGAGGCCGTGCCATAAAACAAACTAATTTAACCCGGGTGCCTAATTTCATGGAAACCCGTTAAGCCGTAAAAGCATACGAGATGGTAAGGATAGACAGACAGAATTACTTCTACTGAATCTTTTGGAAAGGCAGAATGAGATAACGTAAATATTTCAGTCATAACAATGTTATCACAGGGCCATACATTGCCGGGCACCTGGCGGGGCTGGGGCCGGATCTTGCGGAACACCAGTTTGGTTTCCGCAGGGGGCGCTCGACGGTGGACGCCATCATGCGCGTAAGAGCCCTCACGACGGGGATGCGGTGTCCCGGGGTGGGGTTGTCTTGGCGGTGTCTCAGTCTCGACATCGCCAACGCCTTCAACTCCATGCCCTGGAGCTGCATTAGGGAGGCACTCCGGTATCACCGGGTGCCGACCTACCTTCGTCGTGTGGTCGGGGACTACCTGACGGATAGGTACATCATCTACCCTGGTTGCAGCGGAGAGTGGAACTGGCGGGAGATGTCGTGCGGTGTTCCGCAGGGATCGGTTCTAGGGCCGCCCTTGTGGAACATCGATTACGACTGGGTGCTGCGCGCCGACCTCCCTGACGGCATCAGCGTAGTTTGCTACGCCGACGACACGCTGGTGCTAGCACAAGGGAGGCGGCGGCCGAGCTGATGACACGCGGGGGTTGCGATAGTCGTGGAGAGGATCCGGCAATTGGGACTCGAGGTGGCATTGCACAAGTCCGAGGCCATGTGCTTTCATTGGCCTCGGAATGCGCCACCGTCGGGATCCATGCTGACGGTAGGAGGGATTCCCATCGGCGTCGAGCCGACGTTGAAGTACCTGGGCCTCGTCTTCGACAGCCGGTTGAACTTCGTGGAGCATTTCCTACGTTTGGCCCCCAAACTGGAACGGGCCGGGGCTGCCTTCAAGCGGCTGTTGCCCAACCTGGAGGGTCCAAATGCCTCCTGCCGGAGGCCCTACTGGGGGTCGTGCGTCCATGGTTCTTTACGGGGCCCCGGTGTGGGCCCGTTCTTTGAGGCGGCGAGCCGCCCACTATCAGAATGCACCCCAAAAGGTGATAGCCGTAAGGCTGATCCGGGGGTACCGCACGATCTCCGGCGGGGCGGCGAGCCTCCTTGCCGGATTGCCGGCATGGGATCTGGAAGCGATAGTCCTCGCGCGCCTGCATGAGTGGCGCGTGGAGGCACTACGCCTTCGTATGTATGTCAGGAAGGCGCTGTTTGTTAACATTTATGAAATTGTCTTGGTAAAAAAGATGGCGGCGGTCGTGCGGATAATGGCCACGGACCGACGGAGACATGCAGCGCTATAACATGAATAGAATAGAATAGGTCTTTATTTGCTCAGAATGCAATGAATGAAATTCTTAAATAATATCATAGGATCCATGTACATTCTGCCTTAATATAGCATGGAAATGATCTTTGACTTTTGCCTGATGATGATGTCTCATGATCTTTGTCTTTTGGATAATCATTTGTTAAGTGAAAAGAGTTATCCATTTTAAATATTATATAAAAAGGGACAATCGAAACTTTATGGTACTCTGTAAAAGACTCTAAAAATGAGAGTATGTGTAGGATTCTGAAAAAAGGAAAATAAAGGGTGTAACAAGTTAATAAAACTAAGAAAAACAGTTTGTAATTACTTTAATTAAATAAATCGCAGCTTATGCATTCGAAGAGATCCAAGAGGCGTAGCGGGAAACACGAGCGTTGACACCGGGGAACTGTGGCCTAGCGCATCCGGTACCGAAGGAGCAGACACCAACTTGGACACCGTTGTGGTAGAGAGGACCGCCGGAGTCCTGTGAGCACTGGTCGCGACCGCCAACGTTAAGGACACCGGAACACAGCATGTTATCAGTAAGGGTAGAGTAACGAGTTCTGCAAGTAGCCTGGTTGATTGTGTAGATCTGGACGTGGCGCAGTTGCTCAGACGACGATCCACCCTCCTGTAAAAAAAGAGATAGTTAATATCAAGAAGATATTCATAAGATATTTTGTTGAAAACCAGAAGAAATATAAATAAACTTACAGAAGTCAATCCCCATCCGGCAGCCCACACGACCTGGTTATCGGCCAAATTATAATTAGCACCAGCGACGGACACGGCACGGACATTATTGTTGTATCCAATGGTAGAGGCAGATCGCAAGATAGCGATGTCATTGTCAAAAGTGTTGCGGTTGTAGTTGGGATGGTTGATAATAAATTGTAGGGTGTGAACAACTCCACCGCTATTGGCCCAGGTTGAGCCGACACGGAAGCGCCATCTATTAGCGGCATGATCACTAGAAAAAAAAATTGTTCTATACTTTGCTTTTTGTCACTTTGGCGCTTTGTTAACTAAAAAAACCTAAAACTTAGTTATTTTTTTTATATAAAATATTTACAGCTTTATAATGTAGTAGCATGAAAGATTTCGCAAGCGATATTATTTGTTGTCTATATAATTATGTTACTTTTTCCCCTTTTTTTAATACTATTTTTCACTTCGAATTACTTTTAAAGATATAAGTTTTTAAACATTCATTTTTGAAATCACCTTTCCCTTCATTTTCATGCGCCAATCGATGGAACTGGAAGAAAGAAATACGAACTCCACGATATAGCTCCCCAAATCCGCCATTTTTCATTGCTTTTTTTATTTCTGTATTACATAGCCAGTAACACTCGCGACACCACAAGATTGAATCTAACGACGTATAATTTATCCAAATCCGATCATCCGGTTAAGGGTTACGAGGGAACAACGAAACGGACATTCATACATAAACACATACATACAGATCAAACGATAACCTCCTTTTGAGCTTCGCCACAGTCGGGTAAAAACGATAGCAGATCGTCGCTCTATCAGTAGTAGTACCATACTATCATTCTAACCAGGACAAAAACTTTACAAACAGAAATATACTTACATGGTGCAATGAGCAGCCGTCAGAATGGATCTATTGTTGAGGATGGTTCCACCACACGACTGCCAATAGCTGACCAGGTCAAACGAGTAGAGGCAAGCGGCCATTGTGGGGTACTGTCCAATCGTGGTAACCGAACCACCCACTATCCTCTGGGGATTAGCTGGGACCGCTACAAAAAAAAATAAGTACGAATACTTGTTAAACTATAGAATAATGAAGTCGGCACCAGCACAATATTTCAAATTGTTTCTAGAGTTTCGGTACCTAAGACACTAAGATAGATAAAACAAGTATTAAAAGTTATTGTGTCTTGACTAAGGGGTCTGAACCGCCCGCGGATTCAAATGACCCTTTAGTCAAAAATTGATCCAAGTGATATACGATGTCGATGCAGTACCCAAGTCTGGTCTACAGACGGCACCACTGGCAGCTTCAGCATGGCTGACGCACCTGAAGCACCACTATTCACACTCGGCCCTTAACTATTCCTAATAATAATGGCCGCTCTTCTGTCAGACATCCAGGAAAAGGCACCCTAGTGTACGTGGTTCGCCGGAAATATTTTGCTGGTGGCCAAGAGTAGCCTAAAGGTCCAGAGTAGATTGGATGTACGGTGGTAAAAACTGGAGAGTGTCGGTCTGAGATAAAGCAGAACCAAAACAGAGTACTTGTAGCGACAGGCTACAGAAATAAAGGGCCAATGGATAACCTTCAAGTGACACAACAAAATCTGCTTGTCCGTGCGAATGGAAAAAAGGCCGCGAAGAATAGGGATGAAAGAAGATTGCACGCAGCGAGAATTTGATTGGTGAGATGGATGTGTGGAGTGACGAGAATGTATGGGTAAAGTATGAACTGAAAAAAAAATAGGAAGTTCAACATGTGCGGGAGAAAAGTTGAAAGGAAACCGTTTGGCTTTGTATGAACTTAAGACGAAAGGGATAAAACAAGTGTGACTAAAAGACTGATGAATATCAAATTATCGATAAAAAGGGAGAAACAAGCCAAAGATTTGTGTAAATCTTGATGACTTGGGCGCAGATTCCAGTTTACAAAAGTCAACGAACCTGCCACAGCCGCGACGCAAAGAGCCAACAGAGCAATCACACGCATTTTGCCGACTACTGAAAAGTCTGTTAATACCAATATGCTCGTAGCTATGGCTTTTATACCAATAACACTGATAATATTTCTAAAACTAATCTTTTGAAGATTACAAGGATTAGTCAATCCTTGTTTATGATAGTAATAGAAAGAGATAAATAGTACGTATCCTAAGTATTCCTAAACGTGAATTTATAAAACTAGTTTCTACCCGCGGCTTTGCTTGTGAAAATTATTCCGCGGGGCCGTGACATAAAATAAACTAATATAACCCAGGTGCCTAATTTCATGGAAACCAGTTAAGCCGTAAAAGCGTAGGAGATGGTGAGGATAGACAGACAGAATTACTTACTACTGAATCTTTTGGAAAGGCAGAACAAGATAACGTAAATATTTTAGTCATAACAACGTTATCACAGGGCCATAAATTACCAAATATTTGTCCTATGCCTAAAATAATCCATAAAAAACTTTATCTACATTTTATAAGTTGGATTAGACCAAATTATAGTGCAGTGGTTCTTTTGGCTCTTTTATGACAGGACTGTTTGTTAACATTTATGAAATTGTCTTGATAAACAAGATGGCGACGTTAGTACCGATAATGGCCATGGACCGACAGAGCCATGCAACCGTATAACATGAACATTAGTTTCTTGGACAATCATTTGAATTATCCATTTTAAATATTGTATAAAAAATTATTATTAATATTGGACAAACAAAACGTCATGTAAAAGACTCTAAAATTGAGAGTATGTGTAGAATTCTGAGGAAAGAAAAATATGTATCTAGAACACATTTAGTGACATCAAAATATGTCGCTTCAGAGTTCAATAAAACTAAGGAAAACAGTTTGTAATAATATAATTAAATAAATCACGACTTATGAATTGGAAGAGATCCAAGAGGCGTAGCGGGAAACACGAGCGTTGATGCCGGGGAACTGTGAACAGACACCAACAACGACACCATTGTGATAGAGAGGACCACCAGAGTCCTGTGAGCACTGGTCGCGACCACCGACGTCAAGCCAACCTGAACACAGCATGTTGTCGGTGACGGTTATACCTGCGGCGGCGTAACGAGCTCTGCAAATAGCCTGGTTGATGGAGAAGATGTTAACGTGACGTAGTTGCTTAGAAGGAGAACCGCCCTCCTGTAAATAGAAACAATAGTAAGAAAAAATAAATGCTATGTAAAGACAAATTTTGAACAGCATTTAAATGATTAATAAACTTACAGAAGTCAAGCCCCAGCCGGCAAACGACTTGGTTGTCGGCCAAATTATAATTGGTACCAGCGATAGACGCAGGGCGAACATTATTGTTGTGTGCAATGACGGAAGAAGACCGTAAGATAGCTATGTTATTGTCGATTGTGATAGTGTTGTAGTTGGGATGATTGATTATAAATTGTAGGGTGTAAACTACACCTCCGCTATTGGCCCAGGTTGAGCCAACCCGGAAGCGCCATCTGTTAGCGGCATGACCACTGCAAATGAGAAACAAAATTAAAGTCTTAATTTATGGAAGAAGTACGGCCGGTTTTTAGTTACAACCGAAATTATAGTTTTTGTACCATAGGGATGGATGAGGGTTGGCTGATGGTTTTCAAAAATCGTTAGTAGTTGAAGTTCACATGCCCGAAGTACAATTACTTCGGGCATGTGAACTTCAACTTAAGATCTCTGCCCTTCAATCAATTTCTAATTCCATCTAGATAGCATCAAAAGATCACAAGAAGTCAATCGTACTGCCTCATACTTTAAATGCGAAAGTTTGTGAGGATGGATGTTGTTCTTGTACAAGATGTAGATAGGTATGTTACACTACCATAATTAGCTTTATTTAAAAAAGAGCTCTTGTTTTATCGTCACCTCTCAGCAGATCTAATGTGATGTCGGCGTTAGTATGCATTGAAACCGGTTTTCACTCCTCTAGGGCATAAGAACCGGTTAGCAATTCAACACACACACGTTACACAGATCATATTTGGTCCTTAACCATGCTTCACTCACTCAAATGTGAATTAAGCCTTGCCTTAGTGCCTTAAACGTATTGTTGGGAAAGACCGAGTGTGATAACATACATGCATACGTAATTTGGTATTATCAACGTGCAAAAGTACCAAACATTTTTGCCGATACTTCAATTAATCTTTAACAAAATACCCAATTAAACGCTTTATCTTAATCTTAATTCGTATGTAGGAAGTGGTCGGACTGATTAGAATGGTGAACCCCAGATTACAAATAAGAAAACGATGAACAAAGGCAAATGCTCATGCTATCTGGGGACGTCCGGTCTAATTATGATCAATTGTAATCACAGCTATTTATTAAGATTGGGTTTAGCCAGACGAACACTAATTAAAGACCAGTGTTTGTCAAGTTTATATTGTACTGATTCCATGACAATTGACCAATCAATCAAATGATTTATAATTTTAATTGTTATATTTTTTTGTCAATTGATTGATTGATCGATTGACTTTTAACCTAAACTTTAATATGCTGCAAAAGTGCAAACAGTAAGACGTTAAAATATGGCGGAAATGGAGAGTTCCAATAATTATTACAGAAGGAAAAAGAGGCACTAGCAGTCCAGTGGTGTATTCAGCCCTGCACATATTGGTCTTCTTGAAAGATGCCGTATCTCATTATGATCCATGCACTAAAAGAAATGTCTGTACTTCACGTAACTCAGAAATGAACGTGGAGCTTGGCACAAGCAAAGAGAGGCCTACATCCGGCAGTGGGTGAAGTCCAGCTGCGGATGATGATGATGATGGCGCTGTAGAGTATTCAGTTGCGGAGACTTAACGTGTCGAAAATGACGCGTCGTTTTCATAAACTGGTCACAGGCGATACTGCTGAGTACGAGGTCTTGAATTCTGGCTCCGTGGTCGGGCAAATTGTTTCTTCATCAGGATTTCCTTCTGGAGTCTAGATTTGTGCCTGATTTATGTCGATAGACCTGATACTGGAGGTGTATTGAGTGAGCCATGAGTTTGGACTAAAAATTAATTGCAGCAAGACCCAGGTAATGATTGTTGACCATGCCAGGAATAATTCGCCTGAAGTGACCCAAATCGCGAATTGCAACGTGGCCCATTCTTATATGTATCTTGGGGCTCTAATTTAAACAATGGCGTGTGCATCGATGAGATCAAACGACGTATGGGCAACACAAGAACAGCGATGGACAAGATGTGGAAAATATGGAGGAATAGAAACATAACTAAAGCCACGAAGACCAGGCTCGTGAGGACGCTTATATTCCCCATATTTCTTTATGGAGCTGAAACGTGGACCTTGCGAGATGTGGAACAGCAGAAAATAGCAAAAAATAAAAAGCTTGGGGTTTCGTGGACCGAATTTCGCACGAACCTCTCGATACTTCAAGAACTCGGTGTCAGGCAGCGTCTGTTTTCGATAGTACAATCTCGCATCCTGACATTTTTCGGACATGTTTCTCGGCGTGACAATCAGTCCATAGAACGCCTTGTCGTCCATGGAAAAGTAGAAGGCACTAGACCGCGCGGAAGGTCACCCACGCGTTAGACTGACCAGATCAAGTCTGCCATAGGAGGTTCAGTTAACGAATGCAGCAGGATGACCTCTAGCAGGTAGCGGTGGCGAAATGTCGTGAAGTGTATCACATCTGCCCCATCCAATACTGCTACGAGTACTTAACGGTCACGACCTCTCTGTCAAGAGCGTACCGGATAAGAAGAGGACATAAATTATCATACATATATTATATATTCTTCCTCGAAACATTATATTAATCGCATAATTGATAAATGCGTCCACTAATTCATTTCTAGTGTTTGCCATTTTTATATTTATGCCAGTAGCTTCAAAGGATTTGGCAAATGTGCATACGTATGAGTAGTAAAGAGGAACTGTGGGAGAGAAAAAGAGGCTCTCTGTCACCTACAAATAAATTAGGATAAGCGCTGAAGAATAAGAAAGCTGAAGTGGCAGTCGAATGGGTTGACCATTACTAGCCCTAGAAGCGATATTCGTTGGGGTAAACATATTCTTGGGTGAAGACCGCGAACAGGCAAACGAAAGGTGGGACACCCTCGGGCTAGGTGGAGCGTAGATTGTCGTACGGTAGCTGATGAGATTTGCCGAAATTCGAGTTGATGGCGTGCGATAATAGAGAGTGGACTATGGTAGCTGATGATAATGAGCTGGAGAATGCTGTACAGTATCCCTTTATTTAATTTGTAAGTACCGTTAAAGGTTAGACAGCGAGTCCATAATTATTCCATGGTAATATAATTATATAATTTAGAGTAGTTTTTCCACGCTGACGCATAGTACGGGCAGGAAATAAAAAACCTGCCAAGTACGAGTTGGACTCGCGCACGAAGGGTTCAGTACCATTATTTAAAAAAAAAAATATCTTAATTGGCGTCAACTATGTATGTATGGGGACAACCTTTAATTTTCAACTGTTTTTTTTTTTTTTTTTTTTTATTTGGCCTTTATTTGGACTGTGAGGCTTGTTTGCTTTTTGCCAAATTTCATGATTCTAGGTCATAGGGAAGTATCCTATAGGTGTTCATTCCCTTGTGAAATCGCATAATATGCGACATAAACAGTCATATATTTTGATCGCGTTGACTTGCAAGTTTGATTTTTTCATTGCTCGAAGGGGTAGCAGACTTGAGTCATCATCATTCTATTGCCCAATATATTTGAGGTCGGCGCAGCATATCTTCTTCTTCCATCCTTCTCTATTGCTCGTCATCTCATCAGACACCTCCTTTCGTGCCATATCATTCTTCACACACTGAGAAAAACGGTCTTGACACACACAGACGGACAACAAAGTGGTCCTATATAAGGGTTCCGTTTTGCCGATTGAGGTACTGAACCCTAAAAATGTACTCTTATCGTATTATCGATTAATTTTCATTCATTAAATTTGTTTTATCTTATCATCACAAATAAAATTATTGTTACTCACTGCTGCTTATTTTCTCTTTTGATAATAAAGCAATAACAATGTCCATGTCCAGTTTTGTCTGGCCAATTTGGACACATTATGGAAGTGTGGATTAGGCGTATCAATAGCATGGTTATATACGCGTGATATCTATAGTTTCAGAAAGAACATGGTCTATTAGTTCTTTTCTCGGCATGTTTTTGTAAAAAATATCTTAGGAATTTATAGCGTCTTTGTAAAATTGATTTAAGGTTCACGCATGTGTTTGTAACTGGTTTATTAAAAGTGATTGTTTTGAAGTCCCATATAAAAAAGGAGAGGAGCTGGTATTCAGCTGCATCCGGATAGACTGGAAATCGAACCGAAAGTTGTTGGGAAAAGGCTCGGCAGATGATGATGTAAAAGGCGAGGAGCATATACACGGTGTAACAAGACCCTTAACGAAGCTGTCAACCAAGCATTAAACTTTATTATTATTATTAAACTAGGTAATTTTATGATAGAATTTATTGCTGGGAAACGACTTTTTTTTGGATGAAAAATCACGTTTTACGGTAGGACTCAATGTAACGCACTCAAAACATTGTGCTGATGGATGGATTGAATAATACAGTACGGGTATCGTGGAAGTGTTTACAGTAAAAATCTTACGTTTAAAACTTTGTAAAACTTTTACCATTTAAAAAAAATCGTGTCAAAATGTTGGAACTTTGACCCGCAATGTCTCCATAACTAGAAGGTTCCCAGGTATGGTCTAGAACAAAAAAAATATCGCAATATTGGAGAGAACAAGTACTTTTCGGCTTCGTTAAGGGTCTTGTTACACCCTTTATACCACAATTCATACACAAACCTAGCGTCCAAGCTAGAGGAGCAAGCGAGAGGAGAGAAAAAACTTCCTAACAGAAAACCCCTTATACCCGACCCGAGGAATGAACCAAGGTCCGCGCGTTAGTGGTCGCGCTTGCAACTACTAAACCAGCAAGGCAGTCAGCTGTTATCATATTTTAATCTCATAATCCGTACTAAAAACACTGATTTGTAATCTTTCAGTATCTAATTAGGTAATTAGAGGCAAAGAAGAAGGTTGGTACCATTGATGCGCCGGACAGTCGTGGTTGATGTCATAAATATAACAGAATAACACATAATTTGAATAAGTGTGCGAATTGTAGACACTTTTGCCTATTCAGAGGTGCTATTTTGGATAGTTCACGTCGAACGTCACACATGTATTTAATCGATTTCCAAAAAAGGAGGTTATCTATTCGTCTGTTTTTCCACACCAATATTATAGGAAAGATTTCTATGTTTGTATCGAATAAACTCATAAACTACTCAATAACTACTTAATTAGCAGGAAATAACATTGGCTTTAAATTATATTCATATCATACAAATCAGCCGAGATATCACCATTTTTGCGGACGAAGTCGCGGACGACGTCCTAGTTTTTAATAAAGTAAGTCATCGAGGATTTTCAACACCAGCGTTCGAATTTCGAAGTGAGAACAGCACTAGAGGACCTACACCCCCTTACACGAGGACGTGGATAAGAGTATTGTGAATTCGAACGATTTTGTAATCGTTTAATTGTCTTTTAAGGGGGAAGCGCCACAGCAGTCCTCGAAATTCAAATTTTCTTAGGTAATTGTAACTTGCATGAGAGTATCAGGCTGTATGTTAAACAAAATATGATGCGCGACCGTAACACATAATTATGTAGTTACCCAATTATAATCATTAAAATCATCAATACAACCATATAGGTTCATTTAATTTATATTCAATGACTATTTCATGAAAAACTCATTTAATGGAGTTAAGTTAAACTTAGAGAATTGTATTGATGATTTTAATGATTATAACCCTATAAAGCCACATTTTTTACGGTCGTGAATCCCATTTTAATCAACATACAACTGAACACTGACTTATAAATTGTAAAAAACATAAGAAACTACTACGTACTTTATTTATATAAGTATAGATATAAAAGACACTAAAAAATTTAAATGTTCTTTCCGTGCCTCGGAAAGCACGTTAAGCCGTTGGCCCCGGCTGTCATCTGTAGACCTTTGACAGTCGTTACAGGTAGTCAGTGGCCCAAGAAGTCTGACAACCAGTCTTACCAAGGGTTATCGTATTACCCAGTACTAACTGGATTCTGGAGGTCAGATAGGCAGTCGCTCCATGTAAAATACTGGTATTCAGCTGCATCCGGTTAGACTGGGAGCCGACCCTAACATAGTTGGGAAAAGGCTAGGCAGATAATGATGATGACTATGGAAGTACATGATATATGGAAGACTGTGGTATGAACCATCAAACTGAACAACTTTCTCTATGGGACCGCCATCGAAATCACAAAAAACCGTACCACAGTCTTCCATATAACTATACCCTTTCTGTTACACGCTGTATAAATAAAGTCTTAAAACGAAATATATATTGGAGAGAAACGAGTAATAAGACAGTGTATTGACTATTATTTTTATGTATAAAATCGTTTGTATTTGTATTTCGTTTTCTTTTATTTTTTAAGTTTCTTAGAAATAATAACATAACATAGTTGCTAACATTGTAGCTGGACATGGCAATCGCCCAAGCGGTGCGACAACATCCTGATCTTTATCCTGTTTCACCTTCCACATCCAGTCTTTAAATGGGAGAAGCCACCTTTTTACCAGAAGAACGTCAGATCGCAGCCTAGTGCAATTAGCTTATAATGTTCCCACAGCTGGGACACAGAACACTCTGTGAGAGAGAGAGGGCTGTAATACACCTAGAGGGCACAGAGCGGATTGCCAGATGGTTGCGGGTTTGGATTGCCACATGTTGTTGATGTTAGGTAAAACAAAAAGTGACACGCTGTTTACGAGATGTTTTCCTCCAACGTTTTGAGAGCCGTGGTAATGGAATTAATATCTGACAGATAGAAAAGCTCCTGCCTTTGTTTGGACACATGACCTATCACTTGTGAATCAGGGCCGTTGCCACTGAGGTACCTACAGAGGCCCTGGCACGAGCGCGCGATGTAATAAACGTAACGTAAATGCGTCGATTTTAACATTAATAACACCCGTTTCACACATACTTTTTTCATAATTTTAAGAATGCATTCATAACTATGGATTTTATTGATTATGCTTGTAGCAAACAAATTAAATAAAATGCTTTAGGATAATTGTATTTCCGATTCAAAATCGACGTATTTACGCGTTACGTTTAAACCGCGCGCTCATGCCTCCGGCCTCTGGTCCCATAATCATAATCTACCTTGCCCTAAACAATACATGCAATCAGAGCGACTGTTACGGTGTGACTGCCTACCACATACCTCCAAAATACCCGGAAAATCCTAATCACTAGGCTTTGACTGTCGGGTTTTCCACAATTCGGACAATCTTGCCAAATTAATCTGTATTAAGTAGATACTAAGACTGTATCAATCGTATGATGATAAATGACTTTCTGTGAAATCAAGTAGATAAGAAAATAAACGTATTTTATTGTATAGTCTTATATAATTAGAATTAGAATAGATACCTATAATTTAATTCACTATAAAGGGTGTAACAAGATTACAAGACCCTTAACGAAGCAGAAAGGCACGGGGCTTGTTCTCCCCGTCACTGCGATATTTTTTTGTTCTACACCATACCCGGGAACCTTCTAGTTACGGAGATATTGGGGGTCAAACTTCCAAATTTTTCACAAGTTTTTTTTTAAATACATGTTTTATTTTAAGATTTTTTACTTTAAACACCTCCACGACTCCCGTATTATTCAACACATCCATCAGTACAACGTTTTGAGTGCGTTACATTGAGTCCTACCGTAAAACGTGATATTTCACCCAAAAAAAAAAGTCGTTTCCCAGCAATAATTTTTGCGTAAAGTTACTTAGTTTGATGTACAGAATGCTTGGTTGACGGCTTCGTGAAGGGTCCTGTTACACCCTGTAGAGCAAAACAAAACTTAAAAAAATCATCCAAAAGGCTTTTTTTGTACATAATCATAAAAACTTCAGCGGATCACGTTACCTCATTTCAACTAGGAGATTCCAATGTGAGGGGACACCGTTATGTTTCTTAGGAGCAATGTGTGAGCCTTGCAGTATAGAGTTTCATAGAAACAACGTTGCTGGTCCAGTACGTTTTCAGAAACTCCCCTATTTTACCCAAAATTAAAAAGTATTTAGTTTAAATTTTAACATCCACGTGTCACTTTTGAGTTTAAATAACTTTTGTTTCCAAACATCGGCAAATATAATCAAGAAATTGTCTTTTCTAGCATCCTGAACGTCAAATTCTGTAGCGATGAAACCCTGTTTTTTACAGGAATTCGTTGAACTGGCAAAAAAGCCGAAACAAAACTCAAAACTAATATAAACATTCGGAATTCATCTGTTTTGTACACTATGGCAAACGAACAGTCTCGAAAATCGTCCATTCATCATGGCATTCTAGTATGCTGTACTGAAAAGGCGCAGGAACCATCCCAGTGACCCGTTTAGATTTTGTTAGACTTAGTTCTGGTAGACGTTAGTTATACACTAACAGTGAAATAGTTTCATGCCCAGGTCAGGAAAAGAGTTATTAGGTTTTTCAATCCCGAATTTCTCAGTAGCAGGTCAGTCTGGCTTTGTGCCCAGTTGATGACAAAAGTCTCGTCCCCAAACCCTTTTGAGATTATAGGTGGGATGTTACGCTATGTTCCAGCAATGGTAAATAATCAGAAATTACTGAAATAGGAAAGTAAAAATATTTGAAAATTTTATTTCACGCCTACTCAGCTGTGGGTATTAGACTAAGCTAGACGACTTAAAATGGATAACGATAAAGAATGGGAAAATACGCTCAGATAACAAATGACTACCGGAATTTTACATGATTAATTAATAAGATAATTTGGCGTTATAATCCTTTGAAGACAACAAAGTACGTCACGAATCACGTGCGTATTTTTAAAGGTTTATAAAGAACATTTTAAATAACACAACATAACATAACGCCAGGGGCCTTAGTCTGCTATTGCAATAGTGTCAGAATGGTCTATAATTGATTTAATAAGGCCCCTAGCCCACGGCGTATTGAAGCGCGGTCGAAACTCGTTTGACGTGCGTACAAAGGGTAATTCGTCTGCGCGGGGCCTTATTAAATCAATGATAGACCATTCTGACACTATTTCAATAGCAGACTAAGGCCCCTGGAACCCCGTAAGTTTAGGCATAGGCGAACCTAACAGTAAAGCCACATTTCGCCAGCTATGCTTAGGTCCCATGTAGGTAATTGGCTCTATTTCAAATTTCAATAAGAAAAATACTTGGTGATCTTAGTGGTTTTCTACAAACTTAATCACTGTTTCTATTCAAAGTTCAAAATAAAGTTATAACTTCACATCGAAATAATGTCAACGAAATTACAGTTTTGACTTTACATTTTTTTTTGTACGGACGCCAGCAAATCAAGCTACCAGAAACTGTCAATTTTTTCGAATCCACCTTGAACATAATGCTTTAGCGATAAAGTTGAAAATCTATTATAGAAATTTGACAGATTATAGTAGCTTGATGTGCTGGCGTCTGTGAAACTACAGAGCGCCACTTGCTAATATCCGTACATACACACATCAAAAAAAAGTTTGTGATCACTAGCATAATTAAGCTGATATTTTTTTTTTAATTGAACTTTGTCAAGAAAAAATCTTTGTTGTGTGTGTTCTTTAAATATATATATCCCTGTTTGAAATTAAAAAATAAAGCTATTTTTTTTATTGAGTAATTAATCATAGTGTAATTGTAACAGAACATTTATAGAAAGAAGAAGACTGTTTAACCAAACTTAAACAACAATTTATTCATAAAAGGTTGATCTATATACATATAATAAAATCGTAAAAATCCAAATCGATGTTCGATCATGTCGCAAAAACTACTGCATAGATCCTGTTAAAATGTTGCAAACATATTCCTTATAGACTTCTCCAAATGTTAGGCTATATATTATCACGCTACTTGCTTAGGGGGGTGAGCAATATTGCATTATGTCAGTATTCTTCAATTGTTTGACATTTCAGCCATGACGTGCATGAGAGCAGCTATTTTAATACGTCACCGGTATTAAACTATTACTATCGGTCGCATGTTCGAACCCCAGTGTGGTTTTCACTTTTTGTGTTTTTTAAATATTTTTTGATGCTGTCAGATTTCATTTTTTTTTGGATTGACATGATTTATATTTTTATCATTTTGTTTCTTAAAATATTTCTCCGAAAATTAATAGAAAGGTATAGAAAAAAGAAGACATGCTGCGCCAACACCCCAAATAAATCGGGATATGGGCAGAAGAATGATGATGATGATGATTCCTCCAAAAAGTAGTATAAGGAACAGAACTCTTGCTGTGCTAGAAGTCGTTTTCCTTCTCTATTTGCAAATTATCAATATCCATACGTAGTTTGGATTTAAATATGTCACGGAGAGTTCCTTAATCTATTTGGAATTCTCTTGATTTTTGTTGCTATCAATTTTAAGCATTTTGAATGTAAATCGTATTCAACAAACAAATAAGACGGTTCCTAAAAAAAGCCTAGATTATGAGAAGACCTGTTAATGTAGATGTTTAAGGATTGATACCTTTTTTTTTTTTTTCGTATGGCAAGTCATAAAATAACCCCTTCCGCTCTGGGCTGAGCAGGAGGGAGTGTCAGACGGACCCCTTCCTGCCAGCTGACTCTCTTTGAGGCGCGCGTGGAACACGAACGCGCCCGACGCGCGGTGCGTCTCCCGCGGCGGCTGGGACGTGAGGTTCTCTCCCTCTCACGTTCCGCCACCTCCTTTGCTAGCATGACTGCTTCGCAGAAAGAGGTAATAGGATTGAACCAAGGCCGGACGCGAGAGGTCGCCGCCGCCGATCGCCGCTACGAGGACACGGCGGTGCTCCGCCCACACAGGGCAGATCTCCACTGTGTCCTCCGGTCGATCCTCACAATGGTAGCACCCGGGCGTTTCCTCCCGCACGATTCGGTGCAGGAACCTCCCGAAACAACCGTGTCCGGTGAGGACCTGCGTCAGGCGGAAGGTGAGGGCGCCGTGGCGCCTCTCTAGCCACTCCTCAAAGAGGGGACTTATCGCCACTATCGCCACTAGCGTGCCCTGCACGGGGTTGCGACAGTCGCTCTCTCCATGTCGCCAAGGATTGATACCTCAAATCGTGTAGACCGTATTGTTGGTATAGTGGGCGGAAGCGAGCATGAAGTCCTGGGTTGGATTCCCGGGTCGAGCAAAGTGTTGTTGAGTTTTTCCACCAGGAAATTCTCATTAGTAGCTACGAAGCCCGAATTTGTGCTCAGTTGATGGCAATAGGTTGGCCTCCTATTACATTGGGCTTAAACATAACTGGCAAAATCTAGGTGTACTATTAGGTACACCTCTGCCTCGGGAGGGATGTTATGTTAGTTGAATATCCCACCTAAGATCGAGCTTCACTCATGTGGCTACCGAATAAAAACAATATTTTTTGTAATCTAAACTTACATGAACAAATTGCAAATGGCTTGCCTGATAAAATTAAGTCAAGGCTACCTTTCATTAAAATTAACGGAACTAAAGTGTTTTCCAAACCAAACGGAATCAAAATTGAATGAAACTACCAAGCATAAGGGCCAATAATCTGTTTGGTTGTCTATCTTTTTGTCCCTACCTCAGGGTTGTAAGGTTTGGAGGACACGGTGGAGCACACGGTGGAGATCTGCCCCGCGTGGGCGGAGCACCGCCGTGTCCTCGTAGCGGCGATCGGCGGCGGCGACCTCTCGCTTCCGGCCTTGGTTCAATCCATGGTCCGGAGCGAGACGGAATGGGACGCCGTCACCTCCTTCTGCGAAGCAGTCATGCTAGCGAAGGAGGTGGCGGAACGTGAGAGGGAGAGAACCTCACGTCCCAGCCGCCGCGGGAGACGCACCGGGCGTCGGGGGCCACGTGGTGGCCCCCGGCCACCGTAGGCGCGGGCCTGTGGACGGTGAGCTATGGGCTAGCTCGCCGTCCGTCCGTCTTATGACGACAGGCCGTGTCGACGGCGCGTTCGTGTTCCACGCGCGCCTCAAGGAGAGTCAGCAAACAGGGAGGGGTCCGTAAGGGCCGACGCCTGCCAGGGTTGCGGGACTGTTCGAAAGAGATACCGCGGCCCTGGAACACAAAGGGCAAAGGAAGGAACATGGATGGGTTTTAGTCAGTAGAAGTCTGACACTCCCTCCTGCTCAGCCCAGAGCGGGAGGGGTTATTTGATGATTTCCCATCGGTAAAAAAAAAAAAAAAAAAAAAAAAAGGGTTGTAAGGTTTAAGAGATGATACTATAATTTTATACACTCATCTAAAATATTTAATAAAAAAACAGATGATTTACTTCTAGGTAATAAAAGAACAAATACGATGGTATATCGTTGTCTAAGTAAAATCAGTGAAGCCTCGCTCACTGTTGTCGAAATTTTAAATAGTCTTGACTTAATGCAACAGGCAACCCATTCGTTATAATTGTGTTTTTTCATGTATATTTTTTTTCCAATCTAAATTAACTGACTTCCTGTTAATTCAAACTAAAACCAGTCAGTTTATTAGTATATTATTGCGTATAGCAGACTAGGAATATACCAATACTTCACGTTCCCACGTAATGTTCCCTGACAATGCCAAAAGAATACGCGCTCACGTAAGCGAAGCCATAAATGCGAAAGTAACTCTGTTTGCTTGTAAACTTTTCACAACAAAACGGTTGATTGGATCGTAATGAAATTTAGCAAGGAGGTAGATTATGTAGCGGCACTACAAAGTGTAGGTATTGTACCTACTACAGCAACATGGAACAAAAAGTACCACAGCGCCATCTATGACACAGATGATGAACTAAACATCGAAAAACGTCGAAAATCCTACTTGCGCCTGCTAAGTTATCCGTGATTTAAGACTATTTAGAAGAACCCTACAATAACTGTCGGGCAGTAGCCCACGCGACATAACACCCGTCTGGTTGGAGGATCCTCCCTTTTCTATGGCGGATGAAGAAATTAACACCCTGTACTTCATACCCCCAAAATTATATCCTGGGGAAAGACAAGGTTATCTGTTTTTTTCACAGCCACATCGAATTTCCACGCGAACGAAGTCGCGGGCAACATCTAGTATTTAATATAATATAACTCCTCCCCTGGCTCGAACACATGCGAAGGTCCTCCTGGGCAAGCTGAGAATCAAGTTATCCAGCATTTCTTGAGGTAGCATGTCCCATTCTTGAATAGCGGCTTCCCTAAGCTCTGCACTGTCTGGGGACGTGGCTAACGGTTTCAAACAGCTCGCTTAAGAAAATCCCACGCGTGCTCTATTGGGTTTAAGTCAGGCGAGCCGGCAGGCCAGTCTAACCTTGTGATGTCGTATTCTCGGAGAGCAGCATTGACTCGTTAATCTCGATGGGCGGGCGCATTATCATCGACCAGTACAAATTGGTGCCCATGGTTTACTCAGAATGGTCTGACAATTCCATCAATTGCAACTGCTCTATACATGTCTGCTGCCATGAAGCCTCGATACGGGATCAAAGGCGTTCTAGCTCCAATCATAATACCACCCCAAATGGACACCGATTTCCCATCTTGCTGAACTGTTCGAAGAGACACTTTTGCCAAATGTTTTCTTCTTTATTTTGCCGAAGCCTAGCCCTCTGCAATCTCCGTCGTTGACGTTACCGGGAATTCAGAGGAGCTCGCCAAGACCTCCGTGCGAGCACCGTGCGTATCCAGCCTGGTGCAAGCAATTCCGAATGATCTGAGTGCTAATTTCAAGCCCAGAGAAGGCCCGAACTTCTGCTTTTATTTTAGTAGCGTTGATTGTTGGGACACGGACTGCCAGCAATCTAATATACCGCTTTTGGGCAGCAGTTAAAACAGTTGGGCGACCACTGCGGGGTCGGTCAGCAAAATTACCCATCCCGTGGTACCTCTGCAACGTGGTCACGACACAGGATTGGGATATAGCAACTCTGCGTGCTATTTCTCTCGTGGTGTATCCTTCTTCCCCAAAGTTACTATCCTTGCTCGTAAAACTTCTGATACTCCTCTTGGTATTTTTTCAATCACAACTTTCCGCGAAAAAGTATTTAAAATCCGTTAAAAAAAAAAACCGTTAAACTTGACTAAATCAGATTTCTGAATGAGCGTATAGGCATGAATGCCTTTGTATAAGGAAAAACAATTGAACTGTTTTATTGTTTTATATTCTAAATCTATATTTTTAAATAAAGAATCTAAAAAGAAAAAGAAATCATAATATAATCTACCGTAACAAAAAAGATTTCGATTTTTCAAAGTGATCGCAACCTTTTTTTGATGCGTGTACTTCTTTGGCTTTCCTAATTGATGTATCTAAGTCGTGAATAATTTGACTCCGAAGTCACCAAACTTGTCCGGTCACAGCTATTTTCTTATTTAAATTTCCTTATAACTTCATATTAACAGGTTTGAACTTAATGCGACTGCGTGGTTTTATAAATGTATATGAACTTATTAACAATATTAAAAGAACTTAAAAAAAAATAGGAATGTCTTTTATGACACTGTTATAAGCTTTCACGGTTTACACCTACACATAAATTGGCACTTACGGGATATCTTCCGTGCTTGTCTGTAATTTTGACAACCTGCGATCATGGCGCTTGCAATAGCGTCAAAATATCGGGAGCTCAAAATTACAGATAATCACGGAAAATATCCCGTAAGTGACAGTTTATGTCTTTTACAAAGAGTTACTTTTTTCATCAGTAAAAAGCTATGATCAAAATAATATTACACATGGATCAGTATCATAGATTCACGTTAGGATGATGATGATAGATAATAGATGCATATCTCGTGATTTCGGGAAATTCACTAACAGTGGACTAAAAATATCCATTCATCGTATGTTTTTTTGATTACTGCAGATATCAGTGACTTACGGGTGTGAATTATTATCAACTATTAATTCACTTCTTGTTATCGGTGTAGATAATCTTGTAAGTGGGTATTATCGTAATCTCACTAATGGGCGTGATAGGGTAGTCGCTCACTGCATGGCAGCGATTTGGACGTGGAGTGGATGGACTACAGTGTTGAAAAGAGATGGAGGATGGTTACAGGACACCTGGCTCTATTTCCACTTAGCTCTCCTAAGTCACAGGTAAAAACCAAGGTTTTGGAGCCAGGGGACCTATCTGTGGGATATAATCAATGATATTATAAGTAAAAAGAAGTAGATATGGCACTAGCGCGCGCAAATTGTTACAGAAAAAGGAAGCTAATTGTCGTAATTTAAGTACTTCAAGCGCGATAGCTATCTCTTTCTGTAACATACGTTCCGTATTATCTATTGCAGTCGAAACAACACAACTACATTTGAACGCTGCTCAGTATGAAAGTAGCGTATCATTCTTTTAATATCATTGGATATAATATTGTATGTACTTTAAGATGTCTGTAATAATGTTAATGTTGTATTGAAATAAGGAATTTATTGTATTTATGTATCTATTTCCCTCACAGAAGTTAGATTCAAATAATACTGCTAAATTTAAAAGGTCATGGTTAGCCACCTGAATCTCAGCGAGTATCTTGACATAAAATGAGCACATGCAATATTTTATCAGAAGTAACAAAGATCATCATTTGCCTAGTTTTTTCCCAAATTTCTTGGGGATGTCTTTTAGTCTAACTGGATACAACTGTACATCAATATTTTTAACCGACTTTCTTCAAAAAGAAGAAGGTTCTCAATTCTGTTGTATTTTTTTTTGTTATCTCTTATCAGTCATTTTTAAACCGATTTGAAAAATTATTTTTTTATGTGAAAGGATTTAGTTCCCAATTGGTCCCACAGAATTAAAAAAATCATCAATATCGGTTCAATAATTTGATTTTTTTTCCTCACACGACGTCGCGTGCAGGAGCCTGTTATGCTATGGCCGTTCACACGACGTCGCATGATGATGACTTACGATTATATTGTATGAGCCATATAATAGGGGCCGCAGCATATTGGGTTGTTTTGCAGATGTCGCTTTAACTTTGATAGTTCATAGCTCGGAAACGTGACTCTTTAGAACATTTTATCTTGTACAAAAATGGTTTGTATTGATACCAGCTATCGATTAATATAGGAAGCATGCAAGGCAGCACATTTGAAAAAAAAAAGGTGGATTTTCAGGCCATTAAATTCAAACCCCTTTCATATATTGCTACTGCTAGATGCGGTACGCGAAATGTGGTAGAGACGTGGTATTTGGTGGGTGGTGACCCTTAATTACTAAGTAGATAATATTATCTTGCAATTAAAAATAATACCTTGATAATAAGTTAGCTCAATGGAAAACCCAATTGGAACCTAATCAGTAAAAAATAATTATTGCAGTACATTAGAGCTTAGATAATTAAAAATGGAAAAAACCAAAAATAGTAATCAATACCTATTTGCCTTAAAATCTTTGAAGTTTTGCTGAGCATAATAAACATAAATGCAGTAATAAAAATCATTTTCAACTTTATTTATCAACCTCGCAAACATTTTAAACAGATACTACAATTATGCATTAGACTGAATCCATGTGGCCAGGCGGGAAACTCTAGCATTGACACCAGGATACGCAGCATTAGCACAGCCGTAGCCCCACGAGCCGATACCAACCAAGACGCCATTATGGTAGACAGGACCACCGGAGTCATCCTGGCATTGGTCTCGACCGCCAATGTTGGGCCAACCGAAACACAACATATTTGCGGTCACGTTGGCACCAAAGACGGCATAGCGAGACGAACAGGTGTACTGATTGATACTCCAAGCCTGGATGTGGCGAAGCTGCTCAGTAGGGGCAGCACCGGCCTGGAAATGAACAGATTAAAATAGGAAAGTTGAAAAAAACAATGGTAACTAAACATCATTATTACAGACAGCCTGAAGTCACCCATTGCTGGGAATAGGCCTCTGTTTAATCAAACTGCAATCAGCAACCAAATGAAATTTCAGTCTCATCCAGGTTTTTTATCCGATGGCAACGTCTTCTGCCCATCTGGGTAATATAAAATGAAACGCAAATACTTACGGCTGTGGTACCCCATCCAACAGCCCAGAGGACTTGATTGTCAGGTAGGTTGTAGTTGGCTCCAGCAATAGAAACAGGCTGAACATTGTTGCTGAAGCCAATGGCGGCAACAGTGCGTAAGATGGCGATATCATAGTCCAAGGTGCGGATGTTGAAACTAGGGTGGCCGGTGATGGAAGCCAGTGAGTAAACGGCACCGCCACTGTTGGCCCAACTGGAGCCAATTCGAGCTCGCCATTTGAAGGCTAGATCGCCGCTTTATAAAAAAAGGGAAGCAAGTCAGTGGCAGATATGGCATCTTGTAAGTCATCTGTTGGTGACGTAATTTACAGCTTAGTTATTATCCCAAGAAGATGGACGTTGAAGAAGGACGTCTTTCTGACCGCTAATAAATTTGGTGTAACAAATCCAACTACGAGTCGGGGTCTTTTAGGGTTCCTCAGGCCCACTGTATCCTTTTATGGCCTGTGATATTTGAGAGTAGGTTATAATATGATGTGTGGGTACTTACAACACACAATGAGCGGCAGTAAGGATAGCCCTGGTAGTGACGATGGACCCAACGCATGCTTGGTTGAAGTTGTTGCCACTGGTCGAGTACAGCAGAGCAACGACACTGGGATACTGGCTGATGACGGCCACCGATCCTCCAACAATCACAGATTGCTTTGTGGGGACGGCTGAAAGAAAAAAAACAAATCTTATTTTAATATTGCATTCTAAGATGATCCACTAGTGCAATTATATTTTAATCACCTTTTCCATTATTGAAACTGGGACACAGCAATGCTTTTTAGCCGCAGACGCTAGTATTAAGCAACTCCCAACCCGCACTGGGTCATCGTTGAGGATTACGGCCCACTCCCTCTCTCAGAGCTTATGTCCCAACAGTGAGTACACAACAACACGGCTCATTATGCTTTAGCTTATGCTAGCTTCACTTCAGGAAACCCTTTACCATGCTTGCCTATGATGTTTACCTAACTCTAATTAACATTTTATCTATAGAGAAAAATCGAATACAATTGTCGCAGCATACTAATAACAACATTATCTGTTCAGGGTGAGGATGTTCCTAATACCAGTTTATTACAATCAGATAAACAATAAGTCATGTTAATTTATACAGATAAGGACGAAGCGAATTGAGGTCAAAATGAATGAAAGAACGGAAAATCATGTTCATCTAGATTTTTGCAAAATTCTCAGAAAACTGATTTTAAACACCGCATTCATTCAGATATGCTTCCGAATTAATAACCTAAAATAAAAAGCTATTGGTTTTATTGGAAACCAATAATCTTATCTATAGAAATTGAATAGATTGTAACAATAATATTTGTTACAGTACCTACAATAATAGTATTATATAAATGGCTGAGATTTGGATCAGTGGACTCATTTCAAGTCAACCAACTAATTCTAAAATCACTCACCTGTTTGATTCTCGATACATCATTAATTACGGAATTCTGAGTTGCCTCACAACAACAAAATGACCACAAGGTAGGTATTTAAAGTTAAGTAACCGATACCAAGATCGGTTTGTGGATGAGTGAGGATCTATAATATACCGAAAATTCCGTGCCGGAAAACACACCCTGGCTCATTCGTATGTTAGATATCGCACGCCCTTTCTCCTTGCAAACCTCTTTGTCAATTATCATAAGCTCAAAAGTTTCACAACCAATATTTCCTTGAGGTATCGTGTTACTTATTGACTGGTTGTGGATGCCAGACTGCCAGTGGCTCCATGCAAAGAACTGATATCCAGCTGCATCCAGTTTGACTGGAAGCCGATCCCAACTTGGTCAGGTAAAGGCTAGGCAGAAAATGTGTTGGCTCTGAATTAAATCAAAACTTCAACTATCTCGGGAATCTTAAGCGAGTCAGCCGAACTAGACCGTACCCCACAGGGGGTGCCCTTAGAGAGTGGTTGCTTAGTTTTTAAGTAGTTTTAAGCCCCTGGCTGGAGGCCTTAGATTCATTTTTAAGGCATCCACAGGGATTTGCCCGGTTAAGCAGTAGCCAGCCGCAGACGCTGAAAAACATAAAAAAAATAGCATCCATCACCACGTTGGCTCAAGATGGGTTGACGTCATACTCATATTAAAATTAATAAGTCAATGTTTCCTCACTATGTGTTCCTTCACTGATGTCAGTCAGGGTTCACGATTAATAAAAATAATTATAAGCACAAACTTACCCACAACGGCAGCAAAACCAATGGCTAGTAAAACAGTAACTGCACGCATGATGAGCACTGATGCACCAACTTGCACTCCTAGTTCGCCGACATCATTTATATAAAGTACCCTGATTCATAGAATCCAATTTATCTAAGATAGACCACTTCAATTGCCAGTGTTAGCTACTGTTTTCTAGTTACTCTGCGGGTTATAACTGTCTTATCTTTTACTTAAGAGTTTTCCTTATACCATTACAAGCGATGTTTCTAAATAATAAGTAATAGGAAATTAGTTATCTGTTTCTTCTGGGTATTCCTTCAATTTTACTGTCATTTACCATGTCGCCAGCGTGTGTCACTCTTCTTGTAATGGGAAGAAAAAAAGAATGTTTCACTTATTACCGCTAAAGAAGAAAGTATGTATGCATTTTGAAATGGCTATACTTAACCTGACAAACGTTGTCCTATCTCAATCATAATCAAAATATGGTTTGATTGTTGACAGAAATAAACATCGAAATCGGTCTTGTCGTTTATGAGGAGAAGAATTACAAACCCCACACCAATATTCACAAAATTCCATCTTTCATCTTAAGAAGTCATGGTTTATGACAAATAAACTGTAAAAACGTCGTATCACTGTTTTTCAATGGCAATCGATCGATTTATTCATATTGACATTACCAAGAATTGTAAACTATAATAATTGTCAACAAGGATGACGAAGTTAACATACGCAGTTTAGTCACGTATCTTCAAGTCTTTCTGTCTATAAGCCACTTGCGAATAAACATTATTTTCCAAATATCGTCGACGCTAAAGGTGTCAACACTGGTAATCACGAATACTTATAGGAGTGACACAGTATCAGATTAAAATTAGTCAATTAAGACCATCTTATTGGAAAGCAAATGAAAAGTAGACGTCGTCGTTTTAACATTGAGTATTTTAAGACACTTATACCCCAGTTTTGGTGTACCTAACTACTTGTGAATGGGTAATCGCTGAAATCATGTTTTGAGAGTTCTATTGCCAAATGGCAAAAATGGAACCCTTATAAAAGGTGTCACAAGACCCTTAACGAAGTCGAAAGCCACTTGTTCTTCCCGTCATTGCGATATGGTATGGCAGGTATGTTCTAGACCATACCTGGGACCCTTTTAGTTACGGAGGTATTGGGGGTCAAAGTTCCAACATTTTCACAAGTTTTTTTTTTTAAATACATATTTTAATCTAAGATTTTTACTTTAAACACGTCCACGACCCCCGTACTATTCAATCCATCCATCAGCACAATGTTTTGAGTGCGTTATATTGAGTCCTACCGTAAAACGTAATGTTTCACTACAAAAAAAAATAGTTGTTTCCCAGCAATAATTTTTGCGTAAAGTTACTTAGTTTGATGTACATAATGCTTGGTTGACGGTTTCGTGAAGGGTCCTATTACACCCTGTCGATTCGTCCTGTCCGTCCGAATGTTACATCTATTTTACCACCGAAACTATTGGCACAACACATTTGAAATTAGGAGAGCAGGTGTCTTCTATGAACCGCTACACAAAAGTTATGTGAAATAACGAATTTAAAAAAATAGCGGTGGCCCGCCATACATGTTACTGAATAAAAAACATCTCCGTATTTACCGGTTTTGGGGGTCTAACGACAGTTCTCAAAAAATGATATCGAGTCGTCTAAAATATTTATTTTTCTTAAGTCATTGGTTTAAAATAAGATATTCGCTTCTGAAGCCGTAAAAATGAAGTTTAATTTTTAAAGTAAAACATAAAGAATTTTGAAAAATGTGGGTTTGTCGAACGTAAAAAGAACGAAAATTGCAAAAGTTTTGATATTCTAACTTTTGAGGTATTATGGGTTTTTTCGTAAAACAACAGTAGTAAACTTTGTTTCTCATCACATACTATGAAAAACGAATTTTGTTTTTCTGTTGAGTGTAAATTGACCTATGAAGAAGATTTAAAAATACATACTAGAATATTTTTCAAGCAGTGCGCAAAAAAATTTTGGTGGTTCAGTATCAGTAATAGAACACATTTCCATTATTTGTTCAAAACTTTTTTATATTTTTTTATCCGACTTTAAATCAGCAAATTAAGGACTATCTATTCTATATTTAATAATATCAATGGGCGCGCGCCATGCGGCGCACGCGGTGATGTTGTCCAGCGGGGGTGAAATCTCTTCCCGGGTGGCAGGGGCGGCCGCCCACGATTGGTAGCCATACAATCAATTTCAAAGTAAACATTTTTCGTTAACGATAACTTTATTTTTTTGTACTAAGACTTATCAAAATAAAAAATAGGTATTTAATAAAACTCATTTAAGTTTAATTTGTCAAAGTTTGCGCACTGATTAAAAATTGATCCTGTATATATTGTTTGCTGCTACGAAACCCTGTGTATGCGAGACCTACTCGCACTTGACCGGTTTTTTTTTATCTCTCTCCCATTATGAACAGTCAACTTCTTATTAAAGGTGTTAAGGGGAACCCTTTACATGCCCACTTAACACCTAATCCTTGCTAATTTACTAATTAAACTTCACATTGTTACCAACACAATTTGTTTGGATTAATAGCTACAGCTTTTTGCTATAAATTACCTCTTTGTGAGGTGAATTAAACACTTTGGTTGGGAATAAATCAAGCCCTCCGTGTTATAAATAAATTATGGGTTTGGAAAGTAGGTTTCGGTAGCTTCATCGACCACAATGATTGCTTTTAACTTCATATTGTGTTGTAAAATTATATTACTAAGTTTGTTCTCTTTTCGGTCATTATTTACCTCCAGTTTAAATTTCTATTCTTGACATTGGGCTCGAGCGGACTGGCGACGTCACACGAATGCACCCGTAGAGATGGGCAGAGATCGTCACCCACTTACTCATCAACTGGAGGCGTGAGGGTGGACATCGCCGTCAAGGTCGACCGCAGCGCAGCGTTTGCGGGTCAAAGATAATTTGGAGTGAGAAAGGGGAGGCCTTTGCCCAGCAGTGGGACACGAAATAGTCTAGCAAAGAAAAAAACTTGACTCCCACATAATAAAGGGTGTAACAAGACCCTTAACGAAGCCGAAAGGCACACATTCTCCCCGTTATTGCGATCATTTTTTTGTTCTAGACCATACCTGGGAACCTTCTAGTTACGGAGATATTAGGGGTCAAAGTTCCAACTTTTTCACAGGTTTTAAAAATACATGTTTTTAATGTAAAAATTTTACTTTAAACAGCTCCACGACCCCCATACTATTCAATCCATCCATCAGCAAAATGTTTTGAGTACGTTACATTGAGTCCTACCGTAAAAAGTGATTTTTCACCCCAAAAATAAAAGTCGTTTCCCAGCAATATTTTTTGAGTAAAGTTACTTAGTTTGATGTACAAAATGCTTGGTTGACGGCTTCGTTAAGGGTCTTGTTACACTCTTTAGGTAGATATGTCTACAATACCTAGCAGACTTTTCAAGGAATAGACTACGGCATAAAAAAACATAATTTTTATTCTTATAAAGATTCACATTTTAAGCGTTAGTCTGGATCCAAGAGGCGAAACGGGAAACACGTGCGTTAACACCAGGGTATTGGGCAAGACCACAGCCGAAGCCCCATGAGCAGACACCGACGACGACACCATTGTGGTAGAGAGGACCGCCGGAGTCACCCTGGCACTGGTCGCGACCGCCGACGTCGAGCACGCCGGAGCACAACATGTTGTCAGTGATGGTGCCACCACCAGCAGCATAGCGAGAGCGACAAGTGTTTTGGTTCACAGTCCAGAGCTGAACGTGGCGAAGCTGCTCAGAGGCGGGACCACCTGACTGTAAAAACATTTCACATGATTAAGCCTCAAAACATATCAAAACACGCCTACAATCCCTGTAATCCAGACATAGGTATACCTAATAGTGCACCCACATTTCTGCAGTTATGTTACAAACTCATGTAATAGGGGGCGGCCCTATACCGATATCAACCGAGCCCTAATCCCGACTACTTGGCTGCTATTGAGAAACTCGTCATGGAAATACTCAATAACATTCCTGAAGCTCCTCAGTCCTCTTCTGCAAATGTTGCAACCGTAGTAAGGTTTGCTGTCAGAAAATTCCCCAATTGCCAATTGCCGCAATTCTGGTTTAAGTTCGCCGTTTTACATCACTAAATAGTATAAAACAAAGTCGCTTCCCGCTGGCTGACCCTATGTATGCTTAGACCTTTAAAACTACGCACTGGATTTCGATGCGGTTTTTTTAATAGATAGAGTGAGACAAGAGGAAGGTTTATTTGTACGACATTGCACCCGTGCGAAGCCGGGTGGGTTGCTAGTAAGCTATATATTGTTTTATTTTTTTGTGTACAAAAAATTGTTGTTTTGCACACAAAATTAAAAGATGTACCTCTTTTAATTTTGTGTGCAATCAAGAATAAGAATAACACTTTGCCCGATCTGGAATCGAACCCAGGACCCTACGACCACTAAATCAACGAGGTTGTCATTAAAAAGCAATGACAATATTAATATTTTGAAAAAAAGATACATACAGAAATTGTACCCCATCCAGCGGCCCAGACGACCTGGTTGTCACCAATGCTATAGTTAGGACCAGCGATCGAAGCGGCCTGAATAACGTTGCTATGAGAGATGGTACTGGTGGTACGCATGATGGCGACATCCGAGTCCATGGTGCGGGTGTTATAGCTTGGGTGAATGCTGATGGAGCCGCAGGCGTAGACCACACCGCCACTGCTGGCCCACGTGGAACCAACACGGAACCGCCATCTGGATGGAGCGTCGCCACTGAAAAACAAGAAATAATATTTAATAATACTTTTGTTTACTTGTTTATTCAATGTTTAAGAGCCTTAACCACATGTTCGGATCGGTATGAGACAGCACTAGCGGGGAAGCAAATTAATGAAAATTAGCTTTTGCCCACGGTTTCGCTCGCTTTAATTAAAAATTGGACAATCAATTCGGGTTGTACTCTGTTTGTAATAATATAATTCAATCATGATTCGAAAGACACGTGGCGCCATCTATTATCATAAGAACGTTATTGTTGTTTTCCTCGGGAACAGTACTTTTTTCCCGTTTCTGTACACCTGACTACATATATTCAAAATTGCAATATGATCGGTTCTGTGGTTTTGGCGTGAAAATGTAACAGACAAACTTACTTTCGCATTTATAATATTAGTTAGGATAATAATAAACTATGCAGAAATACCTTTGTCACCATGTACTGTACCAATATTAACAAAATAAAAATATCTTTATCTTTACATTCGGGAAAAAGCCCGAGCTAGGCTCCAATTTTGCCGAGCTGACCAGAAGATGGTCAAGCGAATGCCAAACAGGTTTCATCAATACGTCGTTTCATCAATACGTCGTCAATATTCATCGAATGTATGTAGTAATTGCTTCTGATCGGCTTTGTAGTATAACAAAATAATACTACCGAATCGAACGTTCCGACACAAAAACGTGTGTATCATCCCTTAATAAGTGTGTTCAACTCACTACGGACAATGCGCTGCAGTCAGGATGGCCCTGTTATTGAGAATGGTGCCTCCACAAGATTGCCCGAAAGAGTTACCATTCCATGAGTATAGCAGAGCCACGATGGTAGGGTACTGGTTGATCGTGGTGACAGCACCACCAACAATCCGCTGCGGGTACGCAGGGACAGCTGTGGAAAATGAAACAAGGAGTTCAGAATCATTCAAGCACCTGTGCCACCGCCGCGCTGACGAGAAATCGTATAAGAGAATATAAAATTATAAGTCCCGTGTCAGTAAAAGAGATACATATAAGGTCCCATTAAAATAGATGGACAAATTTTAACACAGCGTTTTCAGTACGTCTAAGCAAAGATATCCAAGCAAAAAAAACACTGATTAAAGTGATTTTATTTTGACCTAATGTATGTGTTTATTGTAGAGTGCCGCCGGCAATTTATTAATTTAGGTCAAAATAAAATCACTTTAATCTGTGTTTTTTTTGTTTGGATATCATTGGTTAGACGTGCTGAACACTGGGTTAAAATTTGTCCATCTATTTTAATGGGACCTTATATACAGCGTGTTAAAGAAAGGCTATAGTCATGCTTAAGGGACTATACAGACCATCAAACTAAACCACTTTCTCCGTGGGACATATTCATCATCATCATCAACGACCAAATAATCAGCTGTCCCGTACAAAATATCAATGCCTACTCAGCGCAAATGTAGATACATGCTGTATTTAATCGTTATTCGCCGACTGACAGACTGCCCGGTGAAAATGCTGTCACACAGACTACTCGTTTTTAGGGTCAGTGGGTCGTCTTAGGGGTAGTTGCTAAATCTACAGGAACCTATATTGTTTTTTAGAAAACCTGCCCGGTGCGTGTCGGGCCACGCACAATGTAGGGTTCCGTAGTTGCCCTTCAAAATATATTATGCGGACACTTCCTACGGTCCGATTTGCCTCCGAACGATGATTTTTATTGTAATAATAAAACTAAGAAACTTACATTTGCAGTTGAAAAACCTGTGCTCCACATTATGTTTAGGAAAATATGTTATCCAAGTACATTTTATAAGTTGGTCGACTATTACTACGAAACTTGTAAAGCCTACTTAGCTGTGATAGTTTTTCTTTTAACTTCGTTATTTAATACTACCACTGTGAATTTTTTCACACACCCAAACACAACCGTTTAGCTGGTAGAGGGGGGCACTCGAGTCTAACAAAAATTAGCACTTTACCGCTTTAAAGACTTATCCAACAACATCACACACTACGGGGTACACGAGAAAAATAAAATCCCCACTTTACGTGTAGGTACAGGAGGTACCCTAAAAAAATACTTTTTGAGATTTTATTTTACCACTGTGTCGGCGTAACTAATTTGTATATTCATGCCACGGTGGCTGAGAAATACAACAACTATTAATTCTAGGTTTTTGCAATATAAAATCTCAATTTTGCCTGTAAATCATTGTACGAGGAAGGGTCTGTAATGAAAAGCATTGCGGCACTTGTTTCAAAACTAGCCAAAAACTAACCATGCATTATAGGAATCGACTATGAATATTTTATGCACAGAATATAATGATTGTTAATCTAATCGAGGCTTAGCTAGCGAGTTAATCTTATCCTATTACCTTGATACAGTATACTAACGAGTGTGCTGTAACATAGGATTTTTGTTTGATTGATTGTTTTATGAGTAATCCTTTTCAAGTACACTATCTACCAAACTTCCGTCTGACCACCGTAAGGACTATTCCTGCTTACAGCGCCCAGTCGCTATAAACACTAAAAAACTTTCTCTTTCTTGGTCCTTTTTTTCTCTTTGTACCTATTGGTCGAAAACCAACATCTGTGAGCATCATAGAAATATAAAAAAAAGAAGAGGAGAAGTGACAAGGGGGCGTGTCGGTGACGCCGCGACGAGCGCACGATAAGCATGTCATAGGACAAATGGCCGTCTCCGCGAACTAGTGTGCTTTCGACCGCGATCGTGACAACTTATAAGAATGCCGTGTTGTTCAGTGGTTTCTTGTAAAAATCGAAGCATAAACTAAAACTTTATAAATCATAGAATCACTTACTAAATGTATGTACACACGGCTACACATCAAGCTATACTTTTCCAGTTTATGCTGATCTCGCATTGTAAAGGATTTCCGTACAATGCGAGATCAGTTTATACTGGTAATTTATAGCTTGATGTGTAGCCGTGTGTACAAGTATTTTACTATATTTGTCTTTGACATCACAAATCGTAAAATATTTCTTGCTCTTATTATGTTATTTCTGTTTTCAAGTATCATAGCGACTGTACAAGTTTTGCAATAAATACATTGCTCCTTAACCACTACCAAAGTTTGTCGCTAAGTGACTGGACAAGCAATGTAAAAATCACAAATCGATACTTTTTTAAGCATATACATTGCGTAGTACGGCCGCTGCTTCTTGTGACGAGTAATGTGCTTGTGCAGATTCAACTAACGTAGGCTATCGACAAGACGAAAGAAATATTGAATATTGCTATTATACTCGTAGTTTGTTTTTCAATTTTAACAACCATTTTATCCCGGTTGGAAGATCAATGTCGAATAATGTTTTTGACGTATTTTGGTTATTTTACAGCGTAGTAGAGAAATGCGTAACTAATTTTCGTAAAGTAAGTTAATTAAATTTAAGTTTAATAATCGGTGGAGTGTTTTTGGCTTTGAATGATCATAATTATATTATGATGGCATAAATATGACAATTCCTGCCAAATTCCTGTTTTCATTAACACTATGTGTCACTAAGCCAATGCCTAATGCGCGTTTTCACCAACAGTAAGTGACGCCTAACTGAACGTCTAGTTCCTGTTATCACCAACACTAAGTGGCACCTAACTCGATGCCTTAAGCCCGTTTTCACCACTACTAAGCGACACCTATCTCGACGCCTCAAGCCCGTTTTCACCACCACTAAGTGTCACCTAACTTGATGCCTAAAGCGCGTTTTCACCAACAGTAAGTGACGCTTAACTGAATGCCCAATTCCTGTTTTCACCAAATAAAAGTGGCACCTAACTGAACGCCTAGTTCCTGTTTTCACCAACACTAAGCGACAGCTAAGTCAATGCCTAATGCGCGTTTTCACCAACAGTAAGTGACGCCTAACTGAACGCCTAGTTCCTGTTATCACCAGCACTAAGTGGCACCTAACTCGATGCCTTAAGCCCGTTTTCACCACCGCTAAGCGACACCTAACTCGATGCCTTTAGCCCATTCTCACCAACACTAAGTGTCACCTAACTGCATGGCTAAAGTGCGTTTTCACCAACAGTAAGTGACGCCTAACTGAACGCCTAGTTCCTGTTATCACCAACACTAAGTGGCACCTAACTCGACTCCTTAAGCCGAGCACAACGATACCGACCGATGTTTTTGTGTGGGTAAGTTGTACGGTGCATGGTAAATACACGCTGTGTTTGATAGGATAAGGTTTATAATTGATTGTGTAGTACGTTCTGTTTTAAGAATTGCGGGTGTGTGCGCGACTGCGTATCTATTGCTTTTACTGAATTGCATGTGTAGGAGTTGCCGGGTGGTGGGAGAAAACGGAGACAGTAGGTTGCGATACATTTTCGTATAACGGGCATATCTCCTTATTTTATTATATCTATTGTGAGCATTAAGAGCGGCCAACCCATGACGGGTTGGCCGCTCTTAATGCTTTACATACAAACGCTCGTACGTGATTATGCAGTTGTTACACATCTATCTTTGATTTTTTTTTAACTAATACGTATTTTGTGTACTATATCTAGGTTTCTATGGGAGCAAAAAATAAAAAATTGTAGAAACAAGTTCTGTATAAGCCTCCAAAAATTGCTGTTTTACACAAATTTTACCTGAACTTAGGCCGTTCATAATGTACTCATAAACTCTAAAAGTAAAGAAAACATCACGATAGAAACCTTGCACATGTAATGGAGATTCCTAATGACAAATATTTATTTCACACACTTGTAAGACTTATTCAAAAACACGTATTTCCTGGACGAAGTTTAAGAAATTTTCAAACACTATTTTTCGTTTATTGTCATCGCGTTAGGCGATATGAGGTGCGCGGGAGACGAGTTGTGTGGGGTCGGGGCGGGGTCGCTGCTGTGGCTCTGGATGAAACCACAAGCTTTTCGACCATGCTCGAGTTGATGATAGATGCGCCGGGAAGGGCCCTCTTAACAGAGCCAGACGTGTAATGAAAATGAACAGACCCAGCTTTGGTCGACTGTACATGCAATGATAGGTGAAAGTCAGTATTCTAGGACGATGCTTTATTATATTACTACACTAAATTCGATTTTATTCACTTTGTAGAAAGTTGATTATAGAAACAACTAAAATACTCTGCGATGTACTTAGTAAACCTTTTAGAAACAATTATATTTTCCTTTTTCGAGTTAGAGATTTTTAAAAGTTGTTTATAGATTGTATAAAAAGGAGAAGCTGAAGAAACTGCCCGTGTTGATAAACCTTAATAAAAAGAAAAAAAAAAAAAAAACAAATTAAATAATACAACACAACCTCAATCTTGAATGCTTACAAAACTCTCCACAGTGGACGACATATTTTAGGTAAACATAAAATGATGCGATGTATGAAAACCCAAATTCCTCAAAGAAAGCCACATGATAACAACCAGAAGCTCTCGCTCTCGTGGATGAATGGGCATGAATACGACCGACTCAAAGCTTATTTGAATATGTATTGACCGAAGGGCTAAGCAAAGGTTTACTGTGTTGTACACCCATGCTCCTTTTATAAACACATTATGTATATACTCATGATAATTTAAGAAAATTCTATACAGAATAATCCAAAATCATATTACCCTAATCGGAAATCGTACCTAAATATCTCGCGCTTCAAACGGTCCTTGTTATTTAAATATTGCCATGGAAAGTACATAACTATATCTATTTTTTGTTTAATTTATATGAACAAGTACAATGAATATTGAGACAGAAAAAAAAATGTCACTACAACACCATTACTTTTTAAAATGCAGAAAAATAATAAGTAGATACTATGGAACTGGCTGCATGAAGCATCCCACTGCCGAGCTTTTAAACTCCAACTCAAATTGATCTAAAAACAGTTCTAAGAATAGTATAAACAGCCAGCTCCCACTACTGGGGCATAGTTTTCCTCTCTGTGAGAGGCAATGGACTACCACGAGGCCCTAATGTGGGTTGGTGAATGACAAAAGACGTGCCGTTTTTCTCAAGATGGCCTCTTAAAGCAGTATTGTTTTAATCTTATTCCAGAGTGGGAAGAGATGGCGCTAGACGTCCTCTATAGCTCCGTCTCTTTCCTACACTGGAGTGACATTAAAACAATGCTGCTTTAGGACGTCATTGTAATCCCCCAGGGGTGATGAACATCTGGGTTCCAACCTACCATCTACATCAATTTCGTAAGTTGCGTCCGTTTCTGAGACACCAATCCTCACTAAATAAAAAAACTGGTCAAGTGCGTGTCGGGCCACGCACAATCCGTAGTTGCCTATCAAAATAAGCGAACACTTCCTAAGGTTCTATACCTATCCAACGACGTGCGACACTATGCTGTACGCGAGAAAAAAATCCCCACTTTACTTGTACAGGAGATTCCCTAAAAAAATACTTTTCGCAATTTTATTTTACCACTTTGTCGGCGTAACTAATCTGTATATTCATGCCAAATTACAGCTTTCTAGTACTAAGAGTCTTTGAGCTAAGCTGCGGACAGATGGAAAGACATGGTGAGCCTATAAGGGTTCCTTGTTGACTATGGAACCCAAAAATATGCAAAATATATCTAAAAGCATGGTGATCTATGCTCATGCCTTCTCCGTACAAGAAGAAGCCTTGCCCTGCAGTGGGACAGCAATAGGCTGGTATTATATTATTATTAAATATTATGTATTTTGCACATACCTGAAACAGCGGCTAGGCTAGCCAATAAGACGAGAACCACACGCATCGTTACTCCGTTGTACACTTTTTAACTTTAACTAGAATCCATTTGTATTTATACAAAAAATCTAATGCGTAGGTTTAATTCAACCAATGCTATAGATTATCTAGAGATAAATATTACTATTAGTTTGTTAGCCCATATCTAACCTTCTTCAGATGTTACAAAATATTCTACTAGTACCGGCTTTGCAGGTGTCTAAATTGATAAATTACTGTCTCACCTTCAAAATGTAATCAAATAATATACTAGAGTGACCTATTAATTTATCTAGTTATCATTATTTTATTCCAATTACCATAATATCACGCCTGAAAGTAATAATAATATCCCTGGAGAGTTAGGCAAATGTACACCTAAATTCCCTGGACCATACATGGGAACCTTCTCTATAGTTACGGAGATGGAACATGCTGAAGGAAGTAAGCGAAATATGTGAGACCTTTTTATTTTTTGTAAGACCCTAATGTACTATATTTCATGTAAATATAAGAATCTTGATATTGAAGGTAAACACACAACTATTTTTTTTAATACAAGTTTTTAATGTTTGTAACTTTAAATACCTCTGTGACCTCTGTATTATTAAATGCACACATTGTTACAACGGAGTGGTAACGTGTGTAAACGGACCTCAATTTACACCTTGTTATTCCGCCTACAAGAGTTACCTGAACAGCTATCAGTTACGTAGATAGTACATTGCGCCTGATTGAAATTATATATTTTTCTGTATATTTACGACAATCGATTGACTTAATAACTCGACTTGATAACATGCAAACTCACTTCAAGGAATGTTTTATTTTGAGAACTGATCAGGCGCTAAACAATTTATTCAGTACCAATAACACACAAGTTTTTTTCAACAATGGTTAACAGTTTTCTGTGACAAAATAAAGCATACGTTTTCGAATATATCAGATGGTGCACGGGCCGAATAACTTATGAACCTACTTCCAAAATGGAGGAGCCTTTGCCTTTTGTTGCCCACATTCATCGCCTTGAACTTAAGATATCGCACAATTCAGAAACTCAGCCCATTACGAAGCAGGAAGACCGTGTTTTTCCGTGAAGTTATGGATCTTTAGAACGTATATTATGACACATAAAACGATGCGGATTATTTCAGGAGGCGTTGAAGTAGATTCATGAGCGATTAATAAAAATGCAAAAGAATCACATATGTATTTAACCATCTATTTATTTTATTCAATAATTATTTTGCTTTTTTTATCAGGCTATACTGTCATTTTGTTGGCAAAGGCCTCACCCAATTCCTTCCAAGAGCTTTAGCTTTTTTATTTTGCTTTTATAATGTAAAATTTTATTTTAACAAAAAAACTTTCCGCTAAAGATTTTGACCTGTATCAATGCATTTATTAAGAATCATATAAACTTCACACACACACAGAACATCAAATAAGTATAAAATGAAGGGTATACATATATTTTCCCTAATGGCGACAAACTGACAGACGTAGCACACGAGCTAGGCACTCCCATTGCGCTAACTCAGCCACCTGTTTAGTTAACTTTAGCATTAGATTGGATCCAGGTAGCGAAGCGGGATACCCGAGTGTTGACACCAGGGAACGCAGGCTGGGCACAGCCAGCACCCCACGAGCAGATGCCAACGACGACACCCTTGTGGTAGAGAGGACCGCCGGAGTCACCCTGGCACTGGTCGCGACCGCCGACGTCGAGCCAGCCAGAGCACAACATGTTGTCAGTGACGTTATTACCACGGGCTGCGTACCGGGATCTACAGATAGCCTGGTTCACAGTCCACAGCTTAACGTGGCGAAGTTGTTCAGAAGGTAAACCTCCGGACTACAATCAAAGAAACATAGGGTATAATAATAATATAAACATAAAAATAGAATATAATTACTTGATGAACCAGTATTAATAACAAAATGATGTGTAAACTTACAGAGGTAGTACCCCACCCAGCTGCAACCACAGTATCATTATCGCGAAGGTTGTAATTAACTCCAGCAATAGGAGCGGGTTGAACCACATGCCCAAATACAATGATGCCGGTGGTTCGTAGGATAGCAACGTCGGCGTCGTTGTCAATAGTACGCCAGTCGTAGTTAGGATGGACGGCGATGGCGATGATAGTGTGTATGATGCCGCCACTGTTGGCGTAGCTGGAGCCTACGCGGACCCGCCATTTAATTATTGAATCCTCACTGGAACAAAATAAAGTCTGAGTAAAAACGTTTTAGGAGAAAATACTTATTTAATGTCATCGAACTGTTATCCTGTACTAGATTTATTGATATTGATCTTGACAGCACTTTTTACAAAGATAAATATGAATCATTATTTAAATATTATCAAATAGGTAAGTCGCTATCTTCAAAATATCAAGAAGATATTTAGACAATCTCTTGGAAATTGACAAAAGAGATGGTTCACAATCGATGCAATTTTTTGTTTGTACCACGAGTATTATAAATAGGTAATGTCTGTATATTTGGATGTCAGGGTTAAATTCTTTTACTAATGGGAAGTACATTACCTCCTTGTGTCATATACATATACAAGAAGTTTCCGTGGGATCATTTCCGACCATAATTCGAGCGAAACCAAGGCCAATAGCTAGATTACTAGAATTATACTTTAAATAACACAGTAACTTACAAAGGACAATGTCCAGCGGTGAGGATCGCCCGACGAGTGATGATAGTGCCTCCACAGGCCTGAGAGAACCTTACGCCCGAGTAGGAGTACAGGAGCGCGGCGATAGTCGGATACTGATTAACGGTAGTTAAAGTACCTCCCACAATTCTTTGAGGCTTACGAGGGACGGCTGAAATGATAGAAAAAGAACAATTAAAGAACAACAGCAAGAACAATTAACCTCCTACTATAGAAAACACCATATCTTGTTATTGTTTTATGTCTTTCAACTATACCCAGTTAATCTTATTCTTTATAGCACACAAAATTACAATATATAATATATTTAACTTATGTACAATGGCGAACTTAACAGTAAATTACGTTTGGCGTATTTTGAACATTTCCGCCAGCTAATGTTGACAATGCGAAATATTTTTGAATAATTTAAGAACACTTCAAAAAAATATACCCACTTTCTATATTTATTAAATGCTCACGAAACCTAATTATATGTGCATACTGTTTGATACGGCCCAGCGTTATATTTATCCCAACAATTACATTCATTTCAAAACTGAAACTTTATTAGGTAATAACCAAATTACATACATAAATAGGCTCTGCATGCCCTAATCACATCCCTCATACCTTAAAGATGTTACTTTGAGTGTTAATTAAAACACGTCTCTATTATAAACTTTTACGTTCACAATAAAGAGAAAATGTAATGAAAATATTGTTAATGGTTAATAAAATCCATTTTATAAACATCTCAGGCTTCACCAGTTTTCATGGCTTTCGTTTTATTATCTGACTTAATACGTCTACTTTAAAATTGCTTTTCTTTTGTTACAGGTAAACCCACTGCTGCCTCATCAGATTATTACTCTTCGCTTGTACTTGTGAAGCTGCACCTGGACTTTGAAGGACCTGCATTCAGTCACTACTAACACTGTCAAGGTGGTAAAACTCTGGTGAAGGCTCATCTAACTTGAAAAGAAAGGAAAGACGAAGAAGAAGACGCTTCACTGCTGTACATCTTTATATAGGGTGACTGGTTATTAGTGACCGATACTTAAACACGTGATTGTACTCATGATACGAGTAACAAACAACTTTCCCAAAGAAACATTTTTTTTATACACATTCACTATCACAATAACACAACAGCCGTATAGAATTCGCACGCCGCGCGGGTGCTCTGCCTACCCACTGTTGTACGGTACGCTAGTAATGAGACAGAACGGCGTCACGCGGCTAACAGCTGATAGGTCACAGGCGCGCGCGCGCGCTTTTCACACGGCTGTTACCTATATACTCGTAGTATATAAAACAAAGTCGCTACCGCTGTTTGTACGCTTAGATCTTTTAAATTATGCAACGTATTTTAATGTAGTTTTCAGCAACAGATAGAGTGATTCAAGAGGAAGGACATTGCACCCGTGCGAAGCCGGCCGAATCGCCACCTAAGCCATTTCTACTGAAAGTAAGATAGCTTTAGTCTTGTCTGTGATTTGAGTGTAAGAATATGTGTGAAGCAACTTCCTGTTTCCACTATTATTTTAGATTTTAACGATTTATCATCCCTATGTAGGCGTGTTAATAGGTATTGTATTTTGACCAAAAGTTCCTACTGAAGACAACATAATAGTCTATCCACTTATAAAATAAGTGATAACTTAAAGTAGTACACTTAGAACCCACTCTATGAGTGAACGATAAGAGCAGCCATGAATCATAGATTACAACTAAAGTGAAGCCTTGAATACAGCTGTACATGGATCTTTTGGCGCGCGGATGAAATCGGAACTAGCGCCGTCATCTTGTTTTGTATCATCGTTATTTTTTTTTTCGCCATTTTGGTTTTGATCCAATGGAGAAAGTTGTTCAGTTTGATGGTCTGAATCACACCCTGATACATGACCATAGCTTGCTTACACGCAACATACATTTTACAAAATAATTTCGCAATATCTTTACTAAGGTATGTCCTTTCTTTGGTATTGTTCATCGTGTCGTTGAGCTCCTTGAGTTATAAGTCGAGGCTACACGATAATTGACAAATGCTTGCACTGACTGGACAGGTCCATTCAAATCTGTGTGGTTCTTTCTTCAAGAGACCATCTCAGACACTAATCTGCATAGTCCTCATGTGAGTTGAACAAGATTATGCCTGGACTTTAAAAGAGACTATGACCTCTGAGTTTGTTTCGGCTGTTTCTTCTCAGAGTAGTCAGGTACGAAACACCAGCCCCATCTACTTTAAAAAAAATGACGTGTAAAAGTGTTTGTAAAAACCTATTTGCTAAATGAACATCATTTATCATTAGAGACGCCCCCTGTCAACGCCAATTGGAAACCAAAAGATTCATGTAGCACCGTAGGTACCTATTGTGAATAGCCTCGACTTAATAAATGAAAAAAGTCAAAGGTTTGCAAATCTTACCTATAGATCTTGTAAAAGAATGTAAATGATGTTTTTTGTAAGAAAGGACAAGAAAAGGGGGTTAGTGGTCCATCGTCTACAAACGGCACATTAACCCATTTTCCTTTATCGCCTCTTTAGAATTTTGTTAGAAAATACCCCAAATGTAAGAGGTGCCTCTCGTTTTTGTTTACTCAAAATAGGGAACTTGCCTTTTTTGTGGGTCTTATAGAAATTGGCTTATCCGTCAATTTTTCTACGAGGGGTTTACTAAACTATTTTTAAGTGAGGTATTACTTTGTCTAAGAATAAATATTATATATATTATTATAATATATATTATACATATATTAATAAATTTCCACCTTTTTAGCTAAGTAACGTAAAACATTTTGCAGACGATTTAAGCTTTTTTATAATACAAGTATACAATTTTTTCCCTTTTTTAAACGATGTGTCACTTTAAAACCCCAAATCCGCCCCTTTTTTTTGTTTTTTAAATTTTAATGTAGGCAGTGACACTCGCGCCACCAATCTAACGACGTATAATTTATCCAAATCCATGCATCCGTAAAGAAGTTACGAGGGAACAAAGAAACGGACATACATTTACACACATACATTCCCACATACATACAGGTCAAACATATAACCCTCCTTTTGGTCTTCACCACAGTCGGGTAAAAATAGAAGGTTCACGGCGATACAATGACCTCAATACCTTAACAATCGTCGAGATTTCTTTGCTAAATCTAGGTTAAATATGAATATAAACCTATGACCTAAAAACCTTTTCGACTACATGCTCTAAACGATACTGACACCCAGGCAGACACGAAAAAGAAAATAGTTTTTTTTTATCAGCCTGTACTGTCCCACTGCTGGGAAAAGGCCTCATCTAATTCCTTCCATGTGCTCCTTTGACGTGCCTCATCGAACCAGCCCTCGCTGTAAGTGTCCAGAACATCACGCCACCTCTTTTTGAGCCGGCCTGGGCGGCGTCGTCGTTTGTAATAATAATTGTTTCATAATAAACATAATATAAAAATAGAAAGACCAAAACAGGTCCAAGAAATATGAGTTTAACTACATAGCAATATATTTAAAATGTTTAATTTTACCTAAAACAGCAATTAGGCACAGCGACAACACGACTAACACTCTCATTTTGCACTTTCAAACAACTACTTAATTGTCATCATGAAGTGCCCTATTTATATTAGGTACCCTTCCAATTATTGATTCTGTCAAGATACCGTACTATCAGTCAAATGGATACATAACTTCAAACCCTTTACCAACTAATACAAAATAATAAATTAGTTTTATTTAATCTGCAGCTTATTACTGAAAAAAAAATCTAAACAATCCCGTGTCAGAAAATTACAGTAGGCACCTATTGGTATTGTAAATATATTTGACCAGAAATATTATTGACAAGGAATATAATTGGCCGTAGAAAAACTTGGATTTAAATAATATCTTTAAGATATTATGGGACTACACTCAAGATTGATACTGATGCCACAATCTAAAATGCCTTGTCTACTAAAATGGTCTTATTTTTGCAAATATGATTTGTTTTATTTCTGGAAATTTACTTGATTTCGATCAAGTTTATGTACTTAAGCGATTGAATATTATATTATACACAAACAGTATCGCAAACATTTGAAATACTTCACAACGTATGAAGCTATGAAGCAAGAATTATTTTCGAACGTTACAACAAAGGAATTGTATAGAGAAATGCAGGAACTGAAGTTGCTCCGACAACAATACTTCAGAATATTAAAGTATTTCGCATTTCTCTGCGATCCGAGTATTTTCTACCGTTCCATAATGGCATTTGTAGGTATCTTTATGACCGATCGGACGCACTTTAACGTTCGTCGATAGAATGCCAACTGCAGACTTTGCTTGACCAGTCAAACCCCGGACGTGTACAAAATGAAATGTAATTACATTATTTTGTGGAAATTCTTCGAATATGCTTGGTAGTTTTTCTTTTTCATAACTATGGGTACAGCGATAATAGGTAATGCTATACACGTGTGCTTAGTTTAATTATTTTGAATTTCAAGATAAACAATTCAAGTTAAACAACAACATGCTTCTGTCAATCTATTATTATTATCTCTTGTTCTTCAGAAAATTATCTATCTGATTAAATAACAAAATTATGATTTTCATATGGCCTTATTTCCAAGCACAACAAGTGTATATCTTTGTAGCACTACATTTTGAAGTAGATTAGACCTACAAGTATGCCTACATATATGAACGGAAAATAAATTAAATTAATTATAATTAAAAAAAGTTGCTTTAGAGAGACGTCATTTTATTTCTCGTATTCTTCTCGGCAAACCCTTTCATTTGATACCCAATCATGGGAATGCATAAGTGCGAGTCGTACTCGCGTTCGAAGGGATCCGTACCATCATCTAAAAAAAAACGTAAAAACGTTTCTGGTATGGCGCGCCCCCCTTAAGGTGGATGCGCAAGGGTACCCCGCGAAATTTAAATTTTCTTACGTTTATTGCAATTTGCAGGTTACTGTCAGGTTGTATGTTGATGAAAATATGAATCGCGCCAGTAACACGTATGGAGTTACAGAATTATAATCATTCAAATCATCAATATAACCCTCCAAGTTCATATAATCCCAAAGAGTGACTTTTTCATGAAATAGCAATTGAATGGGGTTATATGAACTTCGCTACCCCGCTTCCACCTTAAATATTTATTTTATTCTGTTTTTACTTTTTAGTATTTGTTGTTATACCGGCAACAGAAATACTACATCTCATGTATATTCTCCCATCTTCATGAGATACAGCCTGGTCACATACAGCTAGATAAACAGTCGGACAGTGGAGTCTTAGTATTAGGGTCCCGTTTTTACCCCTTGCGTACGGAACCCTAAAAATGACTAGTCCGACATCTTTGGGAGTCCGCCATATTGGATTTAAAATGACGTCACTTAGCTACCATGCATTTTCGTCTTAAGTAAACATGTATGCAAGTTGCGTATAATACATTAATAATAATCTTACAAACAGAAAATAAATCTCGATGTTTTGTCAAGACGTAAATCCGTAAGAAGCAGAGGTGGGTCGAGTAGTAAGTAGTACTAGTACCATATTTAAGCCTAGTAGGTATTTTATACCTTGCGCAAATGAGTCCGAGTATCATAAATATCACATCAGCCGGATGACGACCAAGACGTAGTCCCCCCGAGAGGAATGTAATTAGCACAACGAAATAATTAATGTAGCCTGCTTACTAGGTTTATCTGTGTCGGGGATGCCATTACGTAAACACAAACAAAAAACCGTTACAAAAGTTAGAAATATTATCCTTATTTCTTGTAATATATCTCGTTCCTTCAGAACTAGCTATTGACTATAATAAAGAAAGATTCAACATTATTTGCTAGCTTTGCTAGTATTTGATGTCTATTACAAAAGAGATGATACTTTCAAACAAAAAGTACATTCCAATCATATTTTCAAGACACAATATACCCTTTGTCCCACTCCCACATTTACAAAGGGTAGTGAACAAATAACGTTTACCTTGTACACACACACGTTCGCTATAAGAAGCCGAGTGTGTGTGCGCGTTTGTTCGTACAACTCGCACGCTCGGATATATTAGCTTTACGTGATTTAATTTTGCAATATATTTGATTCGCCAACACTTGAGCTTTCTTTTGCGAATCTGGCACTTTAATATAAAGTCTATAAGAATTGATATTAATATCGGCATTGTAGAAGTCGTCGAGCATTCTGTTCAGCTCTCAGTGTTTCAATCTGTTTTTCATTGAAAATTATTTGTACAAGTCTCTGCAAAATGTTCAGCTGTGTAACAGTTCGAGTTTTGATTTTACAAACAGTATTTCTGTTTAAAGAGAAATGCACGTGACACATTTTAGTCCAACGTGGACTATATTTTATTTAGTCTTCCTCCAATTTGTGCCATTGCCTTTTCACCACGCCTAGTCCATTTTATTTCCCTCACATGCCACATATCCGAACAGAATATTGTGAAAATACACAGGGCGACTTCGTGCAGATATAAATCAATTTGGCGGAGGATAGCATTAGTATTCAGTGCGCGCTGAACTCGGCTCTTATCTGAAATTTCACTGACCTTACCTATTATTGGGCAGGATTATAGTGGCGCCCTAACTAACGCCATTGGACCCGTGTTTGGGTATCGGCCATGACTTTTTGCTGATCCTGCGGAATTATAAGCGCATTAACGCGGGTTACTTGATAATGTTATTAACTGATGTTGTTTTGTAAAGTCACCGTGAAGGTTAAATAGAAGCGAGGTTAGGGCGCATTCACTTCGGTCAGCCGCTGAATAGATTAATATCATCATTAGGAGAACCCTCTGGACCGTGGAAAACAAGCCATTTCTCTTGTTTTCTTTGACCGTCGTTACAGGTATTCAGAAACCTGAAAAGCTTCACAACTAGTAAGGCTTATATGGTTTTTTTTTGTGCAAATTGTGTATTTCAAGAGTCTGCTACATGGAAACAAAGGCGCTGTAGATTTTCGAGTAATATATTCACTTGGACACGGAATACGAAATATTTCTAACGAGTGAGTTGTCGGTTTTAAGCCTGTATTTTCAGTTGCAAATATACTGGAATAGCCTGTGTTTACGGTTATTAGTAAGCCTACGTCCTAGGTTCCTCGTTCAGTAAATAGCAGCTGCTATTTCGCATTCACAATCCCTACTAGGCCTCCCTTGGGCAAGTAGGCTTCTCAGTCCGATCTTACTACAAAAACATCATAGAATAGTACCGTTACCTAAGCCACCTTATACAAACTCGGAGTCACTTACTAACCCTCAGGGAACAGATTTAAATATATATATAGAGAAAGATACTGTGTGTATGTTTATGTTCGTCTTTTGATCCGGAGGTTTATTTAATTTGTACTCAGCCTTTTGAGATTTAGAAGTAGGCTTTGTATAGTCCCCAGGGATAGTTTATGTAGCTATATAATAAATTACACTATATTTATGTGTACTTTGAATGAATACTATATTACCTAATATTATAAAGAGGAGGTAAAGTTTCTGGATGTAGGGTTTATCTTGGAATTATTTATCCGATTACTATTTCCGAAATTCTTTCACTAATGGGAAGCTACAATAACCCCGAGAGTCATTGGCTATGTTCAAAACGTTACCATGAGGTAGTTTCCAACCATAACGTGAGCGCAGCCACAAACAAAAGCTATTTGGTCATACCTTAATTTTAGAACAGGTTTAAATGTAGCGTTATATTTTTTAGCTTTTTATACCACTTTCACCCGTATTGTTTATGATGCCATTGTTTTGCTCTGAGTTCTCGTCGTCAATTGTAATATTCAGATCGTACCTACTGTTTATGAGGTGATACGCATAATACAATCTGAACCTAAACAATGTATTAATTAATTCAAAACTGTACACGATTGTACACTTTTGAACCTTGCAAAGTGTACATTGTGTGTGTGAATTCTACATAGTAATATTATAGCTCGTGACTATATAGACACGTAGACCTCATCAGCAGCATCACTGCCAGCCTTGCTCCACCCAATGTTGAATGTAGGCCCTGTTGTGCACCGTACACCTAAAAAACGGTAGAGCCAGTGAGCAGCAGTCGCCCAGTGGTGGCGGCCCCGACTTTCGAACAGTAAGTCGTGGGTTCGAACCCAGGCAGGCGCATTACTTTGTCTAATTTATTTCATCACCACTGCTCTCAAAACGGTGAAGGTGAAAACATCGTGAGGAAACCGGAATGTCCTAGAACCAAAAAATTCGAAGACATGTGAAATCTACCAACCCGCACTGGGCCCGCGTGGTGGTGGCCCATTCCCTTTCATAGAGAGGAGGCCACGTGTCGTAACAGTGGGAACATTGAAGGTTGATTATGCTACTTTAAGCACTTTTTATGTCGACTTAACAAGTTGAAAACAACAGGAAAATGAAACAAAATCATATTTATCTTATACGGGGTTCTCCGGGACCCCGATCTCCGATGCCCACGAGACTCAGGGAATAACCCCCCATTTAAAAGGGCATAAAAACAAAAGCGTAAAGTTTGAATGAAAGCTGCTAATAAAATGATGGGTCATTATCAGAGACATGGCGATGGCGGGGTGCCTAATGTGGTCAGCTCTAGGCAGCACTCACGTCATGTTCATTGCACGCTGATTCTCTTTGATTAGCATGGCCATCATGGATTGTTAAAACATAAGTAAAATGTAATCCTCAAAGAGTTTGGCAGTGGTGTACACCCACATTTGCCGGTAATGTTTTCAAACTCAAATACATTAATGTTTATTCGTGACACAGGTTTTATAGTGTTATCAATATAGTAATGTCACACTATGTGCGGCTTTGTAAGGCGTACAAATAATACACACAGATGAAGTAGTGCAAGTTGTAGTTTTTATGAGAATAAAAACAACTGGTATAACGGAGAACCTGGACCATTCAGATTTTTAGAAATCGTGGCGTCAGCAGAGCTGACGTCACCATCTCCACCGCTAGGGTCACTCATTGCAAAAATTAATACACACAGTTTATCTACTCACGTTTTGTCCGTATTATTAGCAAAACATCTCATCTCTATTGTCTAAACACACATTGTCTGTACATTTACCTAAACATTTTTAAACGCGCGCAATATTTTCCGCTTGACACACATTAATTAAATAAACTATTTGTTTGTTAAACAAATAGTTTAATTAAACAGATATTCTTTTAAAACCCAACGCATACCGCTTATTAATCAATAAATGAATTTAGCAATAGATAACTTGTTACCTTCAGTTATGGTTTGCTGTTATAGTAACCGCAAATCATAACACAGCTTTTTTATTGAAAAGTAGGAAACTAACAACAGTAATCAAATCTAAACTAATTTAAATCTATCCAGTAATTTTTAACAGTTAGATTGGAACTAAAAGTTAATATTTTTTTAGTTAACGTGAGCCTTGCGTCGACAGGAATTATAGCTAATTACCTAATATTAAATCATTACTGAAATACACAGTGACTTTTTAGTCATCTTACAAAGGTGGTAAGTTAAAATAACTCTAAGCGCAATTATTCGATTATTTCTCTTTTACCGTTAATTATGATAATAGGTGGAAAGAAAAATAAATAATACATTAGAATTATGAAACATCCCGTTAATAATTTTTACGTGTCAAGCGGTAGAACAAACCAACCTAAACCCAGTGCACGAGTCGAGTAGATCATCGCTCGCAACAGGGTGTTTCAACTATGTCATGTGTCATAATAATGAATAAACTTTTTCAATACACTTTCTCGAAAACTGGTTCTTACCGCACTACAATTAGGTTCAACTTGCAATGTATTTCCCACGCGTGGATTTTTAATATTTTTCCGCACCCGTGAGGAAATAAAAATATCCACAGATTACTATGATATTGGGTTCAATGACCATAGCTGTCGGCGGTGGTCGGTCTTGATTGTTTTCTTTTTAATCTCGGTAAAGAGATATGCGTTTTTACGGCGTAAATATTTTTTGAGTATTTAAATTGTGTTTATAAATAGAATATCATAAATAAACATGATTATTTAAAACAAATATTTACTTTTATTAAAGAAGAAATATAAACATTTATTATTTATACTTTATTATACATTAAAATTTATAAATTAAAATAACCTAAAGTACTAACTTATTAATAAAATTAAAAAATGGCGTCAAAAAACTCCTCCTCAACGCAGTCAACTGGTAATGTACCCAAGAGACTGGCGCCGTTGCCACGTTGTATGGCAATACTAAGCCTTTGGCCAAGGTAAAAGCCAGCCCTTGGGTCACGGGAAGTGTCAACTAAGCGTTTGGAAATGTCCTTGAAAAGGCTGTGAGCACTTGGACCCCACGGACCAAGAGTTTCAACCCCAAACGGCTCGAAAATATAGTTACCAATAAGGTTACTATATTTACGCCGCTTGAGGTTCTCTGCAGCCGCAGCGGCAGCGCCAGCACAGCACGATGAGCTTGGAAGATGGGAAGGCGCAAGAGTATCGACGCAAGTTGCGACACACACCCACACTAAAGGCCTACCCATCTTCCAAGGAAACAAAGACATGCCGTATTAATAGATTAATATTTATTTGTATTCTGTTCAGAAATTCAAAAAATATTTGAAATTTTAGATTTTCCATATTATGCTGTTTAGCGGCATCGTACCTTTGCCTCTTCTTTAACCCGGCGAAAGCAAAGCGCGGTAAAAAAGCAAATTAAATCATGGTTTCATAATAATTCCTGACAAAAATACTTCCCGTTTGAATATTTTATTTCTTCGAAAGTGTATTGAAAAACGTCGTTTGATACGCGTAGGGATTTGTTACTGCAGTTCTCGGCTCCATAACACCCTCACCTGCAGCTCGGGTGTTAATTCCGCGCTCGAATGCAATAACAAAGTTTCCCCACATAAATCAAAATATATTATACAACGTGTAACAGAAAGGGTATAATCATATGGAATACTGTGGTACGGACCATCAAACTGAACAACTTTCTCTATGGGACTACCATGGAAATCGTAAAAAAATAATCAGCTGTCCTATACAAAATTTCAATACCTACTCGACCCAAATGTATGGGACAGCTGATTATTTTTTTACGATTTCAATGGTGGTCCCATAGAGAAAGTTGTTCAGTTTGATGGTCCGTACCACAGTATTCCATATGATTATACCCTTTCTGTTACACGTTGTATATATTAGATGTATTGTATGTTGTATTATTGTGTGTATTTTTAAATTATTCAAATCTCTTATACACCTATTTTTTTCATTATAAATGTTTAGTAGTCATTGGATACATGAAGTGGGCTGCCGTTGTAAGACGACAAAAAAAACACAGTGTATACATTAATAAGGTAGCGAGCCTATTGGGATCAACCGGGCACAAATCTAGGCTCCGTGGCTACTACTGGGAAATTCCTGACAAAAAAACCCAATAATACTTTGCCCGACTTAGTAATTGAATCCAGGAACTCAAGCTCAGCAGCAGCGGTTATTATAATGCAGTCTGGATAATAATGCACGGTTCATAAAAGTAGGCTCGCTCCTATTACATGGAATACACATCCTCATACATGACTGGCAAAATTTGGGTGTGAGTACACCCACATTTAAACCCACATCCCATTCGCAGAACATTGGTGTGATTTATTTATTTATTATATTAGGTCAACAATTGTTTGTACCAACAATTGTTCACACTGGATACAGCGACATAATTCATTCTTAAAATTAATTTACAGCGCAACAACGTGTGATGTTATAATGTTATCAGAAATCACTACAAAATCTCAAAACTCAAAAATCGTCACAACATAGTCCACTTTCATGTCACATTACAATAAAACCGCGAACTACAAAGCCGGCCACTTGTCATAAGCAAGTATTTAGATAGCGATCAATCGACGATAGTTATCTATGTACATCGCTCAGTGTGTTAACTCGGTCAATGACTTTAAGTCACATGACTGCAGCTTATCGCAGATGCTCTTTTGTTTATCACTAGTTGCAAACGCAGGTTTGTCTATGTTCATGATGAATGATGTAATATGCTGGAGTGACGTCCTTGACTTACAATTGTAAGGTCGTTCGGGCTCCTGGGTTCTAACTCAAGCACTTTATTATGTGTAGATAATTTCATCTGGCCCTTGGCCCATGTAACTTCGGGTCGGCACAACACGTTTTTTCTTCCATCGTCCATTACTTCCCTTAATCATTAAAAAAAAACATTACAGTACGACCGGTCTACAGACATGACTTGTGTATTTTCCCTTTTAACTTGAGGAGCATCCGTAGGTCGCAAGTTCCAATGACCTGTTGCCATTTCATCCATCCTTAGTTGATGCGGAGTGTTCACCACTGCTTTGAAAACGGTGAAGGAAAAAAAAATATAAGGAAACCATTGCCTGGAACTTTCGAAGGCATGTGATATCTATCAGACCGCACTGGGCCCGATTCCTCTCATAAAAGAGCAGGCCTATGTTCCAATAGTGGCCCGTTTATTAGCTGGTTATGTTGCTTTGATAATATGTAATATTTTGGGTGAAGCAATTAGCAATTAATTTTGCTACCGAGGGATTAGCAATCAATCTTACCAAATATAAAATTTATTTGCCATCAATCATGGTGCTGACAGCCTGAATTAATTAACTTCTAGTTGAAAAGGACAAAAGTAAATGATGATGATGTGATGATTGTCTCTGCATCACACAAAGGTTGATTGTTAGAAAATGCCTATGGTATTAAGTCCGCCTCTGTACTTTGTGCTTGAAGTATTAAATAAATAAATACTGGCTACACATAAATGTCTGCCCAGATGATACGTTAAGAGCGGCCAACCCGTCATATTTTTTTATACAAACGCTCGTACGTGATTATGCCGTTGTAACACATCTATCTTTGATTTTTTTGAACTAATAGGTATTTTGTGCAGTATAACTAGGTTTCTATAGTGGCAAAAAATAAAAAATTGTAGAAACAAATTCAGTATAAGCCTCCAAAAATTGCTGTTTTGCACAAATTTTTACTGAACTTTGGCCGTTCATAATGTACTCATAAACTGTAAAAATAAAGAAAACATCTCGATAGAAACCTTGCACATGTAATGGAGATTCTTAATGACAAATTTTGTTTTCACACACTTTTAAGACTTATTCAAAAACACGTATTTCCTGGCACAAGTTTAAAAAATTTTAGAACACTATTTTGCGTTCAATGTCATCGCGTTAGGCGTTATGAGGTGCGCGGGAGACGAGTTGTACTGGGTCGGGGCGGGATAAGACGGGGAGTTGAAAGAAAATCGCTGCTGTGGCTCTCTATGAAACAACACGATTTTTGACCATGCTCGCGTTGACGATAGACGGGCCGGGAAGGGCCCTCTTAAAGCGTAGTTAGACCGTTTTATCTTATCTTTAGAGGGCAAAGTAACTGCAGTCAACGCTCACCCTGAAGTCAAAATACAACATGACTTAACATACTACGATGATAATAAAATACATCCATCTATATATCTATAATAAAACAGTAAAAAAACTGTGTCTGCACATTGAATATATTAAAAAAATAATTTTGAGGGGGGTTTGGAAACAGTAATAGAGCACGAATGCAAAAAAAAAAATCTGTTTGTTTGTCTGTATGTCTGTTTGTTTGTACACGCTAATCTTCGGAACTACTCGACGGATTTAAATGATTTTTTTTTTGTTGTATAGGTATTAAATCTGGGCAACATATAGGCTATAATTTATATTGGAAACTTGAACATCTGATGCAGCACCGCAACAGAACAGCTAAACTATAAGAGATAAAAAAATGGTGCCATAGCAAAAATTGTTACACGTGATGAGCATTTTCTGCTAAGAGAATAAATTTGAAGATCTGGAACACCTGAAGTGGAACTCCAAGAGCCCAGCTACACTATAACATACATATATAGGAATGACGTCTTAGCAAGAGTTGTTCAGCCTGATGAGCACTCTCTGTTGTCGTTTAAAATTTGAAGATCTGGAACAGCTGATGTGGAACTCCAAGAGCCCAGCTACACTATAACATATATAGGAATGACGTCTTAGCAAGAGTTGTTCAGCCTGATGAGCACTCTCTGTTGTCGTATAAAATTTGAAGATCTGGAACAGCTGATGTGGAACTCCAAGAGCCCAGCTACACTATAACATATATAGGAATGACGTCTTACCAAGAGTTGTTCAGCCTGATGAGCACTCTCTGTTGACGTATAAAAATTGAAGATCTGGCACACGCGTTGTGGAATTCCAAGCGCCCAGCTACACTATGACATATAATAATAGGAATGAAGTCTTAGCAAGAGTTGTTCAGCCTGTTGATCACTCTCTGTTGACGTATAAAAATTGAAGATCTGGAACACCTGATATGGAAATCAAAGCTATCACTAATTTCACTGTATAATTATAAAATAACATAAGTTGGGAGTACCTCCACGTGGTGAAGGCGGTAACAGTTTAGGACTGATTTTCGATGAATCATTGAAAATTTGACTCTACTGGCCTTTTGCCCAGTAGAGTCAAATTTCTCCCATTTATTATTTTATTTTATCAAATAAATAAGCCTTCGGGCTTATGTTATTTGAGTGTTTAATTTCCTTTTTCATTTATTTTCGTGACACGGTAGCCTACCCGGTAACGCAGGGGAACAGTCACTTAGATTTTAATTAATCAGGTATCTTCAGAATTAAACTATAACTATGCCTAGAAAGAGGTCAAATCTTTCCCAACGTTCCAAAGGAGCTAAAAGATTGAGGATAATAAGATCCCAAGAATCTACCGAAGAGCGTCAGGAGATTGATGCTGTTCGAGAACATCAGGCAGCAACTCGCTCCGTAGAAACCTCTTCGGATCGCGAAGCACACCTGCGTTCTCAGCGTATTTACGCATTTACATCCAGGTCTCTAGAGACCAGTGAAGAAAATGATGCGCGAATGACCGCTGATCGTGAACGTCATGCATTGCCTCGTGAGTCGCAGACGTTCACGGATAGAGAATTGCGCATGAGTTCTCAGCGTATCTACGCATCTGCTTCTAGGTCTCTAGAGACAAGTGCGGAACGTGATGCGCGACTGTCCGCTGATCGTGAACGTCACGCATTGTCTCGCGAGTCGGAGACGTTCACGGATAGAGAATTGCGCATTTTTTTAAAGTTATTTGCAATATTATTGTTAATTCAGTGTACCCTTGGGATCCGCTGCAGAATAACGGGAAGAAAAGGTATTTGTTGTGTAGGTATTAAGTCTGGGCAACATATAGGCTATAATTTATTTTGGAAATTGGAACACCTGATGCAGAACCGCAACAGAACAGCTAAAGTATAAGAGATATAAAAATGGTGTCATAGCAAAAATTATTCCACGTGAAGAGCATTTTTTGCTCTGAGAATAAATTTGGAGATCTGGAACCCTGTTGTGGAACTCCAAAGCCCAGCGACACTATAACATATTAAGGAATGACGTCATAGCAAAAGTTGTTTAGTCTGATGGGCATTTCCTGTGGACTTACGAAAATGAAAGATCTGGAACGTCTTCAAATGTCTCGCTCATCCCGTTGTTTTCCCGTCCCCGGGCCTCAGAATTGTACATCAGACGTTTCAGATCTTCGATTTTCTTGACGACCCCGTTGTCGCTGGCAAAAGCAACAGGATCCGCGTACGAAGTCGCGGGCAGAAGCTAGTTAAGTAATAAATGCGTCAATCCCCGAAGGGTTAGGCCGAGGTGTACCTAACAGTAAACGCACCAACACCTAAGTTACAGCACCATGCTGAGATAGGGGCCTTTTGGCCGCGCACAGGTCCTATTTCACTTGTGTTTTTATATAATTTTGTTTTAATGTTATGTCAACCATTTTTTGTATTGTCCTGTGTGAGTCTAATAAATCCTTTTTTTTTTCTTTCTAAACCCACATTTCGAAGTTATGTTTCAGTCCCATGTAATATGGGTGCGAGCCTACTGCCATCCACTGGCCATAAATCCAGACTCCAGCGCTGCTACTGAGAAATTTCTGACGAAAAATAACACTATGCCCGACCTGGGAATCGAACCCAGGACCAGTGACGAGCGAAGGTATGGCAAGGCTATTAGGCTACTCTACCGAGGGGATCGTACCTAGCCGGAACAGGTATCTTGCGAGCCGTATAATGAGCGATTTATTCATTAAATTAAGCCAGTTAATCCCATTCAGTGCCTCGCCATGTAGAAGAGACACACCTATAAAAATACAAAACCCGGTTTCAGTAAACCTAATTATTATTGTCTGCGCAACTAAAGCCTATTTCAGAAGCTTTACTTTTTTTCTACAATGAATCGAATCGAAGACGACTTTCATTTCTAAACAATTATGCAATTTTATATGTGTCGAGTGACCAGAAACAAAAAAGAACGGTCACTCGAGTGGCCCGTTCTTTAACAAAGACAGTTGTGCTTTAACAAAGTAGTAAACCTCGTTCAAACGACGTTCATCTACAGTATAATTGTGCAATCACATGGCAGTTCCATCATCAGCATCATCAGCGTACAGCAGTGCACTGCTGGACAAACCCGCTCTCTATTCGCACGCCACTTAACTCTTATCTAGGGAACTCTCATCCAGCTTCTACCAGCCACCCTGCGGAGATCATCGCTCCAAATAGCCCGAGAAGGAGGCAATTCCATTGGTTTTTAATTAATCGTATGAACATTTATTGTCGTGTGATCCCAACTTTTTACCGTAAAATATCGCACAGGACAGTGCCGTGTCTATTTACTACCGACTTTTGTTATATTCAGGCGACACGAGAAGAAAACAAACGGCTATTGTCTAGGTCGTAATGAGCCATTATCACACTATTAAAGTTAAGGGTAGACAGTATGTCTAGACTGCCTCGTTGGTCGACTGGTCACAAGCGCGACTTACTAGAACTACGAAGTACTGAGCATGAGGTTCTTTTTTTTTTCGGATGGGAAATCATCAAATCACCTCTCCCGCTCTGGGCTGAGCAGGAGGGAGTGTCAGACTTTTACTGACTAAAACCCATCCACGTTCCTTCCTTTGCCCTTTGTGTTCCAGGGCCGCGGTATCTCTTTCGAACAGTCCCGCAACCCTGGCAGGCATCGGTCCTTTCGGACCCCTTCCTGTTTGTTGACTCTCTTTGAGGCGCGCGTGGAACACGAACGCGCCGCCGACACGGCCTGTCGTCATAAGACGGACGGACGGTGAGCTAGCCTATAGCTCACCAGCCACAGGCCCGCGCCTACGGTGGCCGGGGGCCACCACGTGGCCCCCGACGCCCGGTGCGTCTCCCGCGGCGGCTGAGACGTGAGGCTCTCTCCCTCTCACGTCCCGCCACCTCCTTCGCTAGCATGACTGCTTCGCAGAAGGAGGTGACGGCGTCCCATTCCCTCTCGCATGAGGTCCTGGGTACGAATTCCGGGTCAGACAAAGTGCTAATGGGTTTTTCCGTCAGGAATTTCTCAGTAGCAACCACGGAGTTTGGATTCGTGCTTGGTTGATGGCAATAGGCTCGCCCCCTATTACATGGGACTTAAATATATCTGGCGAAGTGTGGGTGTACTATTAGGTACACCGCTGCCTAACCCTGCGGGAATACAGGCGTGATGTTATGACAGTATGTCTTGATACGATAAGAGCCTCATGGCCGGTTTTCACTAACACCCACGACACCTTAATTTAATGCCTAATTACTTTTTGCACTGTTGCGCTGTTGCTGTTAGAGGCGTTGCATTAAGGTTTTGCCTAAAGTTAGTGACTTCCAAATAAACGCCTAAATAGAAGAGGTCAGTTGGAGTTTCAAGGCTCGGCTCAGAGACTAGAGTTGAAATTCAAACAGTGTTAATTATAAACTAGGCATTCACTTGGTTGTAATGTTAGGTAACTTGGTTGGGTGGGTGTCGATTAGTGTTACTCCAAAACTGACGTAAGTCTATTTAATGTCAAGCCCGCATAAACCGCTCTTACTAAGAAAAACTATGAGATATCAGAAAAAAGCACTTAGAAGCGGAGATTGCTAAAATAAGATTACTTTATTGATACGAATCCTTAATGAACCAGTAATTACCAAAACGGTACGTACTTCCATTTTATTCAGCCCTTTTTGTCGCCAAAAATAACTTTAAGTTAGACAATGGGTATAATGGATGCCGAAAAAAACCAAACAGCTCGCTTGTTTACAATATGCAAGAAACTGAACCACTTTCTACATAGACCAACATCGAAGAAAATCAGCTGCCCTATACAATTATAGGGCCTTTACACACCATGTTTTTTTATGTGCTGGCGACGCGCGTTTTGTGCCGATTAGATATTCAAATTTAGTTTCATGGAGAAATTATCATTAACACTAGAAACGTGATATTTACCATGTTTACTGTTCATTTTGAGTGCCCGATATTTCGGCGCTCTTGCAAGCACTATGATCACGGATAAACTCAAAACATGGTAAATATCCTGTTTCCAGTGTTAATGATAACGTGTGACCATGACAGTTTAAAAACATTTAATGGAGAAAGTTGATTAGTTTCAAAGTCTATTCCACATCCCTAAATAAGACCACACTTTTCTGTTAGTTAAACCGGCCATAAATTGGTACTAACATTAGATAAAAAGTTATTTTAATATAAAGTTGCTAACTCTTGTTTCTGAAATAATATTAATTCATTCATAAATATTTTTACCCATGCAATTTGTATTGTAAGCCGTAGATTGGTATTAGTCTGTGAATAACAGCTTAGTATTTACATTAAGTCTGGTTTATCAAGATCACAGTAAAGAACATGCAACTCCCAAGTAAATATTAACTCAGATATAACTGACGAGTAAATCCTTCATTTTCTAAGCAGTTTATCAACTGTGAACGTGTTGTACAGACAAAGTGTGTGTGTGTGTTATCGATTTTTAGTGTTCAATCAGTGTTGGCCTACTGTTTATTGTATTTTCACGACGTAAAAGGGATTTGGCTGATTCAAATGGATAATGGCTGTGAAGAAATAAGCGATGGGTACGCTCCTCTAATTTTTAAGTTGAAAGGTAAGAAGGTTTATGTATAACTTACTAAAATTATTCATCCTCTTCGTGCCCTTACCCCATGCCACTTGGTTCAATCTCAGAAGATCTATCGGCCAGATCCATGATGAATCTAGTGACAATTGTCTTTCTCATGGGATCCTGATTTCAAGATGTGGATCTACTGCGATTTATTTTTACAAAAGACCCCGATGCCAGACCCATAATGGATCATATTCAACCTACATGATGAGTCTTTTTGCTTTGAGCAAATATGAGTAATCTATCTATATTATTTACTCCTTTTTATTTCATATCATTCCTCACACAATCCATCCATCGTTTCCTTGGTCTTCCTCTCCCTCTCCATCCATCAACATTTATATTCATCACTCTTCTATTCAACTTATTAAAATGATTCTTAAGTAATATTTGGTCACAGAGCCAAAAACATGATTTAATCTTGACTAGCGACCCGCCCGGCTTCACACGGTGCAATGTTATACATATAAACCTTCCTCTTGAATCACTCTATCTATTAAAAAAAACCGCATCAAAATCCATCTATTAAAAAAAAAGATCTAAGCATACATAGGGACAGACAGCGGGACTTACATGGTATAAAACAAAGTCGCTTTGTTTTATACTATGTAAGTGATTTTTCCTTGAATGAATTAAATATCTTTGATCACGATTCATAATAGTAAGTACCTAAGTAACACACACAGATAAACACATCGTCCAAAAATATTGGCATTTATCCAATATCAATCAGCATTTCATTATTCTGGTTTTATAAGCACCGTTTAAATTTTTTTTTTTTTTTTTTTTTTCCTTTGTTATTAAGAACAGAATTCTTAATAAATTAATTACAATCTAGCCTAAAAAGACTAATAAGTAATTTAACTCTAACTTAATATGCTACGTTATAAATAATGTTAATACTAAGAATAGTGTCTATTTGCACTTTTACACAAGTCCGTAGCACTTTCTTAGAGTCTGATATATTATATTAAAACACTATGTTCATGTGTTATATGTATAGCACACAATGTTACTATATTCACTCACTTTGTTAGTACTTACTTACACTACATTAATTCAAATGGTTTAGTTCTTTTTAGCCTACGCACTAAGTCTGTGTTGTCTAGCAGCTGGATAGCCTCAACATTCACATGTCGGTGTAGTCTGTGTTCGTGGGCTTCAGCAAATTTTTTGATGATTGTGGTGACGAATTCCATTTTAAGGTCACGGTGAAGGTCGTCGTTTCTTATGTACCAGGGTGCATTCACAGCATCCCTGAGTACTTTATTTTGGAATTGTTGGATAATTTTGATGTTGCTTGGTTTAGTACAGCCCCAAAGTTGGATACCATACGTCCAAATTGGCATCAGTATATGCTTGTATATGGTTATTTTATTATGTATTGATAGACAGGATTTCCTTCCAAGTAACCAATACATACTTTTATAACGTATGTCGAGTTCCTGTCTTTTCTTTTTGACATGAGCTTTCCAACGCAACTTGGTATCGAGAGTCATGCCAAGGTATTTGGCTGTATTAGCGTAAGGCACTTGCATGCCATTTATATAGATTGGGTGATAGTCCAGGTGTTTATTTGTGAAGTCAATGTGAATTGATTTAGATTCATTCAGTTTGATCTTCCATTTTTGTGTCCAGTCATAAACTTTGTTCACAGCTAGTTGAACTTTTTCTACTGCTTCTCTGTGGGTTGAACCGGTAGCCATAATTGCAGTATCATCTGCAAAGGTCGCAATGGTGTTGTTTTCCAGTTCTGGAATGTCACATGTGTATAACAAGTACAAAATCGGGCCTAGCACACTTCCTTGTGGTACCCCAGCTTTTATATGTTTTAGTTCGGAATATGCATCCTCTTGCCGTATTCTGAACATTCTATTACTTATATACGACTCTAGTATATCTGCAAATTCTGGGAGCATGCGCCTGAGTTTGAATATTAGACCCTTATGCCAAACTTTATCAAAACCGTTTAAATTAAAGAGAATTACTGTCTCATCAATGTGACATCTTTTTATCTGTTTGGATTGGCAGCAAAGACCTTCAAATATCGCTCTTTGATTGGCAACGAATTGGAAAACTCTTGGTGTTGTCTGTTTATAACTGACTGTCAACAGTCAATACCTACCATAAGTTGGGCTGACACCTTTTTGCTGCGGAGGAATGACACGTGAAGTCGAAGTACAACGTCGCTTCGTGAGGAAAGTTTCGAGTACCTATATAAATGTGGATGGCTTAACGCTTGTCTGTGAAATCGCCGTTTGAAAAACAAATTATACTTGTTGTAATTTTTATTTTCATTGCTTATTTAACCCTCAAGGTGGCCCCAATGCCTAAAATTCATTAATTTACGTTGCACGTCCGTCTTTGGGTCACCAATTTACATATGTGCACCAAAATTCTTTTCAAACGGTCCAGTAGTTTCGGAGTAAATTAGCTGTGACAGACGGGCAAACAGATAATATGAGAATAGGGAAAAACCAAAGAAGAGATGACGAGTAATAGAGAAGTATGAAAGAAGGCGACATGCTGCACCGAAACAAATGAATTAGGGGCAGAAAAATTGTGACCGGGAATCACGTGAAAAGATCTTTAACAATAAAGATACTACATAATAATATAGTTCGTAAAGATTTATTATTTGTTATCGAACGCACGTTCTGGTAATAATTCAATACGCAAAGCTTTCAAATTTAATAACCGAGGCTTGTATTGGCATTATTGCGGTCCAAATATTAAGTAGGTCAATTATTATGATAAATTATTGCCACCATCCCCCCTCAGCATAAAATTAATGATGACGACAGCGCGTTAATTATTACTATTGACACAGATACATATAAATTGCGTTTTTGCTGTCTAAGACGGTATTTCTAAACTAACATTATTTAACTTATAATAAAAATACTTTGTTAAAGATACCCAAACCACAAAAATACATTAGAGAAAAATTTTTGGTTCGGTTATAAAGAGTGTAACGAGATCCTTAACGAAACCGAAAGTCACTTGTTCTCCTTGTCATTTCGATCATTTTTTTCTTCAAGACAATAAAAATGCGAAAGTTTGTGAGGATGTATTTTTCACGCAAAAAACACTGCCTGATTTGGATTAAATTTCTCACATAGATAGATTAATACATAGGGTACTTTTTAGCCCAGTAGTGTCGATCCCGTGGGGCAATTACCGAACTCCTCGCGAGCGAAGCCGCGGCCATGAGCTAATATAAAATAATATTAATAATCACTGTGGTTACTATTCTCAGCCCAATCTTTCGCTAGAACTCCAATAATTCTACAATGATTAACTCTCATGTAGTCTGCGTCAATTTTATCTTTTATCTGTCTGCCCTTTGTCTACCCGCAAATCCGTCAAAACACATTTATTATCAAACCATATAAAATTCAATGACAAATGCGTGGAATTATCTGAAACATTTCACGTATCATGTGCAATCAATTGCGCCGAGTTCAAAACACTTCAAATCATGTTTAACTACATTTTTACTGCTCTTTTGTTTACTCATTCATTATCAGTCACATGAGCATCTATTACGATAAAGGATAACCTACTTTAACCTGTATATATAAGATTTCTTTACATGAGAACCGACAGTTTTGTTTTGTTTGCATTAAATTAATCGATTTAGAGAGTATTGGTTGTGTTTTGTGAAAATGAAGTTGCTTTCGGGACAGGATAAGGAGGGGGGAGGAGCATCGAGCTCCGCTGAGCAAGGACTTCTGAGAGGAGGTCAGTGATCTCTAGCAGCAGTGATAGCGTAGTCGTGTAACCAAGTCATAGGTCTCGAGTTCGAACCCAAGACACGGACCTCAGATTATTCGGATTCGTGTGCGTTTTGTATTATTATCACTTGCTCCGGTGGAGGATAACATTGTGAGGAAACCAGCATGCCTGAGAGATATTTCTCTTAAAAGCCAGGTCAGGCCCATGAGTGGCACAGAAATTAGATTAGGCACAACAGAAAGAAAGAGTGATCTCTAAATTATATCGCTTATTTATGTAATACTTTATTAGCTTAGCACAATGTTTCAACTAAGTATAATGGTCGTTCGTGTAAACGGTAAACTTAATCCAAGTCCTGACAGATGTGAGCCACAAATAAAATGGAATGTTCATATTGTGTTTTATTTTGAGAGAAAGCTGCTTTTCTCTTTATGTATTTAAAGTAGATTTAACTTAATACTGTTGTTGTAATATTTCTACCTCCTAATTAGGTATACAGTTCTACCATTATCTACTTAAGTCGTAGGTCAACTCCAAAAAAAAAATTGTGTTAGATAAGTACGTATTTTTTTATAACAAGTCCACCGGTCAATTAGCGAAGCAAATACTCGTGAATATGAATTTAACATGAAGATTAGAGGTTCCCATACTGCCATATTTGACAGTAAATTTCAACGTGTGTGTTATCAATTGTGACATCAGTAAAACAACAATAAAACTTATTTTTATTAACATTAATCATGGCACAATAAATATGGATAAGAGTAATATTATTTTTATTCACTTTTACTTTCCACGAATTATAATACAAACACATCACACGCACACATTGATATATCACATATTTCATACTTCATCTCTAATTTCTCTTCTCCATTCCTGAGTACTTCAACTCTTGGTTCACCAATACCAATGTTTTCACGTTCGTATACAAAACTGCCACCGTTCCGAAAACCAGGTTAATATCTATTCAGAGCTATTTATTGAAAGTAAGCCTTATCTCAGATACATATCTATGTAGACCGTTTATCGAAACATTGCACAATTAATCCTTCATTACAAGCCGCCGACAATATAATCATATTATTAATTTGCAAGATAACAAATATTTCGCGTAATACTAAGCGTATGAAAGTAAGCCGCTACCTGCTTTTTCGGTATCGTTTGTCATCAAAGGATAACACCACGACTGTAATCTGCGTAGGGTTAGGCACAGGTAATCCTTTTATTAGTACACACACATTTAGCCATTTATTTAGGTTCCACGTATAGGTAACGAGACTATTGATAACCAGGCACGAATCCAATGATGGAATAACCCAAAACAAAATTGCCCGAACCGAGAAAAAAAACCCAGGTCCTCGTGCTCAGCAGTAAAGCTTGAGACCAAACAGGCAAATAGGGTTTCAGATACTGTCTTAACTGAAAAATTGAATAACATATCAGGAAGTAAGCTTATTGCAAAAGTTAGAATTGACGTGAAATGTGGGAAATGGGGTCGTCAACTAATTCTATGTTATTGTGTTTGTAATATGTTGGGCTTGCAAGCTGTCACGTCGGACGCCAAAGTGACATTTGACGCTGTATGCCATCATTCGTGATGTATGTTACGCTCTAAATTAAAATGGCTTTTGATATCAGGCTCAGCTACTTCAATTGGCCTAGATATATATATGGCAATAGTTTTCATAGCGTTTTGAATGTAAACAACGACTTTCAACATTATTTAAATTAACTTTTCGTTAATTTAATTTTCCTTAAAAAAAAACTGTCTTTGCCATTTTCGTTGTCGCTGGTAGAATGGCCATAGACCTAATCGCCCCGACCCTGAGGCGATAAAGGATGTATACACCCTTATCGAAGGCGAGGTATACTTGTTCTTGCAGAAAGGCACTTGTTTTCCCCGTCATTGCGATCATATTTTTGTATTAGACCATACCTGGGAACCTTCGAGTTACGGAGATATTGGGGGTCAAAGTTCCAACTTTTTCAGAAGGTTTTTTTTTTTTAATTAAATGTTTTTAATGCCAGATTTTTACTTTAAACACCGCCACGACCTGCGTACTATTCAATCCATCCATCAGCACAATATTTTGAGTGCATACATTGAGTCCTACCGTAAAACGTGACATTTCAAGCCAAAAAAAAAAAATAGTTTACCAGCAATAATTTTTGCATAAAGTTACTTAGTCTGATGTACGTACGTGCTTGGTTGACGGCTTCTTGAAGGGTCCTGTTACGCCCTGTATACAAGTTTAGACCTTTACTTCAAATACTCCATGACCCGTGTACTGTTGAATACATTCATCAGCACATCACCATCACCACATGTTTTGAGTGCGTGACGTTGAGCGCTACCGGAAACAGTGGTTTTTCACACCAAAAAAAGTTGTTTCCTAGCAATAATTTTTGCACTGAGTTACTTAGTTTGATCTACAGAATGACAGTTTTGTAAATGGTCTGTTTACGCCCTGTCTGTATACTAAGTACACCTACATTTTGCCATATTATTATGTCCGATTTAGTAAGGGGCAAGCCTATTGCCATCCAGCACAAATGCAGATTCCGTGGCCTCAGAAAACTCCAATACCTAACTCTTAGCCCGGAAAAATGTATATAAAACTATTTACACAAATGGGTGCGGCATCGTTGAAACTAATTACCGAGGCCAGCCGAGTTGTGTCGCCTATGATTAATAACTGTGTGCTCGACTGCATTCATTACGCTTCTGACTGATTGCGACATCCACTGTAATGGCTTGCACTTGTTTGTCCAAGTCATTTCGCTGCTAGACTTCGTATTCATTAGTGTTTGACTGCCTCGCTGGTCGTACGGATCACAAGCTGTACTGATAGCATGAGGACCTGTCTTGTCCTCGAAAAAATTATTGCGCAGAACTGCTGTCTAACAGTGAAGGACATGCATTGTCAGGAAACCGGCATGTCCTAGAACCAAAAATTCGAAGACATGTGACATGTAGCGACCCGCACTGGGGTAAGCGTGGCGGATTATAGCCCACTCCCTCCCATAGAGGGGAGCCTGAGTACCAGCAGTGGGAACATTATAGGATGCGAATGCGGCTTCTAAAGCGCAGAAATCTCGACATTTTGAGAAGTCGTCGCATCAGTGCACTTGTGCGATTGCAGGGGCGGGTCACTAATGATTTTAGTAACCCCTTTTGATAGTCTTATTTTGCTAGAAGTTCTAGTTCGCTCTAAAAACTTGAACATTCTACCCGCAAACAAGCAATGATGTCACATTGGTAACAAACAATTCATATTCAATTAAAACGCAACAATTTCCAATTAATTTACAAACCATCACGAGTCCATCCCGCTATTCTATGACGCACTTAATAATTACAATCTAATAGACTTTGCGTTAGAGCTCGTCCAATTATTGCGGTCTAATGCATTCAGTTATTAGATGCAACGTTTAACTAGCAAATGGCTTTGAAAACTAACTGAACCATCACTTTCAGTCGAACTAATTATAGGGACGTATCAGCCGTAATTGAGTTGGGGTCGGATGGCACGCGCTTTGTGTAAAATACTGAGCCTACTTACTGATGATGTTCGCATAGTTAACGTAGGTAAATTTTACCCGTGATACGTTTAAAATACAATAAATATTGTTGCAACCCGCCCTGTTTAGTATGGTCTTAATGACTTAACTAAACATGATGATTTTTTATTATATTTAAGTTAAATATTAATGAGTTATACACATAAACTTGGCGAAATGAATTTTCTAAATGATGGTGTAGAACTCATTATTATTCGTTGCTGTAGTTTAAAACAAAACCGTGGTAATATGTGTTAATGGATGATTTCTGTATCTATACAACCTGTTTTTTTTTATATCCCATAACTCTAGGGTTATATTCTGTAGGTAAAAATAATACTAAAACTCCTAGAATAGGTGGTCCAAAAATGCATCGTTTCGGAGATATCATCAATCATAATTAAATTAGGTCAAAAATTGTCACCAGTATGACGAATCTTTACTTTTGCGAGGTTGCCAAACTTCGCAGTAGTGTAGTAAAATAAATAGTAAAATAAAATATGTAGGTAGGTAATTCATTTTTATTCAAACCAATCATTCATATTTAAAGCTAAGAAAATGCGACGTTGTCATATTTCACGTAAGGGTGTTTTACATTAATAATCGTGACTTTGCCGAATTATTTTGTATGAAAAATTAAAAAAAAAAAAACGAAGGATTGGAACATAACTCATATGCCAGTTGATTATTTGATATGGCCTCAATCATACCCTAGAGTTATGGGATATCAAAAAAAACACGTTCTATACCTAGAGTACCCAAGTTGCATAAACTTCAGTGAAAATGTAATAAAGACTGAATAACTTGTCGATTGAAAAGTCACCCACTTTAACAAGAGATCGGAAATGTCATTCATGATAAGAATGTGCTACTCTGTGTCACATCTGGTTATGGTAAAAGCCGACGCTAGGAGTAGGGAGATAGCTTTGCATGATGATAACATTTTAGGCGTAAATGCCTTTTTTTCCTACCCTACATAATAAATCGCTAATACGGAAAATTTCTGACATGTTGTTAAACTTTTCGCTGAAAACACTGCACACAACTTGTTTTTAACGTCCAACTATGAGAAACTCGATATCTCTTCTCACAAACGAATTGATCAAGACAGTACGTACCTACAGCCATTGTAACTACTCACCACATAAAATACTAATAAAAGTCAGCAATTCTGTGTGTTTATCACTCAACTTTTGTTTTTCATTTCGTTGTAGTTGTAACAAGTTATTTTCACGTCTATTTTCTCTTGGAAAAACATCTCGCTTCCTCGTAATTTCATCAAATCGGTAAAAAATGGGAGAAATTACGAAAGGTCTACGAACGGAAATTACAAAATTATAAAGGGTCCTTCCCTGGGACCGGGGTTCTAAGGAAGTTCGTTACGTCATATAAAAATATGATCGAGATCGACATTACTAGGCGTTTTTGTGACGTCGATTCCGGAAGAAATTTCTGGAAATAGGAAAATAAAATAAGATGATGATTCTGATATTTTGATTTCATATGATGTTTTTTTTTTTAAAACCACTTATTGTCGAAATATTAATGAGATCCTGTTTAAAAACGCGGTATGATCCGTGGACATCGTAAAGTTCAAAGACTTAATCATTTTCGGGTATTATATCCGTGGCCCATTTCTATAAAGTCAACTTTTACGAGCAGATAAAATATGATCACCGATTCCCTCGCCAAAGGTGACTAAAAATCCAGAGGATTTTTTTACCTAGTTGATAAATATTTTACGGTACGTATAAATAACTCTTTCATCACGACTGAACGTTGAATATTATAGGTGCTCATCCCACGCTATTACGAAGCTCTACCATAAAGCAAGCTGCGTATAAATAGTATCAATTAGGTATAAAGGTCTTCTAGGAAAAACCAGGAGAGAAGTTATTTTTAAACTGCGTAGGTTGCATGCAACATGGCCGCCCGTCTGGGACTGATAATATTACCGTCTCGATATTTTTACTCGTATGCCTTTTAAATGGCAACACGTGGGTGTACATCGGAGAAGAAAGTACGTACATTAGGTACTTTTAATGACGTACCTATCTACCTACCCACCCAAGTCCACGCCTTAATTAAGAAAGGACTATACCCGGTTTTATAATTAAAAGCACACCTAGAGTGTCTGGAATGCTGCCGAGGGCCGCGGGCGAGATATTTTTCAACAAAATGTTGTTGAAACTTTCACAGGGCGCCATCACTGAAATGTGATTATAGAGTAATAATGAAACATGTTCAGTACCTAAATAAATAAGATGGCAGAAAATTGCTGAAATCTATTTCGATAATGTGTACCTTATTCACCGTTGTTAGTTTTAACCATCCAGTCAACATAAAAAAAAAACAGGCTACTGCTATTTAGATAGACGACCCGAATGGCGCAGCGGTAGTGAGGCTGCCTTACGTTCTTAGGGTCCCGGGTTCGAATCCCGGTAGGAGCAAATGTTTGTGTGATGAGCATGGACATGTTTCCGAGTCATGGATGTTTCTATGTATAATAAGTATGTATTTACAAACAAAAAGTATCTATGTATCTATCAACTATCTGGTGTCCACGACACAAGCCTCGTTGCTTAGTGTGACCCTAGATGGCGCTGTGTGTAATGTCCTGCGATATTTATTTATATTTATTTATTATATACAAATGGTGCCAGGTATCGTTCTCTAGTTTCTGCCAACCCTCACGTGAATAGGGCGTGAGTGTATGTATGTAGTTAATTTAGTTATTTAGGTATTCGACTGAATTTCATTATACCGCAACAATCGTGTACCTTCTAAAAGCAAAATGAAATAAAAGCCCTCATGGTTATTAATTGGAAATTAGGGTACAACATTACGAATCTCATCTTGCTGTAATAACTTTCATTGTTCACATGTGTGCGTACGAAACCCAATTATACACGTACCTACACAGTTTTCTTGTAATCATCGCCAACTCAATTACATCATAACGACGTTGTGGTTCCACAATCAGCCGTCACATGTCAGTGGCGCCACTTGTGAGGATTCCACATTTAATGCCTTGTAATTCTCCACCTTGTACGAGGTTTGCTTTCACGTGGTTTGTGTTCCATGCTATTTACGAACGCCTAAATAGATACTTAAGGTGTTTACTTCACGTATTTGTAATGAAGACATTTCATTTTCAAGCATGAGGTGAAGAATTTCGTGTTTCAAATTTTCTAGAGCTTCTGTGATTTAGCAGTAAAATATACCAAAGACCTGCCTATTGTATATTTTCTACATCGATAGTGTATTTTTCTTTCCGTAATAATATCTTGATGCGAAAATCTGCTTTTCCAAAGAGAGAGCAGAAATAACAGTCGTCCCGGGCAAAATCAATTTCTTACATATTCTCATAAAATTTTCGTAGAACCACTCTTTGCTTTTAAGTCAGTATTTCAAAATGAAAAATGTTTGAAATATAAAACAGTAAATTCTACCTTTTGTTCCTTTGTTCTGGTTTGTGTAAGTTATAGACTAGCCATAGTTTTACAGTCACATTAGGTACCACACAATACGCTTCGATTTACTTAACATACAAAGTTTCAAAGTCCACGAAACCGTGCTCCGGTTTGCACATTATTTATAAAGAGCTTGTTACTTACTTTTTTTATTTATGTTTCATCTACATACATTTTTCAACGTGATTTTGAATATCAAACCTTATTGCGAAAAGGTTAGCCTACCCAATGACTATCGATTCGTCAAGTATAAAAACGGTACAATTTCGAAGACTACGGCAGACCGCAGACGGCAGTGGTGTTGCGGTTGACCATAAACGCAGACATTGCATTTTATGACGACAGCGACACTTCGCTTTATAAGGTCCACGAAGCTCATTGATTTACCAAAACATAGACAGATGTCGCACTGTTAGTGACAGCGTTATTGGTATGCCGTAGCAGAAGGTGATGTTGTCGGAATCAACTTCTGCAGACGCGTTTGCATAGAAATATATAAAAAACCTTGCAGCGGTCTATATATGATTGCGGGCAATGCTGTTGCAAACTGCGGTCCGCCTTATACTTACGCCTTTTTCTCGTAGGGGTAAGCAGAAACTACAGAATGCCAAGTGCTACGATCCGCACATATTCCTTTGGCCTCGTCCACGTTCATACCTCTGCCGGCCACGATCACTGTGCAACTGGCCTGTCTTTATTTATCATTTGTGTTTATCTGTTTAGTTCTAAATACTTTCCGCATAACACCAGTTACTATACTATTTCTAAATCTATCGCAGCGTTCGCCGCGCTAACAGCCGCTTCATCGCTGAGCATAAAGCGCTGCGAGGCTGTATCCTAATGAGCGGCCAACAAAGGACCCTCGCCTGTCAAATTAAGCTGACCCACCTCTGGCTCAATTGTTATTCCGTTTGAAGCTAAACCGGTGATTGTATTAATCCCGCCGATAGTAAAACCTGAAAGGAATAATGGAAAGTTTTGTTATGCTATTTTAAACGGTTTAACTAAAGTGCCGCTACAATAAGCTTAAGGTAAATGGAACATTGTTCATGAAATAATATTTTTTGTGTCGGCAATTTGTATCGGAAACTGTGGTTTTATAACTGCGTAGGTATATTGTTTCATTACCTTTTGCAGTGTTGTATTCTAACTACAAGAAGATAGGTATTTTCCTTTACGTACCTTCTTATACCTATGTCATCTGCCTAGCCTATTCCCAACAATGTTGGAGTCGGCTTCCAGTCTAACCCGATGCAGCTGAATACCAGTATTTTACATGGAGCGACTGCCTATCTGACCTCCACAACCCAGTTAGTACTGGCTAATACGATACCCCTTGGTAAGACTGGTTAACAGACTTTTTGGGCCATTGACTACCTGTAACCTGTAGCCCCTCCTTCCTATACCTATGTATATCCCTTTAAACATTTCTCAACATTTTAAACAACAAGTCCTATTCAGACGCACACAACGACGACTATAACAGTTCTAACAAAAGATTACTGGCTCAGTTTATTTTACACGCAACTCCCGAGACGAGTGTTAATAAACAGCAGAACAAACTAAGGACGGTTACAGATTAGCGTTTTTTGGAAGTTCGTGTACGCGCGTCTTTTGCTACACGCGCATCTCGTACTAACGTTATCGCTCATAAAAGCTCGTATACTCGTAATCGTAAGCCGCACAATGTGGCGCGTATGCAAGCGCGTGAACCAATACGAGCTTACACGCGCTACAAAATACGCTAGTCTGAAATCGCTCTTAGACTGTACTGTGTACCCTTGTAACCATGTTGGAAATAAAAGCATACCGTAGTTCCATGGAATAAGGTTATAAAAATATTTGATCTTTACCTTAGAACTACTTACTGACTGTTGTGGAACAAGACATTTGTGTTATAATTTATGACACGTTTTTTTATATCTTTATTTTTTTTAATACTTTTCGTGACGAAAAGTAGCTTGATTCAGTTCTTAGTAGCTTATGAATTATTATCATTATGAGGCACAGCCCTATTTTTATATCTTAATAGGTACATTTTTGATCATTCTCGCAAAAATACTTTTATATTAAAACCAAGAAACGACATAATTCCTTCCTTTCCGAAGCTTACACAAAAAATAGACTAAATAAAAATGTGTGTCATTTCCCTAACACATTATCCTACTGTTCATATCCATCGCGATCGCTCACACCTCCACCTTCCTCCTACCCCCCCCCCCCCCTACTCCCGCCGCCGCATCCCCGCGGTAACATAATCTACGTGCAAAGTAGTCTATTGTCTATCTGTCTATTTGTCTATGTGGGCTATTATTATTTGCGGGTGAGCCTCATATTACCTTTGACGCCTGAGCATGGAGGAACGATGCTTTGGCGGGTAGGGCAATTGATTCACAGGTGGCAGTGTTATAATATTTTTGCAAGGGCGTAAAACGTAGGTAGAACTACCAACCTGATTGTGAACTAGAAGAAACGATGACGTTGACTGAGTAATTCATTAAAGGGGTGCATTAATGAAACCAGCATCTTCAAGAACTAAAATTCGAAGATATGTGACATCTACTAATCCGCACCGGGCCCGCGTGTTTATCATGGTCCACACCGTTTTCCAGTCACCTGTGGACGCTGTGTCCGAGCAGTAGGACCATTACAGGGTGATGCATTAATGTAATGTTAAAAAAGTGACAATTGTTGTAGATTTACAACAATTGTTGTAGATTTACAACAAGATAGGTGTGGAATCCGCTATTATATTTATGCAATACCTACCTACCAACACAATTTATCGGCGTAATAATAACTTTGTTTGTCGTGAGTGTATGTGAAAGTAAAATAGGGCTAACACATTTCCCCAACGTGTACGAAGTCGGAAAATAAGAAAATGCGGGTAATGTAGTGACCGCCCTAATGGCGCCCACCGCGGGACTAGTAATATTCAATCATTGTGAATAGGGACACAGAGTAAATTTTGTGGCGTAGCTTTGATATGAGAAACATTTCGTATTACTACTCAAAATATAAAACAAAATTTCCTTTACTTATATTCATTCCCAATGTTTGAGAGCAAAGGGAATATTGCAATTTTCGACTCTCATTAACAACAAAAATCCAATTCCCTGTTGTCCATTTCACGATACGGATGCAGAACCACAGAATAGTTAGCGGTCCGAAGCTTGTTCGTTTACTGAAGCCAATTAACAATATCGATACTGCGAAATAAACTATTTAAAACTGCACTTTCGAAAGGAAAAAGTCAACTACAACTTGCAAATTGAATAAAAACTGCTGAGACTAAGAAACGTACAAAAATAAACATGAAAACTGTACAAGTTTACTTGGTTGCAAGTTATCTAGTTAACCCGTGTAAAGTCGGGCTATTTCTTACACAACCGCGGCTGTCAGCAGGCCAGACGTGCTTATTTACTGCGCGAAGGGTTAAGTTGATCATTAACCCTGCATTTGCTCGAAGTCGGTGGCCATTTTGTTTTGCAAGTCGGGTAGTAAGCAAAGACGTACTTGAGAACTACGACTTGTGATGTATACCATACATTCTTGAACTGAGTGAAGGAGCTTTTCAATGAACTGGGATGTTTTAATGGCGTTATTCGAGAAAATTGGTTTGCATGAAGTTGATTTCAAGGAGATGAGTTTAGAGTGACAGATGCCGCCGGATATTGGATCAAATACCTGCGATGGATCAAATGACACAGGAAGTAACAAACGATTTACTAATCAATTTTCGTATTTAAATTTGAGAAACCTATTTATTTGCAAGCCAGCGTAGGTCCAAGCCGTTTGATAAGCGTAAAGAACATCCGTGCAAGTTTCAAGATATTAAAGAAGTCAAGTTTAAAAAATAACTGTTTCTCCAAGTTAACTTTACTATCAGCAAGTTAACATTTTTAATCTGATTTCAATAGCGTGAATTCTTGAAGTTTACGAAAAAATGACGAATCCTATCAAACCATAGAAAAAAAAACACTATCACAAATTGGTACTTATATGACTCTTCAAAAAACCGTTTACCGTACATTTATGAGGGCAGTAGCAAAACTTTTTTCTATTTTGTCGCAAAACTCGCCTTTTTGGGGCAAAACCGTACATTTCGTACGATCCGGAACAATACTGTTTTCGGCAAAGTTAAGAATTAGTGGCGTCGCGCGATTCAGCAGTTAACCGCTACCCGTTTAATTTGCTGGCTGTTCTTTTTGCTAAAAATCGGTTTATTCGTTGGGATTTATTGCCAAAAGTAGTTGAGAGAACTTTGAAACATGGCGGCTGATTAGCGCGTAAAAACAGAAAGAGCAACAATACCCGATTACCTAATTCGCTGCATTAGGCGCGCGTGTCTGTGTGTATAATGTCAATGTGTTTTATTTATTTTCCAGCAGTGGGACAGTAACAGGCTGGTATTATTATTATTATTATTTAGTGTATGTTTGTGAATGTTGTTTATGGATTTATATCTGGTAAAAAAAATAGTATCTGAAAATATTTTGCCCGCTTAAAAACGTTATTTAAAATATATGGATAATTAGTGTGGACTGAGTATGATGCCCATTTTGACCAATACTAGGCGAAACCTAAATGAATGCGTAAATAAAAGCACACTTAAGAGTTTTAAAGCAAAACATTTGAGACGACACTAAGCTGTCACTTATCCCCCCTTAAAATGTCATTCTTAATTAAGAGAAAGTCGGTCCTATTCATGATCTGATAAATGTCTTTGTTTTGTTCCTTCCACATGCAACTGGTACATAGTATACTAGTACCTACCTACTACAAATCTTATCATCTTTCTACCCTTTTCTTATATCGTTTATCCACCCATCCTTTCCTCGGCCTCTCCATCCATTAAAATTCCTACTTTAACTCTCAACACCACTAACATCTTTCATAATATTACACTCACAATTCCACGACAACGAAACAAATAAAACCACGCTCATCTTAACAGAAGCCAAACAAACATTTTTATCCTCCACGAACAGCAACGTCTGCGATGCGTTGCCACTAATTAAACCGTTCACACCTGGCGCAATTAAAAAAAAAACCTAATTAACGAATGGGTGTTCCTCTAAAGCTATTAGTGACTTATCGGTACTATATGGACTTATTTTGGTTTTGTTCCATAATATGTTAACCGGTCGAAACAGGTTTGACTGTAGTTTTTTTGTTAAATATGGGGTTGCCTGTGACATGTATTTTCGTATGTGATACAATATATTGAGTTGATGTTATATCGCTAAACATAAGACTATATCTTATTTCGGCGAAGAAACGCTTTCAAATGCGCATATTGCCTTAGCTTGTATGCCATACTGATTTAATATTCCAAACGCCCTACCCGCGTAGTCCTGAAAGCTCGACCGCTACGCGCGGTGCTACGCTTTGAGCTACAGCGTAGCTCGAAGCTACGGCGTAGCTATCACGTGCTCTACGCGTCAGTCTCAGTAAGTTTTGGAAAACTTTCACTATTGCCCTTCAATTAAACAAATATGTAATAAAATCGACTGAATACCGTCTCTAAATTTTTATTTTTTATGTTGTTTTAAAAATCACTTGGAAGAGTATATTTGCTTATTTTATTCTGATTTCTTTAAAATGTGACTGATTTGTATTCGGGTCAGTGAATTTAAATAGGCTACTCGTAGTAGTGAAGCTGACCCAATAAATACTGTTTGATAAATGTTAATCGCAGACACTGAAGTGATTAATGATCTAACTTTGACATAGTGATAGCTAAAATCATAAATTTTAGCCCAGCAGGGATAATTACTTAATTTTCTTAAAAGTTAATCAGGAATATTATGGAGAAATATAACAAACTAAGTTTGCTACTTAATTTAACTTCTTTATAATATTGATGTAATACAAAAGTAAGAGCACAGTCATTTAGGAATTTATATTTTATACTGAAATTTTCTTAACTCGACCAATCTTAATCTCGTGTCATATATATATACACACATACTCATATTTTTCACTTTATAGGCCCCATGAAGTGTCTCCTAATGGCGTATGTGATTTCAAGCTAAGCTAAACCATCTTCATTTTGGCGGTTTTAAGTTTGTAATCAATTTTAGTTCTTACTGCTAAACTCTTAGACTAACGGCCAAAACATCTTACCATGCATGAGTATCATTAAATAAATACAATTTTGTAAAATTGATACATAGATCTATTTGCAGTTTGTAAATAATGTACATACTGAGTTCAAATAGAAATATTTTTAAGCATAATAAAATAAAAACATATAGATACAAACGCCTCTTTTCATTCTTATAGAAGAATACGATTAAGTACCTAAAGTAAAGATATTTAGTTAGTATGAAGAATTGAAGATTGATTTTGTGATGTTTTTTTTTATTTTTATTTTTTAAACACAGAGGACCGACCAAAGGCAGGTCGTGTGGTTTATTTATAAGTTTTATAGATATGGTAAAGTCGACACTTTTTATTGAAAACTTATGTAAAATCACCTAAACAATATCACATTATATTTAATCCCCCATAGTTTCCAAAGCAAATAACTACATATTAATTTCACCACAGTTTAGTTCAGGTAATCCGATATTGGTAAACCAATAATGTGATTACATCTCACTAATTTTGTGTGAAATCGACTAATATTCCGTTGTTAGTCTCCTTCACACTAATAATTATAATCTTCAGATTAAACACAAGCTGCTGTAATATTAGTAACATTCTGTTTAACACATAGAAATTTACCTAAAACGTGTTTCGATAAGGATAGTATTGCAGAAAAATATAGTCCATAATAGGTTCTTCGCGAGAATTCTCAGCATTTAGTCCAACATTTTCTTCTAAAGAAAATTCTACGAAAAGTGCTAAAGCTAGCATAACTACCGGTACAACACAATGCAAAAAGAAAACACTTTGTTTGCGACAGTACTTCGCGAGCGCTCGTTACATACATTACGTTATTACATTAGCATGTAGGGTACAATCAAAAACAAAACAGAATATTGAACAAAAATTCTCTGATTCAATCATTTTTATTGTAACTGAGCGGAAAATGAAAAATAGGCCATGTCACCGCGGAGCACAAACTTCAGCGAGAGCACTGTATCGGCAAATCAAATTGGCCGACCTATCGACCGATCGGCGAATGTACAAATGATTGAAATTAATCAAAACTGCAACGTATGAAGCGATCACAAAATCGGACAACTATGTGATCGGAATTTATAAATTGGATACGGTATGACGTAGGCGTATTCTGAACAATGGACGATGTGGAATCGTGATCAAGAGACTGTGAGTAATAATCCTGTGTGGTGGACTTTTGTGCTAACATTACGTAGAAATATTTACCTTTGTTGAACTAATTGATAAGACGATATACGTTTTATATTTTTTGGTACCAAAGAGGTAGTTCGGCATTTGATTGTGAAACTAAAAAATTGGTATCACAAATACTTATATTTAATTTAGCACCTAAATTTAATGAGGTATAACACTTACTCAAGAAAAAAATCTCAGAACCAGAAAGCCATCTAAAATTAATTGAAATCAGATTCAAAGACCTTAAAATCTGTTCGCTCCGATGAGTCTCATCGCTTTATCTGATACAAATGGTAAACCATCTGTTAAGTAATTATGCCCCCCCCCAGTTCCCACTCCCCCGTTGATTACAGTTGTCTTTATGATTATCTTCAAAGACTTGTTAGTTCAATTGTTTTGATTTCATTTATATCTTAGATTATACAGGTTTTCTAATAATATCGGTTTTGCCGATTTGTATGTTCCCAAGTCTTGAAGATTTCGAATGTTTGTTTGCTAAATCATTTTTACAATAGAATTTTTAGATCAACTAAAATGCTTTCATGAATTAGTCCTGTTTTCAATATCAAATGAACGAGATGAGAAAATTAAATAAATTGAATTATCATAATCACCGTCACACCGCACATAGACAGGCTGCGTGTAATCAACACACGCGCACACCCTCAAGCGGAGGGGTTGCGTCGTGACGTCACGGGGAAACAAGACAACCTGTACCACCACCCGCAAGAGCAAACGAGACAGAATATAGGCCAAGAACCGACCTACCTTCTGATGCTGATACAGTGGCGAGCCGAGCCACCTATAGCAGCTAGGGAGCTTGTAATAAGGTCGCTCACAAACAGTATACAGCTTTCAAATTATACTATTCACATTTTTTATACACTGATGACGCAAAATTACGATATATTCATGAAAACTAGGTTAACCAAAAATCTAAAAATAGAAATTTCTGCATATTTCACAGCTCGTTGCGAAAATACTATTGAAGCTATCAATATACAAACAAAGGCTTCCATGCATGCGGCTTCGGTTTTCCCTGAAATATAAACTGATTTTAAAAATTCATCCGCACTCGCTCCAAAAAAATTCATTTTAAATTTCCACTTCGCCAACTTTATTCATGAAGTTTTGAAGCTAAAGTAGAACAGCTCTTTACAAGATTGTTATTTGAATTTTGTTTTTAATTTATAGTCAGATAATAGCTCTTATTAAAAAACTGTCTGATGAAATTTGTTTAAGTCTTCTCAGGTATATATTCGCCTTATTGGGTCATTTCAGCAGTATAAACAATTTCTGAGTGAATATGGCAGAATATTATAACTAAGGTTATAAAAATACAGCTGCCATTTTACGACTTTTTACAAGCTTTTGTTCTTAACGTACATACTTAAATGTAAGTTACTGTTGTTCTGAACATTGTGTGTTATTGTGTTGTGTCTTCAATTTATAGTGCGAGCAGAATTTCTTGTAACACTTACGTACATTTGTATATCGTGTACAAAAAAAATCATTAGTTACAAGCAGAACAAGTTTTAATAATTCTATTGTTCACGATACATCAAGCTTCAGTCAAACCGGTTCGGATATACTCCGGACTGTGACAAATAACGTACTGAAGTATCGTATCGTTTGACCAACCCTTAAGTAAGAGCTTAATTTAGAGAATACATAGCCTAAATGTCACAAGCTCTTAGACCTCAATTTACTACCTAAACTCAGTACAGTTTACCAGATGATACTGTCCCCAATTCTAAGCCATTTGACAAGATGCCTCCAAGACATTTAACACACGGAAATGAAATCCTAAGAGGCGGATGCTGGCAGCAGCCTGCTCGGATATGCTAATGCAACAGTGCAACTGTCATTTGCAGACGGAACGCCAGTTTACCTCACTGATATTAACATTGTGTTCAAAGTTTCATTTCACAGTGTAGTCAAAAATGTAGTGGAGAAATGAAGCTTTAACACCTTTTCGTGTATGTACACGGTTTTTTATCACAATCCAAAGGATTTTGAATTAAAATTCTGTCCCTGTTGAAATATGTTTGAAAAATTCGTCTGCTCCGCAATGTAATTAACGCAGTAAATGTTTTGTTAAAAAAATGACATTGCTATTGTAGTGTGCTAAGCAATTACCCCACAGATCACAATAATCATGAAATCCGAGGACTATTAGTTTTGAACCTAAGATAGAAAAATAAAAATTAAATAAAAATGTATAAATTGCTAAAAGTAAATACGAGCACCTCATGTAGGTATTGGGTCACATTAACTTTTTTTGTTTTTTTACACATTATGATACGGTTGCTTATCATTGGTGTTAAGAAATAACAGCAGCCCTGTCCCAAATATGTTTTTTCCTCGAAAAACAGCAAACGGTGAGCCCGTTTCGGTCTCACGTTCAACGTTAACTTAATGTACAGCAATTAGCTATAGTATTACAAGTACGTTATGTTACGAGTGTACTACACAATGTTGGTCGAACGTCCCGGGGGACTGGAGTGTCCAATCCAGCGGCGTGCCCGCTAAAACGTACCAAGGTTAAACACTCTACTATTTTAGAACACCCTTTATTATTCAGCGGTTTAGTTAGCGCGTTTCTGCGTTTCTAGTTAAGTATTCATAACTTGTTCGTAATAGTTATTGTGTTAAGCTTGTGTGCTATGTGTTAGCGTTGGCCATTCTTACTTTAATTCTCAGCACAACGTAGCTCGTAAACTTGACAAATAAATGTATGAAAATGTCGACCCAAAATGGACGAAAACGAAAAATCATTTTGCTAATGATTTATGAGTAGACAATTATCATAGTAGGATATTGTGGAAAAAAATCAATTTGGTAGCTGAAATAACTCTTCGTACAAACCTGATGCCTAATTTTAAACCTATCCTTTGTGCAAGCAGTGTTGCAGATATTGATTATGATAACTTGTAATACAACTCGCATTTGCATTAAAAATTCTAAAGGAAATAACCGTTTTCATAACAACATGATTTTAAAATCATGAGTTTCAAACCCCGTGAGTGGAATATAAATGAATATCATGCATTCTTTATGTTCGGTGGGTGTGATCACTTTTGCTTCCAACCCCTTCGACGTAGCCATGCGTGCTCGCTGCCCAGGCAAATCACAAAATAAATACAGTAAGCCTACTTCGACAGAATGTAAGGTAGTAGAGGCTGCGGGCCTGTGGACGGTGAGCTATGGGCTAGCTCGCCGTCCGTCCGTCTTATGACGACAGGCCGTGTCGACGGCGCGTTCGTGTTCCACACGCGCCTCAAAGAGAGTCAGCAAACAGGAAGGGGTCCTAAAGGACCGATGCCTGCCAGGGTTGCGGGACTGTTCGTAAGAGATACCGCGGCCCTGGAACAAAAAGCGCAAAGGAAGGAACATGGATGGGTTTTAGTCAGTAAAAGTCTGACACTCCCTCCTGCTCAGCCCAGAGCGGGAGGGGTTATTTGATGATTTCCCATCAGAAAAAAAAAGAAAAAGAAGAGGTAGTAGAGGCTATCAAAAGAAATGTCATGGATGAACTGTGATGCCTTAAAACAAAAGTAATAATTGCCAAGTTAACCAAGTTACACTTTTACCGAGACCAACCAGATATTTATTGCTAGTAGATTACGATCTTGTTAGCATATAAGCTACTCAGCCTATAATGTTCCCACTGCTGGGCAACTGCTGGGCAACTGCTGGGCACAGGCCTCTTCTCACTGTGAGAGAATGGGCTTTAATAGGTGGATTATAGCCGCGGGCCCAGTGCGGGTTGGTAGATGTCACATGTCTTCCTATTTTTTGATTCTAGGACATGCCGGTTTCCTCAAGATGTTTTCCTTCACCGTTTTCAGAACAGTGGTAATGAAATAAATTACTTACACAAAGTAATACACCTGCCTGGGTTCGGACCCACGACTTGCTACTTGTAAGTCGGGGCCGCCACTACTGGACCACCGCCGCTCTCACCGATGTTGTTATATAGCTTTGTCTCAATTAGTATTGAAAAGTATATACTATATTAGGAGTTATACACGATAATATTCGCTATATTGCCGTTGTCACCAATCGGTGTGTGATCGTCATTATAGTTCAAAGCCCAACTTCAACCACTGTTGGACTTATGCCTTGTTTGGGCCCCAAATGGGAATAATGTCGCCAATCTATCTCGAGACACGACCAACCCAGGTTTGCTTCTAATCCTTGAGAAACATCACATTACAGAGAAAATGGTTGTTGTATTAAATAAGTGGAACTTCCGCATGTACTTAATTCTAATATGGTTTAGGTGTGACGACACGCGTATAAAGCAACGAGGCCACGCGGCTGATTTCATATTTTTATTTTATTCTCGCCTTTATATATAGCTAATTTTCATGTGGGAATAAACATCACTTCTTGTATATTTTCTTGTCGCTATACTGAACAGCAGCAACTGCGTGATCACGTTTAACGTGAAACCATTTTAGATAAACTCAGCCCTTAAAAAGGACACACACATACATTCATAAGGAACAACGATATCAACGTAATTATTCACTGTCCCTTTGTTTCTTTGTTTTTTTTTAAGGGAACAATGATGGTCATGCTCTACCTTAAAGGCCGTCAAATTACCATAAATGAGGACCTTTTGATCAGTCAAAAACTTAATGAACATATTCAAAAACAAAGTACGTTTTAAGATTTGCAAAATCGACATTAAACTTCAACTAAATAACTCAGAGTTAATTAAATTCAGTTCCAATCATGCACTACGTATTGTAATTAGTTGAACTGATTTAGCTACGCAGTCACATGAATAATTTAATTTGAATTTCTCATATTTATTATTGAGTAATTGGTAGTAAAGTAGATTCTCGAGTAATCTTCCTACCCTAACAGAGTTTTCCCAAAGTCCTAACAGATTATCGACTTACCTGAAAAGAAAGTAGTTATCCCTCTCAAACTTTAGATAGGTACGGCTTTGGTTGCGGCCCAGTTGACTCTCTAAATAAGTTTTTCTGGACTCGGAAAAGCTAAATTGGTGTTTCGCACCCGACCGTTGTCGGTGTGTACGTTTTTCGTGTTTGAACAAGAATTTCTCTGTTTATGGCCAACGATAATGGTCTTTATTGTTACTAGCAGTACAATACGGTGTAGGTCGCTACCGAAGTGAGCAATTTATCGGCCTCTGTCAGGCCAACATCCCGCATGGGGCCTGTTGAGAGCTAGTGAATAGGCGCGACCGCAATTAAAATATGGCGGACACAACACCCGCTCACAAAGACCTTCGGACGATAAATACGGCGTCCCAGCGGCTTTGGGGAGGTACGTTGTATTTCTCCGACTGTGACACGAATTACTTTACCTTTTTACTGGCAATAACTTTATTAGGATGACAAAATTCGTTTCAGAGTTTCCTCTTTCATCGTGAAAAGTAATTGGCTGGTTCAAGATGGAGTTCTTGGGTTAAAAGCTAGAAACTTGCTGTTGAATGCAATTTTGAACCAATTGCTTTATACAGACAATTCAGAATGTTATGACTTGTGGACTGTTGCAAATCGTTCTTACTTCATAATAAAATGAGCGTGACTGATGCTGACATTCCAATTTATTTCTAGTTAGTTAAGCTATTAAAGTGCATTTTTCTGTTGACTTGAAACCTTTGCCAGCAACAAATGCTTATAGAAATGAAATCAACTACTCAACGATTTAACTTATATTTATAAATTGATCATTTATTTTCTCAAATAGGTTTCTTATAAGAAACTCGTTCCGCAAAAGTAAATTGAATAAAAATAAGAATCGTTTAACAGAATCTGTAGTAAAAGTTGATTCCGGGAATTAAAGAAAAATAAAATTGCCAGTCAACGTGGTTCGCAAACTGGATCGCTCGGGCCCCCGTAGCGGGTCGGATCGCTACGGGCTTACAAAATACTGTTGAGTACGCCACTCTAAACGTTTATACTGTATATTTGTTACCCTTTACTTCACGGAGTTCCTCGGGGAGTCCATCGTATGCGCAATAAAAACAACCGACCTTAGCGTACATGACGACCCGAATGGCGCAGCGGTAGTGAGGCTGCCTTACGTTCTTAGGGTCCCGGGTTCGAATCCCGGTAGGAGCAAGTGTTTGTGTGATGAGCATGGACATTTGTTTCCGAGTCATGGATGTTTATATGTATAATAAGTATGTATTTACAAACAAAAAGTATCTATGTAATAGTATCAACTATCTGGTGTCCACGACACAAGCCTCGTTGCTTAGTGTGGCACCTAGATGGCGCTGTGTGTAATGTCCAGCGATATTTATTTATTTATTTATTGATTGGAAATGGAAGTTATACCATCAAATACATATACGTTACATAAAATTCACAATATGAATAAGATCCTTTTGAACTGATTTATCTAATTACCTATTATTTTTCAAGGGTTAAATTGAGTTCAATGACCTAGAATAATTATTCTTAGATATTACACCAGTGAAGGGTTGACTCGAATTGATAGGTTTTTTTAAATTATAAAAAAACCTATTTTCTATATGAAATTTTCCATTAACATTTACTTGGTTATGAAACCCGCTATTGGGGACCCAATGAGATCAGTGTAACGAAAGGAATTCAATCCCCTTTGTACGAAAACATCTTCTTCTAAAATTATTGTATTCTCGGTCCGTAGATTTGTACCTAATTGGTAATCGGAAATCTATTTATGTTTTGTATCTTTGATCCTGATATCCGCGGTATCTGAACCAGGAAGCTATTTGTATCTGACGTATGGTTTTATTTCGCTAATTTTTTGCAACACCTAAATGTATGCCTCATTCAATATATTTTTTAATGTATTTTACATAAGAAAACCTTACATAAATCGAACACTTGATTACTATTGATTGAATAAATGCTTTTACCAAAGTCCCTTCTCAAAATTCTATCCTTAATAGCGACACTGTCGAACGGTATAAATAATGTTTGGTTTTTTGTTTAAGGTGGAAGCGCAAGGGTAGCCCGCGAAATTTAAATTTTCTCAAGTTTATTGCAATTTGCAGGTCAGTGTCAGGTTGTATGTTGATGAAAATATGAATCGCGCCAGTAACACGCTTGGAGTTACAGAATTATAATCATTCAAATCATCAATACAACCCTCCAAGTTCATTTAATCTCAAAAAGTGACATACAACCTGACACTGACCTGCAAATTGCAATAAACGTAAGAAAATTTAAATTCCGCGGGCTACCCTTGCGCATCCACCTTAAGTCAACGGGTTCAATTCCTCTCTAGGAATATTGATTTGATTAAATCCAGTGATGCAGTTTTAGTTTTCATCAAAATCTGGTTCGAGACACCTTTAAGTATTTTTATCCATTTCACTCATAGTTTCGGATTTGACCATCCACGCCCACCTAAAAAATTCATCCTGTAATATGTAGATTGTTAACTAATTATACTTTCTTTTATTTTCCAGGTACGTGAAACAAACAAACAAACAAACTACAAGAGTAAGTAAACCTTCTTCAGATTCGATTTTATATTCTACAGATCTTTCTGTAAAATTAAATCTCATATCTAACCTCGCACGAACGAAATTACAGTTGAAGGATTTTACATCTGATCTTAGAGTTTGGAAATTCCACTTTACGATCCTAACTCAAACGTTATTGAGGACTTACCAATTGCTTGGTAAGCAGAACTAACACATCAATTTTGCTTCAGAAATTGTTCTTTGACGAAACTGGCGGAGTTTCCAACGCAAACTAGAGTAACAGTTTGTAGTTATTTATTTAACTCAGCTTACACATGATTTATTTTCTGTAAGCCCAGGCTTTTGGTCGAAGCATTTTGGTTGACAATTTTATCAATGAATAAAAGGTATTCATATGAGCGCACATGATTGATTCAGCTGAGCTCTTAATCTGAGAGATGAACTGTCAATATTCTGTTGAATAACATTTCCTTACTGATTTTATTAAAAACGTTAACCTTTTTGGTCTAGTGGTCACAAGCGACTACTGAGCATGAGGTTCTGGGTTCAATTCCCGGATCGGGCAAAGTGTTATTGGGTTTTTCCATCAGGAATTTCTCAGTAGCAGCCACAGAGTCTGGATTCGCGCTCAGTTGATGGCAATAGGGTGGCCCCCTATAACATGGAACTTAAACACAACTGGCGAAATGTGGGTGTAGTATTAGGAACACCTCTGCCTAACCCGTCGGGGATTAGGGTCGTGATGTTATGTTAGTTTAATCAAGTCTTTGTTGGCAGTTAGGCAAGAAAGAATGATTGAAGAAAGTATGTAATATTAACAGACGTTGAACCTTGGTTTAACTCGTTTACTTAACATTAGAATACAGTATTCGTTTCCGAAACATTGATTACGTAACCAGCCCCAAACAATTGAATGTTACCGTCCATTGCCTCACGGCGGCGCTCTCGACGCTTCGTTAACGAAAATTTATCTAAAATAAGGAATCTTCTTTCGTCAGTTAACCCTTCCATTGTTAAAGAATGTCATTAGGCCGCCTGTGAATATTTCAAAAGAGAAAATTGTACCAAATTGAAAGGTTGGGAATAGTACCAACGCGCAACGGTAGTGTTACATCGGTCTTTATTGTTCTGATACGCTACGTAAACGTTTTATTCTGTAATTGGTTTTACGTTTTTATGGATTCCGCCTCGATTTTTATATTGATACAGGCGTACTTTTATGGTAATATTTTTTATTGCGTTTCCTGCCGTAGACGCCTATTTGGAGCATCCACTTATGTTGAGAGCACAGAAAGTCTTTTGAATTGATAAATGAAGAGAGAAATCGCCTGCTTTAATATGCCCTAACTTTGAAACTAGTTACTCTAATCTCATTCTGCGATGAAAAATGACAGAACGTAAAATTATCCAAGCACCAACGCTGGAATCTATTTCTAAGGTAGCTATTTCAAGAGCTTTTTCCCAGTTTATAATGTAGTAAGTATAATTAGCTTGAAAGGGAGCGAGTTAATCACCTCTCTGTCCCGCGGAGCCTGCCCGCGGATGAAACAAGCTGACATATTAATTTTGAGTTAACGAGCACGCTCCACTTGAAGCGAAACAGAAATATTTATGAAACCACACCATCATGAACGTTTTCTGCTTATATATTGACCTAATAAGAGAGAAGACGGATGTTTATCTAACTAGCACTTTTGGACCGATTGAAACTATTGGACCGATTGAGTTGAAATTTAGTACATATAATATTATGTAAGTTGGGGGCCACTTTTCGGGGGTAAATTAGAAAAAAAAATTGTGAGCATTCAAATATTGTTTTTTTTTTTATAATTTTAAGATAAATCGTGTTGAAGTTATTTAAGAAAAAAGGGGAAATTTGACCATTCCCTCCCCTTTAACTCACTTAACCCTTCGTGTGCCGGAACGTAGATCTACACGAGACACAATAGGTTTTTAATTGTGTCTATACAACCTGTTTTTTTTTTATATCCCATAACTCTAGGGTTATATTCTGTAGGTAAAAATAATACTAAAACTCCTAGAATAGGTGGTCCAAAAATGCATCGTTTCGGAGATATCATCAATCATAATTAAATTAGGTCAAAAATTGTCACCAGTATGACGAATCTTTACTTTTGCGAGGTTGCCAAATTTCGCAGTAGTGTAGTAAAATAAATAGTAAAATAAAATATGTAGGTAAGTAATTCATTTTTATTCAAACCAATCATTCATATTTAAAGCTAAGAAAATGCGACGTTGTCATATTTCACGTAAGGGTGTTTTACATTAATAATCGTGACTTTGCCGAATTATTTTGTAGGAAAAATGAAAAAAAAAAAAACGAAGGATTGGAACATAAGTCATATGCCAGTTGATTCTTTGATATGGCCTCAATCATACCCTAGAGTTATGGGATATAAAAAAAAACACGTTGTATACTCGGCATACGAAAGGTTAAACAATGCAAAAAATAGTTCTTTGCCTATAGATTACAGGAAAACCAAGCAAGTCGCAACTCGCACATGTCCGGTTTTTTTTTTCATGGATCTGATATGGGTAGTTCGACGGGTACGAATACCCCATTGATTATTCATCTGCCTAGCCTTTTCCCAACTATGTAGTAGCTGATGCAGCTGAATATCAGTATATTACGTAAAACGACTGCCTATCTGACCTCCACCACCCAGTTAGTATAGAATAATACGATACCCCTTAGTAAGACTAGTTCTCAGACTTAGGGCCACTGGCTACTACAAAAAAACAGTTTAGTTAATAAATAACCAAAAATCAGTTGTTTATTTCCGTAAACGATGAAGGTATGTGTGGCCGTTAACACCTCATTAATTATGTAGACTCGGTGTCACCCGGATTGTATTGGGCACGTTATCATCAGCTAGTTTCAATTATACGTATCATTAAGAGCGTGAAGCTGATAACGGTAAATTGATTGATTAATTTAATGTCGCAATCATTGACTATGGAGTATGGTTGTGTGGTATTCGCCTGCAGACATGATGTTCAGGGACAGCCAGAGTATATGATTAATGGTGGACGAGTTATGAGATCACTTGGTGTTAATTTTAACCTACGTTAGTTTTGGTGGCACCATTTTTTCATTTTATTTATTTTTTCTTTTTATTTTGGGGATTTTCATGAGAAAAAGTAATTGACTTATTTTCTAGAATAAAGGGCGTCATTTGCTGTTCTTAGAGCTATCCAAAGGCGAGAATAGATGACGTAAATGAAGGATCGATGAACGATGCATTTACAATTACTTTAAAACACTAAAAGACCATAGGCAAGGCAAAAGTTCCTTTAAGCAAAGTGCCTTTAGCAAATACATTTTGCAGCTCGTCAAAATAAAATCATTTTTACTATTTTATACCAGTAAAGTACTAGGGGTACTGTAGAAAATGAACACAGCCTCAATCGCAATAAACGCGTAAATGTAAACAGTCTCCGTGAGGACGGGCGTCGTCTATGTAAATGCACCGTGCAACTCTTCACGACGGCTCTAATCCATTCACTGCGATAGCATTATTCCTACTTTAACACCATTTAACTTTTATGGGTAACAGGGCTATGTTGATTCCGGAGTGAAAGAGAGGAGGACATCTCTCGCGACGCTGTTTATGGCAAACTGTAAACCTTATCTAGCGGAAACTGGTTATTTGCTATTGGAAGGACAATCCTTTGGAAACATGTAAATATGTACTTACTCTTTCTGTTTTGAAAGGGGAAATATTAAAAACAGACTTCAAAGTGTGCTTTCAGTCAATTAACAATCGTGGGTCTTGAAATCGTCACGTTAATCACTGAAATTCAATGTATTGGCAAATATCCAGGTCGACACGTAAAGAAGAAGAAATAATGTATTTCTCTTCAGAAACCATGACATGATAATATATGAACTATATCAGAACACCAGAAATCAGAATCGCTAGCACGTTACACAAACCCGTTAACTGATCTCATTATCAAGCAAATTCATGCAAACTTTTCCGAATTATTTCACGTTATCTCAGATCTAATATTCGGAATATTGCAAGCCGGGGAACCCATCCAGCGGTAAGTTAACGTGGTTACACACATCCGTGGCCAGCTTCGGTTGCGCTAACCTTGTAAAGGGTTTCAGAATAAATTTCCACGGGTAGCAAACTTTTGGGATAACATCTTCGAGCGGCGGTCGCTTTATACGTATTATATGAGAACCGCTCCCATTTGTTGATGGAACGCAAGATATGGCGAGGGCTAATAAGTTAGTTTGTACGAATATGCTCCTGCAAACGCTGGTTTGTTGTATGAATAAGGAAACAAGGGGCCAGTTTTATGATACATAATTCTGTGTATTTTATATCTCTCATTAGTTAATAATTACTGGCCAAGCCTCTTGAAAAGTTAATGGTATCGAACTATTGTCTACCACAGAATTGTAGGGAACAGGTAAGTACAGCTAGTGGTTTAGTGACCGCAGCTTCGGACATGGCGCTAATGGCGACAAAATATCCAAGTGATGGAGCTAAACTTGTGAGCTCCAACAGCTTTGAAACTGTTGCATCTAAACCTATTTTGCTATTCTCTTCTTCTTAGTGTATCGATGGCAAAAAGTTTAATTATGTTTAGCCCAAAATCCAACTACGAGAACTCCTCTCAATGATGCAGTCATGAGGTCATCAAGTGCGCAGGCGTAGGGCATGTGGCACAAGTTGGAACATTGTCTGTGGAGAGACGCCGCAGGCGCACTAAAGGTCTGAGTCGTTCAAGAACTATCATCTGTGGAGATTGTCGTTTTCGCTCGTTGTCATTGTTGCTCCGGCCGACTTGGGTTCAAAGTTTATTAAGAGACTCATGTCTATTCTCTGACTTGCGGCTTGCTCTTGATGTAGCAACCTGCAACAACAAAAATACACATTTTTTAGTTTGACGATGTATGCACGCTTCACTAGAAGTGACTCGTGTCGTTTACTAAACCGATTAGTTACCACTAACAAATCGAACAATAATCTAAATTTAGCAAATCACTAACACATATTATCTACAATCTACATACGTGTGCAAAAAGCAAGTTTAGAAGGTTACTCGTAAATTTTAAAATTTTAGTACTTCGCTTGACTAACTCATATTATATAGGTGTAAAATTTGTAAGTTACGGTTTGAACGTAGAAGGTAACCACCGATACTATTCATATGTAATACGTTTTAAAAAAATATGTCAATGATAGCAAAGTTTCAATAGGATGCTATAGGATATGTTTCTACGATGCGAAGTGCGGCCCCAGAAGCTTTAAATACTTCATAAAATCAACCATCAACGACAACAAGAATGTTTGAAAGTTGTGTTGTAATGAAACCTTATATATACAAAGTCAATATAGTATTTTCATCTAGGTCGGTACATTCAGTAGAAATCCACTTAAACATGAATCCTTTGAGCTGGCGCGTTCTGTTCCGTTCCAGTTGAGGTTTGATTAATAAATCTTTGCAGACACTGTTGCCGCGCTTTATGACTTTGTCTGCAAAACCGAATAGGTTTTTAGGTAACTTTAATAATTTTAGTGTAGTGGTAGATGTTGTTGCTAAATACCGATTGAGGAAAAAGAAGAAATTACGAGTGGAAACAATTTTTATCTAAGAGTGTCATACAATGATCCGAGTCCAATGTCCATAATTTGATATATTTTCATTAAACGGTTCTTATTGTAGTTGTTTTTTTAAATAATATGTTTAAATATTATAAAACTGCACTGGTGGACATTATTTATCAATAGCATTGGGCGTCTAAATGTTATTGTTGTATTATGAACACAGATTTATTGTTTACGTAGTCCATTTAGCACCGAGATATAGTGACGGCTTTATGTCTTCGTATTAGTTAAAGCACTTGTTGTACGTCGACACAAATAATGTCACGTGAGAATGATAATATACACTCGATGGCACCACTATTTACACTTTTCTAATTAGAACATTAATTATTTATCAATATAAAATACGCAGCTCATGTAAACATTGCTGGTGTTGCCAGTTTTTTTTTTTCACAAATTTTTTACATAGTCTGCAATCAGATGATGATAATGAGATCAAATATTAACCTATCTAGAGTGAAAGAATATTAATTGACAATCGTTCTTAATCCACAAATCTTAAATTCATTCACTAACAGACAGCTCACAGCCATTGGGTCTAATAATTATGCTTTTTGCATTTCATTCAAAACAAAATACAGATAATTATGATAAGTGTGGTCATATTATGGATTTGGTCATGAAACTGATCAATTTTCTCCCACGCGCCCATCATGGGACCTACATGGTAATCGCAAAAAAATATTTAGCCGTCCCATGCAACATTTCAATACCCACTCGACCGCAATTTTTTACACTACTTACCACACCTTTAAATTTGACCAAATTCCGATACACACTCTACTGAGGTTGAAACTGACGGTCTGTCACTCACCCTTCACCCTTATGACCCAAAAAATAAGATTGAAAAGTGATCGACCTTTACTGAACTTGGTAGTACTACGTAACTTAACATATTACATGTTTAATGTTTGACAAACGCGCGCATTATAGGGGAATGCATCTAATACATAATTAATTATATAGCACGGCATGCTACGTAACATACACCCATAATAAATTAGCGTGTACATAATATATAATGTGCCTTTAAGCTAAGTTTGGAGGACATCCAAATAATTGAAAACGTTGTCGTCTGAGCATTGTCATGATATTTCGAAGTTACGACAAGATGTCAACACGAGAAGGGGTTTGATGTTAAAACAATATATTTCAGGAGGGAGGGAGAGAATCGGAGAGTATCAGGTATAATGACGTCTTTCTAGTTTTGGTTTCTGTCTACATATTAAAGGATAAGATGGATATTGATCTAAGAAACATAGTCATCATCTGCATAACCTTTTCCCAGGCTTCCAGTCTTAGTTTCTTGAATAAGAAACATGCCTTCACGACTACAAAAATAATGTATGGTTTCAAAATAATTTCAACAATTAACACCGTGTCAAATAATTTCTTTATATAAACGCTATCGCACCTGTACTTTAAATATTTAACACTACAAATAGGTAAGAAAACAAAAGCGTATTTCTAGTTCAATCATGTACGACTTCGTTGATGCAGGTGTGAAAGAAAAGCGCTGTAACGGGGGAACTGTAGCTCGGGAAGTACCCACAAATCTTCCGTAGGCACTGCCGAGAGCAAACCTTCAGTACAAAGTGAAAACGTGAATAATAAAAACAGTATGAAGACGTCACCTGCAAAATAGACCGTTTCTCTCAAAAATAGTTTTCTGTTTTTAAAGTAGTCAAGCATACCATCATCTGCCTAGCCTTTTCCCAAATATGTTGGGGTCGCCTTCCAGTCTAACAGGATACAACTGAATACCAGTATTTTACATGGAGCGACTGCCTATCTGACCTCCACAACCCGGTTAGTACCGATTAATACGATACCCCTTTATAAGACTGGTTTTCAGACTTTCACGCCACTGCAGTAGCATACTACTCCCAGATCAAATACTATGTTACAAAACTTTTTTATACAACAATGTAACGTTCTCAATTTCTCCATTATAACATGTTATGTTATGCAGTGGACGAACCCTTAACAAGTTTTAATAACAAAAACTCTTCGGTTTAGGTTCTCCACCGAAAACGAAAACCAGCACGAATTTCGGTTCCGGTTTTGGTCTGTCTCGATCACTTCATAATAAATCTTGAGTACTAATCAAATTAAAATCAGGAGTCGAACAAAATGCTGACTGCGCGTTCGGGAAACCAATATCGAGAGCAATAATATTTTATTGAATTTTAAAGAAGCTCCAAATATTGAGACGGCTCTGATCACAGAATGAAATGGTTTAAATGGTTGTCAATTTTATTTCTGTGATGGCGACTTGCCTTGAGGTGATAATAATTATTATTTTTGAATTTGTTAGACGGGTGTTATCAATTGTAGCCATTGTAGGTAATCTATACTGACGACCCGAATGGCGCAGCGGTAGTGAGGCTGCCTGACGTTCTTAGGGTCCCGGGTTCGAATCCCGGTAGGAGCAAATGTTTGTGTGATGAGCATGGATATTTGTTTCCGAGTCATGGATGTTTATATGTATAATAAGTATGTATTTACAAACAAAAAGTATCTATGTAGTATTATCAACTATCTGGTGTCCACGACACAAGCCTCGTTGCTTAATGTGGCACCTAGATGGCGCTGTGTGTAATGTCCAGCGATATTTTTTTATTTTTTTTATACTAATATTATATAGAGGTACAGTTTGTGAGTTTGTGAGGTTGTAAAGGGTGTAAAAAACTGAAGGAACTTCGCAGGAATTTAGGGAATTAAAAAAAATTAGGATGTAGCACGCAGTGGGCCAACTTTTGATTTATTGTTTTTGACATTGAAAACGAAAGCAAGGACAGTATGGTAAATGCCTGATGAAATACTAATAGCTAAAACTTATTGACTCTGAATTGCGCCTAATTAAGTGGAGCCAACTGTGGTGGGACTGATGATTTAACAAGGGGTAATATCTGGATCTACTGAAGCGATTTTGAAAATTCTTTCACTAATAGGATGCTACATGCTCCCCAATTGCCTTAGGCTATATTTTCAACGTTCCTGTAGGATAATTTCCGACCAAAAGGCGAGCGAAGCCGTGGGCAACAGCTAGTAATAAATATCATCAGTTAAACAGCAACATCCGTGTTCCGTCATCTCAAAGAAATGGATTCACCGTACGAAATATTATGTAAGTCGCAGCATGAGATATAATTCCGTAAATATTAAGTAAGTCGCAGCATGAGATATAATTCTCCATCGTCTACCATAAAACTTTGGAAAGTGCTGGCTCGCTCCATGTTTCACGGTATCTGATCACATTATCAGTACTCACTCGCTGAATAAAATTTTATGCATAAACTAGACGTGGTACGGGCTTCAAGCTCTGTACATAATTTATGAACGCTTCGTTTACACAGAATATTTGATGGAAACACGGTTTTATGTGAATCCGAAATAAGGCCAGATAAACATCATAACAGATTATTTTTGTTTTGTCTATACTATTGCAAGCTACAACGTTACGAGTAATGACTCTTAAGCTCTTAGACTCGAATGCAATTCACTTTCGGACACTTTCAACGTAAGTTTAGTGAAGTAACGCTCGGGTGCTTAGAAGAATATATGGAAGTACTTAAGCAGAGCTGTACATTTATACCACCCAGCTCGTTCATTGAGACAAATAGCCACAAAGCCGGTGCCATATACTTCACCACATCGTCCTGTGTTTAGATGGGACCCTAATTAACGGGAACTCTTTGAAGAGTGCTACAAAAACTTCAGCACAGTGGCCGCCTACTCCGTCTGTGCCCTTTAATTAAAGAGAAGCACTCGCAAGCGAAGATTGGCATCGCGATGTAAAATCGATAATGGAGATGATTATGAATGTCTCACATCAAATTGAAAATTATACTCAATCACTGAAATGATGACCGAGCACGGAATGCTCTAAATTATCTCTGATTGGTTAGCGTTCAGGGAGATATTTTTGGAACTTTCATCTAAATATAAGATGGGTATTTAATCGAAAATAAATTGTATCTTTATACGATTACTCCTGACATTTCGGGACTTCTTGAAAATAAATCGGGGCACATAATGTTACCTTGTGGGAACACTTTTTATTCTAAGGTCAAATGGTGCTAACTTGTAGTTGCTCGGATTATTATTATTGCTCATGAAGGCAGATAGATGATGTTCTTAGAGGCTTCACTCACGTGTTACTAACGTAATTCAATAGTAGTTATGTTCACACAAACGGATCGATCGGCGCACAGCATCGAAGGCTATAGCTGATTCGACATTGCTTGTTATTGGATATCCAGAATACGCTTCGTGTATAAACAAAGCTTGTTGGTAACAGCAGGTTCTTGGATATATAACGTTGGAGTAAAAGTTCGTGAAATTCATACAGGTCATATAGAAATCGGTAAAGGAAAACATGGTGAGGAAACCGGTATGTCCTAGAACCAAAAATTCGAAGACATGTGACATCTACCAACCCGCACTGGGCCTGCGTGGTGAATTATAGCCCATTCCCTCTCATAGAGAGGAGGCCGTGTGTCTCAGCAGTGGTAACTTTATAGGCTTATTATGCTATGCTATGCAGATAGAAATCTTGTGTTTACGCGTATCCTTTTTCAGTCAAGAGCAAATAGGTATTGTGCAACGTAGCAAATATATATTTTTTTAATTATTTATTTCATTTAATAATGAATAGTAGTCATCAGTTTTATTGAATGAAATCATAAGCTGCTTAAATATCAAAGGGTGGAACTAAAACATATTCTTAATAATGAAGCAATTTAACGCATATCAAGGCACGTCGCAATTGCCGCGCGTTCGCCGCAAAAGTTTACTTATCTCCCGCGTATTACACTCGTTGTCTTATAAAGAAAATTACAGCCTGCGGCCCTTGTTGCCTCCAACGCTTGTATTCATGTAAGTAAACAATGTTTATACGTGTTTTTCAAACTTAATGAACAGCTACAATTTCCTGTAACTTTCAATATTTGACTTTAATTTCGAAACTGTCGAACTTGACTGATAATATAATATTATTCTATTTGTGTATTAATCAACTTGTTACGCAATTTAAACAAGCCGTTGTTAATTCTGTAGCAGTTACTTTATTGAGAGTACAATGCGGAATCGGGTTTCGGGTCCCATAGTAAAACCCGGGAAAAAACGGTTTTACTATGGGACCGAAACCCGGTTTCGCATGCCCTAATTTGAGAGTAAAGGAAATTCTCATTCATTAGTAGGACATTAAAGTAGGAACTGATTTCATTCGGCAGGACGAGCCACTGTTTATTTAATGTTCCAATAAAACGCCCGATGGCTGTCATAAAAACAACTTTATTAATTTTCCACAATACTGTTGACTACTGTAGGTACAGTTGCGAAAAACGTACGTACAAATGTCCCACTTCAATAAAATTAATGAGAGCAACCGTGTGGAAATGGTTTACATAATGAGTGCTTCTGAACAAACATTCACATATCATTACACCTGTGCAACAAATTGTCGACTAACATAACAAAATCTGTCATCAAAAGTGGTTAAACATCTCCTCACGCATAGAAAAGCCACTACCGATCTGGCTCAGATTAAATTGGAACACCTTATGAATAAAGATCTCATTGTACATGTTTGTTCACCGCGGACTGACAGTGTTGTTATCACGGAGCCGACGGGGCCTGTTACAGACATAATTCTCGACGCAACACGGCAGACCGGTGACGTCACTCCATAGATGATGATATTCCAATTTGCCGCGACGTATTTGACGCCCCATAGAGACAGTTGCTATCTCACTTGCCTAAACAATTTTGCGGTAGATTGGGGCAGGATGGTGTGACGTTTTACGGTTTGAACGGAAATCATATTGTGTAGGTAATACAATAAGATTACAAAAATACTAAGAATATAACGCACTAGCTTTTGTCCGCGGCATTGCTCGCGTTATGGTCGGAAATTATCCCAAACGAATTTAAATATTACTTTTAACACTTGGGGATAATGTAGCTTCCCATTAGTGAAATATTTTTTGGAATCGTATTAGAAGTTCGGATGATTACACCCTACATCAAAACTTACAAACTTTACTTGTTTAAAATATTAGTATACAGGTTGTAACAAGACCCTTCACGAAGCCGTCAACCAAGCATTACAATAATTTTTGCGTAAAGTTACTTAGTTTGATGTACAGCATCAAACTAAGTAACTTTACGCAACAATTATTTCTGGGAAACGACTTTCTTTTTGGGTAAAAATTCACGTTTTTCGGAAGGACTCAATGTAACGCTCACAAAACATTGTGCTGATGGATGGATTGAATAGTACGGCGGTCGTGGAGGTGTTTACAGTAAAAATCTTACGTTAAAAACATGAATTTCAAAAAAAAACTTGTGAAAAAGATGGAACTTTGTCCCCCAATATCTCCGCAACTAGAAGGTTCCCAGGCATGCTCTAGAACAAAAAATGATCGCAATGACGGGGAAAACAAGTGCCTTTCGGCTTCGTTAAGGGTCTTGTTGCACCCTTTAGATTACATTTTCATCCTCCTGAACTTGTTTGTAGTTCTCTCATTTACGGGGTAGAACGGACACCGACGTGAAAATGGTTACCACGTACTCAGTACATCATTCTGAGCAGGGACATAGAAATTTTTCATTGTTTATTTAAAAAAAGAACAGCTGCTTCCTACAAATGTATGGAACAGGTGATTTTTTTAAATAACCGATGAAATTTTTCTATGTGGCCAGGCTTAGAATCATGTACTGAATTTGTGGTGACCGTTCGCGTCGGTATCCCTTCCAGCCCGTATATTTATATTATCAGCATCCATCTCAGGATTCTGCTTTGTTACCATGATTATAACTATAGGTCTCACTCACACTCTATCTATTGTATCTTTAGTCTTGGCCAACTTTTAAAGCCACCTTAATTCATACTCTTAATGCTCTTTTCACGACATGTGGCTCTTCCTCAATCCCTCGACATTACAATAGATATATCCATAGTAAAATAATAATAACCGACTACAATAAACACAGATTTCGTAACACTTCGCCGTACAACAGTGATTGGACACTATATTTTTACCGGATCCCAGCTACGGCCGGCTGTAGTGATTGTACAGATGCGTGCAGAAAAACGTATTTGTACAATAAAATGCAAAATCTCTTTGAGTACAAAAGAAAACTTTGAATTTGTACATCTTGGAACATCATTTAGTTTTTAAACGATGTTCAAGTATGTACAAATGCAAATAAAAACACAAAAATAAGACACATTTATAGACCGAGTTTCACATCTCGTGCATAAACACATTTTAAAATCTTTTCAGTTCGTACACTTGTTTAGTTTAAACGTAAATCTGACGTGCTACATTGAGTTATTCAGAAAACCAAAGTTTTCAGATCTTGTTAGAATAATTTAAAATTACTATCGTGTTTAAAATAAATAGGTAAGTACTTGAGCTACCCATGTGTCAGTTACCACATAATAAAGGCTAGAAAAATGCGTGTATGTCCGCCAGTGTATGCCTTTTATAGCACGGCAGTGTACTTTTACGTGTATCCACAAATCTCCCCGCGACACTAATGTGTGTAATATCTCCCCCATGTTGTAGCGTGGACTCGCACGATTATCTTGTACTCGGTGTACCGTACCCCGCCTAAAAGGAAAGCCGCTATATGAAATTTGTGTATGCTTTGGTTAGCTTTGGAGTAAGAATATATTTTTGAAGTTTTCCATAACATTTTTTTTCGGTGGACAAGCATGGGACACGAACCAACAGAAATTGATAGATTTCAAGACAGATAAGTGCACTTCATAAAATGAAATCCAAGAACCAAATGTGCTGTTGATTATAAAACTAAAGGCCGAAACACACCGGATCCGTACACGTAGACGTGCACGTGCCATGACGTTGTAATATATGGAACTTTATAGAGACATGGCACACCGCTTGCGTGACGTACACATGCGCGTAGATTACATGCGTAACGCTACGCATTGCAGCTGCCATGTGTCAAACTTGCTGCGTACCTACGCAGAGCGGAACAGCAACGTCACATTGATGCGTGCAGTAATGACGTTGTAGTCAATGGCATTCCGTATTGGACGTCACACCGAACAAGTTTGAACACGCACGTATCATTGCTGCGCGTGACTACGCGCGTGACTTACGCATTCAGTTGTATTTGTTTTCAAGTTTTACCTATAATAAATGATGTTTTGTTTCGGTTTTAATGATGAATAACGAAATTAAAGACAAACTAATTGTTTGTACAACAAAAAAACAAAGAGTAAAAAATAAGTCATATAGAACTTGAACCCATTGTTTTTTGGCACACCCAGGAATATTCTGTCACAATAACAGTAATATTGCTTCTTCTTCATCAGATGAACTACTTGGTCCATTTACCCAATCTTCTTCAGACATCGTGCACAAGAATTGCTGGGTACGCAAAGGACCGGTGCGTTGCGTGCGTACCACGTATGCGTAAGCGTAAGCGTACACGTATGCATAACCCGGTGTGTCAGGGGTTCACGCGTGTCACCACGCGCGCGTACACGTGTACGTCACGCCACGCATCTGGTCTGATCAGGCTTTTATCCAGTCATATTCTGCAGAGATAACTTCAGGGGGGTTACTATTGAGACGAAAATTTGACGAAGTTTCTTTGCAAACGCAAATAATATAAAAACAACATACCCTATATTTGTATTTACAACTGGAGCTACGAGTTTATTTTCTAAACAACGCGCAACGTTATAACTAACACTAAAATATTGAATTTAATCTATGCTCTACATATCCTTTTACGGACACAACAATCTCGCAACGTACATCCAGGGATCGTGCGTTGAATTTAAATCGGAAAAGTTTTAACTAGCGCCAAATGTTATTCATCCCCAACGCAAGTGTTACCTAGGGATGAATCGGCAGGTTAACTTTTAATATTATCTGTGTATCCACGCCCTGCCCGTATTGATTCGTTTATAACGCGGTGTTATAACAAGTATCTATGCATATTTCGAATTACACTTTCCAGCTATTGGAACACGCGAGTAAATATCATGTTTTAAGTGACTTTCAGGAACGATTTAATTATGCAACGTTATAACGTAACTTTTTATGCAAAATAGGTGAGGTTTTGAAATTCAGCGGGTTGTTAGAATATTTATTATGTAGCGGGCGTAATTAATTCTTCATACGTTAGTTAATTACCTTTTTAATGTTATCACTTCCAGCCAGAGACAAACTTATTCTATGTCCATTTTATTTATACCAGCACGTATTTTTTGTTGGTCGATGTTGGTTCCATATTTTTCGCCAAAACAAATACGTATAAGTACCCACTCGCTCATTTTCTTTTATAAGATCCAGCAGCAAGCATTGGCACACGTATTTATCTCTACAAAGCAACGTACCGATGACTATCTAACTCGATACAAAAAGTAATTTCCCATCGACCCGCTCTCTGAGAGGAGGTAAAATAAATAATTCAATACACAAGATACTTATGTACCAAGCAAAAAGTTTTTTGCGGGTCTTAAATTAGCTTAAGTGGTCTTTTTACAGTCTCAGCCGGATTACCTACGGAGGAGCAAACGGCAAAGTAGATTAGTTGCGGCTTGATAAAAACTCCAATTTCCCCAAATGTACCTGTGTTTGTTTATTATGAACTCGTGTAATGACTCAAGCTTCATTTGGTTAATTATTATGAAGTTTAGAAGGTCACGTATGAATGTTGCTAAATGGTATAATAATGTTTTGCAATAAAGCTGATAAGTAAGCTCTTGGCTAATACGGGTCGATCTCCAAAGGTGGATATGCGACCATCATTGCATATCCCATGCCTCTGTTCTGTTGGTCCCGGCTGTCATTTGCAGATCTTTGACCGTCGTGATGAGAAGTCAGAAACCTGAGAGTCTGACCACCCTTCTTATCAAGGGGGAACGAATTCCCGAAACTGGGTTGTGGAGGTCAGATAAGCAGTCGCTCCATGTAAAATACTGGTATTCAGCTGCATCCGGTTATGTTGGAAGCCGACCCCAACGTTTTTTTGGAAAAGGGTGATGAATATAGAAATAGTTGCCAATTATATTAGCTATTATGAAGTCAATACAAATAACCAGGTGCTTAGGTACTATTTACCACACAACTAACTAACTAACTTTTGACGTTTAACAAGTGCCCATGTAGTTTCATGTGAAATAAAATATTTTCCAGTTAATTACGATATAAACAGACAGTTGTAATTATGAAAAGCCGTAGGAAAATATTTGGTCAATTCTCTCGTAATAAAATTAACCTAGAGACGAACTACACAACGTTTGATACACCTCATGTGGAGGTCCATCCATGGTGTTCCGCCTCTGGCTGGGGTACGCGAACACCTACCTAGTGTACGGAGATACTAAACAAAATATCTAAAGTTAAGTCTCGAATATTTCTGAAAAAAAAAGAGAAGTTAAGTTTGAAAGTTACCGATTGATTCTGAACGTCCATTGTATTCGTAGGTAACCAGTATCATATTTTATACCCGGCTACATGAATGAAAAACATTAAGGTACACGAGGTAATTGCGTCACCTAAACAAGCATGTGTGCAAACGTAAGCGGACACGCAAATTGGGCGTAAAGGTAAGCGACTTAACCTGTCAGTGCCAAGTTAATTCTATTGAGAGTCACGTGGTTGGCACGCGGTGGTTACGTAGTTACGTCGATAATCTGTTTAGTGTCCGTGAATATCATCACTTGGCTTAGCTTGGTTTGGCTTGGCTGAAGATATAATAGTCATTGACTGTGGGGAAATTATTTAAGATTGTAGTAGTTGATTAATTGCGTGTAGCGCCACCTATGTATTCAAGCTTGAACTGGACTTTAACTCGTCAATCCGTCAGGATTGACGAGTTAAAGTCCAGTGATAATTGATACGCGTCGCCGACTGCAAAATACAAAAATACAAAAATGCAAAGTAAAAAAAAATTATATATACAAAAGCCAAGATACACACTCAGCGTCTCAAAAACCTTTTTGGGAATTGAACTAGAATGACAAAATGGAAACAAAAGGGCAAAGGAACATGGATGGGTTTTAGTCAGTAAAAGTCTGACACTCCCTCCTGCTCAGCCCAGAGAGGGAGGGGTTATTTGTTGATTACCCATCCGAAAAAAAATAAAAAAAAGGATCACTTTGTTGTCCGCCTCTCTGTCTGTCAAGACCCTTTTTCTCAGGAATGCGTGGCGATATCAAGCTAAAATTACTACCAAATACTCAAGTCTGCTACCCCTTTGAGAAATGAAAAAATCAACTTGTAAGTCAACGCGTTCAAAAGATATGACTGTTTATGTCGCATAATAAGCGATTTTACAAGGAAATCAAAACCTTTAGGATACTTCCCTTTGACCTAGAATCATGAAATTTGGCAAAAATCGAGGCCTTACAAAGGCAGGCACAAAAAAAGGCAAAATTCCAAAAAAAGGCAAAATTCCAAAAAAAAGAGTTGAAAATTAAAGGGTGTCCCCATACATATGTCGCAGTCATCTGGTTGAATCTGCTATTTGATTGAATGACTAGCGCGTTCATTGAATGACTAAAGGACAACTCGTCAAGTCGTTGAATGTAACGTTCAACGTCTTGACTGAACGTCGTTTAGCGAAGTCGTTGAATGGGATATAACCGACTTTGTAATGTTTGGTTAGGGTGACCATAAGTTCGCAACTTAAAAGGTAACCTTACTTTAGATAACAAAAATGAGGACGTGACATGACTCACCTTATTATAATTTTTTTATTGTGTTTTAAGTCTTAAGATAGGCAATACTGATTATTTCTACCAAATAATTCAAGGAATTCAAAGAATCAATGACTAGGACAGCCATTTTGATATAGATAAAACTAGTCTAATATTTTATTTTTAAACCTCTAAATCTCCGAAAGTATACTGTTTTCGACAATTTATTTTAAAATATTTTCGTTTTGAAAATTTAATCGAAAAATATACCAACACAGTGCTATCTGTGCGAGCTGTTTGACGCCATATTTGTTTTGGTGACTACTAGCGCCGCAGTGGAAAAAAAAATTGAATCACCTGACTGATTTTACGTCCGCTCTGTTCAAAGGGCTATGTTACAATCCGCCAACTAGTTGGACCTTGAGTGACGCTTGTTCGATCAACGTTTGGCCTAGTCATTCAATGAACGCGCTAGTCATTCAATCAAATAGCAGATTCTGACCAGATGACTGCGACACATACATAGTTGACGCCGTTTTTTTTTTAGATTATGCTACGGAACCCTTCCTGCGCTAGTTCGACTCGCACTTGGCCGGTTTATTTGTATTATTTTGTTTTAAAAAAATTATAGAAAAATATTCATGAAAAGAATAAATAAAAATAATAATATATTTAATCATAGATCGGTTTATTTTGGAACCAATCGTCACTCATATCGCTCCAGAAAACACAGTTGCGTGAAAACGAATAGTTTTTGCCTACACAGAAATCCACAGCTGTCAGCATTTTTCCAGCAAGCCCATACATCAACGCCACTTTCCACCAGCCACGCCCACGCCACTCCCGATTCTGCTTTCAGCGTAGCATACGATTTAAGACCACCAAAATTTCACAGATTCAGAGCTCATTCACTCAGTTGATACAATCTTGTGTTCTCTCTAACGATGCAGATAAGGTTTCTTGTCTTAATTTAATTAGCAATAACAAAAAAACTATATTTCTCATTCTTGAGTCCTACTTATCCTCATAACGCTTGTTAGTGAACTTTAACATTAACCTGTAGGCTCACAATCTGATCCATAAACGTAAGTAAACGGTGGGAACATTTAATTAAGTTAGCAAGGCCCCGGGAGGGCCCATTGCATATTTTCCCTGAATCCTTACAAATACACAGTCACAGGGCGGACATAGGATTATTCAGCATTCTGTAAATGTTTTTCAAATGCCTCGTCACTCATACACAACCACGTTGTAAACTTTACCCAAAATCCTACGAATTTAAGATTTAGTATAACATTTGTCTTGTAATAGAAAAAAATCAGCAGTATACTAAGTATGATTTAAAAAACGTAAACAGTACTAATACGGCATATATCTGGAAAACCAGACAATCTTGTATCAATTTAATCAATCAATTCTTTCAACAGAAGATTTACTAATAATTTTCCTCAATCAATGGTTACGTAATGTTACATTATTTCTGTAATTCACCACAGATAATGTAATTTGTATCCGTTATTTACGTACCTCTCGAGGAAATCATAAAAGTCAATAACATCCGTAATTCTGAATTCTTTATTCTTCTGTTATTCGCTTTTGTCTACATTTATGTTACATTTAAATTGTTTTGTAACGTTTATTTTTTGCAGTTTTTATTTTATTTTAATTTCAAACTTTGACTAGACTTCATAAAAAAAATCGAAGAAGTCTTTAATATTATTACTAGTTGGTATGAATTTTTATAATTTATGGGCACTATTAAATATACTTTTCTTAGGAGAGGGTGCAGGTCGTAAAAAAGCCATATTAAAAACTAAATGTAACAAAAAACAGTACCATAAAAATTAAATATCATGTTTTCATATCACAATCTCTTGAGTAAGCCATCGTTATTCTAACTTAGTTTGAGTTAGTGGAGTGACGATGAAAAGTAAACCAATTTTAATCCTATTTCCTTTTATGGCCGACCATACTGCGAAATGGGTCACTGCAAATCACATTCGGGCTTTTGTTTTCCCCGTTCTAGTTCTGCAGACAATACTGTTTGAAAAACTATACGTAACTACGTAATTTTAGTTTTGTTATTATTTAAATAACATTGGGATTTAATACCCAATGGTATTTGTTATGTAGATAGGAAGGTATTTTGATTTGTGGGGTTGAAGCAAACGAATTTATTTCATAATCTATACTAATCTATATTTAAACTTATATTATATAGACGTAAAATTTGTTTGTATGTAGAGGGTAATCTCTGGATCTAGTAAACCGATTTAAAAACTTCTTTCACTAATACGAAGCTACATTATCCCAGAGTGCCATAGGCTATATATACAATGTGCCCGTGGGATAATTTCCGACAAAAACGCGAGCCAAGCCGCGAGCAACAGCTAGTACGATATATATTTGATTTTAACCTGTATGGCAACGCATTACGGTCTACTGAAAAAATAACTGCTGTGCTGTATCGGAATTTTCTTTTGGCTTTTGTTGTCAAATTCCTCACCATCGCTGCTAAATATGTAACAGAACTAATTACACTAAATAATAAGAAATAATATCTCCTCCGTTGAATCGCCCTTGCGCCAACGTGTACAATAAATCAACTCGGTAATGACGCTAGGTGTTTCCCAGGTAATAAGACTTAACAGTCTGGGAACTCGCAACAAAAGAGAAAATGCGAAAGAAATCACAATATTTTATCAGTATTATTAAATTAAAATAAAACAGATTACGAAACACCGTCTATATCCGATTGTAAACTGCAAACATTAATATTTATGATTCGTATTCCCGCCATTTATTTCTCTATTATTCTCTCTTTGTCTTTCCCGACGATCTGGAACAAAAAGACTATTAAAAATTCAGGAATAGCAGCTCCCGTGCCTAAGTAAACGACGTCGGCCATTGTGGACCCGCGCACTTTCTATAGAGGCCTTAACCCCACCGGAACCGTATTTTTTATCGCCATCCTATTCCATTTTGATAAATGACTTGATGCTGTCTGTTTATGTTAGCAATTTACCGAAGATGTAATATTATGTTCGCTTTATTTGATATTGGAGGATTGATTTCTATTTAAGTACCATTTCGGTCGTTTTACAAACAAACTGAGAGTTGTTGAGGCATGATAAAGAGCAATAATCAACATTCAAATAAAGTTTATCAGAATCAACGTGACCTTCAATTGTCTCAAAATTTCGACGAATTGAAAAACATCTGGCGTCCCAATGTTTTTCTTATATTATCAATTCAGTGAGGAACTCAAAATTTAATCAAAAATTAAATCGGCTTCCTTTCGGCTATTAAAAATTCCAGTCATAACCGCAGGAAAAATCTTAATTTGAATCTCCAGATTTGTTTTTCAATCTAAGTACCGTTACTTCATAAAATTATATTGCTTCATGCAAACTCAAACTCAAACTCAAAGCGTTTATTTCAATTAGACCTTAGCAGGCACTTTTGAAAGTCAGAAAAACAAAAGCGAAGCTACAGTCACAGACACAAGGCATAATAACTTGTGAAAGTACTGTAGTTGCCCATTCCAAAGCGTAGATCTCTATGGAGAAGAATGGGCAAGAAACTTCTGCCCATTCTTCTCCATAGAGAACTGGACACTCTTTTCAATCAAAATATTGTTACAAGATCTTGGTTACATCATTCATGTTGAGATTATACATATATGTGAGAACGATGTAGAAAGACGTGCACATTAAGAGCGTCCAGAGTAAAAGATTATAACTATCAGCGATTTAAAAACAAAGTAGTTAAAATAAACCGTGGCAGCTAAGAGATGATGCCCCACTAAAAGGGCTTTGGATGGAGCTAAAAAGGTGCTTTGGTTTTTGCACTGAACGATTATTTTATTTGAATGTATTATTTACACCACAGTTTCTATCTTTCTTTACCTAAGCGTAAATAAAATACGTAATAAAATAGCTCAACCCATTTCTCAAAAAAATTACATAATATTCCAGCCAGTAATATTAAAGACACTTTAGATACATGCTCATAAAATGTCCGTACCCAAATCGCCAACCCCAATTTAGGATACATCGGAATCGACCCGCGCTATCGACTCATCGCCTCCAATAAAATAGCAATACCTGCTCCCGACACGACACGGAACACGGTAGCGTGACGTCACGTGACGAAACCGATTCGATTCGACCCTCGCCTTCACCGTTGTACCGTACGCGATAATTCCCCAGGCATCGACTAAAACCCTGCCTCGAGTCATCATGTCAAAAGGTTTCAGTTAAGTGAGTGCCTCAAAATCGGAATGGATTGTAAAGTGGTCAGGTTCTGAACATGTAGGGGAGTATGAATTCAGTTTCGATGTTTAGAAGTTTTGAAATAGTCGATTTGTAATGTAAAATAGACTATTCAACCAGAAATTAAAACCACAAAACATAAACAAAGTTAATTTGAATAACAAATATCGTCATTATAAAATATACGTTTATACTATTTGTCATTTTGCATTACGTTTACGTATTCAAAGCGACCTACGACAACAAATTTCGATTATCACATTTATGTCCACTTCTATTTCAAAAATAGCTTAAGACACTTACTATGTTCCGTATCATAGATGAAAAAATTACATAAATAAGTAACTTGTTAAAGCAAAAAAGCTTAGTAGAAGAACACTTAAACTAAAACAGAAATGAACTTTAACTTCAGTTAAGATAAGTTAAAAGTCGGAGAGATAAAAATTCGAGTCAACGTTTTCTTGCCCGGAAGGCATGTTACATAACTCTTTTCGCTTTTTCTTTTTAGTTCGATGTCAAATCTAGAAACCAATAAACGAGGTTAGCCGAATGAAACGAGTCAAGCTGAAACTTTGTCTTTAAAGCCACGAACGAAAATATTAATAACAATAGAAGTAGCCACTTTTATTGTTATTAATATTTTCAGCCGGCGAACATTTCGGCAAATATTTACCACCACATAATAAACTGATACGGGCCAAAGAAATTGCTTTATTCTCGTGTTTACGTTATATTGGTTGTCATGGTAGTTATGGTCACATAATACCCTATTGACCGGGGCTACGCTAAATTTGGCATTTTAAATTCAAATTACTCTACTTAGATATGGCCAGTACTAGACAATTTCTGCTGAAATTATTATGATTATGATACATACGGCCATAATTTAACACCCCAGGCAAAATTAATCCTAACAATGCAAGCCGAATTTTTAAATACAATACTTTCTTTAAAAAAGAGTTTTCACACTACGCATTAAGGAACGCCAAAAAAAATTGAAACGTCGAGTCTTTACATTCAACGGCGCGGACGTGAGGGACGCAAAGCTTTCGTGATTTGCGCCGTTCCGAATACTTCTTAGTGGACAAACATGCAGCTTTTGTCGCGACGAAATATTCTTTCGCTTTGTGCTCTGTTTCTGAAATGATACATGATGCCTGGGAAATAAATCTAACGTGGGTCGCGATACGTTTCTATTTTTGTAAAATAGTCATGGTATTGGTTTTCGCGCAAGCCCAGAATTGGCGGAATGTAGTTCCTTGCGCCAGGCAGGGATAGTAAACAAATCAACTGAAATGATAAAAAAGCCCCTAAATAACCAACGACGTATTGACAAAAAAGACGCAAGAAACCATTTTCGAGGTACACCACATTTTATCGTATCATGGAAAGAGGTGAAACCAAACCGTAGCGTTTGAAAACGTGATTAAATCTCATGTTAAAGCCGGCGCAAAGTGAACAGGTTACCATTTTATTGAGCACCCAACCGCACCTACCGGAGAATGGTTCTCACAGAAATAATGGCTCAAATTCTTTACCAGCCAGCCCAATTTACTCATTAATATAAAAGATTTAATTAGCAAACAATCTTTCATTTTAAGAGTTTATTAACGTTTTACGAATGAGTAAACAGCATAACGCTATTTAAAGCGAACTTATTAACTACAATTTCGTTTAATTCTGCCCGCGGCATTACCCTCATAACATTTCATTTTTATTATACTTCCCTTCATCGGCATCAACGCTTCAGTAGCTACTATACAGCCACTAACCGTAGGCTTTGAGTAAAAGTCTATAGACTTTGCCGAAAATCTCTCATTAAATTCTATTAGCACCGTAAAGCAGGAAATTACTTTTAATTAAAATCTAACAATAAAATCCTACTGCCTACCTACATTAATTTGTAGGAAAGGTCACAACACTAATATACTAATTGTTCATACTAAAATTATACTCTAGCTAGGAGTTTAGATTTCGAAATTCTCTGAAATGTCGCCCGACAAGACAAAAAAACCTACGAGTTTTAAACAATATATTTAAACCAGTATCAAAAATTCCGTCGGTACGCTGTCTTTGAAAGTATCGTTAGTTCCAAATGAGCTGTTTCTGTAAATCAAACCGGGAAGTTGAACTGAAACGTGCAACGAACTTTCAGCGACAGATCCGCTCGTGATTTACCACAATTAGATTTGTAAGAGAGACATACTTTATCATAGCAACCAGAACTTTGGATTTCAACAAGAAATTTCTACTTTAAATCTCCCAAAAAAGTGGAGACTTTGGCATTTGTGTGAAGGAAGTGGCTGTCTGTTTTTCCAGGTCAATGTGCATCATTATAATCTGCCTGTCTTTCCCCTTGCCTGTGTTGGGGTCGTCCTCCAGTTTAATCAGACACAGCTGATACTTATCTGACCTCTAGAACCCAGTTTACTTACGGAGCAAAACGATGCCCCTTGGTATGACTTTGGGACTTCAGACTATCCGTAAGGTCGGTCTCTCTCTGGATCTACGAACGACAGACAGACCAAAATCTACTACTACTGTTATAAACCATGGCAAACATAGATTAAAGCCAACCATTCATATAAAACATTGTCAGCAGATCAAGCCCACAGGCGAACGAACAAAGGGATGTTGCAAATGATCGAACGCATTATCGAAAACTCGTCGGAAAAACGACGTCATTACGTCCTGTTTATTTTAAAACTGCAGTACCTATCAGTGCCTTATATTTTACTAGAACTTAATGAAAACCAAACGGAAATTGGCTTGAACTAGCCATTATGCATATACTTAATATCTTGCTGATATTATGATAACAGTATTCGTTTGCCGAAGTTGCATTGCAAACTGTACTTTATCTGTTCTTGAAATTATCAGAACAAGAATATTTTTTTTAAAATCCGGCCAAGTTCGAGTTAGACTCGCACACCGAAGGTTCCGTATAAACTTGTAAGTATTTGGTTATTAAACTACATATTTACGGTTATCAGATTATTCTTTTACATGTGCTCTAAGACATTGCTTCATGCCAAATTTCACGATTCTTGGTTAACGGGAAGTACCAGATTTAGATTCCCTTGTGAAATCGCAAAATATGCGACATAAGCGGTCATACCTATTGATAGCAGACTAGAGTATTTGATATAATTCTTATATTAATAATTTCAGCTTGATACCTCTGTTCGTTCCTGAGGAAAAGCTTTTTGTTGTCCGTCTGTCCATTTGGACAGACGGACAACAAAGTGATCCTATAAGGGTTCCGTTTTTGCCGACTGAGCTACGGAACCCTAAAAAAGAGTTATCTCATGAAATAAACAGCTACAGAAGTACTCGCTTAACCCTTTACTGATGACCGTCTTCAGAGGTACTGCCTAAGTATTTGAAAACCCATTGACCCTAAAAGGTCAACTGGGCCTAAACGATAAAGGTTGTATTACTAAGAAGAATAAATAGAGCTACAGTAGTCGAGAGGGTAATTTATCCGGATAAAACCGCCAGACATGACATGGAGTTAGCTAGAGAGCCTTCATTAAAATAATTACTCCACTAGAACATACAGAGGGTTCGACGTACACGTATGATATGTACGTTGTATAACTGAACCTACCTTAACAAAACAAGCTGCCGACCGACATTAGGGGCGGCCGTCGTCGAAGGAGTGAAGTGGGGACCCGCCATTAAAGGCGATAAGACACGCGGCTATCCAGATCAGAAGTCAGCAGTGTCGTCTTGGTCCACTCTTCTACCTTCAGTACCTACGGGTCGTGGCGTCGAGACTACGGCTCGTAATGAAAATGTTTTTTTTTCTAAGCTGACAAACAAGACTGTGGGCGGACAGAAACCCATCGTGCCGAACTTAATCGCGGAGGCTGATCTCGGAATTTTACAATAATAGCCGTCTTGTTGACAACGGCAATACACCTTGAAGCTTCCACACTGATATTTTATGTACACATATTATTTAATGATGAGCATTTTGTATTTGTTGCGGTATATTGTGTTCCTTTGGAGATTGGCGTTTTTCGAAAATTGGAATAGCCGACGACGTACTCGAAAAAGTGATGCGGATTTACGGATCCCTGGGTCTGTATAAAACCAACCACTTCCATAGTATTCTAATTCCTACATGTGAAGATAAAAATTTCTTAAAAAAAAAAAAAAAAAAACTGTAGATATATCCAGCACATACCTAAGTTCAATTTTTATTACACAGGCCTCGAAAGTTGGCAGCCCTACTAGAAGTGCCTCCATATAAGTGCCCAACTACATTGGTTAGATACATCCGAATCCGCCAGAGCCTAATAAACGTTTCCAACGTTAAAATTCATCATAGGCTACAATTGGCAGACCAATATGAAAAAAATATCATTATAAGATGGAACATATCGTAAATCAGTCGGGGATGAAGAGGGAATTGAAACGTGGTGTGCGGCGTCGGGTCGGCGGGTCGGCGGCGGCGCGAGCTAGGGGGCGCGTGCGCGGCGCCGGGGGCACGGGGTGCGGGGGCGGCGTGAGGGCGCGGGCTGCGGGGGGGCGGGGCGCGGCGCAGCCTCCCAGCTGCTGCACTCCGCCGCCGCCCGCCGCCCGCATCGATCCCGCCCGGGCCGCAGCCTCCGGCGAGCCGGGACCCGACGCGCGCGTCCCGAACGCGCGCCGCACGCGACCTCCACGCGTTCCGCACGACGCCCGCACGCCGCGCGCCCGCCGCGCCGCCAGCTGCACGCCCAAGGTCCACATACCCCTGCATCTCATCTCGCGCCCACAACAATAACAGTAATCGCCAGTGTTGCAGGTTATAATCGTGGCTTACGTAACGTTTGAGATTCGTGTATTGACAGGTTATGTGTGTCAGTGGCCCTCGTCAGAACCGTCGTGACATCCGCGAAGGTGTCCACTTGTGATGTATGTGTCACAGTGGAACGCTGTTCCGCGGTTTATTGTGTTGCGACGTCGCTGACTTGTAAAGGTTGCGTATCAATAAAATATAGAAGAAATTTATCTCAAGACGTTCCTTGGATACGAGTGAATATTTTATTTACGAGCGCTGCTACACACATAGCCTGCAGACGAGAACGAGCGGTCCGTCGCGCCGTGGTTTTCTACCTGATCAAAGAAATTCCGACTTAAAGTCTGTAGTGATAGAGTCTAAAGAAGAATGAAACAAAACACTCTTTACACTAACAGGCGAATTAAGTGGTTACATTAGAACTTTTGAATTTCCTACGTTAGTACTATAATATAAGGCACTTACCGCTATAAGAAGAATTATATTAAAACAAATTAATCACTTGTACATATTCATTAATCATACTTACAGCGAGAGGTTCCAATCGACATCATTTCGCCCACTAGCAAACTGTTTTCAGCAAAAATCATTCATGTTTTAGATTTCCTTTGTACTGTCCCTACAACCGGCTTTTTTGTGTGGTCGAATCTCATTTTAGCAACCAAATAACGTCTACTACTGCTGTTTTAATAACTGTAGGTAATTTATATCAATTAACATCTTTCTATTGTCACTTTCAATAGGGTCACATTTTCAGTCATTCTATATTACATATGCGACAGAAATGCAGTATTTTATCTAAGCTCTGAGTACACTTGTGATTATTAATATTATACACACACTATACCCATTTGAATAGCTATATTTTTTATGTAAAATTAGCCATCGGAAAGTCGGTAAATCCTTTGTCAAATACGAAATAGTTGAAACTGTAGAAATTGCTTGTGAATCGGTAAAATTAAACCAACGAATATCCGATAGAACAGTCGATTGTAAGTCCTGTAACTTATTTTACAAGTTCTAACAAACAATAGTTTCGCAAATGACAATGGAAAAATTGGTTACAATTCTGAAATATCTAGTTGTCATCTATTGACGAACTTAATTAAAAGCACGACTGAGCTACATCTTAAGTACCTAAGTCAACACATATGTACCCGGCCAGTACTCGTATGTAAGTACTTTGACCTTTTCCCGACTTGTTAATGAGTAGTAACATATTGAATGTGCGATTAGCGCGGTTTAACTAATCTAGTATTGTGACAAACGTCGGCAGTTTCAGTAGTAGCAAGCTCAGTATCTACAGGGCAGGCGAGTCACGGCGCGGGCGCAGCGTGATCTCCCACCAATTAACTCATCACGTACATTAATACTTAAAAGTTAAACTTGACACCCACTCCACAAATATTAGGAAAATACCCAGTACGACACGACTCGGTCTATCAATTTAAGTAAATATATATAGTAGGTGACTTGCGGTCAATTTTTTTAATTTTTATGCGTTAAAGTAAATATTTGGATGGCTGTTTGCCAATTTTAGTCATCGGTAATCACTCATCGTTCATTATCGGTAATAGTCATTTGTGTGGTCCTTGGGTGCGGTCGTCCGCAGCCCGGCTTAAATCGTACTCTCTACGGTAAAGACAGGTATGAGCAGCGGAGTGACCGTGTTATAAATTCGGACGTCTAGTGTGTACTGCGCTTAGCATGGCTTCCGAAAAAGAGAAGATGGCGGCTGCCGAGACCAAGTCTCCATCTAACAAGAACAACTGCACCTCCCCAGGGAAGAAAGGTGAATATTCCATCACTCTTCCATTTTCACACCATTCATGTTTGACGAGATTAACTAACTAATATCATTAACTTCATTTAGATTATAGATTTAAATAGCTGTGCAGTGATATTCCGTATTTTATAGACACACTAACCTTCTCCTATGTTCTCTCTTGATCTTCCCGCCGATTCTACCGACGGCAAATGAAATTCAGTGAAATACTTTCGTTTGAAACGGTTCATACTATTTGAAAGTTTGTTCTAACAAATTTGTACCCAATAATTTACTGTTCTTGACCAAAATAGAAACTTACCTTCCAATTTACGCAGCCCGAAATAATATTGCATCAAAAAATTATTTGAGCACATCAAATTCTATTAGCTTCATAACGTATTTTTAGCTCAACCTTTAACTGCATCTATTTATATCAAAGAGCCCTTGAAATCAATAATTCATAGGCAACCTTAACCCCTCAATGCTAGGCGAGGGAAGACTACGGAAATATACGCGTAAGTAGAGGGTTGAGGCAGTTGGCCGGCTTCATGCCTTGGTGTCGAAGCCCAATCGGCTTAGTGCGGTGTAAGGCAACATGATTGCAACTTGGATAGTTTGGCTATTTATAGATGCAATCATAACGCTTAATCACCTCATATATAAAGGTAGACGTTTGATTTAATAACCAGCGTGTGGGTGATTTACTTGGGTTAAGTCTGATTTGAGCAGTGATCAAGGGTTAGCATCGATTGTGACATGTTGAATGAAATGGAAAGTTAAAATCAGTTCATCTGTTATTGAATGAGGATGACATTTATCGTTATTGACAGACATACGAAATAGGCAATATTATCTAAATATCTACCTATACTTATTGCCTAGTTCGAACGCGTTTCCGTATAATTCTCCGACGGTATTTCAAATGCTCTGCACACTGCTACACATTTCTTGTTAACAACATTTAAGTCAGGTTTTCTTTCCAAGAGTTCAACTATATCTCAGGGTTTCAACAGTGGACTTGGTTCTTCACCTAGTTTTCGTATTTTAGACTGAGATTAACCTGTAAATCTTCACTGAAATTGAATTATTCAACGCAATATTAAAACTTAATTCTAGAAAATGACCTCTTTTATAAAGCTGTGAACATCTTACCTACATGTGTATTTTACAAAATAAACGTAGATTAAATAATCAAACCTCGAGTTCTTGGCAAAACTGAACGCCGTCGGCTCCACAAGCCGTCGCGTCAACGGCTCTTGAACGGAGAGCAATCTAAATCCTAGCCGGGCCTCTTTTTATAATCACCTATCCAATTACTGAATATAATGAGGCCCATCGACCCGTTTCTAACCTGGCCTAGCGAAGCTTAACTTAGATTTCTGTGACGTCAAATTGATTGTTGAAATTCTTGAAGACTTGAAAATTAAGATTAAATTTTCAAGCGAGATTGAGAGAATACTCAAGTAGATATTCTCTTGGTCTCGGCTCGTAAGCTTAATCCTAATGCTAACTTGTTAACTAATATTATAAATGCGAAATTAAGTTTGTTTGTTACCTTTTCACGTCTAAACCACTGAACCGATCATCCTGAAATTTTACTACTTTGTCAGGTGTACAGAAATGGACATAGGGTACCTTTTATCCCGAAAATAAGTACTGTTCCCTAAGAAAACAACAATAACTTTCTTATGATAGTAGATGCCGCCACGTGTCTTTTGAATATGATTGAATTATATTATTATAGAAAATTTTGTAGTGAGTTAAGAGTTTTTTTTTCTAAATTAAAGAGCGAAGCCGCGGACAAAAGCTAGTGATTAATAGTTTAACTGGAAAATTTGGGTGTCGTAAAAAATTAAACTTTAACACATAAAGGTGGATATATCTAGTGCTATAATAAATTGCTATAATATTTAAGCTGCCCTCTGAAGCAGCCTCTCATGGCTATTTTGTTCTAGATCTAATCTATAAAAAACGTAGTCTTTCCAGAAAGTTCGATATTACTTATCCTCCCCGCCAAGAAGGCAAGGTCTTCCTGGCAAGGTCTATATTATCAAGATGGAGCCTCCATCTTAAACTTGCTAATCTAGGTTACATCATCAACTTAGTTTCTAAGCCTTATTTCAAGTAGGTAATCTTGAAGCTGATCTAGGAGAAGTATAAGTGACGACTCCATCAGCAAGGTTTAGTGTATTTTAAAGGACAATTATGTTAAAGCCATCTTTTATGCATACGTACATACAATAGGAACAAACAAAAAAAAATAGTGTCTGTTTGTACTACCAAAATAATAGATTTTTACTGAATGCATATGAAATTATTTACGGTACTTATAACAAAAACACTTATTGTTCAATTTTTGTCTGTCTGTCTGTCTGTTTATTCCGGCTAATCTCCGAAACGGCTGAACTGATTGCTGGCTACTAATTATTTTACTAATGTATTTTAGAGAACAATATTAGGATTCTGCGCAAAAAAATTAAACCCTTGATCTTTTAATAAAATCTGTTGTTTCAAACGGCTAATTCCCGTTTGAAACGGTTCGAAACTGGATGGATTTTGACAGGACTTAATACTGGCAGATAGCTGATGTCATAAGAAGTAACTAAAGCTACTTTTATTTACGAATAAGAATTAGGGTTCCGTGCAAAAAAATTAAAACCCTTGAAATTGGAAACAAAATTCGATTCAAAAAGGAAAGTCATATTTTTTACAATAATTTCACGCGAACGAAGGTCGCGGGCAAAGGTAAAAAGGTAGTTTCAAAATACAATAGTAAAGACCTTAGTCATTAGACCAGGTGTACGGTAGCGTATTTATTATACAGTGCAATTTTTCTCGCCGCACGAACCAAAAGGACGCCATAACGTAGGACCCACATAAAATGTTTCAGTACTTAGCTACAAACGTTAACGTAAGGATCTTGTTAATTTTTCACGTCGTTGAGCAATTGTCAAAGTTTATTTTATCTAGCCCGAGTTTATTGTTCCGTCGCGGATTCGGTGGCGGGCCGGCTAACGCTAAAGTTCCTTTGTTCCAACACAAAGCCGCCAATGGATGAATGACAGGATTAGGCGGCCGTTCAATATACGGTCAGTGGTCACTTGTTATTTTGAACAACACTTACGAGTTTTGATGAAGCGGCACCGTGCGTGGGACCTGTGGGATTACTATGACGTCTTAAACGACGTTCGACGTTCTTACTCTTTCAGGAGTAATTCAAGTGTGGGAAAGAGACAGAGCTACACAGGTCATCCAGCGCCATCTTTTTCCCACACTGGAATTACTCCTGTTTTAAGATTTCATGGTAGGCAACCTGGTTGTCTGTCCGGTGTTCGTGTAGGTACTTACTGGCGACTAGGTACTCGTGTTTCGAATAATTTTCTTAAAGGGCAAGGCCAGAATTACTTAAGCTTACGCGTAGTCCAACCTTATCATAATAACGTGCCTGCAGTTGTCAGTCCTCTTGCATAATCAGCCCATAATGTTCCCACTGCTGGGATACACGGCCTCGTCTGTATGAGAGGGAATGGGCTATAATCCACCACGCGGCCCCAGTGCGCGTTGGTAGATGTCACATGTCTTCGAATTTTTTGGTTCTAGGACATGCCGGTTTCCTCACGATGTTTTCCTTCACCGTTTTGAGAACAGTGGTGATGAAATAAATTACAAGTAATGCGCGTGCCTGGGTTCGAACCCACTACTTACTGTTCGTAAATCAGGGCCGCCACCACTGGGCCACCGCTGCTCTCAGTCAGTCCACCTGACAAGCGCTCAATTTATGATTTTCTGATCAATATTTTGGAGCCAAAAACACTAACAAAGTTATCAACCAATATTTTCTTCCCGAGTTTTATAATAGCAGTGACAGAAAACAATGACATCCTGTCATATAAATCCAGCAATTACTTTTACGAACAACGTTAACTTGGCCGTTCGTTACGTTTCATTCATACTTACCTTAATTGGCCTTTCATTACGAAGTTCTTTGAATAGGCCGTCTTTAATATCAGCGTTTAGCAATAAATTACGGAGTTTACCCTTTAAATCGTTAATTAAACAAGCTCATATAAATCCTCCAGCTATTTTTATTTAGACAAAAATGTAAAGATATCTTAATATAAGAAACTAGCGTCTCGTCCCGGCATGGGTGCCTATGTTACTCAGGGTGAATGTAGCTTTCTAATGGTGAAAGAATTTTTGAAATCGGCGCAGTAGTTTTTGAGTCTATTCATTACAAACACACACAAAAATACAAATCTTTCCTCTTTATAATATTAGTGTAGATAAGTTTGATGACAGGAGCCATCAACACATATTAACTTGCTTATCCTATCAGAATCACATTATGAAACTGGTCGAGTGTAAATCTGCAGCTAACTCCGTGTTCGTGCCAACACCAGCTTTTCCGAAGTAATTCGATTACATCGCATTTTAGATTACTCTGCGATAGCTGCCCCATTCCAAGATAATAGGACGTGCCAAAAAACTCCAAGAAAGGCAATATAGTAAGGAAAAAAGGGTATCTTTTTAAGGTCTTGTAGCTAAGGAACCTATATTATTTTGTCAGTCCCGCTGAATCCCACTCGTGCGCTTATCTATTATTTCTTCGAGTATCTTCGCTTTCCAAAAGAATCACATTAATATTGAGAGCGCCTAAGATGAGCCCAAGAAACTTTTTGATCTGGAACCGAGAACTTCATTTATTTTGCACCTCGTCCTTGTTTCGGCGGCGAGTTCCCATCAAAGATAAAACTTTCTAATTCAGAACTATCGGAACAGCTTAAAGACGGCACTTTGCCAGATACTTCTTGCTTTCTTAATGTTAGCTGTTGTTAGACCGTCGCAGTTCCAAGCGTACATTTAGGATGGGTCGCCGAAGTTACAACTCTCGTTCTAAACTTTTTAAATTGGATCCAAATCCTCGCCCAGCCCAACTTCGGCTCTGTCCGCAGTTACTCGTGTACATAATAAATGTCTGGGCCTTTGCCCATTGCTAATATTCCAAAGTTAAAGGGTTAAATTATGCGATGTACCAAAACTTGGCAAAATCTATTTTCGAGTTATTTGCTACTTGAATTGGGGTAGAGAGGAAACAATTAAAATTTTACGACTCTGTGTAGCGTTGAAGTATGTATGCGTTCTCAAATATACAGTCCGACCAATTTCGAGCAAATGGGTTTCACTCTTGAGGGCACACAGTTAGCTTCCGCAACAGTCACCAGGGTCACTCAAATGTTTACAGGCCTATTAAAAGTTTCATAACACATCCGCATTGAGAATTTATTAAAAAAGAGATCAAAGCATAAGTGAAGCGCTCGCTCGCTGTCGCAGGCTCGCAGAGAGTTAGAAAAGCATTGTTCTTATAGCTAAGTAGACGTGAGCAAGCCGACTGTGCTCGTTACGTTATAAAAGTGCTCGAGCTCCGCTCTCCACGGATCTGCATTAGCGCAGACTGAGCATTTAATCCCGACGCCTGGAGCATAACCAGCTGAACTCGCTTTTATGACTACGCAGTGAGTTTGACACTCCACATTTTTATGACATTAGTTTAGTTTTGGGTGCTGACCTAGTTTCATATTCTGTTTGTGATAATTTAGAAGATCTAAAGGATGTTGATTGATGGGAAGGAGGTGAATGATGTAACCAAGATTTTGTTACAATATTTTGATTAAAAAGTGTGTCCATGGAGTTTCTTTCCCATTCTTCATAGAGATCTACGCTTTGGAATGTGCAACTACAGTACTTTCTCAAGTTATTATGCCTTGTGACTGTTTTTGTAGCTTAGCTTTTTTGTTTTGTTTGACATTCAATAGTGCCTGTAATGGTCTAATTAAAATAAATGCTTTGAGTTTGAGTTTGAGTTTGTTGATAACGATTTTGAGGATGTTAAGTGAAGAAGTGTCGAGAATTCAACCGTTTCCAACACGCTAAATGATATCAGTGACAGTTCTCAGTAATTAATTGGTACTACTGAGTTTTCCAAGAAAAAAGAATGAAACAAAGCAAACGTAGTTGTCGCCATAATTGCTCATCCTCTGATATTGACCATGTTCTAAAACCACATCCGTAAACGGCACATGAACGTGATGACGTCAACGCGACTCCAATATTCTCTATGTACACACAGAGGTAGTTCGGCCGTGTATTTTTATCAATACAAACACACACCTGTCCTCTATCTCGAAATGCGACATATTTCAAAAACCGCACCAACAAAAAACAATCGTCATCGCCAAGACTCTTGGCTCTGCTTCCTACAATACCACAGAGTTAAGTAAAGCGCTAGCGTTAACTACTTAACTTAATTTCAGTTTGTCCCATAGTTTGCGCTGACCGAAATGAGTTGACTACGCAATTTCGTCGAGTTATTCCAACTAGCATTATACTCGTAGTCAGAAGTGCGCACTTAAGCGAAACCCCATCGAGTTTTGTGAGTAGAACTGCCCGAAGCGATGAAAGAAGATTATAGGTATATACGAAGTATATCCTAAAGCTTTTCGGTTGGACGAACGAATTGGTTTTGAATTCATCTATCTTATATGGAAATTCAGATAAAAATATGGAATAGAACCTCGCATTTCACGTGCATTGCATTTCAGAACGCGGGATTCGCTCGCTTATTTAGAATTTTTATAGAACGATTTGGCACGTTGGTTTGAAGAGCTAGAGAAGATATTACTTATTGGTTTCTAAGTAGGAGTACTTCTGGTTCAAAGTAATCATGATTTCTAAACAATATCTAATAAAATGGCATACACTTTTGTTTTTTTTTTTTCCTATGGGAAGTCATCAAATAACTCCTCCCGCTCTGGGCTGAGCAGGAGGGAGTGTCAGACTTTTACTGACTAAAACCCATCCATGTTCCTTCATCGCCCTTTGTGTTCCGGGGCCACTTTATCTTCATCGAACAGTCCCGCAACCCCGGCAGGCATCGGCCCTTGCGGACCCCTTCCTATTGCTGACATCTCTTTGAGGCGCGCGTGGAACACGAACGCGCCGTCGACACGGCCTGTCGTCATAAGACGGACGGACGGCGAGCTAGCCCATAGCTCACCGTCAACCAGGTGGCCCCCGACGCCCGGTGCGTCTCCCGCGGCGGCTGGGACGTGAGGTTCTCTCCCTCTCACGTTCCGCCGCCTCCTTCGCTAGCATGACTGCTTCGCAGAAGGAGGCGACGGCGTGCCATTCCGTCTCGCTCCGGACCATGGATTGAACCAAGGCCGGACGCGAGGGGTCGCCGCCGCCGATCGCCGCTACGAGGACACGGCGGTGCTCCGCCCACGCGGGGCAGACCTCCACCGTGTGCTCCACCGTGTCCTCCGGTCGATCCACACAATGGTAACGCCCGGGCGTTTCCTCCCGCCCGATCCGGTGCAGGTACCTCCCGAAACAACCGTGTCCGGTGAGGACCTGCGTCAGGCGGAAAAATGGTATACCCTGTAACTGTTTTTAACAGTCATGAAATATGTCGGCTCTAAAATCTAGCTGCAGAATTCTAAAAGCAATAAAACGCCGATGTGACAATCATTTGTTGAAATTACTTTCCCGGAGGTACCTATTTCGCCACAAAACTCAAAAACTGCTCAAATATACCTTGAAGTAACTACCGTAATAAACCCAGCAATGTTCATAATTTTCAAGGCAATATAGCGTGAAGTCTTGCATGTGCCGTTTTGGTCATAATTATGCAAATCTAACTGCCACGATTTGTGTGCCCTCTGAGGGCAACCTCTAAATTAATTTTAGTTTAAACTGCTAAAAGCTTCGGTTGAGTATAGGAGATTGGACCTTTGAGTTTGGCAGGCTGTGGGTTATGATAATAATAACTATAGGACAGATAGATAGCACCCGTTCAGAGAAGCATTCACTAATGAAACTGAACCCGATTAACACATCTAAACGGTGTTTAGGAGCAGTCGCTGTATCCGTGACTCCGTAGAAATGATGACATTTACAGGTCTTGAACGCGTTTTAAATGTCCTGATCGTGTTCAGTTTGTTTTGTTCAAATTCACTGTTTAGTGTGTCGGATACTTTAATGGCAGGATATAAATCCAGTCAACATTACTATTTGATCATACCTACGATACTAAAAAGCGGTCTATCTAGATTTTAGTGAAAAGAAGTTAAACACAGAAGGTAAAGTGTGTTAGGCCGTTTTACCAGACTGTTTTAAAATTCTCCTTTCAAACAACCACAAAGTAAAGTCCTTTAATACATCCACCACTTAGTTAAGTATAACAAACACTTAGCAGTTACGAAAGCACTCAGCTTTTGACGACCGAATATTTAGTCGAGATTGTTACAAAGCAGCACAAAAAATGAATTACCACTTCATTTTTCTTTGAAGTGTTTTATGTGTACGGTCCATTTTCTTACGAGATAGTTGTAAGTAATGATCTTCAGCCCCAGAATTCTTCACACAATCTTGGGTAGATAGCCGCCCAGCCAAATTGGCGATTAGAAGCCTGAAGATACTTTCCTCATCGTACATGACACGTTTATTTCTCCTAGTAACGAATGGTAATTGCTATTATTTATTAGGAAAATAGTATCACAAAAATACATTCAATTGAGTCTTTGTAATACTGTCTGTGCCTCTGGCTAGGTCTTTACATTGCTTATTGATTTTTCCTCCAGATACAGATCTGCTTGGAGCAGGCCTAGCCTAGATACAGGCCATCTAGATGATATCTGTTCTTCGAAAATAAATGAACTCGCACAATCTCTGCAGCTATTGGAAATATTCCATTTGGTTTTTTCTCTTTGTATTCTTAGGTCGTTCCTACTTTGTAGTCATTTGGCTATGCTTGTCTTCGGGACTATGTTCGAGCTATTCAGTATCTAAATGCCTTTTTATTTGAAATAGTTTAGTTATTAGTTTTTGGCTTCTTAGCACTGATTCAGGTTCACATAGGAAATCTGCTCACGTAATACAGTAACAACTAGGTTTACACAGTGCAAATGTTTACAAATATTTATTTAACGTGGCATGTTTTATATGTGTCAGCTTTTAAATGTTTAAAGGTACGTCATTTGATGAACCACGTCTAACATAAATGTATTTTTGTTTCAGGTAAAACAACATTAAGCATCTAAAAAGTTCTTCAGTTTGTTGGTAAAAGCACAAATTAATAAACAATTGTTTTGGTAATTCTTTGCCTATTTTTATAGGGTTTCTGCTCATACATTTTTAAATGCTGCCTAGTCGACCGGACGCTTCAATAACATGTTCCGTACCTTTCATCTTTATCCTATTTACGGAAAGAGAAAAATATAATGGAAACACCAATTTAACACACAACAATCTATTTTTGTTCGGACCGATCCCTTCCAAGTTTTCTTTCAAATAAAATAATTAGCTTTTGTTACGTTCTTTTATCAAACGACATTTAATATCATAAAAGTTCTTTGTTCTATCGCCCAGGCTTCTCCGCTAATAATTATTTTCTAAGAAAACGTTGTCTTGATGATTTAATAGTATCGCTACCTTGAACTGACTTAATTTTACTTTGAATCAAAGTTATGGCGAAACTTGGGAATTCTATACGCAGTTAAGAGCAATTTAGTTGACTGTAAGTGTCCCCAGTTGAACTAAATACGGCTATATTAGAGTTTAATTGGAACTTACAATGTTAACCACGGGCTTATTAGTTCACTCTACAGTTCAAAGACATTTTCATAACTTTAATTAAAGGAGTTAAAATGTGTAAAAAGTGATGATTCTACACTGGAATCGAAAAACTATGCTGCAATTCAAAAAGAGAACATTTAACAGGTTTTTTCTTTTCTGGTAGTGGTATGTAGTAAAAGGGATAATCCCAAAAAGAGGGACAGTGTTAGTCGACCTGTTTGCTATAGAAACACCGATCAGCAATCCATCTGCCTCATTAGGCTTATGCCAATATCCCCTATCGCCCTTAATTGCACGTTGATTTGCTCAGCAGTGGCCTTTACGAGTAAATAAACAGAACATTCGAGAAATCGTGAAACAAATCGAGAACTCGAGTAGCGAGTTTTACTCGATATAAATCTGGTCGTTTTACTTATCAAGAACAGAGCTGCAAAGTATCAAAGAAAAAAAAAGCAAACGTATTAAGTAGCTCTCTTTCGAAAACTTTCTTTAAAAGATTCAGAATTTTATTGGAACAAATTCAAATTGTGTACTTTTTTTTATTTTTAAAGGAAAAGTATTGGTGTACCTCATCTTTCACTAAAGCCCAGTTTTTTAGATACGCTCCTTTTGTACCTCGTTAATGCTTTGGATAGTTCAAATTTCAAATTTCTATTTAGGTTCCTAGATCACCTTACTAGGTGTGGTCCAAATTGATATTCACAAAGCTTTATCTTTCGAAGTGCGTTAAATTCTGATCTAAATACACACACTGCTGCCTCCCCCTTACAATCTTCCGGTTCTCCATACAATTTGGACGATGTATCGCGTCTTCCACCGGTGAAGTATATCTACATATACTGTACCATAATGCAAAGTCGCTCCGTGTAAAATATGTAATGGCATTCAGCTGATTCAGGTAAGACTGGAAGCTGACTCAATGAAACTCCTCGCACTTTTGGCACGACACTCTGGTTTCAAATGAAAATCTGACTTTCAGAAACTGGTATTACATTGACTGATTATAGACAAACGAGTTAAGTAAAAGTTCTGGATTCTATCATGGACCAAATCATTTTAGTCGAAAAGAAAATTAGGGCACGCTTAATGGTCGAACGCCATTTGGATGTGCGCCAACCACCCTACAACGGATTTGGGGACAAATCCGCTGGAAACCAAAACCTTAATCCGCTCGAATAAAAAGTTCACCGAACGTTGCTCGAATCTGATTTATAGGGTTTAAACTAATCAGTCGCAGCACCGGTCTGCGGTTTGTCGTAACGTGTCCAATTTATCAGAGCCAGTTGACTTTCAAGCTGTTCGAAGCTTATTCAAGCAAAAAAGCGTTTCCCTGATTATAATTTCAAATGGAGCCCCAGATCCGACCAGAGAAGTCTTCGAAAGAATATTGAATTGGAACCGTCGCTCTCTATTTATTCTGACTTATAAAATAAAGCTATGTGAATAGAGCTTATCCAGCTAGAACGTAGGTTTATGATTGATAGTGTATGAATGACAATTGCTTGGCTGTCTGGTCGCTGATAAATGACGTTTTTATTCAAAAAACTTTAGCCGCACGTGTGGAACTATCAGTTCCATTTAACATTTTAAGTAGCTTTTCTCTGCTAAAATGAAAACGACGGCCTCCTTTTAAGTTGGTGAGCGTTTTATTAACTACTTATATGAAAATGTTGCAAATGCATGCACATAAGTATGAGATAAATATTTAAATGTCCTCAGTCGACTTACAAACAATTTGTAGTAGAGTGTGGCAAAATAAAGAAATAAATTACAATTTCAAATGTAAGCCCCGCACGGACCTTACGATGCAAATCCAAGGTCTACAGTACCTTAGTGAGGGGAGAAGAGGCCTACATCTATCAATTATTGTAGGTGAACAATTTACATCTGCCCCATACATTTGCATTATTAAATAAAGTTGAAGAAAAAAGAAACAAAAGAAAAATAGGACGGAAAGTCTTTGTTCGTGTTCTTTTGTCTGAATTCCATATTGCGACGTACTTGTACAGGACATTTAGCTAAACTTGATGCGCAAAGTAGTCCGCTGTGACCTATTTACTGTGTAAATTACTGGTTACCCATGCTTCGGGGGCTATTTATGTACCTTTTTGAAACATAAAACTATAGAGTTACTGCCGTTTAACTGTGCTTAGAATTTTAATCGCGAATTAAGCAATTGGACCTTATTATAATAAAATTTTACGCTTGCTTATTATAATAATGCCTCTATTTGAATACCATGTCCGCAATAGGTACGTATGTAGCTATCCACGTTACTGACAACAAAGGCAAGTTTACGGGCATGTCCTCAGAGCCGCCATTGCTCTGTACTACATAGTCGCAAGTTTGTGGACCGCGCCACTTAACGTCAGCGGCAACTGCTGTCTTCTAACTTTAATGCTGCGGTTAAGGACGGACTCAGCGACGAGAGGTCGAACGATGGATTATAAAATAGATGTTTCCATGTTATTGAGAGAGTGGGTCTCGTGGCTTAATCATAACATCCGCACGGGATGATTTTTAAGGTAAAGCAACGCTTGAAGAGTTTAAGAAGTGGATGCGTGACCATCCATTACATACAGGGTGTAACAGGACCCTTCACGAAGCCGTCAACCAAACATTATGAACATCAAACTAAGTAACTTTACGCAAAAATTATTGCTGGCAAACGGCATTTTTTAGGTGAAAAATCACGTTTTACGGTAGGATTCAATGTAACGCACTCAAAACATTGTGCTGATGGATGGATTGAATAGTACGGGGGCTGTGGAGGTTTTTAAAGTAGAAATCTAACATTAAAAACATGTATTTAAAAAAATGCTCCAATATCTCCGTAATCAAAATTACGGGGAGAACAAGTGCCTTTCGGCTTCGTTAAGGGTCTTCTTATACCCTTTATAGAGACTCCTCGGTGTTTCGGGAGGTAAGTGAAGCAGTTAGTTGCTTGTTTTTTGTTGTTGTTATACGTTACGTGTAGTCAGAAGCCTCATATCTGAGGCCCCAGTACCTAACTGGGTTGTGGAAGTCAGACAGTAGTTCCATGTACAATAATGGCAACCAGCAGCATCCGGTTTAGACTGCCAGCTGACCCCAGCATCCTTATACTTGATAACCATTCGAAAGTGAAAAGAAATTGGAATACAAACGAATGAGTAGGAAAATATAACCGTTATTATAACATGTACAACATGCTAGTATTCTCAAATTCGTGACCAGTTTGTCAGCTCGGTCTACTTAACGTAACGCTGTGGTTAAGGACCGGCACTGAAACCAACTACAAAGTAAAAATCTATAGATAATATAATGATTGTTAACATTTTGTTAAGAGATTCTTAAAAAAAAAAGTGAAATAAGTACTCTTAATGTGAATTAAGATAATGATGATTGAGATGGTATGAGGTAAGCAGTGATAGGCTACTGGTGTCAACGTCGGACTGCCTAGTCATAGGTGTAAAGTCTTCTTCTTCTTCGGGTCGATGATTCCCAGGGTTATTTAATTTTATTTGTTTCAACCAGAATTCAGCCACACCGAAGACGTTGTTGGTGGCTTCGGCCAGGTCCTTAAAGTGCAGGTGTTTTGCACAAAGAGCAGCTCAGGAGGTGGGGCATGGTTTGGAATGAGACTCCGCAGTCGCACTCAGCTTTATCGGAATACCCCCACCGGACAAGGTTGTACCTGCAGCGGTTCACCCGGCTTATAAGTCAGTTTAGAGTCTTCCAGGTGGGCCATGGCAGTTGGTGACCCGCTAGGAGCTTTCCTGCAGGCTCAACATAGTGAGTCGGAGGTCTAAAGTTCAAACCCAAGACACGCATCTCCGATTTTTCGGGTTCATATGCTTATTGTATAACTATCACTTGCTTCGATAAAGGAAAACGTGAGTAAACCAGTTTGCCTGAAAGATATTTCTCGACAGCATTTAAAGCCAAGTCAGAGGCCCATGGACGGCATAAAAAATCTGACACCAGGTCAAGCACTAACCACACGATGAAGAAATAATGTAAATTGGATTCATTATAATTGCAAACAATTTTATAAGAAAAGTCATTGAAGTCGTAAAATTAATTCGGGATCATTCGAGACGATTTGAACACTGATAGGACATCTTAATCGTAAAACTTAATTTAATACGGACACAGGGCCTCACTCCGGAAACTTTTCTAATTTCTTTTCGATTTAAACTCAGAATTTACACTATGGTCTTGACGCTTCGGTTTCAACCTTCAGAGGAGTTATAATAAACTTGGGAATATTATTTGCCTAACTTTTTGACCGTCCACGCCAAGCCACAATTTCTTCTTCCTTTTCTTTTGTCACATATTTGTATCGATTGGTGTACAGGGCACACGCGTGCTTGTCACGTATATGTGACTATGGCGGTCAAAAGGTTAATAACAAAAGCAATGTTGGCCCCTTAGTCTGTATCACCATTTCTTCTCTGGGTAATCAGATAGGAAATGGCAACTCTATCTAGGTTATTTAAAAATATCACGTGTAAAAATTATAAAATATTCTATTTCCCGAATAAATAATTTCTTGAAATCAGGCTTAACTTACAAATTGTAAGTCGTAAATTATTTCTCAGTTCAGCTCTCAAAACGGGGAAGGAACTAATCGAGAATTAATGAGAAAGAGGCATGTCTTTGCAAAACAATCGAAGTCATGTGACCTCTACCAAACCGCACTAGGCCCACGTGATGGATTACGGTCCACTCCATCTCTCAGAAAGGAAACGTGTGGCCCAACAATGGATACACTATAAGGCTGATTAAGCAGCATGGAAAACGGCATGCACCACAAGTTCACAATGTAACAAGTCATTAAAGATATATTCCAGTCAAAAATTAATTATGGTATCAGCTGGGTTAATATACAGGGTGTAACAACCAAAGGTAATTATGCCAAATAAAATTCTGCCATCTTAAAAGTAAGCCATTGTAAATTCGTACATATAAACATTCTGCCAAAAAATAATTATATTAAATAATTTTTATGCCTTAATAATATTCGTTTAAAGAAGATTATACCAAGTGTATTATGCCAAACTAATTTCGGAGCATCAAGATTCTGCCAGATAGAAGGAATCCGTAACAAGACCCTTAACGAACCCGTCAACCAAGCATTATGTACATCAAACTAAGTAACTATACGCAAAAATTATTGCTGGGAAACTACTTTTTTTGGGGTTGAATAATCACGTTTTACGGTAGGACTCAATGTAACGTACTCAAAACATTCTTCTGATAAATGGATTGAATGGTACAGGGGACGCGGAGTTGTTAAAAGTAAAAATCTTACATTAAAAACACGTATTAAAAAAAAAAAGACCTGTGAAAAAGTTGGAACTTTGACCCCCGGTATCTCCGTAACTAGTAGGTTCCCAGGTATGGTCTAGAACAAAAAAATGATTGAAATGACGGGGAGAACAAGTGCCTTTCGGCTTCGTTAAGGGTCATGTTACATCTTTTATTAAAACTGGAAATTGACAGAAAATTACAAAAGTACGCTAATATAAAATCGACGATCAACAATTGAATTCTTAATTATACACATTTAGCACCGCCATGTGATAAAGTTACGTAATTTTCAACAATACACTATACTGATTAGCCTCTTCGGAAGCGAATTTAGCAAACTTCTCAACCGTAATAGCGACTCGGAAAGAAATTAATAACTTTGCTATTTTCACTTCGCTAACGTTAAGCACTTCTTGGTTTAATCTCTGAAGGCAAACTTGCTCGTGCTTCGTATAGACTATTAATTCATGAAAATCACAAGTTTACCTGGTGTTTGTTGGTTTTGGCATAAATTATTAGTCGTTATGCTGTGATAGGGTCGTTGGCTCTTAGATAATGATCATACTCCAAGTAGAATATTAATATTGATGATGTAGTTAGTGAGGTTTTGTGGCTTTATTTCAGTGTTTGGATCAAGTGATTTGTGGTTAAATTACAGATTTCAAGTATGTTTCGGTAATTGTTTCGAGGTTACAGTCTCATCACATTTGTAGTTGTACATTGCTTTCAACCACATTTATTGCGTTTAAATGGTTTGAACCAAGCAAACATAGAATTTGGTATTCATATCCATGAACGTAACCACATAGTTGTTAACTGGCTTTACTCTGTGTCATTTTATGTTAGTAACGGATACAATCAAAATTCATGTAAGCGCTACGGCGTAGCATGAGCGTAGCATGCCCGTAGCATGGGCGTAGCATGCCCGTAGCATGGGCGCAGCATACCCGTAGCATGGGCGTAGCATCCCCGTAGCATGAGCGTAGCAAGCCCGTAGCATGGGCGTAGCTGACTTACTACCACTTTATTTAAACCACGAAATTTTGTACCTACTCTTTATGTAATTATTCTACCTGAGTGAGATAAAACTAAATCCACTTATCATAAGTGAGTGTTACCCAAAAGCTTTAGTATTTCGTCTATTTTGTGGAGATTCATCGCGAGTGCGAAGCGTTAATTAATTGATATAATTTATAGCTGCCGTAATCACCTCCACATACTACCTCCTTGTAACGCTAGATAAATATACTAATAACATAATTGATTCGCGGAGTATTTGCTTATCCCGCTCGTGATTAAAATAAAGCTTATTTTATTGTGCGTTATATTTAGAGACCAAGTTTGTTTTGCATGTTTGTGTTTTACTGGAAATCCTGAAATATGATATCTCTATTTCAATGTTTGTACCATTCATCATTATGTGCTTCGTGGTTTCCAGTTTCAATGCCCAATGCTGTGTTGAGGATGTTTCCTATCTGAAAAAATAATTACCTATATATTTTATGCCAATTCTTCTTCTTATTTCGTAACGATGATATACTAGACTGAATTAAATTTCTTAGGTCCAATATGCGGCCTGCTAAACAGCAGCGTTATTTTTACGCTGTTTAAATTTTGGAAAGAAAAAGAGCTTTTTCATTAATATAGTTCTTGTTGAAAATCCAATAGATTAATGCACTATTTCTTGCCCTGAATTTATGAGAAAATCTATTTAAACTGAACGATCCCTCACATACACAACTAGATTCTTGGAACGATAACTTAGTTTCGAACAATACAATCAACAACCGACTTAATGGAAGGAATTTCTGTTAGAGGTACGTAGGCAATTAGCTGCTCCAAGTTTACCCACTTCCATTCCAAGTTAGTGACTTAGAATACATAAGTATTGTGTAACGCAGATGAGACCTGTTTTTGAATAATAACTAAGTTGTTATAGAACACCGTACGTTACGCACAAGTTTTACAATTAATTTTCATTTAAAATTGGGTTGTGTTCTAATGTGTAATTGATGTCATGTAGGTCGAGTTTAGTGGAGAGTATGAGCAAACCCGTGGCTTCCTCGGTAGTGTAGGTAAATGTTATGTAGGGAGCTTATTTTGTAGTGTTTAGTAGGTAAAGATATACTGTATTCTTAACTGTAAAAGTGTCAGGTAAAATATTCCACACAAATGTCAAGAAATACACCATTCATGAAAAAAACATATTATTTAACGTTGCCATTCATATGGGCACCGGTACTTCCGTTTTTTACGATGAAAGCAGTAGGTGGGCATGACACACCGCATGTTAACCAAGAATACAAGGATAAGATGGCAATAAAGAAGGAAATGTCGCGAAGTCAGCCTCGAATAATATCTATATGGATGGCATCTGCCTCGCTGTCTCGGTGGATAAGGTGGAGGCGGCGCGTGAGCAAATACTACAAGATCTTCAGCGCTTCGGCAAACATAATATCTATAAAAGGCGTTACTGTATGCTGCATACGCGAATATCGGATTTTTACGCCGCGTTTTATTTTTGACACGCTTTTGTTATTTTACCTTCAGGTTATTATTTATTTATTTATTAAACATCACACACTAAAATGGTAGTCCATTACAGGTTTTTTGTACCTATGCGGTAGTGCGGTTTATAAATTACATTATTTACAGTAATAAATCATATTTTTCCCATGAACGTGAATTTACATACTATTTATCAGGATGTATATCTTAAAATTACCGAAATTGTACCTAACCTACCTTCTATATAAATACGTACTGAAACTCTATTTGGTTTTAATGAGTATTTTTTTACTGGAAAAGCATAAATTGTATTGGCGGCTTAACTGATTCATGTCGTGATCCAAACAAACGACCTCAATACGGGATTTTTTAATCTCCATGGAAATGTAAACCGATAGAAAACTTTCACCCGAATGACGGGCACCGGACGCCTAGTATGTAAATATGCCAGTAATATCAGTTCTAAAATTAGGAATCCTCATTCCATAGCCAAAATAAAATGTCTTATAGTAAAATGTTATTCAAATTATAGCCTCGGCGTCTATCTAACTTTGTTGTGAACATTCTTTTAACATAAATCTTTTCTGTAGCTAAAATCCCTTGTACAGTTTACTTCCATAGATATCTAACCAATACAAGAATAATTTATTATATTCCTCTGTAATCTCAAATGACATCTCCGAACTGAGATATGACTCAGTACTGAAACTTTATTTCATTTATACGCAAAATTCACATTTCCGTTCGAAACCCCGGCGGTTCCCAGACGATGAAAATTGAAATTAAGTCTATACGCTCGCATATTATAACAATTTATTTTAATTTCCCATTAATATTCAGAATGGGACCTCAACTAGCTAGATATACTGTAGAGACCAAACTTTGGACAATGATTGAAGGCTTTAAATCCGGTAGGCCTTTGGATACCTACTTTTGTTATTTAATACCTTTCTAACTTTATAATCTGGTCTCACGGGAGCTTATCATAGTCAACTGTAGAGCAAAAGCGACGCCAATACACCCGGTTCTCCGTTTTTGTTTGCTGCTCCAAATGTGCGACTTCCTTCCGACGATCGTATTACACGAGCTTCGGAACATTTCAAACAAGGGAGACATATGTACGTAGGTACATAGATAGTTGGTGACAAGCTGTCGTCCTGTTCCCAAACTTTGCCAGTTTACTCGAGACGTCGGCGTGTGGTCATTTGTTAACAACACGCCTTCTGCCTATCCCACTAACTAACAAGGACATATCTAATTAAAACTTGTGCCTAGTTAAAGCAGCCAGCGAATGTCGAGCGAAAGTTTTTTGCTCTGAAACTACGACAAGCTTAAGTGCTCGCTCGAAATCTATCGTGAAGTTATTTATTTATTTAGTAAAAAGCAAGTAATTACGTCATTGGATGTTTAATAAAAAAATTACAATCTAATTATGTAATGATGAGGCGATTGATCCGTATGAAACAAATATCAAAATGTTCGTTACTCAGTAGGCTAGTCCTAAAGTGCTTGGATGTGTACACAGTCCCCAATACTTACTTCAAGCCAAACGTTTCAATTCGACACATTAATTTTATACAGAGGACACACGACCCAAAACTTTCCTATGTAAATAAAGACATGCCTACTTAAAACTCGGCTACCCTCATGCCACACTGGCTTTTGCTGTCACGACGCCCGCCGTCCGAAAGTTCCCCGTACTTACACGGACGGAATGAAAATTTCAAATGTTCGGGATTTAAGAGTGCGGAGTGTGGACGGTGAGGACAGACGTCAGCCTAACAACTTCGTGCGCCACACTTCAATGAAACCCCGTCTCCACGATGCGGGATTTCAACCAAAACAAGACAAACAGTAGACGACATTTGAAAGGTTTCAATCCTATTCCAAAGTTAAATGTTTCTCTACAATATTCTCAGAGGAACATTGTTGATTAATCGTTTTTGAAGTAAGCCGTCTGTGCTTTGAAACTAGTTTCTGCAGATACCTTTCACGAATTTAATTCAGATTGTTATGATAAATGTTGTTTTCTTCACAAGTTGTGGAACTTAAATAATGAAAATAAGTTTCTGGGGAGCTATCTAGTGTCTAGGCAATAAATTCGTAGCCTTTTCTTTTTTCGGATGGGAAATCATCAAATAACTCCTCCCGCTCTGGGCCAGACTGTCAGACTTTTACTGACTAAAACCCATCCATGTTCCTTCTTTTGCCCTTTGTGTTCCAGGGCCGCGGTATCTCTTTCAAACAGTCCCGCAAGCCTGGCAGGCATCGGTCCTTTCGGACCCCTTCCCGTTTGCTGACATCTCTCAGAGGCGCGTGTGGAACACGAACGCGCCGTCGACACGGCCTGTCGTCATAAGACGGACGGACGGCCAGCTAGCCCATAGCTCACCGTCCACAGGCCCGCGATTCATAGCCTCCAATTGTGTTTGTTTATGTAACCAAATAATTATTGCCTAGTTTACTACGTGGCGCCGCAACACAATAGTAACATGAAATTAGCAGATTTATGTCAATTATCAGCTTCTGGTACTTAACAGCAACACATTAGCGACCTGGCAATGATAACTAACCAACCTCTAACAAACTGTTTAGCACCTTGCTAATTAGTCTAGGACTCTAGGGCAACGCACTGCCATCAACTGATCAATTGAATGTCGCATTAGTTTGCAAGGCACGATAATCAATATGTTTGCTCAATAGCATCTATTTTGCACCTAGGTATATATTTTTATCTAACGACTCTATTAATACTACGAATTACTACCTCATTAATGTATACTATTATAATTTGAATATTGATTTACCTACCACTAGCAATAATAAGTAATACCATCCAAGTTCCACCAAATATTTGACAAACACATTAACTTAATACAAATGTGACATTAGATATTGTTTATATTGACGTCAGCGTCATAAATTTGATTTATAGCTTAACTCAGTGAAAATATGAATCGGTCGACAGTCGTATCGTTAGCGAGAGGAAACTATCCCTTCTGGCGAGCCGCCAAAATGATAGCCCGGCCGAATTGTCATCAATAAAAGTTATCATACTACCCGCCGCGACCGAATACCCCAAAAAACCCACATCTGTGTTCCGAACTTCTGTTCGGCGCTGACAAATTCGGTCACAAAGTATTTTTATTACATACATATATTTCACAACTGCCTTTCAGGACGTGGGAGCTGTCTACTGATTGAACAAAGTAGTTATATGACGTACTGTAGCGCAGGAAACGAGCCGCGAGCGCGGTGCCGTCAACTCCCTCCGGAAAACACCGCCTATTTACGTACCTATCTATACTGCGAACACATAAAAGAATAAAACACTTCCGTAAATAGTTGCTCATTTATATCTCTTGTACGTTGCCACAATCAAGAAGAGGAATTTATAATAAACTGTTCCAGTTTTTAGTCCGATTTTATTTTACACATCCATTTTGCTTTGTACGTTTTCCGTTTCGACCGGTTTCAACAAAATACATGCAGATATGCTAGACAAGAAAAATTGGATATCTGAACTATGCAAAAGAAAATCCAAGGCTGTCGTGCTAGAAATCTTAGTAATTTCAATGCAAGCTGATGGACAAGTCTAAACGACTTCGGCGACTGTCTTGCGCGCCACCACTCAGCCGTTCGTTCAGTTTGTTCCGAGACTTAGGAGTCCCCAGCCTCATTTTGTGGGTAGGCCATCAATAAAGCTTATCGTTGGTAGTCCGGTCGCGACATCTCGCGTAGCGTAGCTCCTAGCCACGTAGGCGCCTATAAAGAAAATATTGCAAATTGAATTATTTTTTTACACAGCCGCGCGATTTATGGTATGACCGGCTTTATGCGAGACGCAGTGCTACCTATGTGCTGAAGTTAATGTTGCTCACTGAAAGTCGGTGCGGCATCGTTAAAATTTGACGACGACTTAGGGACGCGCGACAGATACTTATTTTAAAGCTTAGATTCCTGTGATGAGGAGCGTCTCACATTTGATCATGCTGACACAATTACACTTGGCTGCTATAACATTTTAGAATATACAGTAACTATGTAAGTCTAGGTACAAAAATTATATAGTATGTACATACCTAAGCAAACATCACAAAATGTTCTCAAAGCAGAGCACGTAAGACATAATCACATTTGATTGCGTATAAAGGCCCATCCGTGCGTCTCTCACGGCCATGTAATGCCACGATAAAGGTAACCGCACCCGAATAGCCTGAATCGTCGACCCGTGCCGCTATTGCCGCCCGGGGCCGAATATTTTCTGATCTCACGCTCCCCGAGCCAATGATGGCACATTTATAAAAATTGGCACGATAGAAAAACTTCGTAACTAGATAAAAGAAAGTCTGGATTTTATAGGTTCAGGCTGAGATAAATTGGTTTATTCCAAGTACGTAGGTGTTTGTGTAGATAGGTTCCTTTTATTTAGATTTATAAAATGTTTTAAGAGTAATGGAGCTGGATTATAATACTACATACTAACTTGATTCAATTGAGCCAGCCAAGTCTATTGTACCTATTAGAACAATATACAGCAGAAACAAAAGAAAATCTTCACGTACGAGTACAAGCTCGTATTGATGGAAGCCACCGCACGTTCATTAAACAAGCTTCAGTGTTGAGAAACCTGATTAAAAATTAATTAGAACAGTATCGGACCTCCCTGAACGAATGAATGAGAATGAACGAAAATAATCCAACACTGATGTTCGTTCTGTTCAATTAATTGAATGCCACACAGTGATCACAGTGGCGTTAGAATATTAATTGAATTGGTTGGAGCTTAGTCCGGACAAACGGGGTAGGTCGACGGATGAGTGATGTCTCTGTGACTTTGTATGACATACAGGGCCTGATTAACCCTTAGGCTAATTAGGCTGCAGCCTAGGGCGCGAGGATCCTGGGGGGCGCGCTGAAATCGTGTCTTCGCATTCACTAATCTAGCATCATTGCATCTACCCTACAGATTTCAAGTAGACCGAGACACAAAACACTAAATGCGCTTGAGAGTCAATTCAATAGTTATTTCATGAAAAAGTCACTCAATGGAATTAAACGAACTTGAAGAGTTTTATTGATGATTTAAATGACTATAATTGTATAACTCCATACGTGTTACGATCGCGATTCATATTTTCATCAACATACAACCTGACACTGACCTGCAAATTGCAATAAACGTAAGAAAATTAAAATTTCGCGGGCTACCCTTCCGCATCCACCTTAAAGTGTTTTTTTAACAATAACAGAAGTGTAAATATTTAAAAAAATACTAAAGTCGAAGCAACTTCACACACTAGATGACCACACTCATGGTCAATGGCAATGGCATCTAAGTTGTCTATAGAAACTAAGCCAATACAAGTCATGGCGCCAAACACGACATGGATTTGGTTTTCTACATGGTAGCCTGCAGTCACTTGTCAAGATTTTGGTCCTATAATGCCTGAGGTACTTTGCCTTTATGTACGGTCAACTTAAAAAATGGTTTGCCACCCTAAAGTTGAATGTCATGCAGATTAAAGGACAACGTTAGTTTCCCTTGCAGATCGATCTAAAAACTTTTATAGGTAGTACGAACCATGTTAAAATTTTCACACTACTACTCTACTCACTAGCTACTTTTTAGGCCGTCTGTAATACATCTAGCGGGGGCGCGTCCTCGTAATTAGCCTAGGGCGGTCAGAACTCTTGATCAGTCGCTGTGACATATGTCATTTTGGACATAATTTCTTGTGGGTGTAATATTAGAACGGACGGTTTCTCCTTTTAATATTAATTAATGAAGTAAAGACCACTATTTAAATTGTGTTTTTAAACATAATAACAAAAATAAAAATGGTTACTTATACAATTACTGGCATTTTCCCGCGGCTTCGCTCGCCTTAATTTAGAATTTGATAATGAATTTGGGTTGTACTGTGCTTGTAGTAATAATTCAATCATGATTCGAAAAACACGTGGCGCTATCTATTATCATAAGAACTTTATTGTGGTTTTCCTCGGGAACAGTACTTTTTTTCGGGATGAAAGGTAACCCTATGTCCGTTTCTGTACACCTGACAACGTATATTATGCAACATTTCAGGATGATCGGTTCAGTGGTTTAGGCTTGAACGTGAAAAAGTAACCATCAAACTTACTTTCGCATTTATAATATTAAGTAAGGATAGTAAGGATTTGTTTTTATCGACATAAATTATCATATAGTTATGTTCTAAATTCAAAAACATTAAAATTTTCTATTTTTTATATTTGGCTATTTTGCAGCTTTTTCTCCATAACCTGTGAAGGCAAATTATTGTCAAATTATTTCAGAAACATTAAAAAAGTTTAATAAAATATTGAAAAAATTACATCGTCAAAGAAGAACGGTCATTTAATTTTGTGACCCAGACCCGACACGAATGAGACATATCTCAGTTTTTTTGTTATTTTAAATATAGCTAAAAAATTTACTTACCTATGGTGACTGAATACTTTCTTGCTGGGAGTGGTGAAAAGTTTTGTATGCAACATGTGAGCAAGTTCATTTGCTATTCGTTTTGTTGAGTCTTGACCGAACGAAGGATTGAAAAATAGAATCACGAGCGCAGCGAGTCAAAATCAAAACTCTAATAGGAAAAACGAACTTTCCTCACATGTTGGATAAATAACTATTACAGTGCTTGGCCATATTTTACAAGCAAAAAAAAAATCTCCTACTCCCGAGTTATAAATGGAGTAAAAAATATTTTCTATGAAATATAGGGCGACCCAAGTTTGTTTTTTCTCCTTCCACGCTATTACCCTGGCTTGGAGCCAATAATGTAATTATCGCCAGTCGGCTTAGTAACACATATTATATCTACTTTATATTGGGCATCCTTGATAGGAGAATATCAGATTCCATCCTCTTGTTTAAATGTACGTATGAACAAAAAGAGCTTTTTTTTTTAATCTATAATTATTATCACAGGACATGATTATTGACTTATTCTTCTGTCATTCATTTTCACAGTCACTTCTGTTCATTAGCAAAGTAATCATAATGATTCTACTTTCATCTATTTCTGTCATTATAGCGGTCCACCAATGACTCGTAAAAAGACGCAAAATTAAAGTGCAAAAGTGCAACATACCACGCAAGTCACACTCGGCCCACTCATGCTGACACGAGAGAAGCACAACAGAATACGTCCATCACCGGTGTTCGGATAAACAACGAAATAGGTTTCAGTAACATGTGCACGAAGAACAATAGTGCTTAAAGGTGTATACGTAAACAAAGCCGTCTTAATGGTAGTAGTAGGTAACATCTAATGAAATCTCGGGGAGTCGCATCCATCAAGGTGCCAGTAATAGGTTGGTATGACTACACAGTATATCTGCCAAGCACTACGTCCGCCGGTAATTAATTTAAAGGGAATTAAAAGATGCTGTGATTTCTTTGAAGATTTTTCTATTACTTTATATTTCATTTTCTTTTCTCTACTTTAATCTTATATCCGAAAATTTGACAGCATTTTATAAGGACGCCTCTTTTATTAAATTGGTCGGTAAAGCAGGAATACCACAAGAAAATATTCAAACCTAATAAACTTATCATGTTCTCATAAAAGCAGACGGTAGCTTTCACCTCGGATTTTTAATTAAGTAAAAGTGCCGTAAGACAAAGTTTAGCGTAATTTAATAATGAAGGAATGGACGCCTGAGTCCTGAGCTCAAAAGTTAACTAACTACTTAGCGTAGATATGTACAAACAACTGAAATATAAGAATATTCATAAAAGCGAGAATAAGAACTGCTACAAACATTGAAACTCAATTCGGAATCAAGAATTCCTTTCATTTTCAAAGTAATTCCGGATTTACAAACATTGTACACTAATTTTAAAAGCTCGGAACTCGCTAATCGGCTTTTATATTTATAGGAACATAACTTTTCTCCTAAATTGCGGGATTAAAATTTCTAACTGTTCACTTTTGCCTGCTGTGACTTACAATTGTTTGCGCTATGCAAACAGTTATTGTTTCCACAGCAGTATTTTTTGGCCAACATTTTCATGAAAAAAATAAACGAAATACATTTCAAGTTAGGCAGAATAGAGTCCACAACAAAAGCTTCGCTGTACCTAAGACCAATTAGAGGCTCGCAATTAAGGCACAGTTCTGTTGTGCAGTATAAAGGGTAGCAATTGAAAAACTTTCAATAATTGCGCGGCACGTACGTATAGTCCCGTCATCCTGTGTGAATTGGAACGTGCGCGCTCCCCACAGCTTGCATAGGCAGTATAGGCACAAATGAACGCGTCGTTTATATACGAACCGCGTTCGCAAATATACGCCCAGCCCATGCCCCGCCGGGCTTCCGATAAAGTATACTTTTACCTGTATTTGTTCCCGATAACGTAGGTATTAGGTAACCACGTAACTGTATTATGAGGGAATCGAATTATATTGCCAATTTGAGTTCCATTTGTTTTAAAAGTATGAGGAAATTGTATTAGGTGCTTTTATTTACTTCAATTGTAGCTTGGTCTAAGAATGTTTCACTATTGTGCAAGATCTTGTTACCTCTTACGCGTGGAGCCTGTTCAGTACTGTAGGTAGGTAATACTTTCCAGTTGATTCGAACACGTTTTTAACCTTACCTAAATACAAAACTGAGGTAACGTTTAATCCTGAGCAAATCCCGAAGTAAAACCCCGATTAAATGGCATAAGAAGCCTTTAAACTGTAAAGTAAACAGATACTTACACAACTGCTAATACCAACAACTTCGAACATTATATTTAGACAATATTCGGTCAGTGTTGAACTACTGAACCACAAAGTGCCAAAGTCGGATTTACAAGGTTTTCTTGCCCTTTGAAGTTACTTGTGACCTTTAAATCCTTTCAAATATACGAAAATATTATGAGACGGAGGTTCGTATCTACGGGTGGAACGGCGCCGCGGCGTATGAAATCGAATTCAACAATGTGATAAAGGTCGTGCCCTGTGATTCGTATACAACCTTGTGTGAATATTCTTGCTGATCGGAACCTGTAAACGAATCATTTTTATTTGATTGCTGGAGGGATGGGCTGCGTATGTGTGGATAGCGATAACATCATTTTGGCAGCGGCACAATTTGAAAAGAAAATTTTACTAGGACAAATCCTGAAACGAATTAAAATGATAAAACGCCTGTAATTGCTGAAGAATTAGGCAGAGGTGTACCTAATACTACACCCACATTTTGTTTTAAGTCCCACGTAACAGAGGGGAGCGAATGGCCAATAACCGAGCACAGATCTAGACTCCGTGACTGTTACAAAGAAATTCCTGATGGAAAACCCAATAACACCAATCAAAATACTTGCAGCGATAATGAAAGCAACTACGTTGCACAAGGCTGTGAATACATATAGTAAGCGCCTGTACACGCAGTGGGTCGAAAGTGAATTAATTATCACTCCATATCGAAACTGTTTACCGTGACGACAACACGGCAACGTGCTCGTTCACTCTTCACTCCTTTATAATTCGCTGTCAATCTTCTGTCGACGCTAACAACTTTGACACCGACTGCCTGTTGAGTATTTGAGTTGAGAACATTAGTATACCTATGCGTGGGACACGGATATAACTTTCACTTACTGCATATCCATCTTAGGGTCTGTTTCACCACCTACAATAAAGTTCTCGAACTTACTTGGCAGATAATTTCGTACAAAATCTGTTCCATTTTTAAATTTATTCCCTAAGTAGTGGCTATTCGGACATCATGAAATAGGCCCATAGCATAACAGAAAAGCGATGTTAAATAGAATTTCAACTTTTTCTTTTTCCAAAAAGTACTGGCACCTATTTCATAAAAAATAAAAAGAAAGGCGTCGATCAGACTCAAAACAAAAGTGTCATAAAAATAGCGCGTATTTCGTTGATGCTAATAAAAAAAATGTCTCAAATTTTTTGATAGATTTTAAAATAATAAATACATTCGCCACCCGCAGCAAAGCGTTAAATCCGAGGTACGTAATCCATTACCTCTAGAGAACAGTACTGAAATAATTAAAGCGCCCTGATTCTAATGCCTCATTATTTCACAATTACTAACGTAATTACAAAGCTTAGCGAGTGTATAGTTATGTTAGCTAACAAACGCTCGCACCCGGCCGTACAAACAATATGTTTGCACACCTTCTACATATTTACTGAAGGAAATACATTACGACACACATGGGAATTATGCGGTGCCTAAACATATGAGCCTGTTTTATAAGACGGGTAATTCAACGCTTTTTAGAATCAAATATCTACATAAATTTTGAACAGCTCGCTTGCAAACTCTTGGAGAAAATTCTCGTTTATCACAAAAATATGTACAGTATAAGTTACGATGTTTTCTTTGTATGCTCCGCATATTACCAGTTCTATGAATGTTGTACCAAATATTTGTGTGCACTAGACGTTTTTATGGGACCGCTTAATTATTCATCAAAGTATTGGTTAACATTCTATAATAACAATGTCTACAACAACGTTTATTTATTTATTTAACAATTTATGTACACACTAAATACAGAAAAGAAAAAAGGAACAGAAAATAGTACAAAGGTGATGCTTATTTCTAAAGAAATCTCTTCCAGCATACCTGCGAAAGGAGAATTTAAAAAAGAGATGTAGACACAGTGTGTAAAAGAAGAAAAGAAAATGGAATACAAAACATAAAGCAGACCTATTTAAATATAATACCTCATACCATATAAGAATATACTAACATACTTATAAATACAAACATATAAAAATACTATAAATACTATAAAATAACTAATAACGTTGTTGTTTGTTATTATTTTATCAGTTTATACCGACGTCTTTGTTACTCTCCACAGTTGCCTCTTGCTAATACGTCCTTTTTATGTCTTCTTCCGTTTTCCGGTTGCTGTAGAGTGTGTGGAGCGTGAACATCATTGAAACCTAATAACTACCGTATACTGTGTGACGTCACAACCACCGGGTATCATAAATTCATTTTCTTTAAACCAATTTCGATCGTGGTCTACGTTATGGTATCGTTCGAAAGTAAATCTTACCGACTTAGTATGTACATATATTGTTACCAAGCGCTAGGGAGTTCATTTTTTCGAAAGGAAATAAATGGATTTTCTGCCAGCAACATTCCGTGTTACAATTTTTTTTGGGTTAACAATAAGTTAGAATTTTTTGTAGACAGTAAGGTCCCGCTTCATCCCTCTGGGATTACCAACGCCCTGACATTTCATCACAACTCGTAGGTGTATGTAGTACCTAATTAAATGCGTCCACATTATTTATGTTCTCTGTTTTATTTTCAGGTGAAACCGACGAACATGGCCTACCCACAGAAAAGGACAAAGGGTGCGACACCAACCTCTACCTATACCATGTAAGTTTATGTTGAGCACCTGTTTACTTAAGTAAAGTTATGTAAAACCTTTTTAACGACTGCGTCACGGTACACAATGTACTGTAGGAACTAGAGAAGCTTATCGCAACTTTGCTGGACATTAAACATTGAAAAGCCTTTATTATTCAAAGTCCAGAGTCTTCACTGCATTAACGGTTTTAAGTGCAATTGTTTTTGCATTATCATTTAGGGAAAACGTTTAACTGACTGCTTTAAACGACATGCTTAACTTTGTGCGACGCCTGACACTCCCTCCTGCTCCACCCAGAGCGGTCAGACCAATTGGTATTGGTTCCTCCGCCAGGAATTTCTCGGTATCAGCCATGGAATCTAGATTACAAATCTCTCTCTCCATCTCTCTGCTGAGAGAGACAGATATACCTACTCACCCAATATTACATGGGACTTAAACATATTTTTGGTATACAATTAGGTATACACCTTTGCCTAACCCTTCAAGTATTACGTCGAAACGTTATGTTTTAAACGAAATCTCAGATTGTCGGTTTTCTTACATCATTGTAAAAGCTGATTCGTTTAACTTTTGCAGAGAAATCAAATCCATATAGTTTTCAATCCAATCATGTTCCGCCACACCTTTATTTGGCCCGTATCCACCGGCTACAGTATCTACTCAGTGCTGAGTAAAGACTATAGACTCTTCTGTTTTACGCCGCTTTAAACAACCCACCGTGGGCTCCCTGTACGCCTACACTCCCAGACCTTTGCCTAGATACAAACTCGATTTATTACTGGCACACTGAGCGTGGGAAGGTACATTCACACAGAGAGGCTCCAGATACAAAGCCGAACTTTACGCACGGTCGCATACGGTCACTTGTTTTGTTCTGTCTAGAAGTGCAGCACTTTCACCTGAAATTATAATATACTAAGGCCCACGTCGACTTTTCGTCGTGATTCTTTCGCGCGTTTTTAAACATATTTCTGCTTCACTGCTATCACGCGTTAACTTAGCCATATACGCTAGGATATACCTAACAGGTTTTCCTGAACAGTTGATCTGTACAGGTAAACCGGAGCGTGTATGTTTCAAAACTGTGCAGGTTTGTCCTCTACGCAGCTCACCTGTATAGATAAACCAGCCACACCCCTATGCTATACACCCTACCGTGTATTCGCATTTGTAACTTGCGACAGATGCGATGCAAACGCGCATCAGCATCGCTGCAAAAAGTTACGGTGGGCGAGGACCCTAAAATGTACATACATACCTATTATATGTATAAGTACATTCAGTTCCTCGAAATAAGGTAGATTAGCCGTGTCTTCTCCTAAAACCCTCTGAGTTACAGTACTTTGAGCACAAAGATGAGTTGGAACAACTGTTCATTATTCAGGAGATGAATTGGACAGTTTCGTTGCGTAACAATGGCGTTTGCGTCTATACTGTAATCCGGAGGATCGGCTCCTTTCCTCAGTCGGACTAAATCTGTTAGGGTAGGCGTATTATCCTGTTTCCTGTTCCGTAGGTAAATGTTTTGTTATGATGGGTTCTCATGACTGGTTCTTCGTGGGTCCTACTTAGTAATAATCTTTGGCCCTTTTATTGTCATCACACTAAGCATAAGATATATTATATGTCTGATGGATTTGCACTTGGTATCATTTATGAACTATGCATTAATTCCAAAAACATAATTTATATAAATATAATTATATATTTAGGTCTACAAAATAAATTTTGTAGACCTAAATATGGCATGTAATAACTGTTGTAAACTAATAACTAATACTAATAATAATGTTTAACGTTTCTAAATATACGCGTTCCTTCAACGTAAAAGCGTGTTTTTCTTACTTAGGTGTTCTCATTTAAATGTTTAGTGAGACAGCACTTTCGAGACTGTCGTAAAAGTCTTGAGAAAGTTATGGCTCCAGTTTGTAGGAGAGTATTTATTTAATACACTACAAACCGTGCTACGAACTCTACTGAATTTGAATGTTTCGGCCTACGCCCCGCCCGCACTACCCACCACAGTTTAGTACTTCTTCGACCTCTTATCTTTTGGGGAAACGCCCTTGTCCTAAGTTCATGCTGATGGTTAAAAGCGATGATAAAATGTATTTGTCAAAACCTAGCTAAATGTGAAATAACACACAATTTAATAAACTGAAAAGGTAACAAATACAAATTACCTTCATTTACCCATGGTTTTCATTGCGTAATAAACACGTAATGAACCTTACCTGTTCCTTCACCGCAACCGCGTTTTATCTCAGAGTTTTCATCACAAAGATAATACCTAATAATTATTTCATCTAATCTTCTTCCTCCCAACGCCATCCCAGCGGGAATCTCGAGATTAAAAAATCATATTGTGTTACGTGTTATTTCGTTTCGGTGGCTCTCTCTACACTAATTATCCTTGACCTGGCTTACTCTCTGCACGTTCCATAATTATAGTAATCAAATTAACCCCTCTCGAGTATTAATACTCGATATCATGGCATAAATTATTTAAAATAACATTTACGTGGGCTAATTTAAGACCCGGTTTATGCAGTACCCGAGGAGGAAACGGAATAAATTGAGCACTTTATTGAAATTGAGTTAGGAACGTATTACCCTAGCTACGAGTGTGCGAATATACGTGTGCTCGCGATGACCCGTATAGATCGTAGCGTCGTCGTAGCGCTCGTAGCTAGTTCGTAGCTCGTTACATGGCGCTCGTAGCACTTCAATCTCTTACGCTATTGGCTTGAGTTACCCGCTTCATTCGTTGCGATTCTTGATGCAGTTTCAGAAATTTGCGCAAAACTTTTAGCTTGAAAATTCGTATTAAAGCAATGTGTTAAAATTAGCCGCGCCCGTAAAATATTATAATCCAGCAATTCTCATAATATGTGTTGGCGTCAGAATATTACACAGAGCGGTAGCCTTAAAAAAATATACGCGTCTCGGAAAAATGGAACGGGAATAAAAACATTTGTATTCCGCAATACAATAAAGATGGTTATTTACATAAAACGCGAACGCAGGTAACTTCACGTGATGAAAATAATCCTTAATAAAAAAAGCTCTTTAGTAGATATATAAAGGCGAAGCCACACCTGCGGTGCGCTGGTAGGCTGGAATAATCCAGGAGCGCAATCTCGTATATAATTCACGCACCATTTGCGAGCCGCGTGACTTCTGCCCCTATTCCGTGTAGTGATGGCAAGGGAAAGATGGCAATAGAATTTTTATACGCCCGCTCGGCATAGTTATCTCATAGTGATCTCTTTGATAATTTGGTATGTTGATACCTAAGTATCTGTACCGTGCGTTAATTTAAATGTTATTAAAGCTATGTCTGGACACAGTAGCAACTCAAAAGTTGCAATTGGAATACTATATGTTTTTTTACTCACTTTTTAATGAATCTCTTTGATACAAGCTCTATAAATTGTGATGAAAAGTCACACAAATAATACAGGCTAACGAACGCTTTTGCGAGACTCATAACATTCTGATAAAGCATTCTCCGCTCGTCATATTTCATACACGCCAGCACTCGCGCGGCATGAAATATAGAAGAGGTGTTTTATTCATGCTTTCAAACAAGTTTTTAGATATATAGATCTATGGTGTCTTTAGTTAATCTAACTTGTAGACTAAAGTAGTTTTGTTCACTTAAATGTTGTCTTACTAATATTATAAATGTGAAACTTTGTATATTATGATGTTTGTTACTCAATCACGCAAAAATGACTGAACGTATTTAGTTGAAATTCGGCACACAGATAGAGTTTATACCCTATCACACTGGATGCTTTTTATCCTAAACCTGAAGTCCACACAGACGAAGTCGCGGGCATAAACTACTATTATATGTATATTACATATTTATTCATCTTTATTTCAGTATGTAACCTAACCGTAAACAACATACTTTTCTCATCTACGATTACCTGTTTTGTACCTGCATCAAGTGTTGTATAATTCATCAATAAACGTGTAACGTTTATAACGTTTCCAATTTACTGCATGATAATTACTTTAATTATCATTATGCATGAAATTGCAGCACAATTAATTATTTCTCGTTTGTCCTATAGCGTTATCTACATTGTAGGATAACCATCATTATTAACATAATTATCGGAATGGATTATGGATCTGCGACCTTAATAAATGGATGGGAGTTTCATTTGTGCATTATTAAATACAAATTACAACAACATTAACAAACATTAAGAAGGCTAAGGAAAAATATGGATGAATAGTGCGAGGAATGATATGAAAGAGAAAGGAGTAAATGATGCCGTGATGTCTGACAGGGGAGAATGGAAGAAGAAAACATGTTGCGCCGACCCCAAGTAGAATGGGACAAGGGCAGGAACACGATGATGAACATTGAGAAATCCACCATTTTTTTTTTCTTTCACATACTAAGTACTCTTCGGTTCTCTCTACGCGTAGAAGTTTATTATTCTTACCAGCCTGCATTGTCCCACTGTAAAAGACTCACTTTCTTTTTTCAATTAAGTTCCATAGAGCTTCCAGAAAATAGAAGTTATTTTGAAATTAATTAGCCTTTGGAATAAACGAGCATTCGTTAAAACTCTGTTCATTATGAACAAAACTTGCAAATGCCCCTAAATATAGGGTCTATCTGTATTGTATTCTATTTATATGTCTGACCTGCCAGAAGAGGAGAGTGTCACTACAGCCACATTCGCAGATGATACGGCAATCTTAGCAAGCAACAAGAACCCTGTGCTCGCAACACAAAAATTACAAACAAGTCTTAATGATATTACCAATTGGCTCCAAAATGGAGAATAAAGGCTAGTGCATCAAAATTAGTACATGTTACGTTCACACTGCGACAAGGAAATCCTGTACACTTTTTTTTTTTTTTTTGTTTTCGTGTGGAAACCTTCAAAAGGCGGCCGGTCTTTGAGGATAAGACCGGGGAGTGTGGGATTTTTACCGCACTAAAACCACCCCGGTGGTCACCATCTGCACATGAGAGGAAACGGTGCCTCCGTTTCCTCTTAAAAGACCTGTCCGGAGCCCCCTTTGTACAACGCCTGAAAAGGCACATCCCTGGGGCGACTATACAGAAGTCTCCCCTGAGCCTCGCTGTGCAAGTGTGCACGACGGCACGTGACCACTGTGCTGCCGGTCATCTCTAAGGTCACTCGCCCTCCTGTACACCTGAGAAATATTACACTCCCTCATCAAGACAGTGTACGATACCTTGGATTACACCTAGACCGACGCCTTACATGGAGACACTATCAAAACTAAGAGACAAGAACTCATTCATAATGATGAGTACAATGACCCCTTAAGAGATTTCGTGAATGAATAGGTAGACCTAATATATTCAGATGAATAGGAACACGGATAAACTTGTATCTACTCAACTAGTACTTTTTTTATTGCTATTGTATATTTTAACAGGAGTACACTACTAAACAGGTTAGTCCAAATAGAGACGTCATAAAAAAGATATTGATTCGTCACGCCTAGGGGTATCCGAAAATACCACATGTTTGTTCCGCGGTTCTTGATAGATTTCGAGTCATAGATTCTTGAAAATTGTATGGGTACCGCTTGAAATAGATTCTATCATAGACAAAGACATTTATATCTTTATTTAACACGGCTTTTTCACATTGTTTAACGTTAAATAGATGCATTATTATTCTCTTTAGCATCAAAAGTAACAAAAAACCCTGTTAACAAAAGATCGTGAAAAGTTTTTTTGCACTCGAGTATAAGGTAGCTTCCCGTTAGTGAAATAATTTTTGGAATCGGATCAATAGTTCCGAAGATTACCCCTTACATAAAGGGTGTAAAGGTATTGTTTAACGAAGCGGAAAGGCATTTTTTCTCCCCGTTATTGCGATCATTTTTTTGTTCTAGACCATACCTGGGAACTTTCTATTTACCGAAATATTGGAGGTCAATGTTCCAACTTTTTCTTGGGTTTAAAAATAAAACACAAAGTTTTAATATTATACCTTTACTTTAAATGCTTCCAAGACCTCCGTACTATTCAATGCATCAATCAGCGCAATGTATTGAGTGCGTTACATTGAGTCCTACCGTGAAACGTGATTTTTCACCCCAAACAAAAAAAGTCGTTTCCCAGCTATTTTTGCGCATAGTTAGTTTGATGTACAGAATGCTGAAAATTAATTTTTCAACCGATTTTGAAAATTCATTCACTAATAGGAAGCTATATTATCCCCGAATGCCATATGAAGGAGGCTATATTTACAACGTGCCCGTGAGGTAATATCTGACAAAAACGCGAGCGAAGCCGCGGGCAACAGCTAGTATTAGTAATGTATAAAAGTATAGATTTGAATACTTACGAACAATACAGTACATATTTTAACTTCATTAATTATGATATCAATTGAGCCAAGAATATAGTTATATTAAAATAATAGTGAATGATTACTTTGAAAAAAGGCCGTAGCAATATTATCTCTAGTCTACCAAGACTCGACAAAGCTCTTTCTATACAACGTGACATGTATAATATTGTCATTCATTTCATACATCTCTAACATCGCCATGCTTGCGACGATAGAAATCTTTCCACAATCTTTCATAAAATGACAATTCAATTCGACTCTTCGTCGACAAAACCCGTTTCTACGGTGGTCATGCTACGCCGGCAGATTATGGATTCCTTCTCGTGTCGATAGTTTCACTTGTTTTTTTGGCTCTTTCCTGCGGCTTCACAATAATTATTCTAGTATAACTAAATCATGCACGGGATTAAAAATATCTTTGATGACAAACAATGCTAGTTTACTCCGGTTTCTGGAACGAAAATTACCGACACGTTAAAAATTACCTCACATGATGGACGATTTTATGATTATATAGATTTTAAAAAAAACTTGAGATGTCAAGTTCTTTTTTAATTGATCTATCTATCTTCTATATATATTATATAAATGAAAAGAAAAGTCCTGACTGACTGACTGACTCATTCACGCCCAGCTCAGTCTTGGACCTAGAAAGCTGAAATTTTGCACAGAGGTTCCATTTATAATGTAGACAAAGAATTAGGAAGGATTTTTCGAAATTCCACCTCTAAAAGAAGAAATGGGAGGTTGAATTCTCTGTGAAACTTTTTATTCTTTGGGTCGATTGACTCCAAAATTGGTATACCTACATACTCTTAAATTAAAATTATGAAAATCATTTACTACTGTTTAAGGTTTCGTACCCGAAGGGTAACCAACGGGACCTTTTTTCGACGGATGTTACGAAGCCTCCGCTGTCCGTCCGTCCGTCCCTCTGTCTGTCAGCGGGCTGTATCTCATGATCCGTAATAGGTACTACCTATTGGAATTTTCAGAGATTGTCTATTTCTATTGCCGCTTTAAAAAGAAATCTCACTAATTTTATAAATGCGAAAGTTTGTGAGGATGGATGGATGGATATTAGTTACTCTTACACGCAAAAACTATTGGACGGATTTGGATGAAATTTAGCTCACAGATAGTTTATAAACTGGATTAACACGTAGGATACTTTTTATCCCGGTAGTATGATCCCGTGGGACAATTATCAACCTCCACGCGGGCGAAGCTGCGGGCAAAAGCTAGTAGTAATTTACTTTTACATTTACTCCCTTATAAACGGTCATAACATCAGGTTCTACTGCCACTTCGACCTGGTTTCATCTGAAATTACGGCGTTCATTATGATATTAAAACCATATTTCATAATGTAATTTCTGCCTTGCCCCATGAGAATAAGGCATATTATGTATTTGTGTATAGTTTTTAATTCGGAAACGTCGCTAGTAAGCAGCGTGCACCTATATCCGTCGGATATCGGTGAACGGCGCTCGGCCTCGTTGTCTAAGCGGCACTGAGCACCCTACAGCCGGGGCCGCTCTCGGCACAAGGCCGCAGCCGAATGCTCCACCGAAATCAATGTGAGAGCTTCAATAACGTCTCCACGACCCTTGAGAGGCCACACTTTCACGGGCTGCCTCGTCGTACTTAATTGTGTTTGATTTTTCTCATCTTTTGTTGTCATCGTGGCGGCCGCGATGATACTTTGAACTTGAAAAGAAAGGTACCTTAACTTAATTAGAGTGCTACAAGCATCTCTTGACGAGTGGTTCTGTTGGTAACCATTTTTGAAATTGTTTTGTTAATGTATTGGAAAATCAAGATGGCGGCGCCGGCATTAGTTCTGATTCTGGCCACACGTCAAAAGATCCTTGTGTGTAACTATATCATCTTTTTGCTACCATATCTTACTTTTACTATTAATAGAGTGGAAATGCAAAAGGTTGGATGAATGGATGTTTAGGTTTTGTTTTTATTTAGATGAAAATTTGGCACAGAGTAGGCTACTTTTGACTTTTTTTTCTACTACAATCTGTCAAATTTCTTTAATAGATTTTCAACTTTATCGCTAAAGCATTAGGATCAAGGTTTATAGGGAAATTTTGATAGTTTCGGGTAGCTTGATGACGTCTGTTCCGTACACCTCAAAATTTCCACGCGAACGAAGTCGCGGGCAATAGCTAGTTGTAGTATAAATACCTCTACTTCAATATATACCAATCGTTTTCAGGTATTCCCTCTAGTGTTCAAGGCATAAAATCTTGACTCAAATGGCTTAATAAAGTACTAGGCAATGGACTGTAAACCTATAACAACTTGAGCGCTGTTTAACGGTTGTTAAATCTGATATTGTCATTTCAAGCTGAACCTAACCTGAATTGGCGTCGTTTACTTGAAGTTTATGTGCATGGCTACTATTGCGAAGATAAAAGAACCTGATGTTATAAGCCTACATACAACATTACAAAGAGACGATTAAGTATTACCGTTCATGTTACCGCATTTTTCGGCAAAAGTGTATTATGTATAGCCTCAAAAATATATAATAGTGTACCAGCAGCTATTAGAAATAAAGAGTGTCTGAGATCCTTTAAGAAGTCTTTGTTTAAATTCCTTTTAGATAGATGTTACTACTCTATCGCTGAATTTACTACTGATTAACAGAGGTATCACGATTCCGACTTTGCCTATTAAATACTTATGATTTAACACTTGTAATGACATGTTTACATAACTGACATATTATGTATTTTAAATAATTTTTTTTATTTTTCTAATAAAAAAGTAATCTATTGACATGCCAACCTTAATTGTAATTGCTTGTTTATGCTAATTTTGTCCGCCATTTTGTGCACCATATATTTGCAAAACACAGTGCACATATTTTTAGACAATAAACTATCTGTAACCTATATTTAACAAAATAAATTGATTTATTGATTATCTTTCGGAATGTTATCGGCCTATAATGTTCTCGCTGTTGGGCACAGATCTCACTCATCACCGATCGACCGACCGATCTTTTTTAGTGTACTATTCATATAGTACACTAAAAAAACTCACCAGAGCTACTGAACTATGCCGCAGTAACATACTCGGTAATAGTGTATGTCATGTTAATATTCCCTTGTAGGATGCGGGATTTATTAAGGGTACCATCCGGGGACCACGAAAGCGTACGGAACCTCATGATGGCACCCATTTGCAGTTCACTAAAGCCGGCCTAAGTTTATGGTTTCATTTTGGATAAAAAGGTACCTCCTATACAGTAGCAGAGTAGTAATATTGAACAAAATGTCATTGAACTTTTACTCAATTTAATCATTCAAAAACTAAATTGTCGCTTAATTTTCCAACATTAAAAATACACAAAGCCTGAATGAATGAAAGCAATCGCTGAAACAGCGCCAACGTCGGTGAACGTTAATATTATGTCAAGGGCTCCGCTCTCGAGCTGGCTTCGTAAAACCTCACAATCTACTGTGGATGAACAAAGAACTTCATTACGCTTGCGATTCCGACGGAGAGCCATCCGGATACCAAATAAAGTGCCGAATAATGGCGACGGAACAAATGAAAACAAATAGGAAAAGAGCCCCCGTGATAAATTGCTTGTGTTGTGTGCCTTTATTTTATTGCTCAACATAATTTACAACACGACATTAAGGACCATCATTGCTATTTAAAAGATTTGCTTTTGACATTGATCTTTCGGAACGTAATTGATAACACGCCGCGAATATATTCGATTATTCAATTCTATAACGCAATCCTATGGGAATACGAGTGCACGAAGATTACTTCGTGTTCAATAAGGAGAAATTGCAATGCATAAAGTCACGAAGCTTAAGGTGTGAATTTAAATGAATAGGTTCAGTACCAAAATCCAGCTTCACCTGAACATATCCGAAATTCATTTTAAATTGAATAACGTAATGCGTTCCTTTGCGATGGTGTGCGATGTAAATCCTGATTTACTCGTACCTACATTCTCTAGAGGGAACGCCGAAAGCGTCACATTCCGGCAAGTGACGGTAACGCCCAAGGTATGTTCGAAACGACGTTACTGAGCGGTGCGCGTCGATGCGATGCAAATGGCGCGTAAATAAAATACGAGCTTTAGGAGACGAATATGCTCGCTCGGGTTTCAGCAACTCGGCGCTCGGCTCTCGGCTCTCCTCTCCCAGCACTCATATATCGTATTACAAACGTGAAATTAAAAACTCCTATGCCGGCTATATTTCACAATTTGAAACCCATCTCATACGTACATTTACATTGCGTACTTTCATTACACTTGTGCTGTAAAGTACAAAAGCAATTTTGACCAAAAATTAAACAATTCTCTTTTAATTATTAGGATGTTGTTGTGTACAGAACCCCGCATTGACCGTATTAAGTAAAAGCTTTTGGCGATAAATAAGTCGGTTTTTTTTCTCGCAGTTTCTCTCTTAACGCAAAACATTGTATAACGTTCTAGGTACAACAACAAGCACTTTAGTTAGACATTAGAATGAAGATGCTAATCATGATGGAAATAACAAAGAACTCAATCTCAGCAACAAGGGCGTTATCACGAAGACTTCACTTTCTCTAACTTTATCATAACCGCTTTCAAGATTGCGATAGCATCTTGCGGGTGTCAGACAATGATTACATAACCTTGAGTTAGTCTGACTTCGTGAAAACGTACCCGTTGGGACCTGGCCTTATTTTTACGTATGAAGTTAAACATATTTCAAGTCTGCTACGTGAACGGGATACATATTCGGTAGGTGGCCTGCCTGCCGACTCTAAGATTAAAGAGACAGTGTACGAAATCGAATGTCTCGCTATTATTACAAGATAACGTGACAGAGGACTTCATATATTATGCTTGAACAACCATTAAGCTATAAAGCGTATAAGTTATTATTAGTAGATATATACTACATATATATACGTTTCAGTAACATATTATGTTATAGGCTTATTGCTGTAGAACTCAGATGTATGCAATATCACTATTTGAGACTACTACTATCACAGAGATTATAGTATACGAAGCAACATAGTTAATACACGACAGTCGTATATTAAGGAGGTTTCAGCCTTTGGTTAATTTACGTTAATTAGGCATAAAATTGCAGTACAATATTAATGTAACAACAGTTTTATTTGTTATTTTATTTTTATTTTACTTTATTGGGACATTTAACAGTTATACATAACACGTACCTAGGTACGTATTTATTATTGGGACATTTAACAGTTATACATAACACGTACCTAGGTACGTATTTAACAGCTACACATAGATATAGACTAACTCTTATTGTTCCTTTCCTGTATCTTCGCCATATCTGTCTTTCATATACGGTAATACCTCTCGGTTAGTGAAACAATGCGTGTTGACTGTAACAAATATTGGCCTGGAATTAAATCTATAATCCGAGTTGCTCAACTTGAACTCGGATTATAGATTTAATTTATACTTACTTAGTTTTTTATGAAAGCTACATAAAACCTTCTTTATTGCCAACAGGAAGAATTGGAGGACAGGCCCCGAGCGGCCACCTTCCTCACCTCCCTGGCGAACTACTCCAACACCATCCCCACGGCATCGGCAGCGGACCCTGACGTGAAACCGGCGCCTCCGGCCCGCATGGGCACGCTCATCGGCGTCTACCTGCCCTGCATCCAGAACATCTTCGGCGTCATCCTCTTCATCCGTCTCACGTGGGTGGTCGGAACTGCTGGGGCTATTCAAGGATTCCTGATTGTGCTTGTTTGCTGCTGTACGGTGAGTAACAAAAACATAATCTATGTCCTTTGCTCTCTTGGTAGTTCATGGTTTACCGCTAGAAACTGCATGGGCTCTCTGAGTCTATGGTAGTGTTCTTCCGAAGAATTAATTTCTACAAAAGATGCAATTGTGATCAACTCAGTTTCAGGTAGGCCTCATTTCATTTCATTCATACATATCACATCACTTTCGTACATTAATTGTATGAACTATCGTACACTACAGACAGGTCGTACCGCGGCGGGCTTTGGCTACTGAAATTTCATGCGCAGCAACCCGACGCAAATATAATGCTTCACTGGTAATCTAATTCAATTCAATGATCGTGATTCGGGTTCTGCATCTTGTTTAGAATCCCATTTTATTCTACTCACATACACACGTCACTCGTATTTTAAGTAAATAATAATGTAATGAATATAATCAGCGTCACCCCAACCACAGGCTATTTTGAATAAAATTACTTACGCATGTAGCCATTTATATTTCTCTGAGCGGGGGGCGATGACGCACGAAAACAACTCGCATATATTTACTGCGTGAAAATAAAGTGGAAACAAGAAATACAGTTCGTTGTTCATACTTATAGCTATACCTATATACCTGCTATGGAATAAAAAACGAGAGGAATGAAAATAACTCATCGTCCACACTGTATTCCCAGCGCAGTGTATATTTCCTTCTGATTACGTTATTGTTACGCAGAATTTCCCCCGGGTCTGTCCGAGCTGGTCTCTAAAGCTACATTGATGCCGCGTCTAATAATGCCCGATCCTTCAACTTATCTAATTTAACTTGCCGACGGTTTATTAAATCTTCTAGACACTAACTGGATTATTTACCCAATCTAACTAGATTATTATTTGTTACTAATACCAAACTAGTTTCATAAAATCTAAACTAACATCGCCTATTGGATTGAGCGTCTGACCTTTATTGTGACTTTTATGTTATGAGTCGTTGTCCTGTCCCTTGGCAACCCTCTTCTCTTGATTCTATGTATTAGATAATATGCCAAGAGGTACATTTTCTTTTTGAAATGTTAAACAGGGTTTGATAGGTCTCTCTGATAGAATTTAAGAGTAGGTAACCTAAGCATTTACATCTTTGCGTTTGCGGCTTCGAAAAGAAAATCGATTTAAAGTGTCTTAAAGCCATATTTTTTTTAAAGTTTGGTACTACAAGCCACACGTAACAAGACTAACAAGTCAGTAAAAGGTCATTATTAAGTACATTTACGTTTTCACAGACCATGCTGACGGCTATCTCGATGTCTGCGATCGCAACGAACGGCGTGGTTCCTGCAGGGGGGTCGTACTTCATGATAGGGCGCGCGCTCGGGCCCGAGTGCGGCGGGGCCGTGGGCATGCTGTTCTATACGGGCACCACACTCGCCGCCGCCATGTACATCGTCGGAGCCGTTGAAATAGTTCTGGTAAGTGATAAACTTCTAAATTATTAAGGTATACGGAATTGGGACGTGACACGATTTCTGGAAAAACCAAGTGGAATATTTGTGATAAATATCATTATGCTATGCTTTCTTTATTCTTTGCACTTTCAACACCTAAAGTAATTCTACTTTTTTTCCTAATCACCATAAAAACTGCAACACTGCTAACTAAACATTTAAGACTAATAAACTACAGTACTGTCAGTAGTGTCGTGCTTCAAGCAAACCATTGTTTCGACAATTGCTATAGTATCTAAGTCATTATTATATCCTCCATAGGTGCCTATTAACAAGTTGATTTGCCAAAACGACACTACGAACACGGTCTTTAGCATATATGATAATTCTGTCCTAAACTCTGTTAGATTAGAATCACAAAACCGCTGCAAGTGAGTAGGTCTGCTCAAAGGCGTGCCGCATAGCCGAATATCTCCTCGCCACGATTGCATAGACCACATACACGTTACAGTGCTAGGCTCACCAGACTATATGCACGTTATTACGCTTAGTACACACACGATACTTTTGAATGTGCGATTTAACTTAAGTACCCTTAACACTTTGTCTAGTCAAAGCTTTTTAAAATCTATTGTTACCGTTCTTATTTAGAAATTAACATACCAGTGCGGATAACGAGTCGTAAAGATCCGACAGACAAAACCTTTATTTAAAAACAAGCCATACAGTGCATCTACCTACGATTTCAGTCTTTTATTGAGTGTTTATTTGTCAACATATTGCTATAAAGGAATATGCTTTAATCATTATACCTATAAAGATTAAGTCCTCCTAAACAGATGGAAGTCGAACGGGTCTTTTCAACCCAGCAACGCACCAGGGACAAATCGTGCTTCGGATATAATAGACCCCATGCACCAACAGAAAGTCTTCAAATTTGACTAACGCAGTAAGCGTGTTAATGGACCGCTGGACTATGTCCACAAGATTCCTATTGTACAAATCATTAATACTGATAATTCATTAACATTGGGTCACTTGTTCCACAAGAATTTCCATGACATAAACTACTGAACAAAATCAATCGCATCCAGAACTGCCCGTTTGCGCTAGTCCTAAGCAGTGTTGATGTAACGTACACCGTAGAGGCGGACCGGGCCAGATCGTACTTCATGCCAGTCTCTGGGGCCCGACACAAGGATGTGGTCGGCAACCATTTAACGCTGACCTTATACATAATTTGGTACATCAGAACCTTGCGGCCAGGAATTGTGCCTTTGTCTGGGTTAATATTATTTCAGCACCTAGCTTTGGCAAACAAGATACTGAAATATAATTTCGATCGCGGGTTCATGATGAATGATTAGCGTACCCAAAAAGAGTTTTAAAACCAACATTGCTTTTATTATACTTAGTAGAGTTTTAAATTTAAAAAAAGGTAATAAAGCGTTTCCCAACTAAGCCACAAACCGGAGCTATTTTTAATTAGATAATTAAAGCAGAGTTTTGCGAAGCGGCCGCAAAGCAAATTCGTATGCGGCATACAGCACTACTGCTTATTTCCTCCACGTTTATTACCATCGGGATATAGAATATAATTATGACGATGTTTGTTAGTATTCATGAAAGCGGCGATATAGTAATACAGTAATCTCACAAATAATAACGGGGAGGAACATTTAGCTACAGTACCCCCCCGTAGTAAGACACAATACGAGCTATATTAAGATACATAATAGAATAGAATCATTTATTAATAGAGAAGACGATCTACAAGAAAAAAAATACGGCCGGGGTACTTAGTCGTATAAAGAACTGTGGAGTAATTGCGTAACTTACTTTCACTGGCAATAAACTTTCATTTTGACAATTGAAAAACATTTATTGCAGTATTTACGATGTCTTGCAAACGAACACATATAAAACAATGGCTAAGAAACCTGCCAAATCCGGATTTGTGATGGGTCTACGGAATCTAGGTGGTGATTTGGACGCATTTTATAATCGAACAGAATGCAGATTATGTAGACGAAAAGCGATAGTCAAATGTTGAATGGCCTAAAGGAGGCATTAATATTCATCAAGCCACTAATTACTCTTTTGAATGATTAAGCTCGCGCATGGTATGCTTTCAGCTTGCGGTGAATAGCTCGCGCTCATAAGCCACGAGTGATCAGCAATCATAAATTATGTTGAACGTGGTTTTGCAGCGTGACAGAATACAGTCTAGGGTGTACTACTAACGCAATAACAACCAAAAAATATTAAAAATCTGGCTTACAATTAGCTCCTTCACAAGATTTTATTATTAAGAGGATTTCTACTAGAAGGACGAAGTACCTAGATTCGTTTACAGCGCTTTCCAAGCATTTTGCCTTGCTACATTATTACTTATTTATTTATTTGGCACACCAACAGCAGTTTGTACTAAACATTAATGGAAAACAATACGCAGCGTTCACCATAGTGTCAACAACATAAATATCAGTAAATAACATTACGAATGATCATTAATGATTGATATGTAATCATTACTTATCAGTCGCTCCTATAGGTGTTCATGCAAGTACCTTTGTATTAAATTTGTATCAATCAGAAAAGTGATATCATCTCCATCTAATCAAACAGACATACATGGCGCCCTGGATGTCCATCTTCGGGGACTTCACGAAAGACCCCGAGGCGATGTACAACAACTTCCGCGTGTACGGCACTGGGTTGCTGATCATCATGGGCATGGTGGTGTTCCTCGGCGTCAAGTTCGTCAACAAGTTCGCCACGGTCGCCCTCGCCTGTGTCCTCCTCTCCATCACCGCTGTGTACGTCGGAATCTTCGTCAATTTCAACGGGAATGACAAGCTGCAGTAAGTATTGGTGTCCTGTCATAATATATTTTGCTGTCTTTTCATTCCATTGCTGTTCTATTAGGTATATGAAAGATCTAGAAAATTCTGAGGTACTCGTATAAGCAACTTAAACACCGTCTGATTTTACTGAATGCAAATTTCTGGTTGCATTGATGAAAAGCATCCTAAATACTGAAATTTGTTACGTTAAATGGAAGAGCAATAAAAATATCCTTTCCAATGACAAATGACAACTACAACTGGAAATAAAATGATGCTAGCCATAACGAGCAAAATTTGGCAATTGAGTACAGAAACATCAGTCCCCGATCATTAACACGAAGGGTAGGGACAGGCCGTGACTGAGATAGTCTCATGTCTCATTAAACCGCGTTAATGACACACATGAGATACTGAATTCCAGAGATAACATCAACTAACTTTTATAACATTTTGCTGCTGAAAATTTGTTTAAAGTATGATAAAGCCCGACATCGTCCAAGATTAATGATGTCCTACTTTATTTTTAGGAGTATGTTTTTATTAGACATTGCGTTTTCTATAATGGGTGTAAAAGTACCCGTACCGAAGCCGAAAGGTATGTGTTCTCCCCATATTTGCGATCATTTTTAGGGTTCCGTAGCCGAATGGCAAAAAACGGAACCCTTATAAATTCGCCAAGTCTTTTTGTCTCTCTGTCTGTCCATGAATGTCACAGCCACTTTACTCCGAAACTATTAGGAGTACACAGTTGAAACTTAGTAGGTAGATGTATTCTGTGAACCGCTATAAGGTTGTTATACAAAAATAAAAAATATATAAGATTAAGGGGGGTCTCCCCATAATTGGAACTGAAACTAAAAAATATTTTTTTCATCAAACCAACCGTGCGGGGTGTCTATACAGGGTCAATTTTTATTCAGTGCGCAAACTTTGACAAATTAAACTTAAATGAGTTTTTATTAAATACCTATTTTTTATTTTGATAAGTCTTAATACCAAACAATAAAGTTATCGTTAACGAGAAATGTTTACTTTGAAATTTGGCCGTGATCTGAAGTTATTTGAAGAGTAATTCCAATTTTTCCTTCATACTTTCGTGGGCTTAGGACCATCAAAATGCAGAAAATAAAGCATACTGACCGTGATCAAGCAGCCTTTGAGTGGCTGCTAAAATGGTCCTTTCATTAGGGGCTGCGGGGTTAAGGATACCTTGGGCTTGCATTCGGGGTATGCTCTCCGTTGCATACATTCTGTGAGCTGCTCGTAAACTTTCACCACTGAATAAATACACCTGCACCATTTCATAAAACTCGCGGTTACTTAAGTCCGACATCGTGACCTGTAGGTACGATTACGACACACGTGTGGCGCAGGAGCTGCGCGGGAAAAGTTGGACGCGACATCACGACAGCGCATGCGATGAGCGACTGTCGGGCCGCGGGCGTCGGCCCCGCCCCTGCCGCTCGGGAAGGGATTTCACCACCGCTGCACAACATCGCCGCGTGCGCCGCATGGCGCGCGCCCATTGATATTATTACGAATAGATTCTGTCCTTATTTTGCTGATTTATGGTCGGATAAAAAGTTTTGAACAAATAATGGAAATGTGTTCTATTACTGATACTGAACCACCAAAATATTTTTGCGCACTTCTTAAAAAAATTCTGAAAAAAATATAGGAGTACAGGACGTAAAAAAAACTTTCAACCAAAATTGATTTGAATAAGATTTGATGTTTATTTTTTTAGATATGGTACTTTTTCATCAAACTGCAGCAACAACTTTGTTTTTCATTAACATACTATGAAAAACAAATTTAGTTTTGTTGATGAATGCAAAACAATACAACATATGAACGAATGCCTTCAAAATATTTTTATTATATTGTTTGGTGCTACGGAACCCTATGTGCGTGTGAGTACGACTCGCACTTGGCCGGTTTTTGTTCTACACCATATCTGGGAACCTTCTAGTTACGGATATACATATTGGGAGTCAAAGTTCCAACTTTTTACAAGTTTTTTATTTAATACATTTAATGTTATAACTTTAAATACCTCCACGACCCTTGTACTATTCAATGCATCCATCAGCACAATGTCTTGAGTGCGTTATATCGAGTCCTATCGTAAAACGTGATTTTTCACCCCAAAAATAAGTCGTTTTCCAGCAATATTTTTTGCGTGGAGTTATTTAATTTGATGTACAGAATGCTTGGTTGACGAATTCGTCAAGGATCCGTTTTCACCCTACATTATTAAGAGGTAAAATTTGTAAGTTTGTATGTAGGGGGTAATCTCTGGTTCTACTGAACCGATTTTGAAATTTTTTTCACTTATAGGAAGCTACATTATCCCCAAGTGCCATAGGCTATATTTACAACGTGCCTGTGGGATAATTTCCGACCAAAACGCGAGCGAAGCCATGGGCAACAGCTACTTTTCAAATAGTCACAATTTTCCTTTCTCACTTTTATTTTCAATATAGAATCTGTTTCAATACTGAGTAAACATTTTCAGGATGTGCATCCTTGGCAAGCGCCTGTTGAAGGATATCAACATCAACAACTGCTCGAAGGAGATCGGTGCGCCCCTACACCAACTGTTCTGCCCCAACAACACTTGCGACCCATACTACCTAGCAAACAACGTGTCGATCGTCCAAGGAATCAAGGTAAGGAGAATACTTAGCATTAAGGAATCTTAAAATAATAATTAAATCATTCATTCATTCATTCATTCATTAAATCATTCATTCATTCATTCATACATTTGTTGTGAATGCCTTTTTTCCTGATCATAAATTGGAAGTATAAACTCTATATCCAACGACAGAAGACATGTTTTAGAGGCTCCAAGATATTTTGTAAAAACAATGCGATTCCTCCTGATAGATCTTATAAAATCATGAACTGCAGACGGGTAGTGAACATTGTACGCCTGTAGGGTGCTTATTTTGAATGATGAATCATGAATTATGCTATTCAGGGACTGAAAAGCGGAGTGTTCTTCGACAACTTGCAAGACTCGTTCCTACAACTGGGCCAGTACATCTCGTACGGCAAGGAGCCCGATGACATCGAGCAGATGGAGCGACCGACCTACAACCAAGTCTATGCTGACCTCTCCACGACCTTCACTATTCTCATCGGAATATTCTTTCCTTCTGTAACTGGTGAGCCCATATTTAAATATCTCATGCTCAGTAGGTTTGATTCCCGGGTCGGGCAAAGTGCTATTGGGTTTGTCATTAGAAATTTCTCAGTAAAAGCCACGGAGTCTGGGTTCGTTCCCGGTTGATGGCAATAGGCTCGTCCCCAAATACATGGGACTTAAACATAACTGGCGAAATGTGGGTGTACGATTAGTTACACCTCTGCCTAACCCCTCGGGGACTACAGGCGTTATGTTTTCTTATGTTATGTTATTCTAGGTGTCACAATAGATAAGTGTAGCCCTTCATTAACGGTATTCTAAACATTGTGTTTTCTTTACACTGTGTTTTCTATGTTGAAAATATAGTATTTTTTAAATAATACCATGGCTGTAGTCTATATGTAGGTAAGTACAACCGGCAGACGTATAGTATAACCAGTCTAGTTTTTTTTATAGATCCTATCCATATTAAGAATCGAGCCTATTGTCACGAACTGTGCACAATTGTAGACTGCGTGTCACAACTGTTACTGTAATAATGGAAACAGGCTTCTTTTGGGTTAGCTCGTTACATCGTCGACCTCATCTCTGTCCTCTGTACTGTCCAGTTGAAGTTAAAAAAAAATGCGCTTGTAATATAGCCTATTAATACACTTCCTCACAGGTATTATGGCCGGCTCCAACCGTTCGGGCGACCTGGCTGACGCTCAGAAGAGCATCCCCATCGGAACGATCTGCGCCATCCTCACCACTTCCGCCGTGTACCTCTCCTGCGTACTTCTGTTCGCCGGCACCGTCGACAACCTGCTACTAAGAGACAAGTAAGGACCTATTCTAGAATATTCTGGAGTATCCTGGACCCTTACAAAATATTTAGACTTAGCTTCTCCTGTTTTGAATAAGACCAACGAAAACACACCTACTGAAAACAGCTCCAAAATAATATTAAAATTACCTTTTCTGAGCAAAAATGGATTTCCAGTTCTAACCAATAGCAATGTTTTCAGGTTTGGTCAATCTATCGGTGGTAAGCTAGTGGTAGCGAACATGGCGTGGCCGAACCAATGGGTGATCCTGATCGGTTCGTTCCTGTCGACCTTGGGAGCTGGTCTGCAGTCTCTCACTGGAGCCCCACGACTACTGCAAGCCATCGCTAAAGATGAGATCATACCGTTCCTGGCTCCGTTCGCCGTCTCATCCAGCCGGGGTGAACCAACAAGGTAGAATTTACTAAAGCTATACAAATATATAAAAATAAAATAAATTAAAATAAATAAATTTTATTTAATAAAGTTTCTAGCGATCTGGGTGATCTTCCCCAACGCTTGACACTCCTGGCCTCTCCTAATTCGGAAAGCCTGTGCTTTAATACTTTGTCAACAGAAACTTTTTAAATTTTAAACGTAAATAGAAAATTCATTATTTTAAATACTTAATTATGACTAAAAAAAAATAATTAGTCCGTCAGATAGATTGCCAATAAACATTGGATACGTTTTTTTTTCTTTTTTCACGTAAACTAAAAACGAAGACGATACAGTGCGTCGAAAACTCGCGTGACGTCACTTGTATGTAGACTTTTTACGTACAAGTGACGTCACAAGCCCCCACTACGATTATTTGATGCGTTATAACTTCGTCATTTTTTATTGATTTGGTAAAACATAGAATACGTAACCAATATTTTTCGATTATCTATCATATTTTTTTTACTCAGGAATCATCCCTATTGTCAAGTAAAAATAAAGATAAAACCTTAAGATCATGACTTCTGTCCCCAGGGCCCTTCTCCTGACGATGGTGATCTGCCAATGCGGTATCCTACTCGGCAACGTTGATATCCTGGCGCCACTGCTGTCCATGTTCTTCCTGATGTGCTACGGCTTCGTCAACCTCGCCTGCGCACTGCAGACGCTCCTCAAGACTCCTAACTGGCGTCCTCGGTTCAAGTACTACCACTGGTAAGGGACCAACTTCCATGCTTAACCCGACAAATGTCGTATCAACCGATAATAGATAGTAGAGGCTTAGATTATAAAATCAAAGTGTAGAGGGTGGATTGTACGCAAACGCTTGACGGGTTAATGAATTAGTCTCTGGTCAGTCAAACAGGTGAACTTCTATATCTTGTTTGGTTTCAGGTCTCTGTCCTTAGCTGGGCTGATTCTGTGCATCTCCATCATGTTCATGACGTCATGGTTCTACGCTCTCCTCGCGATGGGCATGGCCGGCCTCATCTACAAGTACATTGAATATCGCGGGTAAGTTAATAAAATTACTAAGAATTAAAACATATTGCAGAAAAAAATCTTATTTACCTATACTGGCCAAATTAAATTAACTAGCGAAACTTTACGAGCGTGATGGATATCTTAACAATAAATAGAGTGTTAGATAGGTAGAAAATGTCTTTGACGTTAAGCAGAGGCAGAGGCGAGTCTGTAAATTATGTGTGCCTAAAGTATTAAATAAACAATCAAGATAAAATAAAGAATTTTAAATTGATGTTTTTTTTTTAATAAAATTTCGCTTGCTAATTTATTTTGACATTGTATAGCCATACAGAATTGAGCTCAATACAAAAAATCTACTTCTGGAGCTACAAACCAAATGCACCATATTATCATTATTTTATATCGCACCTTCCAGAGCCGAGAAGGAATGGGGAGACGGTCTCCGAGGTCTGGCGCTGTCGGCGGCGCGCTACTCGCTGCTGCGCCTGGAGCAGGGCCCGCCGCACACCAAGAACTGGCGCCCGCAGGTGCTGGTTCTCGCCAAGCTCAACAATGAACTGCAGCCCACCTATAGGAAGATGGTCGCATTTGCTAGCCAACTGAAAGCTGGTGAGATTAATTTGGAGTATTGGTGGATAGGATTTTTTGGGTTCCAAAAGTTTAAATTTAGTAAAAAGGAATCTTTGCAGTACAAAATATTCGTCATCACATTACGTCTCATTGCATGCGATCTTGGTAATCGATTTTAAACCGAGCATCGATTCTTCACTCACTTAGAAGAGTATCTTACAGCCGTCAAGTTTTAGCTATAACTTTAGTAATTTTGTTTATCGTTGCCTCCTAAATACCTTATGTTGCAATAATAAATGAAATCGTGATGTGTTCCTATTATATTGAGAGGAACTAAAACACTACGAATTGTCTCGAAGCTTTAATAAATGATAGATAAATTCATTTAATTCAGATATCACAAGATCTATATAGGTAGCAACAGAAGTAGCTTAACATTTCGGAATTTTAATTATTTGATGTACAGGACTCCAGCTATTATGTTTAATGTATCAGAAGATTATTCTTTAAAATATTTCCTACCATTCAATACCTTTTTAGTAACGAGTAATATCTAACAAGTTTTTATTAAAAAACCTGCTTTGAAACTTTGAGTTGTGTTAATCTACTTCTGATGCTGATTGTACATAATTATTCGCGTTCATAGAATGCCTTGTTTCAGTACAAATTTCGGTTAATCTAGGATCTGGCAGATCTGTATTCAGTTCCAGTTCTGATAGATAGTGATTAACCGTGAAAGGAGATCAGGCTTTTCTTCTTTTCGTCAGAATCTAATTATTTTCCAAATTAGCTTTACCTGATTCTTGAAAAAAAAACAGTGACAGACTGTTTTAATGTATGGATGGTAAACTGCATTTTTTTCATGATTCGGATATTTGTTTCTATGGAGAAGTTGTTTAATATGACGGGTACACTCGCCTCCTTGAAGGATGCAGGTGACTATATCGCCACCTGTATATTGGTGTAACATCCGTGTGTCGTGTGTCGTCCCGCAGGCAAGGGTCTGACGGTGTGCGTGTCGGTGCTGGGGGGGGACTTCCCGCGCCGCGCCGGCGACGCGTCGTCGGCGCGACACAACCTGCGCCGCATCATGGACGAGGAGAAGGTCAAGGGCTTCGTCGACGTGCTCGTCTCGCCTGACATCGCTGACGGACTTAGCCATTTGTAAGTTATGCTTCATTCTCCTTTGTGCATTACTTTGTGTAATTTATTTCACCACCACTGCTATCAAAACAGTGAAATAACACATGGTGAGAAAAATGGCATATCCTAGAACCAGGGGCGTACCGTCCATAGAGGCAATTAGGCCTAGCCTACCCTACCATTCCTACCAACAACGCAACAAATGTATTTATTATAACTATGTAATAAAATAATGCAAAATATTTAAAAAAATAATTAAAACTCCTGTTAAAATACTTATAGCAACTTGTCGCGCCCGTGTGACGTAACTGATAATAATACTACGACGCTCGCTCCCGGCTCTTCTAGGCAACGACGCCGCCGGCCTAATTTCCATTGATAAATTTACGCACACTGATGCACATTTTCGTGTGTATGAACGGCACACATGTATAGATCATTGATAGATTGGGGGCTCAACTCCTGCGAGTGTAGCTGGCCACTGATTGGCCACAAAGTATTATCCGGCTAAAACGGTATGCAGTGATGCAATTATATTTGGTAGTGTTTTTTATCGACAAAGTAGCAATTATATTTTTCTTAGAAAGTTGTAAGCCATATTTGTTTCATGTGACAAGCAAAATTTATTTCGCGATCTTGAATGTTTTGCTTTTTATAATATCTGACGGTTGTAATTCGCTTTGAAACGTACAGTAGTGTAAATATTATTTGTTGTATTTGTTTATTTACGTAAAATGGTGTTCTGTTGTGAAGTTTGCGCTGATAATGTGTGTTTGTTATAAGTTAAAAACAGTAAGTATTCACAATCGTTTAATGATAAGATTCAAGTTGTGTCTAAAGGTGTAGGTACCCGAATTACGAGAATTAACCCAAAATTCATCTCGTACTCGTCATTTCAAATGAATCTTGCTTCTGTTTGCATTGTCAGAAAATCGTGATTTGAACTTTGAATAATGTGGTGAGTTCTTGTATTTATAACTTTGGTTTTTACAGGCTTATTTTCAATGATTTTTTTCTAATATTCCAAAAATCTACACTATACCATGGTAATTTTATTTTTTTGTTGACAGCGCACTCTGTTTTATTTTTAAGATTTTTTTAACGAAGCTTCTACCTTCATTTTTGTATTGACTGAATGCCATTGACATTTCTGATATTTAAGCTAGATGGCGTTGTTTCTCATAAGCTTAAGTACTAAAAATACCAGGGGCGGGTGCGGGGGGCCCGGAAGGGTGACTGAATATATCAATAGATGTGACTACTTTGAGGGTCATCCTAAGTAGAGCGACGCTGTGATGTTGCCGAGTTTTTTGTTTTGGGTGTCAGTAATTCAGTATGCGTGGCCTACCTTACCAGAAGAACTACTGCACGCCACTGCCTAGAACTAAAAAATCAAAGATATGTGACACCTAGTTATAGGCTAATTATAAACTTATACTTCATTTTTTCGATAAGTAAGCAGTAGCACCAGCTACTGCCTGATCTGATAGTACCTGGTCCAGACGTAACAATACCTTTAATATACATAAGTAGAACTGGTGGAAAGGAACCCTGACGCGAAAACGTTTACCACGTATTCAGTACATCGTTCTGAGCCCCCCTCCCCCGCTATATAGAAATTTTTCATCGGTTATTGAAAAAAACAGCTGTTCCATACATTTTGACCGTGTAGGTGTTGCACTACTGTAGAAAACAGCTGATTTCCATGTGGGGGGGGGGGTTCAGAACGATGTACTGAATACGTGGTCACCGTTTTCGCGTCGGGGTTCCTTTCCACCGCTTATAGTTTGGAAAAGCAAGAGAGGCTTTTACCTCCGTGCGTGAAGAAGGGCTGTCAATGATGATTATAAAATCGTCCAAGTGATGTCTTCTTTGTTTTTCTACAGCCAGTTGTTGAAAGTCAGGCCGACGACACCATGTTCCACCACTTCTGAGTCTATTTTCAACGTGAACAATACTTACGGTTGCTTTTATTGTTAGGGTCCAAACGTGCGGGCTGGGCGGTCTGAAGCCGAACACGGTGATCGTGGGCTGGCCGTACGGCTGGCGCGCGGCGGAGCGGCCGGGCCCGCGCTGGCAGCACTTCCTGCACACGGTGCGCGCCGTGGCCGCCGCGCGCATGGCCATGCTCGTGCCCAAGGGGATCAACTTCTTCCCCGACTCCACTGAGAAGGTAACTCACGCCTACGCATTCTATCGATAGCTAACTCCTTTTCCCAAATAAACCAGCTATTACACCGACGGCAACGCCGTGCCTAAGATTGCCATGTGGGAGTTATGTATATACCACAACGACAGAATTTAGTTATACTATTTTCATTTCTCATAGTCAAAGTCAAAGTATTTATTAGTGTGATTTTTGGTGATACAGTTGGTCTTATAGTTAGGTTATAGTAACTCAAAAAACTACCCATTAGGGCATACACTATTTAACATTATACAAATTTAAAATTGATAGGTACCTACATACAAATTAAAAAAAAAAAAAAAAACAACAACATCTAAAATATAATCAATTTTTGTAGTACACATTTAGAAAACTTAAACAAATTCAACATTAAAATACAATCAATTTTTATAATACACATTTAGAAAGCTTAAACATTATCATAAATTCAAATTAATACTTTATAAAATGCAATGTCATAAATTAAGAAAAATAAGAAATAATACTATAAATTCAAATTAATAAAATGTCCGAGTATAATAATGTCAAAATAATTAGGAAATCTATATCTAAAATTTTTTTTTTTTTTTATAAAACAAATCGGCCTAGTTTATTAAATTTTGTCAAGAAGGAATTCGTCAATGGTATAGTAACATTTTTCAATTAAAAAATTATTTAGTTTCCGTTTAAATTGTGCCAAGTTTAAATCTTTAATGCCATTTGGTATTTTATTGAATATTTTCGGAGCCATGCAGAGGATGCTTTTGTGCATAAGAGCGGTCTTTGAGGCTCTTAGACATAACTCGTGACGATATTCTCGTCTTGTCGATCTATAGCGTTGCTCTGAAGCTTTTTTAATTAAACAATTCACTATTTTTCTTGACGAACAATGCGGTCTCATATATGTAAAGACATGGTAATGGTAGTATTTTAAGAGATTTAAAATGCGGTTTGCAACTTTCCGTTGGTTTAAGACTGCATATCGATCGAATACACCTCTTCTGTGCTTTAAAAATGTTAGTTTTCTTACAGGAATTTGCCCAAAAAATTACTCCGTAACGTAATATGGAATCTACATAGCCATAATACGCAGCTACAACAGCTGCCTGGTTAACTATTTTCTTCAGATTATAAAGAGCAAAATAGAACCTACTTAATTTTGTTATAAGAATTGATGCATGTTGTTTCCAAGTCAATTTAGAGTCAATTGTCAAACCTAGAAATTTTATTTGTTCTACTTCTTCAATTCTGTTATCGTCAAAAGCTATATTTATGTCAGGAGTAGTCAATCTTTGTCGAAATTGCATGATTTTAGTTTTATTTAAATTTAATTTCAAATTATTATGTTCAAGCCAGTTAATTGATTGTTGTAATGCGTCTTTAATGTCAGATTCATGGTTTCTATTTTTATTATTCCTTACAATTATTGTGCTGTCATCAGCAAAAAGGACCATAGCAAAAGCGACATGTTTTGGAAAGTCATTTATGTAAGCTAAAAACAACGGGGGACCCAATACGCTGCCTTGTGGTACGCCAAAAGTGATTTTACGTTTTCCTGAAATATATTTAAGTTCTTGTTTATGCTTTTTAGAAATTCGTTTAATTTCCGTACACTGCGTTCTATTGTCTAAATAAGACTGTATAAGGGAAAGTGCATTGCCCCTTATTCCATATGCATTAAGTTTTTGTAGCAGAATATTATGGTCGACTAGATCTCATGCTCTTAAAGTTCGCCTTTATGTCGTGCGTAGGCGACATAAACTCGCTTTTTATGCTCTAGAGCATAAAGTAAAATCTTCGTCGAAGACCAAGGCAATCGGTCGAACAGCCAAACGAACAACTTCAACTTCATAGAATAACCTCTTTATTTTAATTCGTTTCGTTAGTATTCTAAGAACAAGGCAAGGATATTTCTCATTGCCCTAATGTAACTTTCAATTTTACCTAAAATTACAATATTTACATGTTGCTGTTTCATTTTCTCGCAATCGAAGTGAAAAGTAGACTGTACAACTCGTCCATAAAACCCATTTTACACTCTAGACGTCTCGCATAAAATGGTGCGTTTTATACACTTGATGTACAATCTAATATTCACTTGAAAATATGTGCACCGGTAATTTCACTTTTCCTTTCGTCTTTTTTAAACGTTATTGAAAACAGAAATCAATAACATAGAATTCATGACTTTCAACACTGTGTAACCTCTGTGACTCCTACTCCAGGTATCCGGCAACATCGACATCTGGTGGATCGTGCACGACGGCGGAATGCTGATGCTGTTGCCGTTCCTGCTGAAGCAGCACCGCACCTGGAAGAACTGCAAGATGCGCATCTTTACGGTAGCGCAGATGGAAGACAACTCTATCCAGATGAAGAAGGATCTTAAGATGTTCCTCTACCAACTGCGACTTGAGGCCGAAGTCGAAGTTGTAGAGATGGTTAGTTATGGAACTACTTTAAATTTAACGACCGATATATCGGTTAAAACTTACAATCGATTAATTTATTTTTTTCCTAATTTGAGATTGACATAAAAAAAATGATATTTCAGACGGACAGTGACATATCTGCCTACACTTACGAGCGAACCCTGATGATGGAGCAACGCAACCAGATGCTGCGCGAACTGCGACTGAACAAGAAGGAGACCATGGGCATGGTGAGTTCACTACATACTCTTCATATAAATGAAATTTATTAAACTGTTCACAATTTCAATGTTCAAATGTCTGTACAAAGCTTTGTATATTAATAACTCTACTCTGACCTAGAACTAACATGTTTGTCTGTCGCTATATACAGATGCAAAATTTCGTGGATTATCGTGAAAACGCTGAGGAGAAGTTGCCTTTGGTAAAGTGGATCCCCTAACCCTGATTCGAGTCCACTTTTTTCTTTAAGAGCATTTTGTTAGCTATTCGTTGATTTACAATATCTCCCGCATTTTGAAGTCTACACTCATTTCTTCTGTTATTTTGATCCAAGCAATGTGTAGATGAGTTTTCTTTTAGCTTTCATGAATTCTTGGTGTATATTAGATTACGTGTTGTCCTCTCTGTGGCTAAAATCTTCCACGTTCACTACCTCATCAAAATATATATTTCTGCCATCATTACATTCCACCAATTCAGTAATAAGTGAATTTGGCTAACTACTACCTACTAAGCTTTTGATGTTTAGATCATGTCTTCATTTTATATTTATTCACTGTTTTTCACTCTTCACTAAACTCCTATGCTCTTTTATAATCACGTTTTGCACATATCTTATATATTTATCTTATATATTTTCTGACCTGGGGGGTTACTATGACATCTTAAAGCAGGAGTCATTCCAGTGTGGGAAAGAGACAGAGCTATACAGGTCGACTAGCGCCATTTCTTTCCCACACTGGAATTACTCCTGCTTTAAGACGTCATGGTAGGCCACCTGACATATGTTTTCATTCTTGATGTCTTTAAAGTTATTAAATCCTCGTCGGTAAACTAGCATGCAACTAGTAAGAATTATTTATATACACCTATTTAATTTATCGGTGTTAGTTGATTGTCTATTTTATTCTGGTGTCATAGTGTAAAATTTGTTAGGTAACAGAGTCTAAAATTTTATTTTAAATCTTATTGGAGCGACTGAAATGTTTAACCTTTCAAACAAGTCACAACCTCAACTACGGCTGGAGGCCATCTTTGTCCGTCGTTGTTTCTTTAAGTTACAATACAGCTACTTAGATATTCTATTAGAAAACCCTTCATTGTATTGAGTGATCATACATAGTCTTCAAATCAAATGATTGCTGCTACGTCACAGCAGAGTGGTGAAGCTCATAAAAACAAAAACATCTTAGCTAAAACAATTATGATCATGATCTACTGTGACGTCACAACAATCGCAGACAGATGTTGAACATACAGCTCCTTAAATGTGTACGTTCGTGTACAGGTGCAAGCCATAGTGGATCATCACCACGCCGATGTGAAGACCGCCAGTAAGGTGCGCTTCACGGAGCCCGGCGAGGAGGCGCCCACCGACGCGCCCTCGCCGCCGCTCGCCGACCCGGAGGACAAGGACAAGGATGACAAGGTGAATATACCTCCTGTACGTGTACACACGACCTGTTTACCTGCACTTAGATAACAGCTAATACCCCATAGTCCTGAAAGAAAGATATGAACAGAAATTATGTATAGATAATGTTCTATGAAATGGACATTTTAAGTGAAACTCTATAGAAAAGATTTGAAAAGACATTCTAGATCTAAATTAAACCTTTCAAATTGAACTTAAATGTTAAAGCAATAAGATCAACAATTAAAACAGAAAAGAATTAGAAATCCCAACTCAACCCGAAGAATTATCTGATGCATTAATAACATGAACAAGCTTCTTATTTCTCAGCTAGCACACTATTCATGATCTGTTTAGAATTTGATAAAAATAAAATCATTTACATTTCCATTAAACCCTCATTCAATATCTATAAAGAATTTATAGACATGTACAGCCATTTCAATTTCTTTTAACTCGTCTTGATATACCACCTCACTGACAGATTCACGGCGAGTTTCCCCGGCAGCCGAAACTTGTTAGTATACTATTATAATTGAAATATTTTTCATTTTGGAATGACTTAATTCATTTGTGAACCAAAACATTCTTAAATGAAACCGATTTCTACTGTATTTTTATTCATAATTCTGAGTTATCCTGGTATCTCGATCGTTCGCAAGATTCGGCTACCGACATCGATCAGCGCAATAATGTGTTAGTCGGTCATGTCGGTGTTACGCAACAATGCACTGCAAACCATTTTTCGTCATTTTTATTTAACATTTAATTGATTTACTCATGATCATACCCCACCCTCATTATTGTCACCAACGAGTCCTAGCGAATTTACACACGGTGGTCATATGTTTGCGATGAGTTCATTCACGTTAATTTGTTCACTTTAGTTTGTTTCGTTGTCCACATTAGATAAGAGGTTTGATGTTTGAATGTCAGTAGTGAGTTATCGTTTAACAATTAAAATAATATATGACATCCCGTGTTTCATTCGCCTTGAATCCGTCATGTGCAACACAAACAAAACAAATCGCGTTTCAAAATTCAATTTGGAAATGGAAATTCTACGAATTGGGGTGAATAGGACGACTTTCGAAGTAGTTTGTTGCACATAATCGATTCATTGTGGGACTCGCCCGATGAACGGTCGCAGTGCGAGGACGCCAGCCCGCCGCCGGACGACAACAAGCACAAGGAACAAGGCGCCAACGGAGACGCCGTCAAGCCCAAGCCCACCCTCTCCGACATCACGCCGTGAGTACCAGTGTCTATTTCTTTGATTACAACAAAAATATTCGAAACATTACCTTTATCTCCAGTTCACAACGTCTTTTTAATAAGAAACATTTAATATTTCTCAACACAATCTTCCTTGAAATTGGAGATCAATTTTTATGTCATTAATTATTAAACTAATATAATTGGTAAATAGTGAAATCAATGATGTACATAATGAATGTGTGTCAGTGACGAGGGCACGGTGCGGCGCATGCACACGGCGGTGAAGCTGAACGAGGTGATCGTGTCGCGGTCGCACGACGCGCAGCTCGTCATCCTCAACCTGCCCGGCCCGCCGCGCGACACCAACATCGACCGGGAGTCCAACTGTGAGCATATGCCTTTTATAACAAACTAAAACTTATTCTCGTGAAGTCGAAGATACTGGTTATCTCCGTTATATTCGTTGTCAGCCAAGTAAGTAATCATGTGCTATGTAAGGTACCCCAATTCCAACACCATTAGCCACATGACATTGGCTACGGGCTCAGCGTAGCAAAAGTCCCTGAATAAAGCGTAGCAAGTGCTACGAGTGGACTACATCGCTACGAATTTTCGGCGTAGCACAGCCTACAGTTTTGTTAGCTAAATAAAGCTTAGCATGTGCCACGAGTGGACTACCGTACCGTAGCACCTAAAGGTGCGGTAAAACCAAGCAGACCGGACTGTGGACAACAGACTGACGGACATATCAGTCCGGTGTCCGCAGTCCGGTTCGGAGTCCAGTCTACTCTGATAGACTAAACCTTGAGTAGGATGAGAGGAGTTTGCTACGAAAGTTCAGTTGTTCAACACAGTCTAGTTTTCATGAGTTCGTAGCATAATTTGTGTGTAGTTCGGCGTAGCACTTGCTACGGTTCGCCCAACGAATCCATTACTAGGAAAGTTCTACTTGTATGGTGTGTTCGTTTTGTATGTATGAGCTGACGTATTGTGTCGTGGTCGGCAGACATGGAGTTCCTGGAGGTGCTGACGGAGGGGCTGGAGAAGGTGCTGATGGTGCGCGGCGGCGGGCGCGAGGTGATCACGATCTACTCGTGAGCGCGCGGTGCTTCTCTCCTAACTGTTAGTGCTATGGTTTGGAACGTTCCGATCGGTCGGGCTCGAGTCTCGTCGATCGAAAGACTTAACCCGCGCATCTCTAAGACTGCCGACACGACCGTCGCGTTCCGGTTCGTTCATAAATATTGTATGTATTTTCTTACGATGATTGTATTCGGCGTTCGTTTTACTTGTAAATGTTAGCTTAATTCTACGATACGTTTTGTTGAATTTGCTGTTTAGAGTGACGTTGTGTTGAAATTTATTCACTGTTGTATAGATATTTATGGATATGACGTATGTATCTAATGAGAAGCCTTATCTGTCGGACGTTAGCTCTAAGTTCGTTGTTTTGTTATTACATAGATTAGCTAAGCGTTACTTTAAGCACTCGAGTGGTCTCTTGTTTACCGACATGCCATATATTTTTATTTGACTGTCAAGTCGTTGTTAGCGCGTAGAGGTTGATTTGTATTATTTTTATACATCGTATTATTTTCTATGATTGTTAACACGACGTAGACAAAGAGTATACATTTCTTGAAAACCATAAAGATTTTTTAACTATTTAAAAATTGTATTTTGTAAATATTATTCTGTTCTAAGATTTTTACATCTGCTCAACTTAAAACTTATCGTGTGACTGACGCAGGAAGTTGTGAAAAAAATTAACTGTCGCTAACCGGATAGATTCCGAGAAATATTCATTTTGCAAATCATTTCTAGTCACTTTTGATATTAGTTATACTCGTATCTAATACAGACACAATTCGTTAAATATAAAAATACAACAAGTCATTAAATTGACACAACAACACGAACCCTATAGTTTTTATGGTGAGTAGATAGAACAGCAAATAGAACGCGCTGAGGGATACCTAGGTAACTATTAACTATTCGTATTTAGTATTAGCGAGAAGATTTAATAGTTAAACGCGATCCCCCGTCGCAATTAACTTAGAGAATAACTTTAAAACTTATTGCGCACATTCGCGTAGGTAGATGATTTCTTACTGTGATCGTTTATATAAAATGTATTGTTTTAGTTTTACTTAAGTGGTAGCGGATATATATCCGGACTATTCAGTAGTAGTCATCGTTCGGCTAAATCTACATTTGTTTATATACATCTGTAATTGCCTTCACTCGGTCGTGCTATTGTTTGCAGCGTCGATTGGTCTGCCTTAAGACGTGGGTCAATAAAGCAAGGAATGTGAATACAGTGGCAACACTTAAAGTTTACAACAACGGTATTGGAAACAGTCGTCACGATCTTCCAAAGAACACGTGACAGCTAAAGCTCTACGAGTAAAGGATGATTTTCACAAACTACTTTCTTGTCGTCGAACAAAAAGTATACTTGGGCAACTTCGATTTGTATAACTTGCCAGCAAAAAAAAATACAAAAGTAAGAACAACCATTTCAAACAGAAAATCAATTTGAAAATGTTTTTGCTTTCATCTATATATTCCATTAAAACTAGAAATGTAATTAGTTAATTTTGAATAAAGACATCTGTAGCAGTAGGTACAACTACAATGAACACAGGTGCACCTTGCGCGTATGTACCTACGTATGATGAAAACTTGTCAATTTTTATTTACCTACCGTTACACAACACTAGTTAAGGAACTATTTCTTATTCGTATAAAGAGTGTTAGATAACTGCCAAATAGGAATCGGTGTTGTAAAATATCCTAGTCCATAAGTGAGCTACCATCTACTCAATAATAATAACTTCGTATTAAAATATTGATGAAACATTTTACAGTTATAAACATTATATAGCTAACAACACTTCCTAGATGAAATAGTTAGATACTCAACTACATTTTCTTTCTTTCACAATACTATTTAAGTACATAATGAAGTTTATCATTGGATTGATAGCATTTCCTTCTGGTTCAATATGAACGTAACTATATCTGTTATTTTAAAAATTATCAATTACCTAACGCCCTAAGATTTTACGATAGCGTCAACTCAAATTTTGTACAAGAGTTGATATTTTTAAGATTTCCTCAAATAAAAAATAGTTTAACCTTTTCGTATCTCGTACTCACAAATACAAGTAACGTCATTTAAGCGCAGGCCACACCGCCAGCTAGCGAGCGAGCGAGCTGGTGGGCGAAGCGAGGGGAGCGTTCCGTCTCATTCCGTCTCGCACCGGGCGACGCGGGCTACGTGAACGAATAGCATCGTCGGATATTTCGTTCGCATCGTTTGTATCGCTGATGTAGCTTAGCTCGGTAGTCGCGGTGTGAACCAAAGTATGAAAAGAGATGAAACGATGCCCGCCCGCGTCGCTCGCCCGCCAGCTGGCGGTGTAGCCTGAGCTTTATTGTTCGCGCTCCTCTGCGTTACGAACAAAGTAGGAAGTAATTCGAAGGCATTTAAGAATTCCTTTTTGTCATGGTTGTAGATGCCATAATATTAAATTAAGTACGTAGATGTTAGTTATTCTATGAATCGACTGTCGACTTCCCGTCTATGAGATACCAGTGCGCAGTAACTGAGCACTCGGTCGCCTAGCAACCAGACACCTAGCCCGCGGCACCACTCTGTCTACCACACTGAAGCATAGCGATACTAACAACATTAAATCACTTAATAAGATTAAGTATAAATCATTCTAAATTATATTAATCTCAACATTTGACAATGTCTATGTCATGATTTTACATCGCTCATTTCGTTTTATGAATGTGTTCTCAGTCACGTAGTGATAACACCGATGTAATGAAATAGTGATCACATATCTTCCTTTCACATAGAAAAAATATATCTACATAAAAAGCTATTTATGCCTATTAATAGGTATTGGACGATAATTTATTTAAAATAAAAATTTATTGAATTATATATCTAAATTATTTAAATAAAGTTATAATATACCTTTTAGGTATTTATTACTCTAAGTCGAAATTGGACATTTGTAGCTGAATAGTTTGTGTTCTGTAAGAACGTATAATTCTATTTTAATGGATTACGTTTTACTCAATTGTCGATTATATTCAACGGCTCATTAACCATACCAAATAATAATAGGTATAGATATAAACATCGCGGAAGTGGAGCGCGTCGACCGATGATCGAACATCCGGGGTTGTGCTCATCCGATGTATCATGTATGAGCCCACACCGGTAACAAGACGCTTCACAACTACGTATATCTCACTTGATAACAACATTGTAGATAGTTCAAATTATTAAGTAGGACACTAGTTAATGTTTGATGCCCACGATAATGTCATACATGTGCCAAACATCATTATTTCAGTGAGTAACTACCTAATTGACACGGTGGCAAATCTATAGCATAGGTCATCCTACTCACATTTTAGAGTTACCTACAAAATCATCTCTCGGTGAACTGTCAGTAATGTATGTAATATGAACAATAACATAGTATTCGGAGATTAATTATGTGTTAGAAATGTCACGTTTACTAACATAATATTGTAATCCAACAACATGCACATTACATAAGATTAAAAATCGTGTTCGTAATTTCAGTCGTTACATTTTAGCTTTATTAATATAAAATCATTATAAATTATTAAATGTAGAGTCGCCAACGTATTCAAAAGCACAGGTATTATTGAATACGCTGTTGGATGCAAGAATGCTTGGCGATTATACCTGTCAAGCATCAAGTAATTATTGATGTAAAACTATTAAATTACCTATTTTAGATCTTAGGCTGTGAGTCAGCGTAAACACATTCTTTACAATTTAATATTCAAGCTAGAGTTGCTGTGATACACCATTATGGCTATAAAATTATAGTGTAGTCATTTCTGGCTATGTACTACAATGGGAGATAACGTGGATATACGTTCAACGCCATATTCTATCTGTGATTTCACTGATGTGTAGATGCACCTTTATCCGCGTAACCCTACAAAATCCTGAAATCTCATTCCCCATTTCTGACTTGAGTACGACTCGTAACTTTTTGCCTCATAATATGTAATCTGTGACTATCTTATTGCGAATTACAAACTACATCATGAAAATGTAACTAACAAGGCTGTCTCTACTTTGAAGATATTTTGAAAATTGTATTTTATAAAACCTACGTCTAACAGCCAGAAATGTAACTAGATTGTCTATTATTGAAACAAAACTATTCTTGATCTCGGCACTATGAAGCGAACAAAGATAGCCTACAGCATGCTACATCTCAAGATATTGAGCAATAACGAAAGTATATAGATAGTGATCGCTGGGCGGTATGCTATTTAACTTATAAATATTATGTATTTTGATCTGGAACGAGTTTTTCATAGAAAAATATTTCGAAGTGTAAAAGTTGTTTAAGAAATTATTAAAATATTCAAATAATAATTCTAGAAAGTTAGTCGGTGAGTAATTATAAGAAAAAGATGTTACGAGTATAATGAAATAAACTTAAAATGCATGTTTGGTTTTTTTTTTCCTGCCCCATTATATGAGTTTTGCTATATAAAAGGTAAATGGAATTTAATTGTGCCTCATTATGCCAACCAAACCTAACCCTACCGGAAATTTTCTAGCACATTCTAGGCAGGCCCGCCGCAAGCGTGCGTGCAAGGCGTGCGGTGAACGCGAGCGGTACGAACAGGGGGCGGCAAATTGAGTGATCTCGTAGCTCCTCGTATAACAAACATTGGAAACAGTAGTGTATCGAGAGGTGCTCGCCGGGCCATGGCCCCTGGCGGTGCAGGTACTGGGGCTGTGAACTGCCACCCTTATTTCAACATCAGGTCATAGTCATCAGAACAGGTATTTAATATTGTCATAGGAACTAAGTAATTAAAACAGAAACAGCCAAGCAGTGGCGTATTTACCTTGCTGCTTTTCGCAACTGGCTATGGCACGGGGCGGTAGACTCCGAGGGGCGGTCGAAGCCGCCCCGTATTCACTAGATACAAGCACTATATTCATCTAGCCTGCCGCCTACCTTCTATCTTCTAAGATATCATGATGAAAATAGAGGGGGCGGCGATATTCCGGTCGGCCCCGGGCGGCAAAAACCCACGCTAATTAAAAATGTCATCGATGTAGAAAACAATAAGTTGAGAACTAAAATCCTAGTACGGCTAAAACTAAAAGTGATGTAATTTTCTTTCAATTTATTTCGTACAACCGGAGTTGCAAAATATGTGTTTTATTATAGGTATGTGTGGCCTTGCCTTACGTGAGCCTTGACTTGTGGCGGTCCAGTAAGCTCAAATTATTCGAACTCGCTTTGCTCGCTTTTCAATAAAGATTTGACCTAACGCGGGCCAGAAAAAATACAATTTTTTCGAGTTCGGTGCACTGACTCTTCAATGAGAACTTGTCTCATGGCGTTCTAGTAAGCTCCAACTTTTCGAGTTAGCTTCACTCGCTCTTCAATGAGGACTTGTTTTATCGCTGTCCAGAAAAAGTACAAATTTTCGAGCTCGCTTCGCTCACTCTTGAATAAATACTTGATTTGTCATGGTTTGGTAAATTTAGATTTTTCGAACTCACTTCGCTCGCTTTTCAATGAAGACTTGTCATCTCGCAGCCCAGTATTAAGCTCTAATTTTTCGAGCTTGGACTCCATAAAGCGCCTTGTGTTGATGCCAGCTATTGATAATACAGGTTTTACGCATGGCTGTTTTTGAAAATTAATTAAAACGACAGAAGTTAGGCAGGCCAGGTTGCTTTTTGACAGCTTAATGTGACTAAACCAGAGAACCTCTATTTCGGCAAACTTGGCCTAGGCAGTGTAGTTTAGCCTTCGGGGGCGGCATTATTAGTATTGCACTCGGGCGCTCAAGCACCTAACGGCGGCGGGCCTGATTCTAGGTCCATCCAGATGAAGATGACAAATGCTCCAGTAGACAGGCCAAACTCGAATGCCTATTTAATATTGATAATATGGTTTAGTCACGCCTATATCCAAACACTCCATGTGCAAAGTTGACGCAGACGCGCCAACCGTGACGTGAGACGGTGCCGTCTGGTCTGGTCGGTTGGCGCAGTGGCTGAGTGATAGACTGCTGCGTTGCGTGTCGCGGGTTCGATCCCCGCACGGAACAAATACTGGTATGGCCTACAGATAGTTGTTCCGGGTCTGGCTGTTTGTGTATGTGAGTTTAAATGTTTGTAACACTCACCCACGATACAGGATAAATACCTAGCGTGGGGCAACGTTTAAAAAAATAAAAAAGTGCCCAAACACCAGCCTTTTTGAAGAACTCAAAAAGCTCCACAGATGCCGCGATTGGCGTGGTCCCAACTCATTCAATAAAATAATGAGGTATCATTTCAATTACAAGTATAATCTTGTTTATGTGCCAACGACATTTTATCAAATTTCATTTCCTACCTACAGACAGATGTAAAAAAAGAACATCGAGTTTATGTGCCAAATTCATTAGGTCGACTAGACTAGTGCGTGCATAAGTATGAGAATCATGGTTCTAATTCCAATTGAAAATTGGTTACCTTATCAGTTGAAATAGCCTTGTAGGTACCGTTTTTTTTTTTTTTCGGTTGGATAATCATCAAATAACTCCTCCCGCTCTGGGCTGAGCAGGACGGAGTGTCAGACTTTTACTAACTAAAACCCATCCATGTTCCTTATTTTGCCCTTTGTGTTCCGGGGCCGCGGTATCTCTTTCGAACAGTCCCGCAACGCCTTAATTGTAGGTACCTACTGTACTATTTCCGCTAACAGAGCCTGCATTTTTAACTGACTTGTTCATATTTTTTATAGGAACATTTAAAACCCGATGTACCTAACCCTTTATTTCCATCGACGACATGAGTATGTCGATGCTGTACACAAGTAGGTACACCAAGGTACACCTACCTAAAACTTGACTTACGAGGTAATGGCCTCATAGAATATGTACTTGATGGGTATCGATATTGCAAAGTTTATTGCAAAGTTCAATCGCGCCTGTGATAACAGTCAGCTTACCCAGTTATTATTCCGTAAGGCTGCGTTTCCACCAGAGATGTGCGAGGATGCGTAGCGATGGATGAGTTTTTTAAGAACCAATCGAATCACTTCATTTACCAAGTCTCGCTCAGCGCAATTCTAGTGGAAACGGCTCAGCGGAGCTAGGTTTTTGTACATACAAAACAAGGGAAGGATGTGTGCTAGGGAGGGACGCGAGCAAAAAAATAGCAGTCACTAGACGGTGTGGTTACCGCTCGCATCTGAAACGACCCCGCTACACTTCTGCACCGCGCACCGTTTCACAGCATCGCTACGCATCCTCGCACCGCTCAGCGGCCTAGCACATCTCTGGTGGAAACGCTCACAACGATCCACAGCCTCGCTACACATCCTCGCACCGCCCAGCCACATCGCACAAATCTAGAGGAAATGCAAAATGCAGCCTAAAGTGAGTTAGAATATTGCGTTCATGATTTAGTTTCCAAACATGTAACCCAATGGATATGTGTTTTTGTAAAACAAATATCTTTAAAACTTATACAAAAAGTTCAGTTTGGGCTACAAATGAAAACATTAAATATTTGAAGACGCATTAAATATTTATGCCTTTTCAAAGCTCATTCTGAAATCAACTTTAAAAGCATTGACATAAAGCTGATATTCGTTTGTAAAAAATAACGTCAATTGTAATATGATTTGAATATACTATAAGGACGTTAACATATCTGTGTGGGCCACTCTATCCCCAAGTACCAACTACCATATTATTTATGAACAACATAATTCGAATATCGACATGTTTGCCGATTATGATTATGACAAATAAACTAGCACATTCATAATACTTCTAACAGCAGGATTGTAGGACCACATCGAGGAAATGAAATAGCTTTGTAAATAACAATATTCTTTATTTTTATTGCTTGACAATCAGTGTTGAACTAGTGACATAGCACCTCACAAGTTACAAAACCATGTTTAGTCACTAAAATTGCTAAATAAATAATATTTTTGTATATTTTTGGTACTGTTGTCTTAGTTATGGCATGGTATGTCTTATTACAAATTCTAACATCAAAATAGTGGCCTTTATTGTTTACACTAGAAGTCTAGAAAAGTCATTGGTTTTAACCCTATTTTCCAAAAGTATATGAATTGAACATAATATGTAATTTTATAATAATTATATATAAGTATACAAAATCTGTTTATCTATTTAAATGAAAAGTTTAATTGAAAAGTTTACTATACCTACCTACAACAAACAAGTTACTAAACTAATTTATCTGTGTACATTGTTCAGCATTATTTATACTTTCAATCAGGTACTTTTTCAATCCACCTTTTGTATAAAATTGACTTAGTAACGAATATTTCAGGCTCACAACCTTCATTCCTAAAATTTTTAGATGTGTTTTTTTCATCACTTGTGGACCTATCAAATGATCATTATTAGAACAATAATGATCAGGTAAATGAATTAAGATGGCAATATTTTCATTGCGAACAGTTTTTGATTTCCAGTTGAATGTTTTGCTCCCGAGACCAGCCGAGTGTAACATAACATCCAACAAGTATGTTTCATCAGATGGTAGGTATGGTATAGACACTGCCATGGACAATCTGTCTTCACCCCCTGCTACATCAACCAAGGTCTCCATAATTTTTTCTAAAATGTTTTTAATTCGAAAGTCTTGAGAGATAGGTTTAGACCACTGGTCTTTTGGTAGCAAGGGACCAGAATAGTCATCATATTCTAAGGTCATTGCAGTATCAATTAAATAAAACTTTTTCAACAATTCTGGGCTTCTTACTTTTGTCAGGTACTCTGGGCTTAGCATTCTACAGACTAAGGTGGAAGGGCATTTTCCTATATAAATTAATGACAATATTATTGAACTAAGATCGCTGCTACTAATTTTATCAAATTTTTCATTCAATATTTTATCAACAAGCATCCAAAATTCAGTGCTGTGTGCAGGATCAAAATGCAAATATCCGTAAGGATAAATGAAAGATTTGATAAAACTGGGAGGGACCAAGTGCCAGTTGCTCTGAAAGTATTTGCTGCATGAATTTAATATCTGTTTGTTGTAAATTTGAAATTGCATACAAAAGTTTAAAATTCCTACTATAAGAACATGGCTCTCTATTTTTGAACCTTTCAATTTCATATATTTTTCCACAGCCTTCTCAATTTGGTCATCAGTATAATTAAGCCTAGTTAGTTTAGTAATTACATCTAACAATGAATCTTCATCTAAAGCATGAATATTTGCATAAAGCCAGCTCCCAACAACACCAAATGATTGTACTGATAAATATTTTTCCATTATGAAAGAGCTCAATATGTCTTGCATGACAGGTGCCTTAATTTTAAACCACAGATCACATAGCTTTTGTTCCAGTAATGTCAAAATGATTCTTTTGCTGACTTTCAACCCATGCAGGATACCAAACACCTGCACAATATTAGTTTCATTTATTTCATTCTCTTTAGCCACAAACCCAACCCACAGTTTGTCAATGGTTTCAGAATATTTTTCATCGTTTTTATTTTTTAATAAAAACTTTATAAACTCACATAGTTGTTCAGTATGTAACTTGTTGTCAATAACTCTCAGAAGAAGCTCATCATGAAATTTGTGTTTGTAAGGTTCCATAAATGGTGACACTGTGTTCAATATATCCAATATTGTGTGTGTATCTTCAGTTTTCATGACCACCCTGAGAAGCTTATCCAAAATGGCACCCTTGGCTAAATTGATGTGCATTCTTTTGGAATCTAAAGCTAAAGAGTTTGGATTCCTTTCGATGTCATAAATTCGTTCAATCGCACCTAACGCTATGTTTGGAGTTATTTTGGTACACTTCGATAGTAAGGAGAATACTTCCCTCAGATCCAGACATTGTTTAAATTCTTCTTGGATTAGCAGATAGCTGATAGAGTCGTGCGCACTTGTTGCTCGTTCTTCGTTTGGCTTCACTTCGATGTCCGAGAGATCCTTCAACTTCTTTATAGCAACAGGAAGTTCTTGAACACTAAATCCATTTTCTATTAATATTGTACTAGTGCTAAATTGTGGATTATTGCCAGATTTGTCGTCACTGAACGTTCGAGGCGCAAATGTTAGTAATGGACCAGTTATAGAAATGCTCCCATTACTGGAAGACAATATATTATTCTTGGCTTTTAAATACGTTCTTCTCAAAACTAATGACATTTTAAAAACATAAACAAATTAGTCGTAAATAAAAGAAAACAAAACAAAACTTGTGACTGCGATCACATGTTTGACAACTTTGACATTGAAAAAGTGACGTTTGTGAACCTGTCTTGTGTTGCCAGATGTTTGATACTCCAATTCCTAAACGTACTTCAGCAGAAACTTATTATGGGAACTTTTTTGGGGAAAACAAAGACAAAGATAGGGAGTAGGGGGTCAAAGTAGCATTTACTTTATACTTGTTTTTATTTTTGTTTAACCGACACATGACACTGACTGCGCGACACCGATCCCGTTTTAATGGCAACATTAGGACACAATATTAATTCATAGTTTTTTTTCATTCATTAAAGATCATGCACGCATGACATATAAATGAACAGTTCACAATTTCACATTCGTTCATTCAAATCATTAGTTCATTCGTAAATCTTTGGACGTTTGTACCCTATTGTGTTTCTGCTCTTCTTTTTTCGTCTATTCGTATAATTTTGATAAGATATGACGATAATTATGTAACTTAAAAGTAATTGTAAATGTTATACATTAAACTTGATTTGTATTTCATGTCAAAGTAAGGTTATAAAATCGGAAAATTACTATTCTGAGACGATATTTTCATCTGCTCGAGTCAGCTGATTTTCTTTTTAGTAAGTTGTTTTCGTATTATTTATTATAGTACTGTAGCATAACGGTTAGACGCTGTGTGGTTAAGTTAATAAAACAAAACCAGTTACATAGTTGCATTAATTTGAAAAAATATATATAAATTAAAACTAGTACCTAAGTAGTTGAGATAAATCATAGTTATTACTTATACTGTTTATTTTTCGTTTACAAAATTTAAAAATATATTGTCCATAATTTGTGTGTCTTGTTGCTTATTTTGGTTTTAATACTAAGAAACGTTACCTTTTTAATTCTAACTGTAGGTATTTTTTTTAGGTGGACTGTTTGTTTGATATAAGTAATGAATTAAAACATAATTATTCAGGTTAAAATATAAGTACCTACAGTATTCTCAATATGCCTGATCAAGGAAACGTAAGTACCAATTGATACAATCAATAATAATTATAATGTACCCATCCAACTAGTTGATTAACATTAATAATTGTACCTACAGACAGCTATGCATATGTATGCATATTCTGTACTATGCAGTTAGATATTCTGCATTACCTTTTATATTCTAATATTGTCTTTACACAATTGCATTCCGCTGTTCCTCTGATCTATTCCGGTCTATAAATTTAAAAACAAGCAAAGTGGTTTGAGGGTCACTAAAGTCCAGTATAGTAGTTGAAATGTTACTTTATTGTAATTTTTCATAAGTTCAAAGGAAACTCCCCTTTTCTCATTAGTAGGTGCCTAAGTGGGGGTACGAGGACTACTCCTAGGAATTAAAAAAATTACTGAGAACCTGGTGAGATACTGTTAGTAGCAATCAAAAATGTAATGGCTGTGTGATTTTCGATAATGACTACATCTGTTGTTAATTACCGTTTACATTAAAGCTATTTAAAAACGAGTATCTTCTGATGAGAGACAAACATGCATCTATTAGAGCACTTGTTAGTGCGTCACTTCAGCAGTGCTCATGAACATAAATAAACATTATTATTATCTCCTGTCTCATAAAACACTAACAAACTACCAATCAACCTAGTTGACCAATAGACACACATACATAGCTGTACTAACTCTGTCATACACTGAGTTCAATTAACACATATTTAAGAGGCCTGCAGAGGCAAGTTGTGATATATTCCATGTGAGGACAAATAATAATAATAATAATAATAAATATTTATTACCAAAAAGCCAAATACAATTGTCCATCTCAATCAAAACATTATATATGAAGTACAACGCTATGCATTATTTGAGATAGAGTGAACGTCTGTGTCTGTGCTAGTATAAACTGTGTTACAGACACAGGCGCCTTCCTCTTACAGTTCTTTGACAATTTGCTGCACTTTGTACGAGTTTTGTAAGCATAAAACTTAGATATAAGTACTTAACACTTATTATAATTTATGTATGCAAGGAATGGGTGTGTGTGGTGTGGGTGTATGTATGGGTATGTGTGGTGTGGGTGTATGAGCGTGTATGTGAAGAATATATTGTAATAAGAATAATAAGAATAGATTGTAATAGATAATGAAGTAGTAATTTAAATCTGTCTTTAGTTGTGTCAGTAAGTTTTTTTTGCAAAGAGTTGTTCAGTCTCATCGTACGTTAACTTTTGAAGAAAACTACTAACTACAGTTTTACATTTAAATTTAGGTAAAGAATATACGTTGCAGGTTTCGTTTACTTTGTTATAAAGGTGCCTGCTAAGACACGAGTAGCTTCGTCTCGCCAGAGCAGTTTTGGTAGTCACAGGTGGGCACACAGGATCCTTACGTCGTTTATTTTGTTCTAGTAATCTTGGATCATAGGTCAATGATGAGTGCACACGTAAAGTGATGTTAAGTGCACAGAGCTGTCGGACAGTAAGTACAGATATGTCTTTATAAAGCTGGGTTGTCGGGTACCGGTAAGGTTTGTGAAGCATGACTTTCAAGACAGCTCTTTGTGCCCTCTCAAGGCGAAGTAAATACGTTTTATGTGTACCACCCCAGACAGCAATACAATAGGTTAGAAGTGACTGAGCCAAGGCGAAATAGATAGTTTTTAACAAACGGTCGCCAACTACTCTTCTCAGTTTTTTCATAGGGAACATTAGCTTACGAACACGCGTAACCGTCAGACTGATATGTTTTTGCCAACTCAGTGTGTTATCAATATGCACGCCCAAGTATTTTACACAAGAGCTTCTAAGTATACTAGGGCAACTGCAAGGGGTCAGTGTAGGGTGACAACTATGGGCTTTAACGTCTGGCATACTAGGCTGCGTAGAAGTGTTTGCTGAGAAAGGGACATAGTGGGTTTTAGAGACATTTAGCGTAAGTAAATTTAATGAAAGCCAATCCATGACTATGCCAAGAGCATTTTCAGCTGCATGATGAGCAGATTCCCATGTTTCTCCACTTATGATAAGCGCAGTGTCGTCTGCATATACGAGTATTTTGCAGTGTGGGATTGAAAGCTGACACAATCTGTTTACAAATAGGAGAAAAAGTGTGGGCCCTAGCACGCTGCCCTGTGGTACGCCAAAGGTTAGATTCACATCGTCACTGATGTAGTTGTCTACCCTTACTCGTTGGTTACGGTTTGTGAGATAGTCACGGAAGAGGTTTAGAGTGATATCTCTTATTCCTATGCTTTCTAAACCATGTAGAAGGATAGGAGTAGAAACCGTGTCGAAAGCTTTGGCTAAATCAAGAAATATACCTATAGTTTTAGTCCTAGAATCAAGATTCCTAACAATTTGGCTTGTCAGTTCAAGAACAGCATCCTCTGTTGATACGCCTCTCCTAAAACCGTATTGGTTTGGCGAAATTATGTTGTTGCATTCAAGATAGCTAAGCAATCTTTTGTTGAGAACCTTCTCCATAATTTTGGACAGTGTGGTGAGTACAGATATAGGCCTATAGTTCTCGACACGGTCACCATCCCCACCCTTAAATACTGGTGTGACTAACGCCTTCTTAAAAGTGTCGGGGAAAATACCTCTTGAGATACATAAATTACAGATATGCGTTATTGCGGGAACAAGTACATGTCTGGCAGACTTGATAACTGAGGCTGGTATTCCATCGTGACCTACTGCACAATTATGCTTTAATTCTATTATTATATTTTCTATTTCTGAGAAATTCGTTTCAAGTAATACGAATGAGTTACCTTGAGGATTTATTAAGCTGTCAAATTCAAAGTTTGGGCGAGTTACACGCTGACCCCGCGCAGCCTGCCTAGCAAGGTCCGCTCCAACGTTAGCAAAATACTTATTTATAGCATTGACAGAGGACTTTGGATCGCTGCACATATTAAGTAGTTCTCCTGACTTACTTATGGGTGAGGTGTTCTTGTAGCTGATAGTTTTTATGATATCCCAAGTTGCTTTGGGGTTACCATTGGCCTTCAGGAGTTCTTTTTGGTCTGAATTACATTTAATAGTCTTCAGTAAATTGTTACAGTGATTTCGGTATCTAGAATATATTAAATTAGCCGTAGAATCTTTAGGATTTTGCATTGCTTTTTTATGGAGTTGATCCCGATTTCGCACGCACCTCAGGAGGCCAGTGGTCATCCAAGGTTTAATAATCAGCTTCCTGTTAGGGACTTTTTTTAGCGTACTGTGTTGATTTATTGCGTCTGATATAATGGAGATGAGTTGTTCCGCACTTTCATTTGGATCTGTGCTAGTTAAAACATTTGAGAAATCGGAGTTTTCTAAGTCACAATACACTTCCAGTGAAGTCGCGATAAAACATTGTGTACCTTTTACGTGATTATCTTAAAAGATAAGGAATACCTAATGCAATGTTATGTTTGTAAACCTCTAGAAAAACTCATTTTTGTTACGTCTCTATGAAGTGTCGTGTTTCTTATTGATATTCAAGTACGTTAATATTAAATTACAAATGTACCTATTTGATATGAGCGAGGAATAGACATAACAAGGTTTTACTTTTATATTGTGTGAGGCCGTGAGCTAATTACTGCATAGAAAAAAGCGGAGTAGTTTTTTCCATTCTTCGAACCATATTCTTATCGAACAGCTCGGTAAGTATGTAACTTTTGACACTTGTCTGTGAAGTCGATTTGTCGAATTACTTACACTGTTTTTCTTATCCTCAGGGATTAATAAATTACGCAACAAATCTTTTCAAAATCGCCCAAAACAATGTATCTATAATCATAATGTCTTATGTCTACGTAATACAATGAAACACTGATAATCTTATCTTAAGAAAATCCGTCGCTGATTTTCGCCACTTCAGAGTACAGCTGCTCTAACCAGTCGCAGTATCTGTCGACGTTGCTAAACAAACTACTTTATCTATGTATTTTTCCAGATGGGTTTGCAACTAAAATGGGGCGTAGCCGGTGTGGGTATGATAGCTCACGACTTCTTGACGGCACTGGGGACGTTACCGGCTGATCAGCACAAGGTCGTCGCCGTGGCCGGCAAAGATCTCGACCGTGTGCACAGATTGGCCACGCTCCACAAAATCAACACTGCCTACGAAGGCTACGAGCCACTCGCGCGTGATGACTCTATAGGTAACAAAACGTCCCATTGTTTACACAAGCATCAGTACACAAACAAACGATAACGAGCTAAATCATTACACTCGAATGACTTTAGACACTTCCCTAACATTACTATGTCAAGGAGAAAAACTTGCCTTCTGCCTATCTACTACTAACCCGCCTGATTTGCTTAATGCCTCAGAGGCCTGACTTGAAAATTCTTATCTTTTTCAAATAGGTAATTGTGGTTACACCGCACCGTACGTACCTGCATTTCATAGAGAATAGTCTAGTGAGTAGCCTTCTAAAAGTTTCCTTACATTTACAAACTTAATTGCGGCAATCTGGTATACGATGTGTATGTTGCGATTAATCATTGGTCGTAATATTATGATCCCAAAGCAAATCACATCACCGTGAAAAGAAAGACCGTGCCTCTTCCTCGTCGTGACACTCTTGGCAGAGTGGTTGTGGTCGTCACATCATGGGTACCGTACCCGTACTGTGGCTTTTCTTGTGCATTCGTGGAGTGGACCATTGAGTGCAGTTTTGACTTGGTCGGAAGAGCGCGCGGCAGGTCAACAATGTGTTGGAACATTGGTGACCTGCCGCGCGCTCTTGTACCTTCAACCTTTCCCTGTACTAGAAGTCACTCCACAGATGTGTCTTCTTGACGTGTGATATGCCCAAAGAAAGTGAGAATACGACATTGGACGATGGAAGAAAGACGCTGTTTGATTCGAAGGTCTTGGAGGATTGTGACGTTGGTTCGGAACTGTATCCAGGTTATGCCAAGCATTCTTCTCCAGCACCACATTTCTAGGGCGTCTATTTTCTTTTTCTCGCTTTCTCTTAGAGTCCATGTCTCAGCACCGTAAAGAAATATGGGAAACACTAATGCCCTGACAAGTCGCATTTTAGTGGCCTTTGTGATGTTTCTGCTTCGCCATATTTTTTTTGCCTAGTCACACAAATGTGACAAATGAATAATTTCCATTATTTAGCTACTCTTGACAACAGAACAAGTGCAGGAATTCCCCGCTTCTTGAGATATCAGGAAAGACTATGCATGTATCTTTCAATATTGGAGACAGGTCAAAGCGAAAATTAATCTAAAGGGTGTAACAAGACCCTTCACGAAACCGTCATCGTCAATCAGGCATTATGTACATCAAACTAAGTAACTTTACGCAAAAAATATTGCTGGGAAACGACTTTTTTTTAGATGAAAAATCACGTTTTACGGTAGGACTCAATGTAACGCACTCAAAACATTTTGGTGATGGATGGATTGAATAGTACGGGAGTCTTGGAGCTCACAGCTCGTTCACAGTAAAAATTTGACATAAATACATGTTTTTTTTTTAAACCTGTGAAAAAGTTGGAACTTCGACCCCCAATATCTCCGTAACTAGAAGGTTCCCAGGTATGGTGTAGAACAAAAAAAATATCGCAATGACGGGGAGAACAAGTGCCTTTCGGCTTCGTTAAGGGTCTTGTTACACCCTTTATAAATTTCAGTCTATTGTCGCTTCCAAAATGTACACAATGCGTGAATTTACCTACCTACCTTTTTTATCTTACAACTGTTTTCTCCTTCTGACATCAAGCGTAAGGTGGTGGTACCTACTATTTACTAATACCCGCGTATAGAAACGTAAGTACATTCATCCATCCGCACAAACTTCCGCGTTTATTATAGAAGTACGATTGAGATACAAACATTTCACAAACGTTGACTTTAAGGAAACTGCACCATCGTGTGCAATTGCAGAAAAGTAACATAGCTAAAACTAAATGAAAAAGTAAAACAGACAGTTTGCAACCAAAATAACTCCTTAATCGTTATTTTCTACAGAAATCCAATCCTGTAAGAACTAAGAAGTTTAAGTTTAAATAAACAGGCTTGCGTTAAGCCTAACTACATACTACCAGCTGCTTGTATAAAATGTATATTATTATTTCCTTTATGTATAATTTTTCTTTCTAATAATTTTTGTTTCGTAAAAACAACGATAAAAAAAAAACATTGAAAAAAAAATGACCCATCGGCATCAGGAACAGGTCCAGGCTGCCGGTGGTCAGGGCTCCAGAGAGAGGAACCGTCTCACTATGCGTGCCGTGTCCAGGAGTACTACTTTCTTGACCCAGCCGTGCAATGAGAGCCTCCTAAGGTGTTGGTTGAGGCTCTTTGCTATTAGTCCATTAACCGTAACGACTTGACCGATAGTCCTTACGGCCCAGTTCTGATGAACAGTTATGCCACATTGTATTGGGATCGATCTATCATCACGGACAGGACTATTTTACCAAATAAACCTGATATTGTGGTGATAGGTCACCGAGAGCGCCGTGCAACGATAATTGACATCACTGTCCCCCATGTCGACAACTTCATGTGCTAAATCAAGAAACTAGATTTTTTTATCATTTGAGAATGATAAAAAAAAATCTCGTCATGAGGGAGAGGGGGGTGGCCAAAGATGCGCTCCTTCAATGATTGTTTCATGACTGCAGCATTGATGCCTAATGCTTCCGATATACCCAAATACTTGTAGGACGCGGTTTAGGAGAGGGATCTAAGGAATATGGAATCCGAGAGTTGAATTCCCACGGATTCCATAACCTCCCCTTGTCCACACCAAATTCTATCCTGATGGCGCTACTAAAAGTTTTAGTCACTTTTAGTAGCTCTATCAGTTGCAAATTGCTGGGAGCAAATATTTTCAAATCATCCATGTAAAGGAGGTGAGATATTATTATTTTTATTAAAGTAAATTAACTCAAGCATAACTGGGCCGCGATAGTCCGCAGTGAGTTACATTTTCGAGAAGTCGAACCGGGTGCAGTGCGCCAATGCCCTTGCATCTCATTTCCGTTTGACATTGCACCGATTGCCTCCAAACTTAAAATATGCATTTAACAGTAGAACTTCTCGAGTCGTTTAATGTTTTAATACGAGATTGTACTTCAAGGCAAGGCACCGCACTACGATTGTCACTAACACGAAATGACCCGACATGCAACATGTTCATAAAGTCGGCGCAAGCCTTCAGATTTATCGGAAATATTTTTCTTGTTTCCAGACATTGTATTCGTGAGTGTCCTCAATTTGCAGCATTATGAAATAACTAAATTAATGTTAGAGAACGGTAAAAACGTGCTATGCGAAAAGCCTATGGGCATGACTTACAAACAAACTAAATCGCTGGTGGACCTGGCTCGCGAACGGAAAGTGTTCCTCCTAGAAGGGATGTGGTCGAGGTTCTTCCCTGCTTACGACGCTTTGGATCAGCACATATCTTCGGGAGGGCTTGGGGACATCTATCACATCAGCATACAGTTTGGGGTCGAAATTAACGACATTGAGAGGAACTTGTAAGATATTTATTGTCATTCACTGCTTATACATAACCGCTGGAAGGGGATATTGTAACATAAATTTCCACCATGTATTACATACTATACATAATTCTAGGCACATCCGAGCGTTGAAATTTTTCTTCGATTATAAAAAAGCTGTTTCATACAATAGGTACTACAGAGTAAAAATGTTCCTTAAAAAAAAAAGTATATTTAGATCTTAAATCGTGTACTGAATGAATCCATGGTAACAGCTTGTGTCTCGATATCCCTTCCACCGTGCGTAATGCTTTACTCATCATCATCCCTTACAAACGCAATATCTATTGTTTTACTTTTAAATTGAGCACCGCCATTAACTACTTAACTAATAGATCTGTCTGACTTCAACGCGATCATTTCGCTTTTGATATATCGGTCGTCAATTTCAGAATGAAAGACTTGGGAGGTGGTGCAGTGCTAGACCTTGGTATATACATGTTGCAACTAGTGCAGTTCATATACAAGGAGCCGCCAACGGACATCGTGTGCACGGGGCACTTGAGCAAGAGCGGCGTGGACGAGTCCATATCGTGCGCGCTTAAGTACAAGGATGGCCGGACCGCCACAATGTCCGCGCATACGAGGGCCAATATGACCAACAGGGCTGAAATCGTGGGCACTAAGGGAGCTATTACGGTGAGCACCTATCATAGTATGTAGTACTACCCTATTTTAGGTAAAGTCACGCTGCCATTTTGAGTATCCATTACCATTTCTGCGGAAAAATCCACAAATGTTTACCAATAGCACCCTTCTGATAATGTAGCTCAGGCGCCAAAAGATCCTTCCTGTATCTTATTCAGATAGCCTGGATATTGTCCTGAGTTCTATCCGGACGGGACCGGACGTTATCGTGTTTTTTTCACTTTGGCAATTGTCTCCCTCCCACTTATAACATGGAGCTTACACATAACTCGTGAAATGTGTCGTGTAATCGTGTTATGTAGTTTCACCATATGAGGAGTATATCCATTAGCAGTACCTGACAATATGAGTGACAAGTTTTCGCAATTATCTCCTCTTGTTTCTTAACGAAGTCATTCCGTAGAAAAATATTCGCTTTTCATCATGATGGGACTGGTCGCCGCTCGTGAAGACTATTTTGCACCCCATTGTGCATTGCATTTTTACATAACAAATCCGACAACCCACTTTCAAAGCAATTAGCACTCCAATGCAAATCATAGTAATTGTTTGTACTATTCATTCTCGTTTGCAGTTGGACTATTTCTGGTGCCCCACGGTGCTGCAAATATCGGCGGCAAACAACACAGAATGGAGTTTACCCAAAGGAAAATACAAGTTCCATTTCCACAACAGTGCGGGGCTCAGTTATGAGATACAAGAATGCTGGGACTGCATTAGTAAAGGTAAGACACGTCTAGGAATAAGTTACAAAATATTAATGTAACCGGAAAATACTTAAAGTTCGTAGTTAGGGAATAAAACACCTGCTCTCTTTCAAATTGCTTTATTTTCAAAACATCTCGTGTTACAATAAAACCTTTTTTATTTAATTATAATTTACAAGTTTACATTCTTCAAACATTATGGCACGATCTTTGCGACGACTCAGTTTTGTTTTGTAAGTAGTCATTAACTCGATATACATGTGCAAATAAGTACGCAACTCTTTGTCACCGTACTTCGTCACGTCACGTCTGAAAAATGCTAATTTCATGCTTTGTTTTCTTTGTGCAATCAATTTTATGATCATGAACAATGTATTTTCAACGTTTTCATTACTTTGTCTTCCCCATATACAATGTTTGTTCTGTTTCGTTTCAGGCTTACTGGAAAGCCCCAAAATGAGTTTGGATGAGACGGTTCTACTCTCGAAGCTAACCGACACCATGAGAGCACAAGTAGGTGCCTTAGAAGCCGGATTAAATTGAGGGACCAAAATTTAAATGCCAGTACTACAACAATAAGAAATACTAGCCAATCCAAGTTTACTTACTACTAAAACATATACCTACATAATATACGTAAAAATTATTTGCTTTAATTATATTATATTGTAATGCTAAGTGCCAGAGGAACAAAAGAGCTATGCGTTGTGATATTTTACCTTAATTCGGCTCGTACATGTTTATAAAAGTTACTTAAAGTACAGTATTTACCTCAACTAACTGTGATTATTAGCGTGTTGTGAGATGATTGTTAAATGTTAATTAAAAAAAATATATACCGCACAAAATGTGAGTTCTTTTAATTTCAAAATTATCTCGTATAATTTTAGTACTTTTATAATTCATAATGATAGTCTCATGAAACAATCTCCTCTTGTTTATGAAGAATGACAAAATAAATTAGTTTCGTATTCTAAATAAGTTGTATTAAGCGCAGCCTGTTCACGCTGCGGACGTGTTGCGACGGAGTTATTTAGCGGGTAGTTTATTTGTCATAGCTCTCGAGTACTTTGCGGATGATGTTGGCTCCGTCGCGGATCTGTTGCTCGTTGATGACGAGTGGGGGCGCCAGGCGGATGCACTGGCCGTGCGTGGTCTTGGTCAGCAGACCAGCGTCGCGCAGCCGCAGCACCACGTCGTAGGCTGAGATGCCTGCAAAGCAAACACTCGTTTAAATAAAACTAGCTCGAATTTCCAAACTTCACATTTAACTCAACATCATGTTTTGGATAACTGCAGCAACGAATCATATCACTCAAAATATAGTGTGGAAATAATCTAAACAAATATAGTACGTACTGTCGTGAATAACGATGGCACACATGAGTCCCCTGCCGCGCACAGTCGTCAGCTTGTTCTTGGGGATTTTGTTCAGCTCCTCGACCAGTATCTTGCCAAGCCTCTCCGCATTTTCACATAGTTTCTCATCCAATAGCACCTGATGGCAAAAGGAAATGGGTGAACATTATCGGCCAAGCATCGAAGATTTCCATTGAACAGGTTTGCCGTTATAAGTAAAAAATACTGCCTCGTTGATCTTGTGGTCGCTAGCGCGACTTCTAAGCACGAGATCCTGGGTTCGATTCGCAGGTTGGGCAGTTTAATTGGGATTTCCCTGTAGCAGCCTCTGACCCTGGATTTGTACCCCTACATCACAGGAACTGCGGCGAAATGTGAGTGTACTACAACTGATTTGAGAAAAAAATAATACCTTAATGGCTTCAGTGGCAACAGCGCAAGCCAAAGGATTGCCGCCATATGTAGATCCATGAGTACCAGGCGTAATCACCTAAAACAAATAAGCGTGATAATATTTAAAAGCTTATTATACGCGTTGATTCTATACAAGATGATTTTTTAAGCTTGGGCAATACTTTAGTGGACCTAACATGAAATCGCAAAAAAATATTAGCTTCTCCAAACATACGCGAAACTCGAAAGAATCTAGCCAATATTAGGCAACAGCAGTTTTTTTATCATATTTCATAGTTAGTCCTATAGTAAAAGTTGTTCATATACATGAGTACTTTACTCCCTTAAAAAATCATCCACGTTTGATCAATAACCCTGTATACTACAACAGCTAGGAAGCTCAGGCTCACCTTCCTAGGGCTCAGGCTTCTTAATATTAATATTATGAATTACAAGCGGGATAACCAATCAATGCAGGCAATAACTTACATCCATAACGTTACTGTTAGCCAAGACAGCGGAAACTGGCAGCACCCCACCACTGAGCGCCTTGCCGAGGATGAGGATGTCGGGTTTCACGCCTTCATGATCCACCGCCAACAGCTTACCGGTACGACCTGCGACGGACAAAAGTGAATCCTCATTCATCGCGATCCTTGTTTCCAATCGATGTTACTTTCAGTTAAAAAATATGAAAGAAGAAAGAAAAATAGGTTTGAAGTTGTACTAAACTATAAGCGTAAGTTTTATTTTACCCAAAACTAAATTTATTTACATTTCTCGAAAATAAATCGCCAACAAGGAAAAAATCAGCAAAATATTAACATAGTATTTTCGACAGTGAACCCAAAAAGCTCATTATACAGGTTGGAATTTTTCAACGCCACCATATGGGAAAGTACTCTAAATACTGGAGATAGAAAGTTTTACTCAAAGGAAACATTCCTTTATTTTTAAAAGAAATAAATCTGCATTCAAAAATTTTCGAAAATTCGCTTACCGTGTGGCAAGTGAATTTTCGAACATCTTTGAATGTAGATTTATTTCTTTTTAAAAATAAAGGAATGGTTCCTTTGAGTAAAATTTTCTATTTATTCAGGAATGTTTCCAGTACGTAGAGTGCTTTCCCTCTAGGTGGCATTGAAAAATTCTACTCTATAGATGTCAACAAATTAACCAATGACAAGAAGATAATGATATCTATAGTTAGTACCTACAATAATGACGCGTAGATAAGTTACGACTCAAAACAGTATTATTGCAAAGATTCGATGCCTTAATAAGGTCAATGTAATGTAGGGTAGTGTTTTGCGTAAGCCAACTACCATTTTTAGAACACTGATAAAAACTGTTGACGTCGCAAAACGAATGCTAATAAAAACAGAAAAATATTATTAACTGCGGTCTATAATGGGCCTATCTTAATGGAAATGTTTTATTTATATCTTCCGTATCAAAGTTAAACACATACATCTATCTATTGTTGACACGCGGGGTGCGATAAACTTTCGTCTTGACCTTTTATAAGTACCTACTGGAGACTCACCCAAACCGGTCTGTACTTCATCAGCGATCCATAGAACGTTGTACTTGGTGCACAGTTCCCTCACTTTCCTCAAATAGCCGTCGTCTGGGATCACTGTTCCTGCCTCTCCTTGGATGGGTTCAACCATGAACGCAGCTACGTTGGGGTCTTGGATTGCCTTCTACGAATTGAAAATGGAATCATTACCTTATGTACCACGTATGCTAGATTACAAAGTTCCTTTATAGTATGTACGTACCTCTAAAGCATCAGTATCGTTGTAAGGAATCAAGTGGAAGCCAGCCATGTAGGGACCGAAACCTTTGTAACAGGTGGGGTCCGATGAAGCTGATACTGCAGACAATGTGCGGCCCCAGAAGTTACCCTCGGCGAAGATTATCTACAATTAAAAAAACTAAATTAGGTCCGCTAGCACATAAACGTTTAGAAGACGGAACACGTTCATTCCATGCTTTAAACAAAAACCCTGCCCTAGGATGCTCTTTTCTCTCGGAACTCTAAAGAAAAATACATGAGCCTTGCTAGTCCATATCAATATGTCCACCGGAATCCGATCTCGAAACGACCGGATTCTTCTAGTCTCCACAGAGTTTGATAACCCGTGATAAAAATAACTACTGGATAAACGATAAAGTCATTCGTAAGATTTGAAGCCACATGTTTCAGCGCATAGATGTCAAAGTTTACATCACATTTACATTATGATTACGAGATTATTATGCATACATGCATGGAGCTGATATGATAGGTATTGGATTTTATTTTTATTTGATGCTATCAGATAAAAACGTAGTTTCCAGGTTTGTAAATATACTGTCAGCAACGAAACTCTTTAAACACCTACGAGTACTCACGTAGCGACGATCAGCGACAAAAGTACATATCAACAAAGGTTAAAACTACACATTCTTATGCAATAAGTAAAGGACGGTACCTTTTTTACGGTTAAACCTTCAAAAGGCGCCCAGTGTTTAGGAATAAGACCGGGGAGTGTGGATTTTTTACCTCTCTATAACCACCCCGGTGATCACGGTCCAACGACAACACGGACAAGTAGAGCACCTTAATCAAAGTGCTTACCTTAGCCTGTCCATCGGGTATTTTCTTGACTTCATAGCCCCACTTCCTGGCAATCTTACAGGCGCTCTCTCCGCCCTCCACACCAGTGTTCATCGGCAGTAGACGGTCGAAGCCGAGGAGATCCGTCATGAACTTCTCGAAGTTACCCAGCTGATCCGAGTAGAAGGCTCTGAAAGGCGTTGTAGCTGATTAATTCACTTTAACCGTTTATTTTTAAAAGCAGACTTATGAAATGAGTAGATATTTAAAATAGTAAAACATAACATCACGCTCCACGAAATCCACAAAAGGTTAGGCAGAGGTGTACCTAGTACACCCACATTTCGCCAGTTAGATATGTAAAGTCCCTTACAATAGGGGGCGAGCCTTTTTTCCATCAACTGGGCAGAAATCCAGTCTCCGTGGCTGCTGAGAAATACCTGCTGGAAATACCCAAACACTGAGCCCGAAATGGGAATAAAAAATGGCGGAGAGCTTTTATTAATATTTTCTACTGTGTAGGTTTGATGTAAACGTTTCAGAAGATTTGTATCATGCTCGATTACAGCGGCTTGCAGGATTCTTCGAACAAAGAGTACAATTATGTTCAGAAGGGCTTTGCTTACCTAGATACTAGAGTGAGTTTATCGGCTTGCTCCTTGAGGGCAGCTATGATCCTCGGGTGGCAGTGACCCTGGTTCACCGCGGAGTACGCGCTTAGAAAATCGTAGTATTTCTTTCCTTCTACATCCCAAACGAAGACTCCTGGAAAAAAGTAAGGTAAGCATATACAGCTTACATTAATATTCCCATTTCTAAGACACATGGCAGGCCTTCCTCTCTAATGACAGTAAATCGGCTCCGTAATCTGTAATTCACCACGTGAATTACCATGTAATTCACCACCTGGCCCAGTGCGGTTTGGGAGATGTAATATGTCGTCGAAACTTTGTTTTTGGTTTGGGGTTTTCTTTCTCCGTTTGGGGAGCAAAGGTAATGAAATATATTACACAAGGTGTCTGCTTGGGTTTAAAACCTAACAGCTGTTAACATAGACCATAACCGCTCCATAAAGTAATTTACCAGAAAATCAGAACGGATGGTAAGCGGAAGTTTGCAATTTTGCGTTATGTTTCACCTAGGTAAAACAACGCAAAATTGTATTACTGTACCGGTTTCCTTACAGGAGATTTAAAATATTTTATTAGTAAATAATTTTAATGTAGATCGCACCATGGAATTTCAGAATAACCATAAACATAGCTTAAGCAATTTAAAGATTAGAAGATGTAATTTGTTACTTATTTATTTTGTAGACAATAGTTCCAGTTTCGAGATTTACCGCCAAGTCTAACAATTTTTATGGCATCATAAAACCATTAAAGTAATCTCTTGTTACGTTTATAATCATACTTATAGTACAGTTGACAACACGTCAGTCGTAACAAATTGACCTTGCGCTGGCCTCAATAAAAATCCCAGCTATAAGGTAGTAGCCCGCCAAATTCAAATTTTCTTACGTTTTTTGCAATTTGCAGGTCAGTATCAGGTTGTATGTTGATGAAAATATAAATCGTGATCATAAGAAATATGTCTTTAAAAAAATAAAATAAAAAAGCCTTTTATTTCACACCTAACAATTAACTAATACCATGAACTTAATCAGGTTTTTTAGTGTAGTTATCTATATATGTATATATAAAAGAGAAGTCCACTCACTGACCACTCATCACGAAATCTCGGAAACTACTGGGCCATGAGGTCCAAAATTTGGCACAAACGCTCTCTATGGGGTGCAGGCGCGCACTAAGAAAGGATTTTTTTAAATGAAGGGGTTGAAAAGGGGTGTCAAAGTTTGTATGAAAGTCCTATGTTTTTAAAGTTAGAGACATGAATGTGGGCCTGAATGTTCCTTTCGGCTTCTAGGTGCTCACTAAGAAAAGGTTTTACGAAATTCGGCCCATAAGGGTATAAATAAGGGTGTTTAATGTTTGTATGAAAAAAATTAAAGATACAAATTGAATCTTACGGCAACGCGTTATTGCTTACTTTACATTGAAATTAGAATTCGGAAGCCGTTAAAGATCCAAATTGAATTTTACGACAACGCGATAATGCTTATTTTACACTGCAATAAAAATTTTGAAGTTCCTTGAGATTTACATCTTCAGTTTTTATGCGAATTTCTAGGTGGCCAGTATGTATACAGGCGTCTGCTGAAAGGTAATGAAATGAGTTTCTATAACTTTCTAAAGTTTGTATGCCAATTCCTAGGTGGCCAGTATTTTTCAGAATGCAGGCGTCTGTGGAAAGGTAAGAAAAAAACGTTTCAAAAAACGCACTGATGAATCAATCACAGATTATTATAGAATAGTACGTTCAAGCTGATTTCTTTTCTACGATATTTTGCTACTACTACTAACTTGCTTTAAAATATTTGTCATCATCGTTGTTTGGTTTGTCTTCGTTTTGGTTTGTTCCATTTCCTAATTTTAAATTGGGGGATAATAATTGTGTTCTTACCTATTGCCTGGTTGGAATTTTGTTATATCTATTTCTTCGCGAAATACATAATATTGTGTATTTCACACTGTGGTATTACCATAATAGTTTTTTAGTATTAGTCGTTCTTAATAGAAAAAGTGTCCTTCATCAAGTGCATCTTTGATTTAGGCTGGTGTTGTAAAAGAGTAGCTATAAAGAAAATTACGTTCTAAGTAATATTTTTACGTTACTTACTGGTCGTGAGCATTGTTTAATTGAAATGGATAATCAAATTATTATCACTTCTAATGAGTGAAAGAATAGAGTGCAAATTCTTTGCCAAATAGTAAATATCCCTGGCGATGGCGCATGCTTATTTTAATCTCTATCCTATTTGGTGACGGTAACATGGTCATGGCTTCTCAAATTCGAGGCAGCATTGTGCGCCACGTGTCTAACAACTGGGAAAGATTCTAACCTTTCACTCAGGATCGGTCAGGAGCTGTTTATAGTCCAAAGCGTAAATACGTCGCTGAAATGTCTTGTAATGGCACCCACGGCCACGGAACCACCTGTGAACTCATGGCAGCGGAAGAATTATTCTCATTTGAGTGCCAGGTGTTTCAAGATGGTACTTTTATTGCTGGTTTTGGGGAAGCACGGCAGGGAGTCAAAATAATCCGATTCTCAGGAAACTTTAATGAAGGGCAGTTTATGATATTGAATATTTAGCACCTCTACGTTATGAACGTTTTTATGTAGGTGGGTGAGTATGTAGTCTAGTTCATTCCTGGTGTTTCCATCGGGAGATCTCCATGTCCACCTTTGGTTGCTTTTCATATTAAAGAAAGTGTTCATTATACTGAGGTTATTTTCGTGTGTGCGCAGCTGACGATCGGTTCTCTTATTAGTCATATAAGATCAACTATCTATATCAATTTCAGCCCTCTAACTATGACTTTTTCATTTGCAACGGTACCTCCCGGACTATAAATATCCCGGTGCCGCCGCAGGCACCGCCCCCCCCCCCCCCGACCCTTGCATGAGCCAGCCCGCGATGCTGAGCCAGTAGCAATAAAACAGCCCCTAAATCAGATCCAGCCTGTTCCCTTGCTGCCCTCCCCAGCGACGCCCTAAGCCGAGGCTCGTACCCCACAGGGGGTGCCCTTAGCGAGTGGTCGCTTAGTTTATAAGTTCATTTTGCCCCTGGCTGGAGGCCTTAAATTCTAGGCATCCACAGGGATAGACCGGTTAAGCAGTAGCCAGCCTCAGAGGCTGAACTGCGAGATGCAATTTCATAAAAAAAAAAAAAAAAACAGGCACCGCCGCGTTCCCTGCCGCGGGCGACGCAGCGGGCGCCGCATGCAGTACAAGCAAACGCGCGTAAAATTGCTTCTCCGTAAACGCTCTCAAACATTTCCATATGTTTGAATTTAAAGCGGGCCGCGCCGCTCAACGCGCCGCGTGTCCGCAAATGAGCCCTTAATCTTCAGCCCGCGTAGCATGACCACCGTAGAAACGGGTTTTGTCGACGAAGAGTCGAAAAAAAATGACACTTGGTGGAAAGATTTCTATCGTCACCGTCGCAAGCATGGCGATGTTAAACATGTATGACAGACATGTCAAGTTGTATAGAAAGAGCTTTGTCGATTCTTGGTAGAATAGAGATAGTATTTTGCATTAGTTTTTTAACCACTGACATGCGCCCGATTGCATCGTAGGCTGAAGCCACATAGAAAGGAGCTTCGCTTATTATAATATCATGTCCTACCAGTCCTACAGCAGTCTTACTAAATATCTTAATGCTTGGGAGGCTGGCGGAAAAATTAAAACAAAATTACCTAGCAAAAAAATGGGGATAAATATAATGACTACCAAAAATAACTTTGTGCCCCATAACCTCTGTTACCTAAAATATATACCAATCACCAAAAAATTTAACCTAAACCAAAAAATGAAAACCTAGAAATTACAATGGTTCTAGTTATTTTAGTCATGACTGCACCTTAAATTGTACCACGAAACCAAATATAGTAAATGATCACCAAATTTTATTGAGCAAATTATTACGCTATTTGTACCTAAAATCGGATTCTACATGGAATCGAGCTCGGGACTTGGGGCACCCCGACGTTAGGTTAGGTTAGGTTACTTTAAACCCTGCAGGCAGAAATAGAGCCCCGCGTAGCGGGGCTACGTCGACTACGCCTGATTACAAAGATGTTACATATTTAATTGTCATTTTATATTAAAATACTGTTATTTTTTTACTGGTTATTAACTATTTTTGGATTGAACAATCATAATTTGGAGTTGGTTACTTTAAGTAGGATCACAAGTTGTAAAATTTTTGGTTCTAATTTCACGCTAAAATGGGGATTTAATTTTGGTGATCATTTACTATTTTTGGCAATATAAAGTGTTTTTTTGCCGTTACATTTTACTAGATCTGGTGGTTAGTTAAACATAAGCCCAAAAAAATGTCACTACCCGGTGCAGTTTCCATTAGAGTTTACCAAATCTAAATTCAAATTCATTTATTTGCAAAAACATGTGTAGATAATATACATGGTTATTTTATTAAAGGTGTTACAAGGTTATTTTTTGGCTCAACATGTTTGACCATGGCTGGTGTACAAATTAGGTCAAAAGACCATAAGATTTTAAAAACATAAAAATACAAAAATAATAATTTAAATAAATCAACAATTAACATTAATATTTAATAATTAAATAAATAGTCATGCAATTCAAAATAAATAAAATAAACGAGTTATAGCTCTCTGTTTCTATTCCTACTCTTAACAAATTAATTAAGTGTCCCACATTTAGAAATTGACAGATATTGAGTTCGAACTTTAGCGTAAATATTCCTAAGAAAAAGAAACGGCAATTTATTTGTACCTAGGTATTTGGTACGTACTCATTAAAAAGGTTCAAAAAGTTTTTTTTTAATCATTTTTTTGAATATTTAACTAAATATGTATCTTTATTTGTACAAAATCTTGAATATTGCTAAAATACCTACTAGAATGCATGAATTGAATGTTCATTATTCAGGGAAAATTAACGTAACGCCTACAAACGCTAGTAATCACGCTTAATCAATGTACCTGATTAACAGTATCTGGGCAAGTAGGTACTTATTTACCAGCTTTGTCATGTCTATTTCATTTGCAATTAATATACCTACTACAATACCCAAAAAGGATCGTAATGGTCAGCAACAAAATTTAATTAGCACTTCAGCTTTGTCCATGCTGACCGCGTCGAAGTTGGCGATTGCTCTGATCGTGTTGGTCGAAGGGGAACTCTTTACCCAGCAGAGGGACACGAAATAGGCAAACAAAAAAAATACGCATCACTTATAATGGTAGGCATATCCATTAAAAAAAATAACTCAAAGCCGAAAGGCGTTGCTTATCATACTTTCAAATAATATTGCGTCAAATCAACAAAATAAGTGTAGTGATAATAGACTTTCCTTGCCGACCGTACCTCTATAAGCTACTCGTAGATGCCCAACATTGCCAATGTTGGGAGCTGCTCCAAAAACAAGGTTTCTCCTTGTTTTATGACCCCCCACATAGATAGATAGGCTGAGTTTGCTACTTAAACAACAAATCGATCTAATCTTTACAACTGCCACAATGGCATAACTTCTGAAGGTGCAATCAATAACAGTTGATACCTACTTAATGTATTCATGTTTGATAGTATGTACAATATAACTAGGTACAAAATCGAAGATTTTAACTTTATATCGTAGGACGTAGGTCATGTATGTCCTAGATGCGATGCGACATTGTTTATCTATTAAGATAACTTTTTTCAGCCATTTCTTTTAGGAAATGTATTAATTATAATTTTTCATATTAATAATACTTATAATTATAGCTAACACACGGCTTTATACTGCTAACTACTATAATTATTATTCTTTAAAAATAATAGAAAAATTATTAAGTACCTACCTAAGTAGTTATGGTAGGGAGGGAGCCCAGAGGGTTTTTCAGCAAACGTATTCAGCATGAAAACATGACAGTCGACTTGAGTAGGTGGGGCGAGATAAGAGAACGCTAAACGATAGTGGCAGTCGTGGGTTATATTTGAGAAGTTTCAAATAGGCCTTCGAGCACGGGGCCACATTCATTTTTCAAAAAAGGCTATAACTAACAAAGGCCTGTTCAGCAACGTTGATTTTCATCTCATCGTGCGGGGCCTGAACCAAAAGGACTTTGACGGGTTTTAACATTGGCCTTTCAATCCGTTCACTCAATCTGACGAAGCAGACACATAACATGGCGAGCCTATTGCCATCAACCGGGCACAAACCCAGACTCTGTGTCTGCTACTGAGAAATTCCTGATGAAAAAACCCAATAACGCTTTGCCCGACCTGGGAATCGAACCCAGGACCAAATGCTCAGCCGTTGCACTTGCGACCACTAAACCTACGACAGTCAAGGCTGACTATTTAACGTCCAAATTAAAAAATATTTATAGCAAATATAAGCAATAGCTTCAAGAAGCAAGGAATATTTTTTTTCTTTCAAGAAAATGTTACGGAATCGTGTTTTAGAAACCCAACTTAGTCCTCAATTAATCACAAAGTGAATGCTGCATTAATATTTAAACAAGAGACATTCAATTTTCACAATTTGGGGTTATTCTGGCCTTTAAATTCACAGTCAGATTTAGTGACATCCCACAATATGTTCGTCAAGTGTCAAGTTTAAGTCGGTTAGGTTCAGGCCCCGCACGATGAAATGAAAGGCAACGTTGATGAAGATCCCGCTCTTTAGGCCTTTGTTAAAAACTGTAAGTGGGCCCCTGTCCGAAGCTCTGGTACTTTACACGCCCTACCTTCTCAGCTATCAAGCTTTCATGCTGAAAAACTGTCTGGGCCGCCGCCCACAGCAGCCGCTCCTACCCAGTTATTAATATTTGCCCCCATTTTTTCCTTTGAGTTAGTTATAAGCTTTTCACCAAACAAAATCGCTCACCTAAATACAAACTAATGATGAACATTTATGTCTATTAAAATGAAAGTTTCACAAAAAATATACACTTATTAAGTATCTACGCAAGAAATAATCCAATGGGGAAATTATAGGCTGACTGCATCTACATCCAATTTAGACAAATGACATTTAGGTTTGGTAATGATCATACCAAGACACAAAAAATCTTTTAGCTGCTCTCAGTAGGCACTTACTTAGGTACCACCTACCTAGTTAATAAATAAAAACTTGGGTCCCAGTAAGGTCTTAAACTTACCTTCACCACGGTTGAGGGCGACGGGCACAGGAGCATAGTTGCGGCATCCGTACTTCTCTTCCAGAGCGAAGATCTCCTCGGACGATAACTGCTTCTCGTTCTTTCCAACCATGCTGCACCAACAAAATAATTTTAAGACTGCGGTCCAAGAAAATTTACTAGAAATCTACTTCTTAATTCTTAAACCCCACAACTAATAACTCTACCTTATTATAAACCAGTAAATACGTACTTTATTTCGTAACTGGACAAAAATTCTATACTTTAACTAGAATAGCTATTACTTCGATGCCTATCTTAACTGTAATGGCAAAAAATAACTATCTCGTGACTTTATATACCACCGCTCCTGAGATCATACAATAAAGAGCTTAGATGACAGCCTCCACATAGATATAATTATTAATTAAATAAATATGTACTTATTAATAATCACATTGTGCACGGTGATAAACTAACAATTGACTTATTGTTTAATTGATTAAAGGTCAAAGAAATGAGACCAAAACCAGTTAACGATACCAAGTAAAGAGATAGTTCATATTTATATAGGAGTCGGTAAACTCATCTTTCACTCAATGTCAATGAGATTTAATTATAACTAATAGTTCATTCATGTGTCTGTGAATGAGTAAGTTATAATAATTATTCCGATATGTAAACAAAGTATGATAAACTGAATCAATGATTTATTGAAATAAATATAATGCTGATGAAATATCTACCTTTCGATTGTTATTTTCATTTTTAATATCGTCGAGTGCTAAACTTCGGGTAGAAGTGTGTGGAGGTGACCCAAGAGAAGTGTGCGTGCGTCCGAAATTGTCCAATGACTGAAGATAAATTGCCGCCGCGCCGTCGGAAAAGTACATAAGATTGTTTACTGTTTCTCGATGTTACGTCATACGGCCCCCCGGAGTGATAAAATCAATCGCCAGCCAGGCATCACTCGCGCCATTTAACCCATTTAACACGTCCATCATCATAATACGTTGTCCACAAAAATTGGCAATAGGCACCTATCTATGAAACTTTCCATTTGAAAACTTCATTACTGACTCGTAGTCACAGAGGAGCTCATGGCTAAATAATAACAGCCCCCGGGTGGATCTTCAGATTAAGTCGCGCTTGCCTAGGTTGGTCTGTGGATGGGTGACCACCCATTACATACAGAGTTTCCTCCGTGTCTCGGAAAGGTCTCAGCGCGGTCAGTTGTAGATCTTTGGCGGTCGTAACAGGTACTCAGTGGCCCGAAAGTGACAAGTTTTTTTTAGGCTCCCATCGTTCGTTTTCATCCTTTCGTTCCGCCCAGAGCGGAGTGTCAGACTTGTACTGACTAAAACCCATCCATGTTCCTTCTTTTGCCCTTTGTGTTCCAGGGCCGCGGTATCTCTTTCGAACAGCCCCGCAGCCCCGGCAGACATCGGCCCTTGCCCATCCAGGAAGGGGTCTCCCTGGTTGCTGACATCTCCTTGAGGCACGCGTGGAACACGAACGCGCCGTCGCGTCGACACGGCCTGTCCTCATAAGACGGCCGGACGGGGAGCTAGCCGTCCATTAATCACCGTCCACAGGCCCGCGCCTACGGTGGCCGTGAGCCACCACGTGGCCCCCGACGCCCAGGGCGTCTCCCGCGGCGGCTGGGACGTGAGGTTCTCTCCCTCTCACGTTCCGCCACCTCCTTCACTAGTATGACTGCTTCGCAGAAGGAGGTGACGGCACACGTCTTACCAAAGGTATCGTATTACCTACCCAGTACTGACTGGGTTGTGGAGGTCAGATTGAGCTGCATCCAGTTAGACTGTAAGCCGACCCCAACATAGTTGGGAAGAGGCTAATGACGATTTGGAAAACTAGGAGTAGCTAAGGTAATCTTTTGTTTCTGTTTAAATAAGGTACCTACTACTTATACTAGGAAAAGCTTAATTCAGGGGGTCTAAAATGGAAACTATCAGAATCATAATATGAATCACAGTAAAAATTTATAATTCTTAAAATGGTCTTTATGGTTCTGACCACAAAGTCCATTTTAATGGTTTTAAATTTTTAAAGTGATTCATATTATGATTCTGATGAAGCAGCCATTTTAGGCCCCCAGGTACGCACAACGTCCAACCAAGCTTTACAAAACGAGTTTATGCGGATCTCTCATTGTATAGAAAATCTATACAAAGCGGGACCAAGTTATACTGGAATTGTACAGCTTCATGTGCCACCGTGTGTACCTAAGCTTATTTCCTACCTAACCACTTTGTCATTTCAGGCCCTGCAATTACAAAGTTTGCCCACTTGTATCAAAATCCTTATACCTACTAATTGCCCAGAGGGTTTTTCAACAAGTAAGTAGGTACCTACCTATATTCAGCATGAAAACTTTATGGCTGACTAGGTAGGGCGTGATGACAGAACGCTAAAATTATAATATAAAAAGTTTCCCTTCGGCAGGCGCCCAATTTCAGTTTCCAAAAAGAGCCATAAACTAACAATGGGCTGTTCAGCAACGTTGATTTTCAGGTCATCGTATGGGGCCTAAACGACTTAAACAGGCGGAACTTCTCGAAGATATTGTGGCCTTTCACTAAATCTGAAGAATCTGACGATTCTGAAAAAATAATTTGACCTTTTTTAGGGTTCCGTACCCGAAGGGAACCCTATTGTGCTGTATCTCATGATCTATATAATATATACATATAATAAAACAGTAAAAAAACTGTGTCTGTACATTGAATATATTAATATTAATTAATAATTTAAAAAAAAAAAAAAAACAGTAAAAAAACTGTGTCTGTACATTGAATATATTAAAAAATAATTATTGAGGGGGGTTTGGAAACAGTAATAGAGCACGAATCCAAAAAAAAAATTCTGTCTGTTTGTCTGTTTGTTTGTACACGCTAATCTTCGGAACTACTCGACGGATTTAAATGATTTTTTTTGTTGTATAGGTATTAAATCTGGGCAACATATAGGCTATAATTTATCTTGGAAACTTGAACATCTGATGCAGCACCGCAACAGACCAGCTAAACTATAAGAGATACAAAAATGGTACCATAACAAAAATTGTTCCACGTGATGAGCATTTTCTGCTAAGAGAATAAATTTGAAGATCTGGAACACCTGAAGTGGAACTCCAAGAGCCCAGCTACACTATAATATATAAAGGAATGACGTCTTAGCAAGAGTTGTTCAGCCTGATGAGCACTCTCTGTTGTCGTATAAAATTTAAAGATCTGGAACAGCTGATGTGGAACTCCAAGAGCCCAGCTACACTATAACATATATAGGAATGACATCTTAGCAAAAGTTGTTTAGTCTGATGGGCATTTCCTGTGGACTTACGAAAATGAAAGATCTGGAACGTCTTCAATCGTCTCGCTCATCCCGTTGTTTTCCCGTCCCCGGGCCTCAGAATTCTACATTAGACGTTTCAGATCTTCGATTTTCTTGACGACCCCGTTGTCGCTGGCAAAAGCAACAGGATCCGCGTACGAAGTCGCGGGCAGAAGCTAGTCAATAATAAAAATAAATTATAGGGGGCTCCCGTACTAGCTAACCAAAATATTTTCATTGTCAGTAAAGACAACAAGATCGCACACTGAATAAATATAATTGATTCATGTCTCTTAAGTCTGTTTAACAAATTAACATCTTATACGATTGCAACTCGAGCATAGTTTCACGAATCTGTCGTATCAGGTACCTACCTACATATCTATTTTAGGTAAATACTAAGTATCTAATTGAGAGGTAACGATGACGAAATATTTATAACTACCATCTATCTAAAAACAATCGTGCTAATCTCACTTATTGTACTTGTACTATTTATTCTGGTCTTATTGGGTAGGTTGTTACGGCTTCACATCAAGCTATACATTTCCAGTATAAGCTGACCTCGCATTGTACGGAAATCCTATATAATCAGCATAAACTGGAAATGTATAGTATAGTAGTCCAAAAGGTTACAGCACTTGAAGGAAAACTCCAACGACTTTAAATAGGTTTATTAACAATTTTGTTACATTACACAGTACACACTATTACAGCCATAACGGATCGGCAACTATCTTAATAATTATCAGTCGTTTTTGACGTTCCGCCACAGAATGATCGCTCGGGCATCAACCCCTGACCAAGAAGCCCGCCGTTCTGGAGGGAAAATCCAGCTCCCTGATTGGCTCACGACTTCACGCCACGTCAGTCTCATGATCCAATCAGAGAACCGCTTTATTCTCGCGCCAAACATTTTACCAATCAAATTATAGAAGTATTGTCATTCTTACGGAATTAATGTTACCAGTCTACATAATAAAATATAAAGCATTTAAGATGTGTTCACATGAATAAAGCTATTAAATTAATACATTTAAATAAAATTATTTCTGAAAACATAGGAAATTGACTAGTAAAATTCCGAAACCTAACAATCGTCCGTCCTGACATCGTGTGCGGCCCTGCACACGACACCAGGTGGTAACCTAACAATCGGGGGTATCTTGGCCAGTAGATTAATAACGTTAGGTCCCAAAAAAAATACAATGAGAGTATTACAAAATATGACAACTTAAAATTATCTAATTGATTGTGAAACAACAACAAATTTGTGCAGAGTATGGAACTAAAAGACTATATACCATAATTTACCAAATGAATGTTATTCAATAAATTTATGCAATCTAGGCACTAGCTTATACAGAATAATTTATATACATCGTCATTTGATTTACTGGAACTAAGTACAGTGAACACAAACGATCGATTAATTGCGTCACTAAACAACTTCACAAATTTTAACAAAAAATCTAATATTCTGACTGAAAAACAAGTAATAAACGTTGTCTATCAGTCTTGATAATTGACAATAACAACTTTAATAACATAACAAGTAACAAGATGTTAAATCCGTCAGCAATCGATTTGCTGGTACTAAATATAGTGAACCCAAACGATCGATTAATTGGGTCAAAAAATAAAACCAAGGTCACAACCGATCGATTAAGTTGTGCCAAGATATTATGCATACGAGTATTCTGAACGATCGATTAATCCAGAATACTATTATTCCCCGACGATCGATTAATCAGGGTGCCCTAACCTCCTGAACGATCGATTAATTCAGGATGCCTATCGACGTCAGTACGAGCCGATCGATTAAGCTCATAGTGGCTGCCGTAGGTCTTGCCACTCGTTGCACCAAGCCGCGATCCGATCGATTCTCGCGTACTTGCTCTGTAACAACGAATAATATCTGTGTAAGTAATCGTTCACACATTCCATACAATAAAGGAAAGGATTTTATTTTAACTCAAAATACTGCCAGAATTGTCACTGTCACTATCAGAATTATCATCGATATCATTATCATTAATCTCGTCTCTAAGGTAGTCACATAAATCCATGACTTCATGCGATCCGCGGCCACGGTTTTCGACCGTCTGTTTTGTGTATGAACAAGGCCTGGTATAGGGGCTACAACTTAACGGTCCCTGCCTTGCTAACACGATGTGGACCTATGAAGGAAGACATCATTTTTTTTTGCTTTGTCCGTTATTATTAAAACAAGTCTTTGTTATTTTAACAAGGTCCCCTACACTATAGGAACGGGAAGGTTTTCTACCTGTCATACCTCTCCTTTTGCTTGACCTGCTCTAGATCTATCCGAGCCTTAACACTTTCGCGGATCTCTGTCAAGTCATCATCCTTACGAGTGCCTGCAGTAGCATCATTAAGCATGGGATTAAATTCGCTATTCATACAAGTTCCTAACATCACCGCTGCCGGTGTTCTGCCTATAGTTTTCTGTATAGTGTTGTTGAGTCCCCATTGAACTCGTCCAAGTGACTGCCCCAGCTCTTTACACTATGTTTAATGCTCAGTGCCTTGAAGGAATCGAGAATCGCGCGGTTATACCGCTCAACCTGTCCGTTGGACCTAGGGCTAGAAACCGCATTTAGGACATGTTTGATTCTCTTATCGAAGCAGAACCGTTTGAGTGAATGCGAAGTAAAACAACTACCGCGGTCGCTTATGAGTCGGTCAGGGTTTCTAAATATACAGAAAATATCGTCTAGAGCCCTAATTGCGTTTTGGATATTCGTGTTTCTAACAGACCTGAGGAAACAGAATTTGATGGCACCGTCAACAACTACGAGGAAATGAGTAAAACTCCTAGTCGATTTCACGAAGGGTCCAAGGTGGTCCACGTGAACTGTGTGGAAAGGAATCTCCACCTTTGTGATAGGATGCAGTAACCCTTCGCGAGTGCTGGAATTGGTCTTTGCATATGCACACTCAATGCAAGCATCTACATAATTCTTGACAAACCTGGACACTTTAGGGAACCAATAGTTACTTTTAATTCTTTCTAAGGTTTTCTCAACCCCAAAATGTCCAATGTCGTCATGATTGAGTTTACATACTTGCCACCTTGCCCCTTTTGGCACAGCCCATCTGACAGGGGCGTGCCGTCCATAGAGGCAATTAGGCCTAGCCTACCCTACCATTCCTACCAACAACGCAACAAATGCATTTATTATAACTATATTAATAAAAAATAAAAAACTCCTGTTATAATACTTATAGCAACTTGTCGCAGCCGTGTGACGTAACTGATAAATACTACGACGTTCGCTCCCGGCCGTTTAGGCAAGGCCGCAGCCGGCCTAATTTCCATTGATAAATTTACGCACACTGATCGTTATTTTCGTGTATATGAACGGCACACATAGTAAATAGGGGCGTAAACTCCTGCGAGTGTAGCTGGCTAGCTGGCCACTGATTGGCTGCCCCACAAAGTATTATCCGGCTAAAACGGTATGCAGTGATGCAATTATATTTGGTAGTGTTTTTTTATCGACAAAATAACAATTGTATTTTTCTTAGAAGCCATATTTGTTTCATGTGACTAGCAAAATTTATTTCGCGATCTTCAGTGTTTTGATTTTTATAATATCTGACGTTTGTAATTCGTTTTGAAACGTATAGTAGTGTAAATATTATTTGTTGTATTTGTTTATTAACTTAGAAATGGTGTTCTGTTGTGAAGTTTGCGCTTTTAGTGTGTATGTTAAAAGTTAAAAACAGTAAGTATTCACAATCGTTTAATGATAAGATTCAAGTTGTGTCCAAAGAAAGATGTGTAGGTACCCGAATTACGAGAATTAACCTAAAATTCATCGTCATTTCAAATTAATCTTTCTTCTGTTTGCATTGTCAGTAAATCGTGATTTGAACCTTGATTAATGCAGAGTTCTTGTATTTATAACTTTGGTTTTAATAGGCTTATTTTAAAGGTTTGTTTTTCAAATATTCCGGTCAGAAAACTCTACCTTTTTTTTGTTTACAGCGCTCTCTGTTTTATTTTTTAGAATTTTTTGTAGCGGAACGACATCCTTCGTTCTTGTATTGACAGAATTCCATTGAAATTCCTGATATTTAAGCTAGATGGCGTTGTTTCTCATAAGTGAATATATCAATAGATGTGAGTACTTTGAGGGTCATCTTAGCGTGGCTGGCCTGCCTTCCGCGGAGAACCACTGCACGCCACTGCCATCTGACCTTCTCCTTATCCCCGTCCAAGTAGCGAAATAATCTATTATCTTTGATAACGAAATTCTGTTTGATGTATCGTAGCCCCTTTTCAGATGAAAAGGACAGACACGAAGGAAGGATAGGACTAGATAGTCAACCTTTTAAAACGTCCATTATTCTGTACATCTCGGAATCACCTAATGAAGCGTGTGGAGCCAATCTTCGCTACTAATAGACATTATGGCTGGAAACTGATCATCGAGACATTCCGACGGTTCGACAGGATTCCGGGACAATGCGTCGACATGGCTCATTTTAACCCCTGCCCTGTACTCTATAGTGCAATCGAATTCCTGTAACGTCAGCCACCAGCGTTCTATTCTTGGAATCAAGTCCCGTTTTGAAAACGCAGAACGCAAAGCGCTGCAGTCTGCGATAATCTTGGATTCCTCCCCTAACAAATAATCCCTAAACTTACGAAGGGAGCAAACCACCGCTAGGGTTTTGAGCTCGTAAGATTGGAAGTTTTTTTTTTTTTTTTTCTTCCGGCGAGTTTTGTCGGCTATAAAATGCCTTGAGGTACCATTTTTCTTTCTTACGTGTAAAATGGGACTAGCGTAATCTAAAACAGATTCTCGTATCACACGTCCGACAAGTCTCCGACCATCCAACGTACATTCTCCCGTTTGTGTTGCGACAACCTGTATGGACGATGAACAACTGGACGTTGACTATCGAGATCAATCTTCATCTCTGTAACACTGGTACATCCTACCTCCCTAAATGAAGAAGCAAAGCAATGCTGATATTTCTGCAACATGTTTATTAAGTCTTTCCTGATCTCTGCAGGGATGAGGGGGTCATCCACGCGGACCTTAGTTTCATCGAACCTCCGACTATCTACAATCTCTATAGATCGCTCATCAACAATCCTATTCACCGCATCAACTATTTCAGCACGGCAGGGAACCTGTTTAGATGAAATGCGGCAAGATTCAGAACACGGCAAGACCATCATCTTGATTTCACCGTTGATCGAGCGATGAAGCCGATGGGCTTCATCATCAACCTAACGACTGAACTACACTATTCCCAAAACCTTTCATAAATGTAGGGGTGTTGTCGTGCGACAAACCTAACTGCTTGACAGCAGATTCCTTAATGAGAGAAACGTCGCTTTCGAAATATACAAACGCTTGGAGTTCAGAATTGTTGACATTTATTTCTTTCAAAAATTATGCTCCGGGGTTATGTACGCTCGCGTCTTCGTTTATAAAATCGATTCTCATAGTTTTTCTGCACTGCACCACCCGTGTTAGTTAACTTTTCATCAGATTTAAAATAGCACTTTTCAGAGGTGTGACCAACTTTATTGCAACGCGTGCACTTCACCAGCGGCTTAGGGCAGTGCAAGAAACTATGACCCTTCTCCTTGCAAAACAACCAGCGACGTGATTCGGCATAACACCAAATTTCGGGATCGCTAAACTTAGTTTTTCATAATAGTACACCTCAATAGATTCATTGTACCTACTATTAAACAGACCTTGGAATCAATTTTCCAAAGTCTGCCCATAATTCTGTTCACATGGGAATGCACTATGCAATTTCTCCTGCCATTCAGGCCACGTGTACAGTATAACTTTTGCATAGCAAAATGAGTAGAGAGTCTTTCATCCCACCCGTACACCGTGGCGCACTCATTGATTTTTTTAACCATACGTCCATGCGCTGATTCTTGGGCCAAGGGTCAAAGTTCGGTAATATATTTCCTTTGATAGATTTTCTGCAATGGTTGTAAAGCGCTCTGGTTCACGGGGGGTAATGCAAGACCATCCCTCAATTTTTTAAACAAGTCGAATAAATCTATTTGATAAAGAAAAACTACGTGACCTGTCAATCCGTTCGTGCCGTTGTCCACGCTCGACGTGTCGCTCCACCCGTGGCCCAGCATCCCGACGCCTCGCTGCCTCTAAGGTGCTCCGTCGTCGACTGTCCGCCCGTAGCCCAGCATCCCGACGCCTCCGCCCGTGGCTCGCTGATGCATATCTTCGAGATCTTCCGCTTAGACTATGCCTCTGACTCTGTCTTTGACTATGCCTCTGACTCTGTCTTTGACTATGCCTCTGACTCTGTCTTTGACTATGCCTCTGACTCTGTCTTTGACTATGCCTCTGACTCTGTCTTTGACTATGCCTCTGACTCTGTCTTTGACTATGCCTCTGACTCTGTCTTTGACTATGCCTCTGACTCTGTCTTTGACTATGCCTCTGACTCTGTCTTTGACTATGCCTCTGACTCTGTCTTTGACTATGCCTCTGACTCTGTCTTTGACTATGCCTCTGACTCTGTCTTTGACTATGCCTCTGACTCTGTCTTTGCCTATGCCTCTGACTCTGTCTTTGACTATGCCTCTGACTCTGTCTTTGACTATGCCTCTGACTCTGTCTTTGACTATGCCTCTGACTCTGTCTTTGGCTATGCCTCTGACTCTGTCTTTGACTATGCCTATGACTCTGTCTTTGACTATGCCTATGACTCTGTCTTTGACTATGCCTATGACTCTGTCTTTGACTATGCGTGATCACGTTCTCGTCGAACTACCTCCTCCAGCATCCGTAGTCTCTCACGTCGCAGCTCGATATCCGGTTCCGGCATACTATGGCTGGGGCTCCGACTACGAAGGCGACTTCGGCTCCGGGTGGCAGAGTGGGTACCCCTTCGACTCGGTGTTGCGAGCCTTCGTCGGCCCGGAGGCCGACATTGCCTGAAATCTTACGTCCACGAATTTGAGAATTTAATTTTTAAAAGTCTAACGCATTTGGGACGTCAAGTTAAATACACAAAACACGATAGAAATTGAAATGTTATAAAATTCAAGGCATTCACAAGGTATGTCATCTCTAAAATATAATCACGAAATATTAATTTAAACCTTTAAAATTATTTATTTTAAACAATGTTGCTCATCAAAATTAACTAAAAAAAAATATCGTAATAGGGTTTATATACAGGAAACCTCAGGGAGTATATACTATATAGGTAATAATGGGAAAAGAAATACGAGTACTAGAGTATACATATAGTTATGACACATGAATGCGTTCCCAGTTAAAACCAAAGAAACAATAATGCATGTGCACTGGGAAATGTTATTAACTCACAATTGTTGATGCATCCGTCCTTTTATTATTTTATATCCAACCCAACCGTCCAGCCACTGACTAGGATACGATTGAGTAGTCCTTATTTTCAAAAATTATGACCGCGTAGGATTATGTAAAACATTTATTTCTGTGTTAAACGTGGCCTTGTTCTACATACCTAGCATTACCAATAAATAAATTGAATTGAATTTACGAGAGTTAATTCAGTTTTGCGGAAAAGTAGATCTACCCTCCAACCAAAAATTATGAGTACAAAGGGCAATATTAACTAATAAAGCGGAACTAGTTAAAATAATTGACGGCTATTAGATAAGTAACGTGTAGATTTACTTGAAACCACGGGTAATATTGTTAACTAAAACGGTATGATTCTAAACTGGCTTCGAAACGAATTACGAACAAACTAAGGAAGCATATAATTTTGGGCGTGTACTTACGTTTTAATTGTTCTTGTCACTTCTGAAATATAGTAGTCCAAAAGGTTACAGCACTTGAAGGAAAACTCCAACGACTTTAAATAGGTTTATTAACAATTTTGTTACATTACACAGTACACACTATTACAGCCATAACGGATCGGCAACTATCTTAATAATTATCAGTCGTTTTTGACGTTCCGCCACAGAATGATCGCTCGGGCATCAACCCCTGACCAAGAAGCCCGCCGTTCTGGAGGGAAAATCCAGCTCCCTGATTGGCTCACGACTTCACGCCACGTCAGTCTCATGATCCAATCAGAGAACCGCTTTATTCTCGCGCCAAACATTTTACCAATCAAATTATAGAAGTATTGTCATTCTTACGGAATTAATGTTACCAGTCTACATAATAAAATATAAAGCATTTAAGATGTGTTCACATGAATAAAGCTATTAAATTAATACATTTAAATAAAATTATTTCTGAAAACATAGGAAATTGACTAGTAAAATTCCGAAACCTAACAATAGCTTGATGTGTAGCCGTGTGTAAACAGTCGCCAGCGCATCAAGTCACTACATACTGTCAAAACTCATTCGATTTGGAACTTAACTTTCAACATTTTATGGTTTAAAATCATTTCGAGAGACAGTTTGTGGTTTGGGGCTTGATTTGCTGGCCTAACTAGGTACAAAGTGGCTAGTGGCTGCTATTTTGAAAATAAAATGGCGGAAGTAGGTAAGGCAAGCCAGGCCTCATAATTATAGAATATTAAAACCCCTTCATCTACTTACCTTGAAATAACTTTCCTAAAGGCCGTTTGTTAAACATAGGTATATGTCATTGTCACTATTACCTATATTCGATGCGGATGTGGTAAGGACAAAGGGAACATAACAAAAGGGGTGACTATTATCATCACATACTTGAAGACAATCATAAGGAGGATAATCCACAGTATATTGTGGTTATACCGTACCCACATACCTAATCTCTATTAACATTTTCTGATAATGATACAATTTCTTTGAATACCGGTACCTAATGAAATGTAACAATCGCGTGTAATGATGTATGCATTTTCTACTTTTTCTGTGACAGTGGGAGTCAATGAGTCATGTGTGTCAGTTGGTATGTTGAGTTGATAGTCTTGCTTGATAGCCAAACAAGGGGCTTCTCCGATAAACAAGTTTGTCATCGATCACTCCTTTATATAACTTGGCTCATTGGGTATATCTAAGCCGAAAAGCTCGGTGATCTGAAATTCCGGGCCCTCACAACACCGCACACCTCACTCGGATTCAGACACCTTTCTCTATTTAAGATTAACTGCCTGTAATTCTTGATGTCGAAATAAATAAAAATGAAATAATAATTCAAAAAAAAAAAAAAAACAATCAATTCTTATATAATAATTCAATTATTATTTATGATTCAAGCCTAGTGCATGGAGTCCTAACCAAGTCTCAGTGTTCAGTTCATCGGTTTCAATATTTTGCCGTCCGGTAGGACTGCCAGCCACTCAGGTAAACTGGTTTTTGTTTTCGTAATCCAAAGTAGTTTATACCAAAATTAGGTACGAATTGTTTTCGCGTAAGCTACGCGAGGAAAACGTGCGGAATCAGATTTGACTACCACTCGCCCAGATACTCGTAGATGCTGACCAGCCAATCCTGACCAGCCACAAACTTGATTGAACCTAAAAAGTCAACAGCACTTATGCACTAGTGCTGTTCTATATTGTAAACATTACTTTCAAAGACCAAAACATTGTTCCTAATAACTAACTGTGAATTCTTAGAGTTAGAACAAAACACATTATAAACGCATGCTGCACACGTGGATCCAATTAATTTTACTATTTACATACCAGTGTAATCTTTTCCGCACTAACTCCTCAGAAATTATATTTAATTATGACCTGCAGACGAATATTAAAACTCATTATTATCCCTACTTATGTAAGTACATATTTCTTATCGCCATCACCTTTTTAATGTGTAACATAGGTACACCTAGTTATTTCAGGAGACAGATTATGAGATTAGACCGTGATTAAATATGTATAAGTCATTTAAATTCCACGTTCACTAGACCTGACAAAGCCGAACCAGATTTTGCTGGTCTCTTTATTTATACGTATGTCTCGTACTTACAAACAAATTAACAGTTTATTGTACTTAGATTAAATTATACAGAGGATAATAATAAGCTCGAAAATTAAGACCTTCACCTCGGAACAGCCTTAACTGAGTGAAGTGTCTTTATGATAGTAAATATAGTTCACTGATATAGGTAAGTGGGGAAACTTTGTTATTGCATCCGAGACGGAATTCACACAACCGAGCCGAGGCGAGGTTGTTGCGGCGAGAAGTGCAATAACAAATTCTCACGTGTATCAAACGACGTTTTTCAATACGCTTTCGAAGAAATAAAATAATAGACCGAAAAGTATTTTTGTTATTAAAAAATATTGAAATAATACTGTGTTATTAAAGAAATAAAATGATACACAGCAGATTTTGTGGGCATTTTCACGGTTTGTGAAATATTATTGTTAACAATTTCATTGATTTTACTGTTTTGTGTGTTAGTGAATGTTGGAGATGACGGAATATAAGAGGTGGAAGGGTGATCTAATTGGTCTTCAGTATTTATAGGAGGCGCCAAATCGTTATTGGCATATGAAGTAGAAGGTTGCGGTCCAAGGCAAAACTTCTTAGGGGCTGGCTCCAAATTGCTTGTGTTATTCTGGCACTAATTTTTGTCATGTTGTGTATCGAGTATTCGATAGAAGATTCTCCAACTGTGTTAAACCGCCATCCGCCATGACGCTTTAAAGCCTATGTGTCGGCTCCAGCATCAGCCACCAATGTAGCTGAAGTTCTTCTAAAGCTATGTCCGGTGTAAGAATCAGCATCTGGTAATACTAAAAACTTAGCGATTTCCTTTGGCATAGCACCTGCAGTTCACACCAACAGGTTGAGCCATATTTACCCTTCTGGTATTTTTGAAAAAAGCTATTATTTTGTTGTTTTTGAGGAACGTAAAGCTTCGTATTTCTTTACTATGTCATAAAACGGACCGTGAATTGTAAATGATCGTGGAATATTGTTTTTAGTATGGGCGTTGTTTAATAGAAGCATCATCTGCCCAGCCTTTTCCCAACTATGTTAGGGTCGGCTTCCAGACTAACTGGGTGCAGCTGAATACCAGTATTTCACATGGAGCGACTGCCTATTTGACCTCCATAACCCACTTAGTACTGGGTAATACGATACTCCTTGGTAAGACTGGTAGTCAGACTTTTCAGGCCACTAACTACCTGTAACGACTGTCAAAGATCTACAGATGACAGCCGGGACGTGGCCGGGACCAACGGCCTAATGTGCTTTTCGAGTACCAGTATATATATGATGCTCTGTGTTTCCGAGGCACGGAGGAAACTCGGCGGTCACCCATCCACAGATCAACCTAGGCAAGCACGGCTTAATCTAAAGATAAATCGAACATCAACAACGAATCGAAATCGTAAAAAAATAATCAGCTGTCCCATACATTTGGGTCGAGTAGGTATTGAAATTTTGTATAGGACAGCTGATTATTTTTTTACCATTTCGATGGTGGTCCCATAGAGAAAGTTGTTCAGTTTGATGGTCCGTACCACAGTATTCCATATGATTATACCCTTTCTGTTACACGCTGTATACTCTAGCGAGCTTTTATCATTCTTGGCATTCCAAAGTAAGTCTCTTTGCTTAGTACAAATTGTGTTCACATGGCTGTATCAATGATGTTAAATATAATGTATAGTCATAAATGCGTTTGCCTTTCGGCACAGATGATAAATAGAAAATTAGCGGCAACACTGAAAATTCGTCTTAATTTGTTTTTTACATAAATAATAAATATAAATTTAATAATTAAAAGGAGTTCCAAAGGTTCGGAGAGTGAAATGGAGATTGATTGACCACCAGATTTAACATCAGAAGCCAAATTGGCAATGGAAAACCTGCTTCCAGCGAAGTCAAAAGAAAAATACATGAAAGTATATGAAAATTTTATGATTTGTAAAAACGAGAAAAGAGTACCTATGTTTTATTTCCATGCATTCTTTTGAGAAAAGCACTATAAATGCCTCGGCGGGAATGGCAATTTGCCTATCTTGTATTAGTGAAGTCCTCGCCTATGGCTCGGCCTTCAAACTCATACTTGACCTGCAATTGCCTATTTCACGGCCTTTGCAATAATGACTATTCTAACAACACCGTGTTTTTGCAGAACTGTGCTTTTTAACATGGAATGGATACTCCATAGCTTGTTAGGCTTATATTATATTTAATGGTCAGTTCATTGAAGTACCTATGCTAAAAATACTTGCTCCGAAAATGACGACAAATTTTTATTGATTTTCCACTGAAGAAAATTTTGCAAAGTTGCTATATATTATTTAGATTGATTTAAATAAAATAAATAGAGGCCCGGCTCGCTTCGCTCGCTCTTGCTTTATCTTCATCTTAAAACTGTAAAATCTAACTAGCTCAGGCGCAGGGCCGTAGACAGAGGATATGACGGTTAAACCTCTCCGAAATCTCCGACAACTATAAAAAATCAACCTATCCGAGGCGGAATGCTAAGATTTTTTCGCTCGCTTGGCTCGCCAATACATCCTATACTTTTTCCATCTACAAAAGTTGACAGAGTCCTTCCTTTTCTCATTTCTGTATATATTGACAAAAGGAGTGGTGCTAAAAAATTTCAGCTCGCTTCACTCGCTAATACATCCTGTACTTTTTCAATTCTCCATAAGTTGAAAGAGTTCCTCCTTTTCTCGTTCCTGTACGAATGAACAAAGAAATTAATTTATCCTAGGAAAGGTGCAAAGAATTTCGAGCTCGAATCGCTCGCTCTTGCGTCTAAGTACCTATATAACTCTTGTACGAATGGTCAAAAGCTAATCTAACCTATGTAGTGCTAAAATTTTCGAGCTCGCTTCGCTGACTTTGTCATTCTGCGTTCTTTTCAGTTTTTCTTTATAAACTGACACAATTTCTGAAAACCTATCACATTCGAACTGGGTGCTAAATTTAAACACCGAAACAAGTCGGCGGGTGAACTTCGGTGTGCCTCTAGAGCCCTATATGTAGTAGGTACCTACGTAGGTAGGTACCATATAAAAAAGTGATCATTTTAAAAATAACCCAGGATACTACTGCTACAACGATTTTCTCGCTCACTTCACGAGCTTGCAAATTTTTGCGCTTTGGATAAATTAGGCATTTTTTTTACCACTACAAAAATAAAAGTATCGTTGATGGCTTTTACAATCGAGAGAATCTAGGCTGCAAGACGAGCGAAACGAACCCTATAATTTTAGCATCCACCTCGGTTTTCGTCAGATTATTTTTCTTTTGACCATTCATACAGAAAAATAGTTTAGGTCATTTATCTGGTCGACTCTCGCTTTTCATTCTTCTTTCAAGCAGGCCACACCGCCAGCTAGCGAGCGAGCGGGCGAGCATCCTTTTACTTCTTGTCACACTTCGTTCACACCGCGAACTACCGAAAGTACCGAACCGAAGTACGAAAAGAGGAGAAACGATGCTCGCCCGACTCTCTCGCTCGTTAGCTAATAACAGGTGGAGTGTGGCCTGCGCTTTGTTATCTTGCCACAGGTCTTTCCCTGTAGGTACCACCCTGTAAAATCGATTTAGCACCTGTACCTATTTTTGTGAAGGGCTCGTGGTGTTATTATTTAAATAACAGCCGCACGGGTCGATCGAAGGTTTAGCGTCGTCATTCATATCGTACCTATAGGAAACTCTGTCGAAAAGTTCAATTCTTGTAGCCTATGCACCGTATTGACGCGCTCACCTAATATACGGGGGTAGCAAAGTGTAACGTTTAAAATAAACTAAAAATCGCTAAAAACGAAAGGTCACCGTCGTTTATGAAAATTCTAGATCTTTAGCTGGGTCACAAGTTCGGTAACCACAACCAGTCAAATGGCTCTGGGAATTTGCGACGTGTATTACCTCGACTCGACTCTAACCTACCCAGACGGTATAACTATTAACCAACGCGACGAGGCAGTAAATTTTACCACTAGTACCACTACATAACCAGGATCGGGGTCCAAAATATTTTTTAGAAACCTTTTTTCTGTTTCTAATTTCGTTTAATAAAAATTATTGAGCAAAATTTCTACCAAAAATTGGAGGTCGCGAGAAATAAAAAAGAAAACTTTTTTGCAAAAAAGAAAACCGACTCGTTTCTTATTATCCCATTTTTAGTTGTTAGTGTAAATAATCGTATGTACCTACGTAGTAAGGTGAACTACGTCATATAACTTGAGTAATTATTCTGACTTAGATTTTGACTTTTAACCGTTAAGGAGTTCTACTTTCCATAATCAGCTCATCAACATGAGGTGATGACTCTCAGATGCGAATACTTGAATAGCTTTAGGAAAAATTCGAAACGTGTTTCATGTTTTTTTGAGGGTTGCCCTTGATTACCCTGGGATTCCATCATCAGATCCTGACATGGTGACAATGGGACCACCTCGCGAGTATACTCTTTTGAATAAAAATAGAATGTTGATAATCGGTCTACAATTGACTGTGATATCGGTGAACATATATAAAAAAAAATACCTGCAGTCGAGCATAGAACCTCCTCCTTTTTGGAAGTCGGTTAAAAAATAAGTACCTACCTACTATTATAAAATTGAAAAACTTAAACCTGCTCCTTCATCACTATCACTACATAGTATAAAACAAAGTCGCTTCCTGCTGTCTGTCCCTATTGTATGCTTAGATCTTTAAAACTACACAACGGATTTTGATGCGGTTTTTTTAATAGATAAAGTGATTCAAGAGGAAGGCTTATATGTAAAAATTTTGCACCCGTGCGAAACCTGGGCGGGTCGCTAGTTAGGTATATATTATGTTCACTTATGTACCTAGTCTCGGCAATTTGACATAAACATTTGTAGGTCAAGAAACCGCAGATTTTTATTAATAAATAAGTATTTACTTACTTAATTGTTTCAAATAGTTCTTCTTTCTTTAATCAGATAGCAAGACATCACTCAGCACCCGCTTAAAAGTAACAATTTCGAATTACAGTTTCCAGTCCAACTAGCAGTGTTCACAAAACTGAAACGATGAAGTGCCCGTGTGCAGCTAAGTTAGGTAGTACTTTACTGAAGTCTGCAATGGCCGGTAACACCTATTTGGTACCTATTTACCTGTTAGGTATGTAAGGAAAACGCAGGTAGGTAATGGCACTCACGCTTAATTCTACCTAAGCTCTGCACGTAGGTATACACTTCAATATTTTCAGGTGTATGGTTACAGCCTTCGATTATATTATAATGTCTAGATGGAGCGTCGCCCAGTCGCCCTACAATCAAAACAAAGAAAACGAGGCAACCATTTCAAACATGAGTGCGTGCGGCAGAAGGAATGGAGCGAGTACTTAAAAAAAAATTGAGATTTTTTTTATTTTGTCATTAAAATACACGATTTTTCATATACCTATTTCCGAATTTTATTGCGGTATCTGGTATCGGGTTGACTTAGACCATAGAAACCATTTAGGTTCTGAGACGCATGGTCCTCCGATCGCACCGTTTCCGAATTATGGGTCTTGGTTAAAAAAAAAACGGTTTGATACCCATAATTTATATTGGAATGCTGCTTAGTGTGGGGAAACACAGGGGGGGAGAATTTTGGTTACTTTTTGCCTAGGATGAAATCAGTAAAAGTCTGACACTCCCTCCTGCTCAGCCCAGAGCGGGAGGGGTTATTTGATGATTTACCATCGGTAAAAAAAAAAAAAAGGGGCGATGCGCGTGTTAGTGTGAGTGTGCCGTTTCGAACGTTGTACAGTTTCCATACTGTCCATATTTATACTGAGCTATTCCATCACTCACTGTCACCCAGGTCATTCGATAGAATATGCGTTCGCGCGGATCCCGCGGTGTTCACCGCTGTGTGCGAGGAAATCAATATTGTTCGAATAGGTATTTTTATCATTACATGCCATTGAATCATAAAATTACGGGACAATGTAGTCTCGTATTGGTTTCGCTCAACTACAAAAAATTTGTGGACAATGAAAAAATCGTGCCTGAAATACGGGACAACCCGTAAAATACGGGCATCTGGTCACCCTAACTACACAACTAATACAAACTAGAGTTTTGGTACTGAAGTACTTTACTGGCAGAGCAGGGGGCCCCGCGCGTCGCTTACCCCGCCGCGTCTGCTTCACCCCCTCGAAACCTACGTGAACACGATACTATACGATGACACGATACGATGGTATCGTGTCATCGAGGTATCGAGACATTATAAAATTATGTATAATGTCTAGTTATAGCATCAATATTAATGTGCGCAAACAGCCTCCAGGAGTGCTGATACAAAATGTAAATCCGTAAGGACGGCGACGGCGATCCGCCCTGGGTTGTGTGCCCCGACACCTTGCTGACTAGTATTTTCACCATGACGAGCTAATCTCATAGTTCGCGGCTTTATGAGATAGGTACCTACTCTTCCTGGCGAATCGGGTGCTCGGAAAATCAAGAGCACCTAGAACCTCGTAGCAGTCACAACTCCAGAAAAATCCTTTATTTTATCCCAAAGGATAAATAAAGCTTTTGCTCTCATCGAGTGCCACTGCCTCCTAAACTCAGTCCTGGGCACCATTGAGCTGAGATTTATATGCCATTGAATTAAGTATACCTATACCTACTCCAAAAACATATAAATAGTAGACCTACTCCTAATCCTGAGTGCCTTACAGTGCTATATTGTGAGTCGGCACATATATCAAGGAGTTTCTCTCTTCTAGCTTCTAGGGCACCATCAAACACATCGGCCAGATCTTGATCTTTAATTTAAACAAAGGTTTACTAAACCATTAATTTCATGTTTGGTCCGTCCACTCAGACCTTACTCGGGCTTTTGTTGAATGTGGACATCCAATAAAAGTTGAAGCTAAAAAAAATAGAAATACAAAGCTCCCAATCGCAATATTGACTGATGATTTTAAGTTTTTAACTTATGTTTGACTAGCACACTACGCCCGCGACTTCGTCCGCAAAAATTGTGATAGCTCGGCTAATATGCATGATATAAATATAATTTTATAGCTTAAATAGCACCTACGAATAATGTAACTTGTTGCCAGTGAAACAATGTTTAGAACTATATCATTAATTCCGGAGATTACCTAACCCCTACATACGATCTTACAAATACCTCTTTACAATATTAGTATACAGGTGTAAAGAGACCCTTCACGAAGCCTCAAACAAGCATTATGTAAGTACATCAAAGTTACTTTACGCAAAACATATTGCTGGGAAACGACTTTTTGGGGTGAAAAATCACATTCTACGGTAGAACTCAATGTAACGCACTCAAAACATTGAGCTGATGCATGCTTAGAATAATAGGGGGTCGTGGAGGTGTTTAAAGTAAAAATCTAACATTAAAAACAAATATTAAAAAAAAAAAAACTTGTGAAACATTTGCAACTTGGCTCCCAATATCTCCGTAACTAGAAGATTTCCAGGAATCCCAGGTATGGTCTAGAACTCTTAGAACAAAAAAATATCGCAATGGACGGGGAGAACCAGTGGGTCTTGTTACAAGATAATTAATTGTTGTCTTTAATTATCATGTAGGTACTTATCTAGCAACCTGCACTGGGCCCGCGTGGTGGATAACAAGCCACGAGAGGCCCGTTTTCCAGTAGTGCAGTGGGCTCATTATGATTATGCTTAGGTAAAGTACATAAGTAGGTATGTAAATAAAAACCAATTTTAATAACATAATTTACTACCCACTAATGATCACAGCTCGTAACTATTATAATATCTAAGATATTTGAGACACTACAAAAGAAAGTACTTTTCAGAATTTATTTATTAGTTTTTCAACTTTTGGTAAGTAACAAAAATATTTCTGTTTACAAAAATATTTAGAAATATTTTTAGGCATTTAACATGTTAATAAATCACTGGACAGACATATCTATTAAGTTTGAATGTAAATAAGTTTAAGTGTAAACTCATAGGTAAAGCCACATAGTTGAAATTTAACTGAAATAATAATAAAAAATTAAAAAATATTTATATTAAGTCCATTGTTGAAATAAAGTATATTTGTATAGGCAATCTAATAGAGCCCATAATTTATTCCTATACTTTTCAAGAATTGTTTATATCTATTAAATATTTATTACATGATGCCTATATGTATTCTAAAAGCAAGACAACCTGTGCTTCCCCATACTCGTCAGTTAAAGTTAATTCTTTGGCTTGTTTTCGGGGTCTCCTGGATGTAAATCAGGGTATACAGGAAATGACTGGGGTCCTCGTTCTGGTATTGCAGGCAGGGCACCTCCTTCCGCCAACCTTTTAGCTTCAAGTTTAGCTGCATTTATCTTCTTCATTTGGGAGATAGCAAGATTTTTTTCAATTTCCTCTGCTGTTGGTGGTTGTGGTCTGTAAAAGTAATTTGCTTTTGTTAGTAATATTTTACATTTCGTCATCATCACTCACTACCCTTAACATCCCTGATTGAGATTAAGGGCTATGTATTACATTTTTTTTGTTTGCCTGTTCTGCCACTCCTGGGCAAAGGCCTCCAATGTTCCTTCCGGAGACCAAGGAGAAGATGGTGGGATACCTTGGACGTCTTTGTCGTTAATTGGAGAGAAGAGGAGCTACATCAAGAAAAAAGTATAACATTTATTGTAAAAATAATTATAGGTACTGAATGAATTAGGTCTTTTTATCATACCTCCTCATTCGCAACCATGCCTCCCATTCTGCAGGAATAGGATCTTCAAAGTCCTGCTCTTTTGGTGGATCATACCATCTAGTAGGCTTCCTTTTACCAACACTAGGATCAGCTGGAATTTCAAAGTAGGCATTTCCCAAGTAGTCTTTACCTGCAATTGACAAATGTGTAATAATAAAAATATTAGCTTTGGTTGGCTGTAACTGCTGGACATGACTCAGAGTTGACGTAAAACCCATGCGCATGCAGTGGTTACTAAGTTATCAATCATAGCCCACTGTACCACCTCCAAGACTAATTTTACTATGAAATAGAAGTGATGGAGGTATTCTTGCATAGTTTGATTTTTTATAGGTTGCTTTGCTATAATGTATATTATTGTCATACCTTTTAAAACAAATAGTAAAAATTGCTCTGGTGGTTATCAAACTAAATTGCATTGAAAATTAATTGTTACTTCGTGTGAAAAGCTATTAAATAAACAATAATGTTGGTTAAGACTGGAGTCATGCAGTGAACAAGCATCATCAACATTTCAGCCAAAAGATTTCCACTGCTGGACATAGGCCTCCCCCAAGTGTCGCCACATTGACTGGTCCCGTGCATCTCGCATCCAGCGGATCCCCGCAACCTTCATAAACACGTATATAATATTTAATTTACCCATATTATTTCCTTTTATCTGGCGGGGTCTCAAAGAGTCAATAAAATTTCTGACAACAATCCAATAAACATTTCTAGTTTGACCGGACATCTGAAAACATGAAATTATTGAAATCTTTGCGACAGCTATTATATGTCTGTTGGATAATTGCCAAATTAATGCGAATATTTACAACTGTCGAGGCTTTAGATAGGTAAATATCATTTATTTAGAACTTTACGTTTACATCATTCCTGATATCATGTAATGGGTAGGCAAAAAATACCTTTAAACTGTGAGTTATTTCGTAGCTTTTATAATTTGTTATCACTTTCCTTCTGTAAAATGTAAATGTAATTCTGTTTTTAGGATCAGCTGACAAGCGTGCAAGTGCAAAATGTGCAAATTCAAATATTCAATGACAGATAGCATGACATTGATTTTGACAGTTGGCAGTGGACATGGCTGGACACGATTGCCAGTACTAAAATATAAATAACTATATTAATAATTTACAATACATATCAAAAACAGATCTAAAATAATAATAAAAATTAAGACTAACACTATCTAAGGACACTTAGGCGTCAAAGTACTATTCGGCATCGCTGTCATCCGGGATCGTGCCCAGCAGGGCTATTGCGTATCTCTGTTGACAGTTCATAGTTATGGTGGAAGCGCAACGGTAGCCCGCGAAATTTAAATTTTCTTAAGTTCATTGCAATTTGCAGGTCAGTGTCAAGTTTTACGTTGATAAAAATATGAATCGCGCCAATAACACGTATTGAGTTACCGAATTATAATCATTCAAATCATCATATAGCCCTCCAAGTTCATATAACCCCATTCAATAGCAATTTCATGAAAAAGCCACTCAATGGGATTAAATGAACTTGGAGAGCGACTCGCTTGCTTGGCGGGTTTTGATATACAATGACAATTTTACACGGGTAGTTTCAGTTGTAACCAACAAGAACTGTCATTGTATGTCAAAACTCGCCAAGTGATGATCACTATGAACTGTCAACAGAGATACGCAATAGCCCTGCAGGAATCCTATCTCTTTCCAACGTCACGTGTGTTAACCTTCATAGACACATAATTTTATTGTCAACCGCAAGCGCAACACCATTACAGTCACCTTTGGAAGCGTGCCTTTACTTGCTTACTCTATGAAAAAAAAACATCATGATAGTCGATGCCCGATGGTCATTGTGATGACAATGACAATCTGTCTTTTTTGAGTGATGTGAGTGAAATAGAAATTTCTCAGGCAATATACAAAGACACAACATTATTGTGAAAATTGTGTTTACCAGATAAATATACGTCATTTTAGTCTTTTGACTTCTACTGAAGATTTAATTTCACCCGAAGGACTTAATAATTAACCAGTCACCATGGCGAAAATGGCATTTCAACATCAAGCTGGAACAGCTATGGAGTGCCTCAGTGTAAGTCAGAAGACCACTCCCAGTTTTGTTTGTTTCATTCGATATGTTTTTCGTATACGCCATTATAATCCATTTATAATCTTTCACAGATACCAATAACGCTTCAGAAAGAAGCTGGTGTTGATTCAGAAGGAAGAGAAGTTATGAAATGTGGTTTTAAAATTGGCGGCGGAATTGACCAGGATTTTCGCAAAAGTCCTCAAGGATACACTGACAATGTGAGGCTTTATTCATTTATAAAATAAAACCAAAATGACTTATTTATCTATCAGTTCTACAGCTCATTAATTTCATAAATATTGCTCTTTCAGGGCATATATGTGACAGAAGTGCATGAAGGAAGTCCTGCAGCTAAATCTGGATTAAGGATGCATGACAAAATCTTACAGTGCAATGGCTATGATTTCACAATGGTAACCCATAAAAAAGCAGTAAGCTATATAAAGAAACATCCCATCTTAAACTTGTTAGTAGCAAGGAAAGGTGTCACGTCTACATAAAACATTTTGTTACAAACCATCTTACTTATAAACATTATTTAGTTTTGTAATAACTTTGAGGTTTTATCTGTCTATTTATTATGTACCTTTATAGAATAGATAAAAAGAGCTTAATGCTATCTTTCAAGATAAGTTGAAATGACTAATAATCTATTGAAAACAAGTATGAAATGTCATATTTACAACTATATATTTTCTTTACTAGGCTGAGATGATATAATTTATTATATTAATGTCTGCACTAACACAGAAATAATGTCTAAATATTATTGCACAGTTGGAAAACCAGACAGTGCGCTACCGCTTAATCAGTCATTTATTTAAGTGTTAGTATTAAAACAGGCATACCAGGGGGACTAAAATGGCTGCTTTATCAGAATCATAATGTGAATCACATTAAAAATTTATAATTCTTAAAATGGTCTTTATGGTTATGACTACAAAGTCCATTCTTAGAGTTTTAAATTTTTAATGTGATTCACATTAGGCCCCCTGTTCATTTTTATAATGATTTTGTCATCATCATGCTCTAGCCCTTGTCCCAATTCATTTGGGGTATAAAATGTAAATAATAATTTTAAGAATACCAGTCTCTAGACCCTGCTGTAGGTATTTTATATGTATATCTTTTGTTGCAATAAGTTAATATCATCCAGTGACAATGAAGGTGCATTATAGTTTCACATTCAGAGACTTCCTCAGACTTTGTCGGGTCTCAGATCAAAGAACTCACTATATGCCATGGCTGGTTCAACAATGAATTATTCACACTAGAAAAACAATTGATATCTCAGCTAAAGAGTACAACTCTTTATCTGAGATACTTTATACTCTATACCTCATTATCTGAGACTATAATAAAATTAACAAACTATACATTTGGCATGTTATGAGATTTTTCCAGGCAAATTACCTTATCTTATTTTCTCCACAATAAATCAAAGACAGTTGTTTTCAACATATCCATTATAACCACCCACAACCAGATACTGCAATTGTGAATATCTGTAAGATATGGCGGACCTACCACACAAGCCGAAAAGCCTGGCTTGACTTACAATCAAACTCAGAAAATTAAAACACATTCTTTAGGTTTATTTAGGGGTTTCGGCCGGTGCTAATGCTTTCTCTTTCACACCCGCTGGCTTACATGTGGCTTCTGACCTCTCACTTTCTCCTAGCTAATTTTTAATACATCTGTAGGTACTTATTTGGAGATATTGTACTGAATTTATTGTGGTAATTGGGGTTTGCCTCCCTTTCAATGAAAGGAGAGTGGGCACGCCACTGTCTGTAAGCAGATTGTAATGAAACTGTATCTATAACTAAGTGAAGTAATTTTTATTTTAATACCAGCTAAAAACATATATTAATTCCAGTAATATGTGTCATTGTAAATATAAATATTCCAATTAATATAACAAACAAATAGCCTCAAGTAATCATAAAGTTTATAAGTGAATTGGTATATTGTTTGAGATTTTGAGTTAAGGTGATAAGAACTTGGAGCACTGAATTAGTATTATATTATGACAAGTGATTATAATAATGTTATTTATTTTTTATACATAAGTTTTAGTTTGTAGAGTATTTTGTATTGCTGTTTAATTGTGCAACTTTTGTATAACTGTCCTACAAAGTACAGCAAATTACTAAGAGGCATTTTAAAGTATTTATATTAATGAGTTACCAATGCCATATTTTTATACAAAACAATTGCATTTACACCAGCAGTTATTACTTTTTACAAAATTAAATGAAATCATGAAATTAATGGTCATGGAAAAAAATTACTAAGTTAAGTATTTAATAGTGGTTACATTTGAATTTATAAAATTTATGAATTGGTTGTAATCCTACTTTCTACTTTACTCACAAACACTTACCAGAAGTGTATTTTTGTGTACCTCTTCTATACTTGTAAGAGTCACTTTCATTTATATACAGAAATTTATTAGAGTAAAGCAGTCAGTACATTAAACCTTACCTTGTTATGGCTCAGTAAATTCATATACATGAAAAATAAATAAATATAGATATAAATTAAATGTTACAAACATTATTTGTAATAATACTTAATGGTTTATGCACTGTGCCAAATAACACTGCTCCATCTATTTTTTTTTTTTTATATTTAATTGAACTGAATCATGTTAGTTATAATAAAATTTTAAATTAACACTGTGTCTCATTCTTTAGCCTTTTGACCACCAGAGTATAAAGCACGCTCATGCCCTCCACGCCAAGCCATAATTTCACCTACTATTTTTTCACATATTTGTGTCGTTTGGCATATAGGGCATGCCCTTGCTTGTCACATATATGTGACTATGGCGACCCATGCGGCTGTTATTACTTACTTACCACGAGCCTCTCAATTCATTGTCAACATAATTATTTAGTGCACAACTGTAGCTAAAAGTGCATCTAAGAAGAATAACTGTTCAGGATTTTAAAAAGTGGACCTTACAGGAACACAAGCAAATGATTTCCAAAAGATACTAATAAGGAGGAATAATTCATCAAAAGGTTAATAAGTCATGTTACATGTTTCTTGTAATCATACCTAAATAAAACTAAAAGTAGCTATTATTTGAGTAAATTATGTTTTGAAGAATTAAAAAACATTTTTTTTTAACATTGTTACTTATTATATTCACTAAGTTTGGTACTAACAAGAACATTCAGAAAATTAAGCCTTGGTAGGAGGCCAATCCCACTGGCCTTTGGGTGGCTTAGAAACAAGGGGTTCCCATGGTTTCCAATTCAGCATTTTTCTAGCCAGGTTCAATTCATTTTCAGCCTGTATAATTAGTTCCTCAGCTTGTCCGCAGCTAATTTTTGATTCAATCTCATAAACATCTTTAGTCTGCAAAAATTAATAAATTAACTGTAAATAATGTCTCGTTCAAAAAAAAAAAATACTTTTATGTTTTACCTGTGTTAACACGGCAGCCCTTTCACGAATAACAGGTTCAGTATGTTTGCGGTAACCAGCACTTTCAGGCATCTTTTGCAGTACTCGCAAAATTTTTCCATATAGAGAACCAAGGGTGTGATGGGCATTAGGAGCTACAGCCATGCCAACAAGGCCAGTACTCTAAAATTGTATAAATCATTTAGTGGTAATAACATCCAGATGACACTATCGCGAATCGAGGTTCTGTATTTTCAAAACTTTTAACAAAGAGATTTTTATGTGTTATATTTATTTTACATGTCTGAAATCAAAATACATCTTTACCTTTTTAAGTACTCCCATTTTAGCGATTAGATAATCACAACAACCTGCAATTCTCTGGTCTGCAGCTATGATGATTTCGTTTGACACTTGACAGTTTCATTGACAGTGACATTGTTTTCTTTTTTAATTTACCCCGAAAGGATAAAATCTTTCGACCAAATTGCCTTGTATTACGTCCACGTTAAGTACGTGTATTGTGTTGTGTCGTACTCGTAATGCACGCCATTCCTTGGTTGTCCCAGTTTTTACTACCAGTTTTTGCTATCGCCTGGACCCGCTTGCCGCTTCCTGGTTGTGCTTTCTGTCGCCGGGACCATGCCCTCTGCTGCTGGGATGGGTAAACCTACGATTGCAGATAGTTGGACACCGTGCGGACCCTTGTTGTGGTGCCTTACACATATGGAGGAATAAGTGCAGACCATAGACAGATAATTGAATGTTGAATGAGCGCTAGCCTCCAAAAAGTGACCACTCTGTAGAACGAGAAAACTAGAGAAAACCAATAACTAGTTTTCTCTGCCTACGGACCACTCTGTAGAAAGAGACAGAGAGATGCGGTGAATACGTCATAACATGGCCGCTCCATTGCTTTGTCTCTCTCGCACTTCTTGGTCATTTGGTCAAGTACATACATTATAAATTATATACTGGGCTCAGTCCATGCTATAAATCTATGGTGTAGCCCATGGATATAGTTAGTGTCCAGACACACGACGAAGGAACCTAGACTTTCCTTGGTCCATTTTGACAAAATGGTTGAAATTGTTGCCATTAGAGAAAAACTACTGTTACTTTACTTTATTTACTGCTGATTCTGATTGCTGTGTGATTCCGTGGTGATTCCTTAGTAGTTATTCGCTATAATTATATTAAATGATGCTCTGTACGTCTTCTAGGGCTCTATGCTTCTAGGGCCTTTTTTGCGATGCTCTGTGAGTAGTACGAATACATAAATTCGTCGTATGTTTAGGTACTGTTCTATTACTATAGTTGTATGTATCCAAGTATCTAGCTAGCTAGGTAGGTACATGAAATACTCAATACTATACAGTAGATAATTCCATTGTAGTTTCCATGTGTGTGACGAACGTGTTTACTTTTTATTACGCTATTGCAGACTGAGTTTATTTGTTTTTATACTTGCTTTTGGAAATAGCTTAAGTCAGGAGCAATATACCTACTTAATTGTTTTAATCATGTTCTTGTGTTATGACTTCATTAAACTGCAGACTTATTTAGTTGAAATCGAATCTCAGTGATCGAACCCAGGTACTTCGTCCATCGTCACGTCACAATTTACCAGAAATCTGTCAAGATCACACACATTGTCAGTACGTGAGTATTATCATTTTTCATGAACTTCCATTTTATAAGGAAAATATGTTAAGCACCGCAATCATTACTGCTGACATAATTGTAGATTCAAACGATTTTATTAGTAAGTAAAACACCTGTGAACAAACGTACTCTAACGTTCTTAATTGCATCCTTAATTCTAATATCATCTGCATCCTTTGACTAATGCACAATGAATTGCCTGTTACCTACTTGAAACCAAGATTTCATAGCCCATCCATTTTGAAGTAGGTGCCTACTTTAAATGTCACTCATTCTCATTTTTTGAAACTTACACAACAATAAGATATTGCTATTTTCTCATAATAATCTGAGCACATCACAATGAATTTACAAAGAATATTAAGGCATGTTAGGGGAATGTTATATGTAAAATCAATTCATTTCTATTAGCTAAATAATAAATCAATTTATTGACACACACAAGTTACAAATTATACAAGAAAACAAAAACAATGAACATAGCTAAGAGAGTGGAAAACTAGAGGAAGCCGTGGGCCCCAAACTAGGCACAGCCTGTATCTTGGTGGCCCAGAGCCTCTAGCTTATTCCACCCACTGCAGTGCCAGGGACCATTGAAATTTACTAAATGTTTATTGATAACCATAGCTTTACACAAGTCACCATTTTTGTCTTCCATAATGTCTGAGATCAACATGTTTCATAGAATGTCAATGTAAATCACTACAATACCCACAGATAAATACTACTACTAGCCATGGAGGCACTATCTGCTGTTCAAGATGACAACCCGAGCAGTGTCAAGAGTGATGACAGCAGCCCTCAGCGGCCTAACAGTCGCACAGGCTCTCCTCCACCAAACTGTGCCATATGTCTTGGCAGTTGCAAGAACAAGTCATTCACTGATTCTTGTTTACACTCGTTTTGCTTTTCATGTCTTCTAACTTGGAGTAAGGTGAGCTTTTTTATTTACTTGCATATAAAGGAACAATCTGTTTCTAGTGTTTGATTATTAGGAACTGGAAACAAAATGTGGGTGCCAACTGCTTGCCGATTTATAACAAATTGATAACAACCATTTCTATAATTAGACTAACAGTCTGAAGTAACAACACATGTTTAAATGAGACATAACAAGCTCATTTTCATTTCAAATGCAATAATTGCAGTAGAGCAGCTGTCATATCAATTAAAAACTGAAGAGAAAATGTTAAGGAGATTGTAAAGGTTTGAGCTCTTTTTGAATATAGTATTTTGAGTTCCAAAGCCTTTGTTATGCCCAAAACAAAATTTTGTTTACTATTTGTTATATAAAATTTATAATACAGCTTTGATAGTAGTTGTTAATCATATAAATAAATGTTTCCAGGTTAAAGCAGAATGCCCACTCTGCAAGCAAACATTCAGATCAATCATTCACAATGTGCGCTCCAACCACCAATACGAGGAGTACTTGGTGGTTCAGCGGCAAAATGAGTCCATTGAGTCTATCCCTGAATTTAGCCGGATTGATATTGACAGAGTCACGGCAGCAACACACAGGTTCCGATACAGGTACAGCTATGTATTCAAAATGTTATAGTGCATTACGTATACTCAACGATAACCATCAAACATACTACAGGACCCAACTTGCTTGTCATTCCCAGTTATCAGAAAATAAATAAGTGAAAAATTCATAATTGTAGATGATGATTGATGAATAGTCAGACATAAATAGCATAAAAGCAGATAAAAAAATTGCACAATAATTTTTTGGATTGTGCAATAGGTAGGTCTCAAATTACTTCTAGTATCTTCTAGAAAGATTCCCATAAAATATGTAGTAATAGTAGCAATTTTGATTAATAGCCCTCATGTTAGGGTTAGATGCAATTTGATGTTGGAATATTCAATGGGACAATAAATTTAAAATAAAAATATTATTTCCAAATTGTGGATGTTTGCAATCTTATTGTTATAATATGCCTTTTCTCCCTGTACTTTACAAATTCCACCAATTTATCAAATTAAACTTTCATAGTTTTTTTTTGATGAACACCACTTTAAATCTAATCAGAATACCATGGCAGTAAGAGTGTATGCATTCAGGCTTTTAATAATTGGCACTTAAAAATATACAGAAACTAGCGACCCGCCCCGGCTTCGCACGGGTCAATGTTATACATATAAACCTTCCTCTTGAATCACTCTATCTATTAAAAAAAACCGCATCAAAATCCGTTGCGTAGTTTCAAAGATTTAAGCATACAAAGGGACATAGGGACAGAGAAAGCGACTTTGTTTTATACTATGTAGTGATGATTACAAATGATAAATGAATTAACCCTAGTCAGGAAGTTTCTGTGGTTTACATATTATGCTATGCGTTTATGTAAACACCTAGTAATTTATGGTAAAGTCTAAATGACCCTGCATTTGTGGCTGCTTTGCCATCCCTTAGAAATATTGTGATCTAATGTAAGCAATTCATCAAGACTTCAACAGTTTTTCTAACAGATTCATATTGTTTTCACCTAAATGTATGTAAAAAAGACATACTGTCTTTTGTACATCTATCAAAAATACATTAAAAATGATGTATAAAAATAAATGTTTCTTTGCAAGGTACCATAAGTTTAGGCGTGAAGATGTAGTGTATTGTGTTACTCAGGACCACGCTGACTATCCCAAGGAACGAGACGCTCGCCATCCAGCACCTGATCACGCACTACCCGACCACACTGACGGTGGGCAACCCGTTCCCGCCGCCGAGCCGCGCGTGCCCGGCGCGACGTCGCCGCTCGCCCGCGTCCTTCCGCCGCACTGTGTACCGACACAACCTCTGGGCGCGCCCGCTGCCCGACTTCACCGGCAGGTTCCGGACTTGCACGCCAGAATTCTACAGGTACATGAACATGAACTTGTTTAATCTGGCGTGATATATTTCGTTGAATTTGTAATGACATTCAAATATTACAATTTGGTCTTTTTTGAAGGTACAACGACACACAAATGCACCGGTTGGTTCCATGGCTCAACAGAGAACTACATTATTTACTAAATGAGAATGTCGGCCACATATCTTTTGTCTTGACCCGGATTGTAGAACTGCTACCACTACACCATATCAATTCATCTGAATTCAGAGAAATGTTGCACCGATATTTCGGTGACAGAACCGAACACTTTCTTCATGAGCTGTATTGCTTCGCCTCTACCCCATACGACATGACGGGCTACGATCGCAACGTGCAATATACCACAGATATTAGAATATCTACAATGGTCAATGAGGTGATATCGAGTTCTGACTCTGAAGTAAGTGTAGATTCTGATATCGTCATGGTCTCCAGTTCGGAGCCTGCCGAGCCACCTCCAGGGCCTTCGAGGTTCCCAGTGCCAGCTTACCCACGAAGTTATATATCGCAGCCCAATTCTAATAGTGTCATTCCTATCGAAACTATATCTCAATCGGACACTGACGACGACTCCTCCGAAGTGATGGTCGTGGGCTACATCAAACCTCCTCAGGAGAGAACCCCTGAGATCGTCGACTTGCTGGGATCCGACAGCGACGTCATCCTACAGGACAATCCCCAGCCGGAGCCGAGTCAACCCAACCCGACGGTGATCCGAGAACACAGGCCCACGTCGACCGTGAAGCTGACGCTAAAGCGGCTGCGTGCGCCGGACAGCGGCGCCGACATGCGCAGCGAGTCGGACAGCGACGACAGCTCGTACCGGCCGCCAACGCCGCGCCGGCGCCGCTCGCGCCGCCACTCCGCGCCCACGTCCGACACGTCGCGCTCCACGCCGATGCGCTCCGAGAGCGACTCCTCCGCCGACCCGCCCAGCATCTCCACCGGGCCCACCGACTGGGACTACGACCCCGACGAATCCACATATGTACTGATGAGGAGGGCTAAGAAGAAGTCGAGCAAAGAGACTGTCACGTCTAGTAGAGATCGGAGGAGGAACAGGAAGCGGTCGTCACATTCGCGTCACAAAGAAAAGAAAAATGTCCAGTCTTCAGAAAAGGATAAGCGAAGCAAGCGAAAGTCACACTCGGGAAAGGGCGTTAAGTCGTCCAATAGAACGAGTAATAACGAGTTTTCGGTGCCCACCGAACATGCTTTACCTGCCTTAGATCAACCTAGCACTAGCGGCACGTCGAAGAGGGATAGAGAGAAACGCAAGTCGATGAAGGAATGGAAACGACAGCGGCGCGACAGCCGCGAGAGCAGAAGACTGAGAAGTGTTGTTAATGTTATGTATAATAGTCATAAAAATACTGATGAATCAAATTCGAGTGCAAATAACAGTAACTTGTCAAATGCGACTGCTACTAGAAACAGGTCTGACGTTGAATCGACATTAGCTGCCAGTGATTCTCAGATCGGTAACGAGGAGTCACCTACCGGTCACAGCGATCTATCGGCGACCAGACGTCGATTCCCGGACACTTCATCCGATTCCGAAGACAACTTACCGTTGAATCTGACGTTACAGAAGTTAAATTCGTTGTCTTCTTCATGAAATGTCGTGTAAAAATTATAATTATTGTGATAAATTATTAAAATGAAACCATTAAGTAGTGTTACAATTAAGTAGGTATAGTATTGATTCAGTCGCATTTTACTTTCAACTTACTGGGAAATAGAAACACCAAAGCAGTTGGGACTGTAAATCATAGATATAACTTTTTACAATTAGTTTGCATGTATTCTGAAGAATGCTTCACCGACCGTCGTCGGTGAGTAGCTTAGCCCCTGACGATACGCTCGGTAAAGCGCTGTAACCAACCTCAATCAAAATATTTAGCGCGTATGTAGCGGTTATCCGAAAAACATATTAGAAGAATAAAAATCGCCTATATTATCAGTGGCACTTGAAGGCTGCATGGAATATTTGTAATAAATTGCTTAAATAATTGCTGCTACAAGCACTTTTGCCTTAATTTTCAGTTAAATGATTGATTTGATTAATTCTTCCCTATTTCATTACCACGCAATTTTATACATATTAATAGTGACAGCAATTTTATTCACATTTAGCCCAAAATTATATTGATATATAAGTCTGCCAATAAAGTAAACAAATGTCACTAATGATTACATATTTTTATTTAAAATACGGGTAAATAAGTAGATTATGGATGATTCTTTTTAATTTTTAGCGATGATCAATTTTTAAGTTTTGAAATAATATGTAATGTCAGTGAAATGTTATAAATAGTAAAAAATTGCATCTTAGTTTCCGTCACGCGAGAATGGTTGCAACAAGATGATGGAATGTCAAGTGGTTATTTAATGTGCATTGATTAGAGCTTTGCTAAGTATTCAATAAGATACCACAGGATATAACAACAGGTTTAAGATAAGGCAGCAAATGTTTTCGAATGAACTGCAGAGTCAAAATGTGAAGGTTGCTGTTACAAGTGGCCATTTTAAGGTTTTTACAATGATACAACATGTTACTGGTAAAGTCAGGAAACACAGTGATGTATAAATGATCTTTAATTATACCTTCTTGCTGCCTATTTTATTTATTTGATCCCTGCTACAAATTGCGAACAGTCACAACGCGTTCACCTAGGCGATTTTGCTCGTTGAAAATGCAAGCGTGGCAGACACTTGGAAATTTAATCGAAAAAAAAAAACATTGGTCTCTCTCCGACTATGCCAGTTTCGCAGTATGGCCGCGCACGCAGGTCGCCTTCCCTAAAAAGAACGTGAGGACGCGAGCTGAAGCACGTAGAAGCCTCTACAGCCACAGCTCAGCGACGAACTCGCACGCACACGCAACACGCATTTAAAAGTACTAACTCATGCAACAGCGCGATAATTTTTCCAAAAATTCTTATCACCGGATCCGGTGTATTAGTGCCGGATCCGGTAAACGTGTAGAGTCCGGATCCTGATTTACAGATTGCAATCCCTAACCTCTTCTCATTTCCGCTGTGCACTGCTGCCTGCTTAGCCGCCGATTGCAGAGGCTGGCCTAAGAGTAAGCATACCTATAGAAGCTATTTGGCGCATGAACCGACACAATAGCGTAGATGACTAAAAAAATCTAATTAGTCCGTCAGACAGATTTCCAAAAAATATTGGATGCTTATTTTTTCTTTTTTCACGTAAACAAAAAATGAAGACGATACAATGCGTCGAAACGTCACTTGTATGTACACTTTTTACGTACAAGTGATGACACAAACCCCCCCACTTAGATTATTTGATGAGTTTTATCGTCGAAATTTTTTAATGATTTGATAAAACAAAAAATACGTATCTAATATTTTTCGATAATCTAAACTGACAGACTAAATAACATCATATTTTTTTTACTCAGGAATCATCCCTATTATTATTATGGGGGTTGGGAAGGTAATTTTCGAGGTTTCACCAAAAGGCCCCATGTCCTGTGTCACGGTTATTGAGATGTGATTTTTTTCCCTAAATTACCCGAAATCGACACATCATCTTTGAATTTTTTAAGCAATATTGTGCACTATCTAGGTTTCTACGACAGCAAAAAATATAAATTTGGAGAAATAAATTTAGTCACAAGCAGGGACCGAATTACCGTTACTTTTTTTATAACGTTACCAAATACCGTTATGATAACGATAAAAAAGTAACGATATGATTAACGATACCCGTCACTCCGTTAACGTTACCTAATAACTAAAAGTAGTATCGGTAAAAGTAACGATACTTATACCGATAATTTATACTCCAATCTCTTTCTAACGATGTGGGTCGCGCTCGCGCTCTGTGCAGTCGCACTAACTCTAGTCGCGCGTATATGAATTACCTAGTGAATTAGTGATTGGTGGGTGTATCAACAAATTGTGAAATGGCAGGAAACGGTAAGTATTTTGGTATTTACATGATTGTAAAATTTTAAATAAGTAGGTACATAAAGGGTTTTAATCTAATGTAAACAAATTCTGTTTTTTTATCACTCGAGAAGACACGAGTAAAAACACATTATTATCTATGTTTTTAAATTTAATATGTAGTTAATAGGTAGCTAGTAGCTACCGCTACTCGAGGAATGGGCCATTCGCAGCCATTCGGAATGGCCCCGAATGGCTCATTCCTGAGGCGGTAGCAGCTACAAATGTGTAGTTACTAATAAAAGTAATAAAATTAGTTTTGTATTTTTTCTTTGCAGATGGTAAACGGTTACGCAGACGCACTGTCTCCCCTAGTCTTCTCGACGATGATTGGAATGTTATGTCCCAATCAATTTTAGCAAGGCCAACGAAGAATGAAAATATCGGAGGACGTGCTGAAAAATCCAGCCAAACAGCAGCGGTAATTCCTGGAAATGACGGGAACACATACGAAAACCGCAAATCATGTACCCAAACGAAAGTCGACCCCAAAAATATGAACTACCATTTTGCTAAATTAGTGGAGTCAAGTTTAGAAGACATAAGGCCCTGCGTTCTGCCTAATGTTTATGCAAAAATTATCACATTTTGGCAGCCATGAGAAGGAAATACAATTTGACACTCAAACTAAATAATTACCAAAGGATTTTTTTTTTCTAGACACGTTTATAATAATAATAATAAATAATTGCCATGTATATAATTTAGTTTTATTTCCTAACGCAATAACTAATAAATAACCCAGTCGCTGTGAGCTGGGCACATTTTGGTTTTCCCTCTCTTTATACCTAATACAAGGACAAATAAAAAAAAACTATAATTTCTTTAATAAGTTTAATTTTCTTTCTAATTTTGTAAAACACCAAAAAAAGAAAAAAGTAAAAGTTAATATTATGTAGTAACTGTTACTACCTACTATTAACTTTACTTTTTACTTAAAACTTATTAAAGAAATTATAGTTTTTTTTTTATTTGTCCTTGTATTACGGACCTTAGAGTCCGTGCGCAAGCTCAGAGGAATAGGTGGCTGAAATAAAACCACTGATCATTTAAGTACTTAACTTAAGTGATCAGTGGTTTTATTTCAAGTACATAATACCCTCATAGAATGATTTCATAATTTAGTTCACGCAGAGTGCAAAATTATGAAATCATTATGTAAGGGTAAAATCACACAGGAAGGGGTCCGTAAGGGCCGACGCCTGCCAGGGTTGCGGGACTGTTCGAAAGAGATACCGCGGCCCTGGAACACAAAGGGCAAAGGAAGGAACATGGATGGGTTTTAGTCAGTACAAGTCTGACACTCCCTCCTGCTCAGCCCAGAGCGGGAGGGGTCATTTGATGATTTCCCATCGATAAAAAAAAAAAAAAAAGGGTAAAATCACCGATGATTTAAGTAAGCCAGCCACCGATTCCTCGCAGCTCGCGCGCAGACTATAATTACAGAAAAATAACATTTGTTTATAAGTTTTATAACAGAACAACTTTGGCAATAATCAGCACTAAATCTAGACAAAGAAAAAACCTGATATTTTTTCTCGATTTCAGGTTACACAATGCGTAATACGGTAAAAAAAATAGTGAAGGATCACTATTTGTTCTTACTGTATAACGAATTGTTTAGATTTAATACAATATTTTCAATTAAATCTTATTTTAAATTGTATCTGAACCTAGATACTACAAATTTTGAAGATGAAAATAGCCTCTCTACACTAACTTGTGAGGCCGGGGCAACCAACACAACCTGACTTAACCCATATAAATAAGGAAACTTGTGTTTTTTGGTTTCCCAGTAGTCAAAAACTTTTTCTCCGCGAGATTGCCAGCAACATCAAGGCGCTGCTGGCCTTTCTCGAGGAGTTAGGGTGGATCGAATAGATTTCCCACCCGTACGCAAAATACACGCTTGGACATGGAGTTTCGGACACTAGCCCGCTATACAATACAATACAATCAAAAATGTTGGTAGTAGAATTAAGTAACTAAAAAAACTATAATTTCTTGAATAAGTTTAATGACTGGTTAAAAAAACCTGACAAAATATAAAATATGGGTATTGGTACCTATTTTACGAAGATAATAACTAATAACAAACCTACTCATATTACTGTTAGGTACCTATCATTATTACAGTCGACAACACGTAGCTGCATATAATTTGACCTCTACAATTTGTCTTTTAAATATTTTCGTAATGAAAGAGTATCCAGGGACATGTGGTCGACTATAATAATGATTAAAAAAAAACATAAAAGTCCCATCATCAACATCGAACGTAAAGCTGCACAGAACACACTTTTAGGTATCAGCGGAGCGCGGACGCAGCGGACGTATCCTCTTATTCATCTTGCTTGCTTGACAGTCATTCGCTCATTCGCAGTCGCAGCGCACTTCCGAACCTAATCTGTGTTCCGATTTTCCGAACCTCCATAAAGCTTGAACAGAACTAAACAGTACTCAACGGCTACAAATCAAGCTATACATTTCCAGTTTATGCTGATCTCGCATTGTATAGGATTTCCGTACAATGCGAGGTCAGCTTATACTGGAAATGTAGTAACTTGATGTGTAGCCGTGTGTAATTACGTTTAATGTTTTATTGCACAATGTGCAAGTAGATGTTTTCTTTAAAAGTTTTGAAATACTGATAAACTCTGTTGCACTTCTTTCGGCCCATAATAATATTTTTTAAACAAACAACTAATTATAATAACAGAACAACAAAACAAATCTAATTTGGCGTATGCAATGTTTTATGACGTACTGGAAGTGGACTATAAAATGAAACACGCGTAAGTGCGAGCAATTTGACGCATTTTCGTAAATATCTGTCCGATCGTTGTAAAATTCTAGCTGTTGCCGCTCTGATTAGCAGAGCCGAACGAAAAGACGCGCGGCGCGCGTTCGGTTTGGCAACGTCGCGCCAGATAATGTTAGTTTTTAGTGAATTAACGTTATTAGTAACGTTACTTAAATACCGGTAAATTCTATAAATTAACGTTATGTTTAACGTTAATATTTAACGTAGCATAACGTTAATGTTTGGGTAATTTTACCGGTATTTGTTTGGTAACGTTAACCGTCCCTGGTCACAAGCCTCCAAAAAATCTGCTGTTTTGCACAAATACCTAAACAGGCCATTCTTAATGTACTTACTCATAAATATCAAAAGTAAAGAAAACATTTGGTAGAAACCGTGCACATGTGATGGAAATTCAGAACGCCAAAGTTGGCCATTTAAGGTGGAAGCGCAAAATTTAAATTTCGCGGGCTACCGCGAAATTTAAATTTTCCCAAGTTTATTGCAATTTGCAGGTCAGTGTCAAATTGTATGTTGATGAAAATATGAATCGCGCCAGTAACACGTATGGAGTTACAGAATTATAATCATTCAAATCATCAATACAACCCTCCAAATTCCTATAATCTCAAAAACGTGACTTTTTCATGAAATAGCTATTGAATATGATTATATGAACTTGGAGAGCTGTATTGATGATTTGCAATAAACGTAAGAAAATTTAAATTTCGCGGGCTACCCTTGCGCATCCACCTTAACGCAAAAATCACACGGTCGAAATGTAATAGGACAACCGACCGACCAGCGTCTTCCGATCCTATCAGCCCTCGGCGCATTGAATGGCTTTGTCAACTCCAAATCAGAGTTGTACAAAAGCTGGTTGGCTGCCCAACCAGCTTTTGTACAATGTTAAAAGTAAAATACAATTTAAATTATTAAAATTTTTACTCTTACAATTCAACAGTAACACATATTCTACGTTTTGTAATACTTACAAATTGTTGTCGTAGCCTGTATTAAAATATAAGATTATATCTTAAAAAAACATTTATATTTATAAACATTATACTCCGCCTAATACGCGTAAAAAGTGTAGTTCCAAGTGCGCTACAATTTGGATATCTGATTTAGTTTGAAATACGGGAGAGACCTTTTTGTATAAATCGCGCTGTAAGTTATAGCGCCATTTATACAAAAAGGTCGTAAGCAAACCTAGTTATAGCCTATACCTAATTAGCTTTGCTTGCACCCCCCGACCATTTAACAGACATAAACAAATTCGACTGTAACGAACGGCACCACAAAATTGCAACAATTTTGCGAATTCAATAACGATAGTGGATCTTAATAACAATATTTGCGTATTGGGCGCCACTATAATAACAAATGGCAAATAATATGGTATTACATCATAATCTAAAGATATACAATTACACATCCTTGCCTAAAACCCTTTTCATTCCCCACAATGTTACCTTTTGAGGTATCATTTCTACAAATGTAGCGTAAACGGAGAAAAAAGTCTCATGGACGGCTGGGCAATTTTATCTGTGATATATTTAACCAAACCTGTCTATGTAATAAGTAGAGCCATTTTAACTACACAATGATTTTACTAGGAAGCGACTGTCTCTTGTTCAGCTAAACAATCTTACTTCTAACTAATTATTATTAGCAGCAAATTAGTTAGCACCAGCATTATAAAGCCAATAATTAGTAACGGGTAACACAGTGCACAGACTACAGGCGACCGCGACGAGTCCGCAGATCGCACGATGTTATTGTACAGCTTGCAAGGCATCAATTACGAAGCATTTACTTACAAATGGTAGGCTTACATAATTATATTTTATTTATGTTGATATACTTATGACGGAAGTATATTGCTCTTTTTATCACTATTACATTTTTTTAAAGGCTCGATTGAAGTTATTTGAATAAGTACCTTACAATTTATAAACTAGATTTATTATTAAACATATTTGACATACTTTCATAGATAAGGACTAATGACATTGGGCGTATTCTCAGAATGTGAATGCTGTTTTGGTTTCTGCATAACAGCACAATTACTACAAAATTTTTACGTCGACAAGCATTATCACGGGAGTGTGCATAAACAAGCTTATACCCACCGAAAATACGCCCAATTGGTAATAGCCCTACAAGTTACAATGATGGTAACACCTCCAAAAACTTACATCACAGCGGAGCACTAAATGCCTGACAGAGCCTCGTCTCTGCGAAAATTCGACTTCAATAACTATCAACTAAGTATACATACAGGGTGGAAGGGGCATCGATGCAGAAACGATTGCCACGTATTCAGTACATCATTCCGGACCACCATAGAAATGTTTCTTAACCCTTCGTGTGCCGGGAACGTGGATCTACGCGAGACACAATAGCTTTTTAATTGTGTCTATATACTCGGCACACGAAAGGTTAAATTAAATAGAAAACGCTGTTTGTTTTGCTGGAAACGATTTTTGCGTTATCTGACTTTTTAGTACTCCAACCTGAGTTGGTCCCATAGAAGTTTTTGATCAATATTAAGAACAGCATCGATTGGCATCAATAAATGTTTTTCAATACACTTTCTCGAAAACTGGTTCTTATCGCACTACGATTAGGTTCAACATGCAATGTATTTCACACGCATGGATTTTTAATAATTAAACGCACACGTGCGGAAAAAAAATCCACAGACTATCTTCACGGCGTAAATATTTTTGAGTATTTAAATTTCGTTTATAAATAGAATATCATACATAAACATGATTATTTACAACAAATATTTAATTTTAATTACAAATTAACTTTTATTTTTGTTCTAAACTCAAAAATATTTTAATTTTCTATTTTTCATATTAGGCTGTATAGTGGCATCATACCTTTGCTTCTTCTTCAACCTGGCGAAAGAAAAGCGCGAAAAAAAAAAAGCAAATTAAATCATAGTTTCATAATAATTCCCGACAAAAATACTTTCCGTTCTATTATTTTATTTCTTCGAAAGGTATTGAAAAACGTCGTTTGATACGCGTGGGGATTTGTTACTGCATTTCTCGGCTCCATAACACCGCGCTCGAATGCAATAACAAAGTTTCCCCCACTTATATCAAAATGTACTATTGTGTAAAATGATAATTTTCTTGCTAACTGTATTTTTTTTTTTAATTTGTGGATGGGGATCACCACGAAAATATATGGATAGTCTCCTAAGACCATTTTCGTGTAGCAGTTCCCCTTTCCGGCCCTCTGAAAGTTTCCACCCTGTATATGTGTTCGGACTGATGTACAGAAAACGTGGCAACCGTTTCGCGCCTACCACCCCGTATATTTCTAAATATTGTGCTTAAAACCGATTTCATATATTATATTTTCAAAAAAATATAATTTTGTGCTTAATTTATTTCTTATTTCAATTTAAAATCCATTTACATATTTATATCATTCAACTGCTGCAATGGTATAATGCCTAGTGTTTTCCAAAATCTTATCAAAATTAGTTTTTTTCATCCATTTATAAAATAAAATACTTACCTTACTTTATTTACGTCAAGGGGTAAATAGAAACAAGCATAGCACAGTAGACCGATAAACAAGCAATAAGTACTTCTGCAAAAAAGCTAATTTCGTACAAGCGCGAACGTTGGTGGTCGACTTTGTTTTTAACCTTGTTTCCTTAATAATAAGGATGGACAGTAGTAGACTTCGCCTACGTACTTCAGTGCTGCTATTTTTATTATAGAAAGCACGATGGCCAATCAAACTATACAAAACCAGTTTATGCGGATCTCTCGTTGTACGGGAAATCCATACAAAGCGAGGCCACCATGATGTGTTGATGTGCCGCCATGTGAACAAACGTTTGAAATGCTAACTTATCCAGCTTCGACAACAGTGTTTTATACTACATTATAATTGTAATCTCAAGTTATATCTGTCTACTATGATGTGTTTCTTGTGAACTTACACAGGATAAAAGTATTGATTAGTGTGCTTAATTCTAATTATTATTTACCCTGGATTTTACTAACCCACAGATAAAGCGGTCTTGTTTCAGCAAGGTTCAAGTAAATCGATGATAGTTACAAAAGAAACGTATTGGTTAGAATACGGTTTGCTTTAAGATGGTGGCACTTCTACCACTGTGTTCATGTGTTGCGGATGAGGCTTGAACTCCACCACTTCTTTCCATACTTGCTCTGTAAAAAAATATTTCGTTTTATGAATATTTATTTGTTGTGGTGGTTAAATATTGAATGATTCAATAGAGCACAGTTCTAAAGTATCAAGTATCAGTATTCGCAATTAAATCTTATTTGATTGCTTACTAGCTGTTGCCCGCGGCTTCGCTCGCGTTTTGGTCGAAAATTATCCCACGAGCACGTTGTAAATATAGCCTATAGCACTCGGGGATAATGTACCTTCCTATTAGTGAAAGAATTTTCAAAATTGGTTCAGTAGATTACCCTCTAAAACCTTACAAACTTTATCTCTTTTATTAGTATAGATAAAATAATGATGTAAGCGACTATATCGATGTTCTACTTCACAGAATCATTAATTTTAACTCTTCAAAAAGCTAAGTCACTAGCTTTAGAAAAAACCATTAAACCCTTTGCTTAAATCGCAATTATCAGCACGGTTACTTAGTAATCCGATAGAGCTATAATTATCGTATCATATCCATCAGATAAGGCACCCCAGCCCACTACAGAATATTCCTCGTTATTATATTAGTATGATAACGAGTAAGAGTGGATTTTTTCATGGGAAAGCTTACATGCACTCTATCCCTGACAAAATACTGATAACGAGTAATAACGGGTTCAATAATTAACAATTCTTTAACTATGTGACTTGCCGAGTTCAAGTAGCTAAAGAAAATCAGCAACACTATATGGCGAAGCAGCCAGTCTTTTGCGGATGGACCTGGGTTAATTTCAGCTACCGATTGAAAGAAAAGATGATTATCGAGATGATGGTTTATCGGAGATGAATTGAAGGAACTACGTGGTGCGCCGACCTCAAATTAATTATTGGATTAAGGGAGGGATATGAGTAAATAAGTTACGTGGGAACTTAGTGAGAATTACCTTTCCACCTGTCGACGGGCAGCTCCATATCCTCGAAGCTCTGGTCGTACTGCGCGGACACGGGCTCGTCGTCCGGGTCGGCGTACTGCGCCAAGTACTCATGCGCAAGCGCCTGCTCCGCAGTGATACGCCTGGAACAGGTCACTTGGTCGTGAACTCGTGAGCAAAGTGTTACGGGAAATCTTCTGTACCTACTTATAAAATCGTCTGTCCCGACTATCAACGCACAGCTGAAATCACTGAATGGATCGGGTTAAATTTTGGCCTAGGTGCAAATAGCTATTATGTTGTAGGCAACTGTTAAGAAAGGACTTTGGAAAATTCAAACCCTAAGCGGGTGAAATAGGGGTTGAAAGTTCAAGTTTTTAAAAATCTGTCACTGGGCGAAGCTGGTGCAGGTCGGCTAGTTAGTTAGTAAAGTTCAAATCAAATCAATCTTTGTTTGTTTTTTTTGTTTATGGTTTATTCAAATACTTGTACGAGCCAGAAACAGTAATAGGTGGTCAATAAAATATTTAGGCGGTTTTGGTTGCACACAAGGAACAGTGACCTTTGTGCTTGTGTACATATAATACATAGGGGCCGTTCAAGTATTACGTAAGCAGAATTTTTGCAATTTTTTACCCACCCCTCCCCCTCGTCAGCAAAAGTAAGCAAAGCTCTTACCCCTCCCCCCATGCTTACGTAAACATTGGTACAATTTTGATGGATTCATGAGCAGCAGTTAAGTCTAGAAATAAGGAATAGGTTTGGGTTCGTTAACTAACTTCTGTACTTTTGTATTTGTATGAGATTTTTTAAAACTTCTGAACAATTTTTGGTACCTATAACTTGGATTTTAACACAAACATTAACTTGCTTTGCTAACAACACGTCAAATCGTATCGAAACAAAACAATAAAATGACGGAAAAAAATTTTGACAAGTGAATTGCGCGCGGTATTCCCCTACTCAGTTCTAAGCGAATACCTCTAAACGTATTCATTATTTGTGGGAATCCCTGAAAACCCGCATTTCGTTTTCAGCATAGACAATGTGTGGGTTGCCATATGTGTAAAAAGTAAATAATTACTGCTGACGTAATCACCATCTAGATCCCCCCACCCCCCATGTCATCAAAAATAAGCAAAGCAAAGACCCCCCCGCCCCCCTATAGTGCTTACGTAATACTTGAACGGCCCCATACTCGAATGAGTTTTAACTAAATTGTTTATTCTGTGTATATTCATATACAATGTAGTCTATCTGTACATACTATTAAATTTAAATGTACCAACACTTATTCAAATGATATAATTTTTTGTTAAAACTCTATAAGGAAAATGATGGAGAACAGGTTTTACTTGTATTGCCTACATAATTTAGTCATCCAACCCAACAATTTCGTCAGACACATTTTCGAACTGTTAAAAACATACAGCTGCATACGAAATAGTACTTCTGATCTCGAAACTATGGTTATTTTGTAGTTTCTCCTGGTTTCTGGTTAGGCACTACGGCACAAAACGGAGTAGACGTTTACTCAGCAGCGGGTGAAACAAGTCCGCCGATGATGATGATTACTTACTTGTCAGCGTCCAACTCCAACATCAGCTCAAGCAGGTTGACGGCTAGCGGGTTGGCGCCACGGAACACCTCGCGGAAGTCACGCCTCTTCAGCGCCGGCAGAGACTGAATGTAGTTCCTAGCCTGGAACATGGCAACACCGACGCGCGTTATATTAATATCTCGTTTACTCATCTCTTTATTCATTCTAACTTGTTTTTTTTTTTTAATTTTAAATACATATTCCTATCTAAAATCAATATAAAACAATCTAAATATTAAAAAAAAAATAGCCCTCTGGTATCGGGAACAGGGTGGAGTTAAAGCTACATTTAAAGGTCAGGGCTCCAGAAAGGAACCTACTACAATACGAGCCGTGTCCTGGAGTAGTGTTTCTACATCAAGCCCCTGATCCAGCTGCCTAACGAGAGCCTCCTCCGGTATTGGAGGCTAGAAAATCCACATCGGGCCTATGAAGAGCCCGTGAAACTCCTCCTTGCCTTGCCATACTTCCTTGCGGTCATCGGTAGTACCTAAGTACCTATTACAGGTTTGTTTGTTTGCAGTTCTCATTAGCCATGGACAGTGGGGGTAAGTCCCTTGTCCACTGCAACCACATCTCGGTGCACACGGCTTTTAAAAAATATTACCTGACTGCACACCTATTATTTTTATTATTAATTACAATCTTACAAAACATGGTTATACCGTTATACGATAAGTAAACTAAACCTTAAATACATAATATAAAATAATTGACCTATTTACTTATCTATCAACAAATAATTTATTTGACAACGGTATTAAGATGTTTTGCTTTTCCGCAAAGGCCTCGGAGCTTGGCACATTCTCCTGTTTCGGGACTTCCTCCTGCAAGTTACACCAACCATTTGCCGACGCGCGTTATACACTTTACCTTAAAAGCGAGCATGCTACCCCGGACAAGATAAGCAAATGGAATTCAATTAATGTACCTATCATAGAAAAGTTGTAACCAAAGCTGATGGTAATGAGATTGCGACTCTTTATTGCTGGAACGGCTGTACGGATTTAGATAATATCTATTATATTGTACAAATAGTCATATTATGACTGTAACAAAATATATCTGAACTATAAACTGAATTTTTATCTCGAAAGACAATTTAAGAACCACCTATTAGGCGGCCCGATCCATCAATTTAACGTAGAAATAGCATGACGGCGCATTACTATTGTAAAAATAATTAACATTAACTCTTTCTCAAAGCGCAGGATGACCAATTGACCAGTGCTATTAAAACTTGCAACATTTTAATGTAGGAGTGAGCGCCAATCGGCATTAGTGGAAAAATTTAGGTAATCAATAAACCAAATAGGAATAAAAGGTTTGTAATTCTACCTAAAGACATGCCGTCTAAGGGCGTTTGTACACTACAACGAATTTTACTGTCCGGCGCGGCAGTCCGATTTTTTACGGTCCGATGTGGCATGAAAAAAACGGATGATTGGCTTGTGCATTTGTCTGTCTTTAGGTACTCGGATCGGTGCAACGCAGTTTATGGTACTTAGCTCTCTTTGAAACTAAACGCCACGCGCATGTAATTACGCTAGGAACTATGACTTTCTTGGAACGTCGGCAGTTGCTTGCTTTATAAGGTACTCTACGTGCGAAGCCGTAGAAGAAAAAAAGAATCTGGATTCATTCCCTTAAGTGACAGGTACCTGACAGGGCCATTTTGCATAAACCACAATAAATTGATTAAGCACGAAATTTTTTTTTTTAATTACTATCGGCGAACTAAAAAAACGGCCCGGAATGGGGAAAGTAAAATGTCGGACGGTAAAATTAAGTATAGTTAGTGCACAAACTAGAATAGACATTTATGGCATGCCATATCGGACTGCAATAAATCGGACACCCGGACAGTAAAATTCCTTGTAGTGCACAAACGCCCTAACTCTACCGCATCTATACTAATAATATGAAGTGCCTTTCTGGACCTACCTAATGCTTTCTGTTGTCATTGCGCCTAAACCACTGAACCCATCGTTTTAGGAAAAGACTAGCTTTTGCTCGCGGCTTCGCTCCGGTTATGTAACTACGGAAATTATCCCATTTGAACATTTATACGGAATCGGATCAGTAATTACGAAGATTATACCCCCTACATACAAAGTACAAACCTACAAACAAATTTGACCTCTATAAAATATTAGAATAGAAGATTTATTACTCTTTAGAAAAATGAGCTAACTCGTGAAAAATGGTGTACGTTACACCCACCCACCTAACTATTCAATGAAAATTTTCAAAGTCGTTGTTTCACACAAAAAATGCGTCACGTTGCTCAAAGAGGAAATGTTTTTGTTCATAAAGAACAATGCCGGAATTTTGACGAAGCCCTAAGAACGGCTAAAGTTAGGTAAGTGGCTGTGGACGGGGCACATTACGCGCCGATCGTCGATGGGGTATAGGTACTGAAAGGCACAGTAGGGTCGGCGCCCCCGTAAAATATAACGACGACCTTTTGAAAGTCGTAGGAATTTCCTAACGCGAGACGCGCAGCAACGATCTTTAGTATGATACTTGAAGAGGCTTTCGGCTGAAAATGCTGCGATGTTGGTGATAAATGCCACTGTGGCAATGACGTAAGCAGTTATACGAGCTCATACGGTCAACTGGTCAGTAAGGGGAACTACCTTAACGGTTGCAGCTACACGTAAATGGTCTTAGGAGACCATCCATATTTTTTTTGAAATTTTGTTCGCCTTTCACAGATATACAAAAAAAAATACAGTTAGCAAGAAAATGGCCATTTTACACAAAACATTTTTTTGGTGACAATCAATCCTGTTTCTAATACTGATCAAAAACCATTCCAACCTGGGTTGGTCCCATAGAATTCCTAAGACCATTTACGTGTAGCTGCAACCGTTAAGATAGTTCCCCTTACTGCCCCGTTGAACGTGTTCACCCTGTATAGCGCCAATCGTTATTTTAAATAAAGTGATTAATGCACTAGGACCAGATATCTGTCTGAACAAACGTCACCAATATAACTAATATTTATGTAATAAAAGAAATATAGAACTTAATAACTCTATTTCTTTTAATGAATTAATTTCAACGATGACTCATTCCACAAGCGTAATTGCCATAAGCACAAGTTAACAAACACATGAAATTGGCACGTCACGAACTTTAAATACAGCGCATACCATGTTTTCTTTTCTATAAAACGCTCATAAGACGTTCACAACGATAATGACAACAAACATTACTAACATCTATTCAAACAAGACAAACTTTTTTTAAACCTGGTAAGATAATTAAGCACGCCTGAAATTGACGATTTTGGTTAATTTTTATTTTAGTAAAATTGTGTTGTTTTGCATTTCAGAAAGCAGCATTATTTTCTGATGTGGTCTGTGTATTAAAAATTTAATGATTAGTTGCCTTACTCACCTCTTCACTTATTATTTTGTCAATAGTATCTTGATCAGGTCTCCCGCACAGAAACAATATTCTAGTGAGGTGATCAATATCTGAGTACACGCATGTTAAGGTTACACAAGCACCAAACTTACACAAGCCATTTATTGACACGACATAACAACATCAAAATAAGCAAGTTAATGGCGAAGCTATAATTGCTAATGCTGATAGTAATATATGTACACTTAATGTTACACCATGTCACCGCTGGAACATTGAATGGAAGCTACTTACAGACTCTGAAGATATTTTCGACATGAACTCCTGGGCAGGTGTCCCAAGTACCTCCATGATCAAATTCAATTGATGGATATCTGTCTCATCCATTAAGGTGAAAGCCATTGAGTGTAAAAAAAAATACAAGCTAGGCTGGAAATCTAATATACATCAGTTGAAACATAAATCATTATCATAAAAAAATAAATAGGTTTATTTTTAAACAAATAATAACTGATTGAAATAAAACGATTGGATTGGAATTGGAATAAAATGCAGATGATGAAAGAATACACAATGTATGATTATGTAACTAGTTTAGTTCACTTTACTATCCCCAGTTAGCTAAATGGGTTTAGGAGTACATATTTCCATAATCCTTACTCATAATAATTATGTACATGAACACAAAATCTACCTCAGCTAAACAAAATATTATAACAGGAACTCGAAAACCAGAAATACCTTCAATCCCAAGGTGAAATTGGTTATTCTGAATATACTTACTTACTAAAAATAATAATATTATAACAGAAAGTAAATTACATGCATAATAAAATTCTAGACATTCAGAGGTATAAAAAAAAATTGAAATTAAAAGGATACGGTCTGAACCTGGGAACAGAGTACGGCCAGTTAGTAATTCAGCCATGATGCAGCCCACAGACCAAATGTCAACTGTCTGGTTGTAGTGCATCCAGTTGAGCATGATCTCTGGGGCACGATACCACCTGCGAAGTTGTTACTAGATAAATACAAAGGTGTAAGGCCTAAAACACTCGATCAAAAATAAATAAGTTCAAGAAGCTATTTAAAATAATTAATTGAGGAAAAGCCAATTAATTTTTATTTTTTCGCGACCGATTACGAAACTATTTATACACATAGAAGAAAATAACATAACCAACAGAACTTTCTATGGTGGTAAAGGTCGAGACTGTCTGGACTGAGTTAAATCAATTTACACACATGGTGATTTTTTAATGGTCGATCAGGAAAGTAATATTCTGTTAAAAATCAAAGGAAGTGCCAGTATTTTTTCGATTAAATGATTTTTATAAATGACAGTTATATGAAAAATCAATGTTGGTCTGAACTGAGTTTTACCACCATCCAAATTCTGTGTGCTATGGTATTTTGTTGTGTATGTATGTTATTTTGTCATGTATTGTTTCATTAGTGGCCGCAAATAAATAAAAATGCAATATTTCTCCATACATTTTTGTCATAGTCTTTTGTTTAAGCAGAGCAAGATTTACTACATCTTAACTTAGCAATTAGGTTAGATGTAGTATTTGACTCTGAATAAAGTTTAATAGTACTAATTTAACAAGTAAGATGGCAGTAGATAATTCTAGACAAAATTTTCTGTTCATACCTTGTAGCTACATAACCAGTCATCTCTGTCTCAGTTGGCCTGGCTAGTCCAAAATCTAAGATTTTCAACTCACAGTCTTCATTGACAGCAATGTTAGAAGGTTTTAGATCCTACAATATTAATACTTGTGTTAAATGAATGAATACCATAAAGAAATGGCATGTGGAGTTAAACCATGCAAATTATAACTTCTAAATAATTTTCTAATTATTTTAATGGAATTAGTTCATTGATCTATATTTTTCCTTGTGATGTAATGAATGGGCACAAAATGTGAATGACTCAATTTCTGTTGATTTATTATGTTTTTAAATGTCAATAAGGATAGAAAACCAGTACTGGCATTTCTACATACCCTATGAATGATTCCTGCCGAGTGAATATATTTAAGACCTCGGAGAATTTGGTAAACCAGGAATTGGACATGGTCATCTGATAGTTTCTGAGTTCGAACTATGTTGTTCAAGTCTGCTCCCATCAAGTGGGTCACTAAATATACTTGCTGAAACTCTTCCAGAGTTTTTTCTGGACTGAATACATCCAGCAAACCTGTTATCAAATAGAGAGATTGTAACATACATAACATACTAAAGACCTGTAAAATCGGGCCAATCACACTAATCATTAGAGTCAACAATGAATAATTTGAATAAGTGATATTTTCTGGGATTGCCGCAGAATTGATGGCAACCATGTATGCAATTAATAATTAGGTATATTTACCAATAACATTCTCATGGTTCATATGCTTCAACATCCTCAGCTCGCGGTAAGTCCGCTTGGCGTGCACGGCAGACTGGAATGGTCGCGCTAATTTCTTAATTGCCACCTTCATATTATGCAAAGTGTCGATAGCGGAACTGTAAACAAATTGTTGTTCATTTCAAGAATAGACAAACTGCCTAGGCTGCCCGCCCACGTAAGGGCAATGTACCTACTTAATTCATATTCAGTTGCGGAGCACAGATTGTGTGCTATTGAAATAATTGATATAAATAAATGCAGCACTTTCATTACACATAAATACTGGCATATTGCCGAATATATTCATAAACACATACCAGACTTGTCCGTAAGCACCTGAGCCCACAGGAGTAAGCATTTGATATCTTTCGGGGACAATCCATTCTGTTTTATTAATTTCCACTTTATGGTACCGAGGCATCTTGTTATCTTCTTCAGGATATTTTTATCCACCACAAATGTTAAAAAGATAAAATGGAAATAATTATCTTTTAGACATCGACCGACAGGCGACAGGAGATGTTCGACGTCGATTTTTTTTAAGACTGATCGAATGGAATGCGATTGCGAATGACTGATTGATTGAATGAAACGAGCATGGAACTAATATGTACTAAAACAATGACAGTTACAAGGAACGTATTTTAAACTAATGAGGGCTATTGTTTTTGAGCTCACAAGATGGCGCTACTGTCGAGTAAGGTCATGTCAATAATTTTATTTCATACTTCATAGTACCAATAACTTCATAAAAAGTTTATTTTATTACGTCTAACAACAAAGTGTAAACTTCAGATACATATTTACAATCGTCTCCATAGAATTAGCAAGTATGAAACATTTAAAAAATCATTTTACCTCCAAGTACTAACAAAAAAGATCCTACTTAAAATCTTCAAGTCATTATTAATCAGGAATGGCTCAATCTAGAGCACAATCGTGAATATTAGTTTAAATACGCAATAAAAAAGCACGCAACGCGCGTACTCTCTATGACATCTGACATTTCAGTGACCTTGCGCTACACTAGCGCCTCTAGCGGCGAATTCATACGCGATAGCCCCCATTGGATGATGCAAAGGCGTTCCGAGCGAGAAAACTTGAAGAGTGGATGTCATCTCTTTCTATTAGGGTATCCAATATTTGTAAATTTGGGACAGTCTGTGATAACTTTTTAGCACCCCGCTCCCCCTTTTTTCCTGGGTAACAGTTTTTTCAAAATTACGGGATACAAAAAGACTTAAATTAGATGAAACCTACGCATACTGCTCATCAAGGGCTTTATTTTTAGGTATAATAATATAACGGCGGTAACCTTTAGTTTGCCAAAGGTGCCGTGCAGTTAAAAAAAATGTTATGGATATGTTATGATGTGAAGAATACGTGATATTTATTTTTGTTCACGGTGGTCTACATGTCAGGTTACATTCTTCGGTATCAATACAATTCTTTGATTTTAGAATTGAATATTGTTTGCATGCCTATGCGACGGTAGAATATGGAGGACTATATTATAAGAAAACATCAATGTACCAATTACCCATGTTTGCAAAGAAATAATTTGATTTGATTCTTCATTTGTCGAGAGATTTTAAAGCAAACAGGCTGCAATGTGCACATATAGCATAATATACAAGCAACCTAATAGTGTTCGATACGTTTATTAATCACACTAAACATTATTAAACGTATGGTTTTATGGAATTATTGCTGGCTGTTGTATGAGTCAGTAAACTTAATTTTTTTAAGTAAGAAGATGCTGATGATGGATGACGGCTGCAAACTAAGCCATAGGTTGAATACTTCTTCTTTAAAGGGACAACTTCAAGCCACCGTTGCTGAAGATTCTCATTGATAGGGAATCTGCATGGAAACAACAATAATATTAATATTTTACATTAAACTATTGCCGACGACAAGCGTGATCTTCGAACAGTGTTTTTTTTTACTAATTTATGAAAAAAAAACGTACTATTTTGATTACTACGTAGTACGTACGACTATGAAAACTAAGCTATTTTATTCTTATTCTTTATTGCACACACAAAATTTAAAAGTAGGAACATACGCTTTTATCATGCTTAAAAACTGATTTAAATTGCCATGATTTCCTTAACTGGCGAAATTTGAGTGTAATATTACGTAAGTACACCTCTGACTAACACTTCCGGGATTACAGACGTAATGTTATGTTATGATTTCCAAATATTGTGATTTTGTAAAATAAATTAACTGTATTTAATTTGACCGAGGACTTCTTGAAATTGACTCGAGGCTTTTGTATCGAATAAAAAACAGTTGCCGCCAAATAGTCTAGTATCTCGTAAGGATACTCCTTAGTATTCTTTACAAGATAAAAGACAATTATCAGATAATAATTTCATTATTAGATGTTTAGTTTATATATTCTCATGATCCCCGTTTATAGATCTAGAACATTGTCACCCTAGTCATAATTTATAAACAAAGCTAAAAGCCGTGTTGCGTCAATGGTACACGTGTCAGAGGAACCAGGCGAGATAGGCTGGTGCGCTATCTGATGCATATGCCATGGAGTGTAGCGTGTAGCAGGGGGGATAACCTCTCCTCTGTTATTCAATCTGTACGTTAATGACCTCATCGGCGAGCCCAGCAGTGCTCATGTGGGTTTTTTTGTAGACGGAGTTTGCGTAAATAACATCAGTTATGCGGAAGACATGGTACTGCTGGGTACCCAGCTACTAATATCTAATCTGTAATGCTGGGACAATCGGTGGAGGCGGTGCGTAAACTTGTGTCAATCTGTGAGTTGTACGCGGCTGAACATGTATTGAGGTATATCTCGAAGAAGAGCGAAGTGCTCGTTTTCAAGAGTGGAAAGCAGGGACCAGTGCATGTTCCGCCTATTATGCTTAATGGTGCGGCACTGCGGGTGGTGAGCAGTTTCAAGTATCTGGGCCACATTATGCCAGAAGAGTTGCACGATGACGCAGATATAGAGAGGGACCGCAGAGCATTGGCAGTCAAGAGGAATAATATGGTTGCATGCAGGTTTGCTCGCTGCTCGAGGGCAGTGAAAATTATTCTTTTCAAGGCGTACTGCCAATCGTTACACTCGAGCAGTCTGTGGGTAACCTTTACGCGCTGGGCTGCTAGTGCTATGCGTGTCCAATACAACAACGTCTTCAGGATGCTGATGCGGCTGCCTCGCTATTGTTGTCCGTCCGGAATGTTTGCGAAGGCGCGAACAGACGGCTTTCATGCGGTTATACGTAAGAAAGTAGCCTCCTTGTTGCAAAGCGTGCGAGGCAGTAGCAACAGTATCCTGCCGTGGTTGTATCTCGGGTGGATTGCCCTATCCAGAACAAATGGATGCATATTGTAATGGGTGTTGACTAACATAGAGCATAAGATTTTACTAACACAATAGGTACTATAATTGTAATAATGTAATTTATTTCTCTGTATTTTTTCAATGTATTTTTGAATGATCAAACGAACTTACCTGAAGTGAAGTTCGATCCAAATTATCCTGCCTTCGTCGGAGAGATTTAACACCATGTAGTTTACCCTGTAAACGCCTAACAATTCGCACAAGTATTCAGCGTCATAGAAAGAGAAAAAAAGATACTTCCTTCTCTTTCCCCTTCCTACGACGCAACCCGCTTAGATTACAGTCCTCATGTTTTTAGAGATCGTTTTCATGAAACATTGATTCGATGGGAAAAAATAATTGATAGGGTAGGGGGGGACCTTAAATCTCTCCGACGAAGGCAGGATAATTTGGATCGAACTTCACTTCAGGTAAGTTCGTTTGATCATTCAATTATCCTGCCTTCGTCCTCGAGATTTAACACCATGTAGATGTTCAGAGAACGACATATAATACGATAATTAATGTTGAAATGAAATGGCAGAGATACTTCCAACAATATAATAATCTTATATTATTTACTCATTTTCAGATACAAGTAATAAATTACACCAAACAAAAGTTGTTTATTCTTCAATATTAATTAGATTAGAATTGAAATCAATAACTGGCCGATTATAAAAATTGGCAAAAGTTGCGGACTGATCAGACCATCCCGCGCATCTTCTTATAACATCTAAACTCACGCCAGCACGCAACGCAGCCGAGGTGGATGCGTGGCGTGTGCTGTGAGCATTAAATATAGTAGTATCCACGCCACTAGACTCTAATATATCTTTTATCCAGCGTCTGATTGTCTGAGCAGTTGCCGCCCTGTATGGTTTTTTACATGTTAGGAACAGGTTAGATACATTACTCATCCTTCTGGTTTCAGAAGTTTTAATGTACGCCTGTAAGCAAGAAGCCGGGCAGATAGCCGGTCTTTGCGTGAAAAAAGGCAAGTTTAATGTTGGTTGTTGACGACCAACACCCGAAGTCTTAATCAAATCCGTAATCGTTATTACAATTTTATCAGTAAACGTATGAATATTTTGAATTCTTATCAATGACAGTGTTTGAATCCTTTGACCAGTAGCTAATGCGAGCAAAATAACCAATTTTTTTGTAAGATCTTGTAAATTAAGTGATTCATTAGGAAATAAAGTTTCGACATGATTTAATACAATGTTAGGGTTCCAGGTAAAATTATAACGTGGAAAACAGGGTTTTAATTTAAAAACTCCTTTGAAAAATCTTTTAACTGAGTCATTTTGTCCAATCGTATTCGTGGAAATCAATGATATTGCCGAGCGGTGATAACTTAGGGTACCGTAAGAAGAACCAGATTTCAAACATTCTGTGAGGAAATCTAGGAGAGAGACTAAACTTACATTATAAAAATCACAGTTTTTATGCTTACAGTATTCCCACCATTGTTTAAGACTAGAAGAATACTGTGATTTAGTGTTCTGGGAAATGGACGACAGCATTACTTCCACGGCAGTTTCGGGAACGCCTTGTTTTATAAAACCTTCCCGCATACTCACTTCCAGGGAAAGATGTTGGCAAAGCGGGTGAACTTGTCTGAAAGAAGAGGAAAGAAGAAATCTTTCAGGAGGGAACACTATTGTTTCACTTACACAAAGAGATTTGACTCTTTGTTCACCAAGGTTGGGACGGCCAGTGTGGTACTACCACGATGCCAGTCGCCTGGTCAGCAATGTTTTATTCAGTACTTTCAAAATGAGTGAGAAAGGCGGGAATGCGTAAAAATAAAAACTGTGCCATTTTAGAGTAAAAGCATCTATGTTATAAGCATACGGGTCCCTCTTCCATGACACGTAATTATCACACTTTGTATTAACCCGTGAGGCAAACAGGTCAATATTGGGACATCCAAAGTGTGTCACAATCTTTGAAAATGCGTTAGAATTTAACTCCCATTCAGTGTCAATATTTATTTTCCTGGACTCACTGTCTGCATCAATATTTTCGCATGATTTAATATAAGATGCAAAAATCATAATGTTCTTTTTTTCACACCACCGCCTAATTAGTTGTGTAATAAAATTCAAATGTGGATACTGTACACCTCCCATCCGATTCAAGTATGAAATTGCTGTCGTGTTATCGACACGCAGTAAAATCTCACAGTTTTGTCGAAATCTAGCAAAGGCTTTGAGGGCGTAATATACAGCCAACAATTCCAAGTAATTTATGTGATAAGACCGTTCTTGAATAGTCCACGGACCTCCAGTTTTTTCATTGTCACAAGCAGCACCCCAACCAGTCATGGAGGCGTCAGTAAAAATTTCGAGTTCGAATTTACTTTGACGAATAGGATTACAAACTTTCATTATTCTATTTTTCCACCATGTTAAATCATCACATAAATAGTTTGGAACTGACATGCGCATCTCAAAATTGTTACTGTTATTCCCTAGGGCCAAATATTTAGCCCTTTCTAAACCTTTAGTGTATAGCCATCCATAAATTACCGCAGGGCATGCCGCGGTAAGTGTACCTAAGAGCCGAGCAAAATCGCGGATTTGAATTTGTTTTCGCTGAGAAATACAATCTAGGGCATACTGTATCTTTTGTAAAATATTTTGCCGTTTTTTGACGGGTAGTTCGATAGTCATTGTTTTTGAATTGAGAACAAAACCAAGATAAGTACATGAAGTAGAGGGAATCAAATTACTCTTTTTGTAATTAATGACAAATCCTAATTTTGTTAAACAATCAATTGTCTCGTCACGGTTAGTGACGCAATCACAATATTTGTTACCAATACAGAGAATATCATCGAGATACCGCACTGAAATGAAACCCTTAGATCTCAAAAAAGTTGCAACCGGTTGAAGAATTTTTGTGAAAATGTACGGAGCTGAACAAAGGCCAAACGGAAGAACAGTAAACTCATAAAGGTCATTATCAAAATAAAAACGTAAATATTTAGTATGGCTTTCATGTATGCGCAGCAAGAAGTAGGCCTCTTTTAAATCGATATTACAGTCCATATGACAGTCTTTTGATAAAAGACGTGTCGCGGTTCTGATATCCTCCATTTTAAAATGATCACAATGAATAAATTTATTTAAATTTTTAAGGTTCAAAATAAATCTAAAATCACCATCACTCTTGGGTACTAAAAAAATATCGGAGATAAACTGACCTTGAACAGGTTTACATTTCTTAATGGCTTTAATATTTAATAAGTGTTTTAATTCTTTGTGAAGTGCTAATAACTCGAATTTTGAAAATGACCGTTTGGGTAATTGGTGTACAAATTGTTCCGGAGTTGTTGTAAAAGGGATACGATAACCCGATATTGTATTTAAGATAAACTCATCATTAGTGATCGATTTCCAAGCAGGTAAAAAATATTGCAGCCGTCCGGCGTGTACCTGGGGTGTCACATCTACGTGTTCGAGCGCTGGGGTGGAGGTGGAGGGCGCGCTGCAGGCTGGGGCTGGCGGCGCGCTAGCGGCGGCGGTGCAGCGTTCTGGCGGCGGGCACTGGTAGGCGCCGGTGCTGGTGCTCGGCGACGGTTCGCGTACTGGTTGCGCCGTCCGCCGGTACGATACTGGTAGTTCTGAGCACCTCGATGGGGAGGGCGGCCTCGAAGAGGTTGGCCTTTCCAGTTTAAATTGGAACCGCTCGACCCAGATACTGTTGACTGAATGTATTGGCCAGTCCGCTTAATACCGCGGGAGTTTTTAACGAGGTCGCCTAATTTTTCACCAAAAAGCGTATTGTCTCGTTTCCTATCTTTGAAAGATTCAATCAATGATTTATCTACAAGTGGAATTATCATTGCGCGGCGACTTTCCGTTTCGGAGAAATGGGAATCGGCGAGCAGTTTCCCGGTATCATTTAGAACCCGTATAACTTCAGGTAGATCTGGGTTTTTTTTCAACAAGGCAGTCATAGCACTACTTAGTGCAGTTAAAGCACGCCCATGCTGTTCTTGTTTATTCAGCATTCGTTTGTCCCTATTTCTGAAGGACTCAGTGAGCATAGCTGCTATTTCCGGGTTTAGAGTTGGGGCTTTAACCAAAGACATATTTTTCGGAAACAAATATTTATTTGCGAGTTCTTCTTTTGCTTCCTTTTTCAAACCATGTGACAATAAAAGTTGAAAACGTTTAGCAATATCCTCTTGGACATTGTCGCCCCATTCCTCAGCATCAGGTTCAAGTTCACCTAACGCTTTTAGTAATTTTGGTTCTATATCCGACATTGGGGCGGCATCGCCGGCATTATCCCTTGTTCCAGTAGTAGCGGCAGTGCTTTCCGCTGCAGCGTCGATTATAGGTTCACCAGTCTGGGCTGTGTTATCGCATTCAAGCGATGACCTTGGTAATGTTGCCAGGCCAACATCATCCGGCGGTATTCTGATTTCCATGTCATCTGGAAAAAACCATAACATGGTTGTGAATAGCAGCAGTGCAAAGCGGTGATATAGCCGGGGAACTTGAAAACACACAATTGTGTTTTATGTGCATGAAAAAACATGCCATAAGTAGCTACTGGTTAATATCGCGTATTAACTCGGAGCACAAACTAGCCGTTGGCCAATATCTCGTATTGGCTCAAGGCAAAACAAGAAGCATATAGCTTTTGGTACAAACTCGCTGCAGGTTTGAAGGTGTAATGCACTTATATAAAAAATAACACAATTACTAACCTTCACAAGTATCGTTCAAATCCTCTTCGCTCGAATACAAAATCCGTTGGCGATTTTTCCATCGTCTTTCCTCCAATTTTTCTTCGTACCTTCGTAATTTTCGCGCATACCGTTCTTCTTTGCTTTCGCCTTCATGCATACGTTTAGGCATGCTTTAAAAACAATGCTAATTTACGCGAGGAAAAAACTAGCAAATAAAAAAAAAAAAAAACGGGTAGGCAGCTACTTTTTCGATCTTCAGAAAGAACACTTTGTGCGAACGCCGTGAGCGCACGGGCAACAATGAGGACTGTAATCTAAGCGGGTTGCGTCGTAGGAAGGGGAAAGAGAAGGAAGTATCTTTTTTTCTCTTTCTATGACGCTGAATACTTGTGCGAATTGTTAGGCGTTTACAGGGTAAACTACATGGTGTTAAATCTCGAGGACGAAGGCAGGATAATTATAATTTGTAATTGTATGGATTAATTTAATTTGAAATAAACTGATTAACAATAAAAGGACTTACCTGAAAAAAGAAATTCCACATCCAGCAAACCCCTCACTATTACACACGGCTACACATCAAGATACACATTTCCAGTATAAGCTGACCTCGCACTGTACGGAAATTCTACACAATGCGAGATCAGCATAAACTGGAAATTGCTTAATGTGTACACGCCTTCACACAACACGATTTTACCATATTTAAAGTGGAAGATTTCACTTAAATACAATACAAAGCACTTGAGAAAGCAAACAGCTCAACAGACCCGACAGTTTTTTTAAGAGTTTCAGGAATTTTGGCAATCATAAATTGCAAGTTGCTACTAAAGAATTTAATTTCGCAAGAAGTGCTAGTTTCTAGGCTATCAACGTGATTTCGATTAGTATACAATTTTTTTTTTTTTATTTACTGGCCATTGTTAGACAAGGAAACAATCCCCTCTCTTCGCTTTCTCGCTCTGAAGTATTCTTCCCCGTTTGAATGAATTAAAATAATACGAACTCTATGTGTTTGAGATAAAGTTCATTTTCAAACGGTTTTTTGATATTAAGATTTTGTTTGTAGTCATTCCAGTTAGTTTACAAATATAAGTTCCTTGGACACATAACTTTTTAGTTTTGAGGACAACCACTTGGTATAATTTTATGTTAGTATTTGAAGTGTTACCGAAGTGCGGGCTGATTTGCGCGGCACTGGCACGCAAACATAAACGCCATCATCCGACGAGCTCTTAGCATCGTTGGCATTCCAGCTGTTTTAGAACCCATTGGCTTGGCATACGAAGATGGCAAAAGATCAGACGGCATGTCTGTGTTTCCTTGGAAGATGGTTAAGCCTTTAATATGGGACGCAGACGTGCACCAGCACATCTTATAGGCTCATCGCGTTATGCTGGCGCTAACCGCAGCGACAACGGAGAACATGAAATGGGCATGGCATAAAAATAGTAACTTTAGTGGAAACTACTACTTTTCAAACCGTTTGGAATTGAAACTCTGGGGCCGTGGGGTCAGAGTGCTTAGTCTTTTTAAGTGCCTATTTGACGATTCCCATGACCCAGTCTGGTTTTTTGTCTTGGCCAGATGCTATGCGTTGCCATATGGTGGGACTTGGCTATCCGTAGATTGAAAGGCAATGTAAAAAGCACATAGAAATTTTTATTTGGTTTTTCTTGACAACACAGAAAATAACAGTAATGACACACAGATGTTCCTAACAAGTCATATTTAAAACATCCGTCATCTCCCATACCAGCCAGTCTGACAAACACTTGCAAACCTCTTCTTAACACTCCTCCTCAAGCGTTTCCCTCTGACTCACTCTTGCACACCCATCTCCTTACGACAAAACTCATGCTTACTCTTAGGCACAGGTTTTGTCATAATGTCAGCGACCATCACATTTGTTGCGAGATATTTAAACTTAATAATTTCCTTCTCTAAGGCCTCTCTAACAAAATGGTAAATCGATATGCTTAGTCTGCTGATGGTGCACCGGGTTTTGTGCTATAGCCATTGCTGACTGACTATCCGTGTAAACTGTGATAGCCTTTTCTTGGGTGTCCACCAGTTCTCCCAAGAACCTTCTCAAAAATATGGCATCTTTAGCAGCTTCCGATAAGCTGACATATTCAGCCTCTGCTGTTGATATGGCTATGCTTCTCTGCTTAGCACTCTGCCATGACACTGCTCCTCCTGCCAATGTGAAAACATTTCCGGAATAAGATTTTCTATCTATTATATTCCCTCCATGATCAGCATCAGAGAAACCTTGTATCTCTTTACTACAGGCATCATTTGAGTACACGAGTCCCATGTTCTTAGTACCTTTAAGGTACCTTAGAATCCTCTTGGCAGCACTCCAATGAATCTCTTCATAGCAGTTGCAGAATTGACTCATAATATTCACAGCATGAGCTATGTCTGGTCGCGTACACACAGCCAACAACATTTATTTCATTTCAACGTGTATTTTACAAGATAAGGCAAGCTAAAAAACACTGTATTACGTTCAAGTTAAAGTTTAACCATGCCGAAAAACTGTAACAAAGCTTACAGTATTTTGCCGTAACAAACTACGCGCATTGCCGGAGATACAGTGTTTTGAACCGATGCGTGTTCTCGCACGTTGATACCGTCCCGCCAGCGTTATTAAGATCTGACAACATTATTGCTATCTCGCTCTTTCTCGACGTTTTAGAGGCCCGCCGCCTTCTCAGCAAGTTTGAAGACGGTTCAGTTTACGTCTGACGCGCAGTGACACCGGTGATTTTATGATTTATTGTGTACCCTGTGATCGCCTCGATCGAGATTGTTTAATTACCGTGATTTCGTATTAATTTGACGATGAATACGAGTAGAAGTAAAATGCTGGTTAGATTGTCGAAACAAAATATTAAACATTATAATAACTCAGACTCAGTTACTACCCAATGTGATAAGTGACTGTCTAGAAAAAGAAAATATAAACAGCTGCAATAATCACAACGACTATGAAAATTACCTTCAAGATGATTTTGGGTCAAGAAACTTTATAAGTCCTATCATTCCATTAAGTGAGTCTCAGCTTAGTGAATGCATTTCAGAAGAATTATGAGAAGGAGTTTACGCCCAACTGATACCTGCATTAATTTGTGAAAAGAATTTAGACGTCTCAAATATTTCCTCAGAAGATTTTCATCAATCCACAAGTTCGCATATTCATGTTAACAGCGCTCAATCTAATTCATATTGTGATCTTACGTCCAAAACAAATAAAACTAAAATGCAGTCAATAAAAAACCAGGAACACATTGATACTGGATCGATAAATAATTTAGATGAAGATGCTTTCGATACTTTGAAAAATATTTCGAATCTTTCGACTGTGACACAAAATATAATATCAACTGAATTATCGACTGAAATCCAATCATCAACTTGTTTAGCACATTCTTCACCATCATCAGTTTCGCCAAAGCCTTCTACTTCCTTCGCTCCTGCAAGTCCTATTGCACGAATTGAAACAGAACTGCAAACAAGAAAAAAAAAACGTAGCTCCCTTGAAGAATCCACTGCCATTGATAAATCTGCCGTTGAAGATAACTGTCAAGCACCAAAGAAACCTAAGCGCATTAGAGACCCAGTAACTATATTAGAGACGCAAAGATTGAAACATCCATTGTTGCCACCTTGTTCATGTAAAAAACAGTGCATTCAAAATATTTCCGAGACTGAAAGACAGTCTATTTGGACACAATTTTGGAACTTGGACCGGCAACGGCGCCGCGACTTTTTATCGAGAAGTGTTGATAACCTATCTACCGCATGCACGAAAACAAAAGGTGATTCTCGAAGGCATAACACTCTAACATGGTCGCTAAACGATGTCAAAGTATGCAAAGTTTTTTTTCTTAGGACCTTGGGATATACAAACGATGAAGCGGTGCAATCAGTTTTGAAAAATAACTATCTAGAGAGCAATAAAAATCCGAAGATAAGCGCTACACCCGACCTTCGAGGACGTCGATATGCACCATCTAACAAGTTTCCACCGGAGTATAAAAAACGATTAGAAGAATTTATAATGAAATACAACCCTGTTCCATCACATTACAACATTAACCATGCACCGAACCGAAAGTATTTGCCAGTAGGTATAAACTTTTCCACTATATATATAAGGATTTTAAACAGTATTGCCAAGAAAATAATACGACTATTTGTGGTTGGACTCATTTTCACACTATGATTAAAAGATTAAATCTATCAACAGCAGAATTACCTAAAGATATAAGCACTAAATGTAAAAATCATAAAATAGCTCATGAAACACTACCACTTCCTTGTAACTGTGAAGATTGTAAAATTATAGGCCAGCACTTAGAAAATAAACGCAATTCACGAAGAGATTTAAATTTAGCAGAAGATCGAAGTAATTGCTCTGATGGAAAGGAAGCTGTGTTCACTGTCGACATGCAAAAAGCTATATGCATGCCACTTCTTACAACAAAAGATTATTATTTTTCAAGAAAACTTGTTCTATTTAACGAGTCATTTGTGCCGCCTGGTAAAAATAAAAATGCTGTATGCATCCTGTGGCATGAAGGCGAAAGCGGCAGGAAAGCTTACAACATAGCCACCACATATGTTTATTTCATAAGAAAATATTGCAGGGACCTACACCATTTAAACTTCTTTTTGGACAATTGCAATGCTCAAAATAGAAACAAAATTCTTTTTTCTGCATTAGTCAGAGTTGTCAACGATAACAAAACTGATATTCGAACATTAAAATTAGAATATTTTGAACCAGGCCATACATTCATGGCTGCGGATGCAGTACACGCCGCTATAACAAAAAAACTGAAAACAGCAGGTGAAGTTTATGACCTTGAAGATTTCGTAACCAAAATCAAAGAGTCAAGAAAAAATCTAGATGTTGACGTACTCCAACATAAAGACATGGTACTTTTTACAAATGAGTAAAATAACATTTCCAAAAGACTGGAACATCCAAAATTTAAAAATTATTGAGTTTCGAAGAGGTAAACTCTCTATGTTTGCCAAAAATGACTACAACGGGGAGTTTAAAGAACTACATATTTTAAAGAAAAGGTTGAAGGAGATTTAAGAAAAAAAATGGGTGATGAACTAGATCTTATAAATATGATAGAAAGAGAAAAAAAACCAAGAGGTGTGAATGAAGTTAAAAAAAAGGAATTACTAACACTCGCAAAATCTATGCCTGCATCGCGGCGAATTTTTTATGAAGCCCTTGAGGAGTCAGATGCGCCTGATCTCGATATACATATTGATACTGATTTGTAACTCAGTCATATCACAAATCTGAATCAATATTTGATTTTTTTTCATTAAATGATGGATCTCATAGAAGACCAGATGTTTTTGCTATACTGTGTAAGTTCATAAAAATATTAGAAGAATATGTTGTTTCGATTTTTTTTTTAACTATTATGTTAATTTTATATTGTAATGTTTCGTCAAATGTTTTTGATTATAAATGAATAACTTCATAAAATTATTAGGATATTGTTATGTTTCGTCAAAATTCTCATTAAAGTTTATTTTATCAAACTGTAATTGATGTTATTTACAAAAACTGACAAATAGATGCCTTTAAAGTACCTACCTACCTACATAAAAACATTTTTATTGGTCTTTATAAAACACTGTATCATTGGATACAGTGTTATGGCATAATTAGTTACCTACGTTTAAACAATGCAAAACACTTTATTTAGTTTTACAGTGTTTTGCATTGTTATAGTTGTACTTAAACTTGGCAACTCTGTCTTGCCAATACAAGTTAGTGGCAATATCTTCTTATCTTACAAAATATATTTAAAAAAAACGACTTGGCTATGTAGTTAGAGATATACACCTACTTTTGAATGCATAAAATAATACAATATTGAACAGTAATCATTATAAAAAGCAATTAATTATCAAAAACATTTATCGTCTAAAATCTTACATGTGGTTCTCAAAAGTTACAGTGTATTGGATTGGCAGGGCAGTGCTGGTGTGGCAACTGTCTTGCAGTCCTCCATGCCAAATCTACGTAGAAGCTTCTCTATATAATCTTCTTGGTCAATCTTTTTGTGGCCATTCTCTTGCTTTACCCGCATCCCTAAAAATAATTCAGCTTTTCCTAAATCTTTCATCTCGAATTTGGACATAAGTTCTTTCTTGACCTTATGCATTTCTCTTGCATTGTTATAAAAGATTAGTATATCATCAACATAAACTGCAAGTATTATCATATCATTCTCGATTCGCCTGGTGTAGACACATGGTTCATTCTTGCAACGGTTGAAATTCAGACTCTCTAGCTCTGAATGAAGTTTATAATTCCATGAACGTGGTGCCTGTTTCAGCCCATAAAGAGATCTCTTCAATAAGCATACATGGTCTTCTTTGCCTTTCTCTTCGAAATATGGTGGTTGACGCATGTAAACCTCTTCGTTTAAGTTTCCATTTAGAAACGCTGTCTTCACGTCCATGTGATTTATTTGCAGATTCATCTGCGCTGCTAGCGCTATTAGCAGCCTCAAAGAGCTATGACGCACAACAGGGGAGAACGTCTCATCGTAATCAATACCCTTTCTCTGTCTGAAACCTCTTGCAACCAAACGAGCTTTATACCGAGTCTTATTTCCCGCCTCCTTTTTGATTCGGAATAACCATTTCGAATCAATAATGTTGCTCGCTTGGTTTGGCTTTACCAACACCCAGGTTTTATTTTTCTTTAATGCATCCAGCTCCTCCTGAATAGCAACTTTCCACTGTTTTGCATCTTTTCTCGACAGTGCCTCTTGAACTGTTAGTGGATCTCTTTCTTCCACTATCGCCTCATAGGTGATATGATCCTTAAACTCCACAGGTTTTTTGTTCCTGAGTGGGTATCTTCTCTCTTCTACTACAGGTATTGTTTCAACAGGTTGCTCTTCCTCCGGCCGCTCTTCAAATGATGTCCACTGTTCATCTTCCTCTTCCATGAATTCAGCATCTCTAACATCATCTGTGTGATCTCTATCACGTTCGAGTTCGGTCTCTTCTTGATGAACAACTTGTCTCCCATCATCATTCTCTAGAAGAATTGTTTCAGTCTTTCTATCCTCTTCAGTCTTAGTCAATTTATGGTTCATCTGGTTTTCGAAAAATACCACATCTCTCGCTCTATGCAGCTCTCCATTCATAGGGTTGACTAATCTGTAACCTTTCGATTCTTCACAGTATCCTACAAACACTAGTTCTTTACTCTTTGCATCCCATTTGGTTCTTTTTTCATCTGGGATATGCATAAACGCTCTGCAACCAAACACACGAAGATTAGACAAATCTATTTTATGGTCACTCCAAACCTCCTCGGGTGTTTTGTTCTTCACTGCGATGGTAGGACTCCTGTTTTTCAAATACACCGCTGTATTTACAGCTTCAGCCCAAAATCGAACGGGAAGACCTGCTTCTTGAAGCATTGTTCGTGCTTTTTCCCCTATGGTACGATTGGCTCTCTCCGCCACACCATTTTGTTGAGGTGTGTAAGCAATCGTAAGCTGGTGTCTAACACCGTGTTCTCTCAAGAACTCGTCAAACCTTTTATTGCAATATTCGCGCCCATTATCGGTTCTTAAAACCTTCAACTTCTTACCTGTTTGTGTCTCAGCAAAATTCTTGAACTCCTTCATCTTCTCAAAGGCTCACTCTTTTGCTTTAAAAAGAATACGAAAGTTTTACGCGAAAAATCATCAATAAAAGTAATATAATATCTAAAACCTCCAAAAGAATTCTCACTCATTGGTCCGCTGATATCGGAATGTATCAATTCTAATAAACTTTTGGCTCGCGTGGCTTTATTTCTCTCAAACGGTTGCCGCGTTTGTTTTCCCATTAGACAAGCTACACAGTCTAATTTGTCGTTATGTTCAAACTTTACCCCAGTTGCCATTTTATCTCTCAATAGTGTCAAATTCCGTATACCCAAGTGTGCCATTCTCTTATGCCATAGCTCCATTGATGCTGTAGTCGCTATTGCACAGACCTGCTGAGAAGGAGATTTAATTATATACACACCCTTATCAAGCAAACCTATCACACATGGTTGTCCTCTCGACGTATACTCACACTCATTGAAAATCTCGCAACCTCTGTTGGTAAAAACAACGACCTTACCTTTTTTAACAATACTACTAACGCTCAGTAGGTTCGATGTCAGTCCTGGTACGTACAACACATTCTCAATGTTCAGATGCTCATCTATTACATTACCATATCCCTTTCCATACATCTTACCTCCATTTGCACAAGACACTTCAACCTTACGATTAGCCTCCGCAAATTTACTCATCCAGTCTTTTCTGCTACTCATATGCATCGAAGCTCCTGAATCAATAACCCATGCATCATCTGCTTGCTTCTCTTGACTTCTCGTATCAAGCGCTATCGCCGTCGCCGTTGCTGTCTCCATCGCCGTCGCAGTCGGTGTTGCAGTTACCATATTAACCGCCTTCGCCTTCCGCTTCGGATTATCCGGACAGTCACAAGCTTTATGCAATCCATCGCAAATGAAACATCTTATTTTCTTTTCTTTGTCTTTATTCCTCTGAACAAACTTTTTATGATTCTGATTCTTCATCTTCGCTGTAAGTGCAGCACTCGTCGAATTACTGGAACTTGCGCAAGATGCGCCTTGGTCTAATTGCAACAGTTTAGTTTTCACATAGTCTGTTGTCAGCTCAATATTGGCGTTGGAGAACACTCCAACGCCAATCTCATCGGATTATACTCCTCCGGTAATCCTTGCAACATCAGCGCCGCTAACAGCTCATCGTCAACTTCTTTTCCGATATCCCTCAGCTGCTGTGCTACTGACATTAGCGCAGTCACATAGTCTCTCATAGATGTGAACTGCTCAAGTTTAAGGCTTACTAGCTTTGATAAAAGTCTGCATCGGTTATGTAGTCCTTTATCTTCAAAAGCTGACCTCAAAGACTCCCAAGCCTCCTTTGCCGTTTTCGCATGTCTCACGTGAATCAGGCAATGCGGTTGTATCAAGAGCCAGTGCTCTCTGGTGTCTTCTGAGTGTACTCCCACAGATCATCATGGATTAAATACAACTCTACCATAAACTTCCATGTACAGTCTGTCTATAAAGTCACGAAAATAATGTTTGAGGAACTAACATTATTCAAAAGTAGGGCAACACTAAATCATAGTACATCGAATGTCATCAGCTGTCAACAACTTATTTTGTAACTCGTTATCTATTGCATTTTTTATTGCTTTTCAAATCTAAGTGGATAAAACTTTGACGAAACGTGTGAACTAAGAGGAAAACAAATTGGAGTGGAGCTCGGGAAATTATTTTTAAAGTATAACAGTGATGTTTGTTAGAACACCAACCTGGACAAATTATATCAAATTTGGATGATGTATAAGCTCGAACAGCAGCTATGACTGGTATGTAATCGTGTTACTGTTTGTTTTTTATCTACCAGAAGTTATAAATTTACTAAATATACGATTTTAAGACTAAAATAAAGATTGTTTACATTGCGCATTAATAGGTTAGATTCCAAATCTAAATAAGCCATATTATAGTGCGACTAGAACTTTTGATACTTTTGGGTGATTAAATATACCGCTGATTTTAAATCTCACTATGTTATATCATGTCTGAAATTAAAAATAGTATTTACTGTTAGATACTACTTTTTTTTTTAATCTTTCTTTCAGGAAACAGAGTAAAGTGAGGCGTATTGTAGATGAAGGCTATAAAAATGATGGCAAATTTGGAAACCCTGGCAAACACAGATCAAGATATAGATGAGTAATTAGTCATTCGCCTAGGCTAGGCAAAGATAGCAGCAGCAATGACAGCATTAGCCAAGACGTTGTTAGTGACGCAGCCGACAGTGAAAATACTTTTTTTAACGTAGAATATTTGGAATCAGACGATGAAAGTGAATTATTATGTTATGGGATATTTTTCATTAATAAAAAAAAGTTTAAACATGTAATAATAAAAAATATGTATGAACATTTTTCTTTTATTTACTCATTTTATTTGAACGACAGAGACCAAAAGATTTGTGCTATCTGATCGTTTATGGAAACTAATAAAGGTATTTTGTGATGGCCCAGAGGTTGCGGCTTCCCCCTTCAGCATGAGGTTGTGGGTTCAAATCCGGGCCTTTTTTCTTTCACCAATGATACTCGTGTGTATGATAAATTCCTTCACCAATGTGACTTTCTCAATTCGTATGTACTTTCTAAGTTTATCTTGGACATCACAGACATTGGTGAAGGAAAACATCGTGAGGAAACCTACAGGGCTATTCCGTATCTCTGTTGATAGTTCATAGTGGTCATCACTTGGCGAGTTTTGATATACAATGACCGTTTTTGTTGGTTTCAACTGACGCTACCCGTGCAGAACAGTAATTGTATATAAAAATTCGCCAAGTGATGATCACTATGAACTGTCTACAGAGATACGCAATAGCCCTGCTGGACATATAAAAGTCTGAAATCGCCAACCCGTCTTGAGCAAGCGTGGTGATCAATGTTCGTGCCTTCTCTGTTGAGAAGAAGCCTTTGCCCAGCAATGGGACAATAATAGGCTGGTACCTATTATTATTATTTATAATAAAGGTCGTATCTTTGTCTATGGTTTCTGTAGATTTTTTTAATAAGATCTACGGATTTTACCTTTTCTATCCAGTTTAAAAATGCGTCGACGAGTAAAAATTATGTTTTCATTAAAACCAGGTTTGCTTCTAATATAAAATAATGTGCTAGTATCAAAATCAATTTAGTCACACTATACAGGGTTGCTACGTGCACGACCGCAGCGCCCTCATTTTTTTTCATGACTTTATAGACAGACTGTACTATAATTCGAGTTTCCATCAAGTTTCTCTATTGACATTAAACTCATACCCGTATCTCGTACCGGCTGCGATCTCTCTAGTCCGCCGCCCGTAGTCGTGTTTGCAACATCTTTCGTTTCCATATTGCCTACTCTCTACTACGTGTCTGGGCCCATAACCCCGTGGGACTTGGCTATCCGTAGATTGAAAGGCAACGTAAAAAGCACATAGAAATTTTTATCGTTTCCATATTGCCTACTCTCTACTACGTGAGTGGGTCCATAACCTGGTGGGACTTGGCTATCCGTAGATTGAAAGGCAACGTAAAAAGCACATAGAAATTTTTATTTGGTTTTTCTTGACAACACAGAAAATAACAGTAATGACACACAGATGTTCCTAACAAGTCATATTTAAAACATCCGTCATCTCCCATACCACCCAGTCTGACAAACACTTGCAAACCTCTTCTTAACACCATACAACGTGGCAACGCCGCCAGTCTCTTACACATTACCAGCTGACAGCGTTGAGGAGATTTTTTATGCCTTTTATTTAACTTGTTGTTTATTTAATTTAATTGTTTTTGATCGTAAATTTATTTTAGTTTTGTGTTTTCCTGCCTGCACAGTTAGGTTGGTTGAAGTGGTTTCTGTTAGGTCTTGAAATCAAACCATGTACAGTCGAACAAGCTATTTGGTATACACGCAGAACTATTCACAATCCTAGTACACTGACAATATTGTTTGCAATTTTATTTTATAAACCTTATTTAATTAAGAACCAGTCTCTAACTGAAAAAAGCCATATTAAATAAAATTTGGAATAGTATACGCTTCGGTATTGAATTGTGAAAATTTTTGCGTGTAGTCCAAATGACTTGTTCGACTGAATCTACTATTCTATCGATTGCTTTCATGTCTTTCGAGTGCTGCCCGCCCGGATATGCATAGGGTTGGGACAACCATGGGATTGTCGGTAACGCTTAATTATTCACAATCTGTGTCATTTCAATTATTGTCCCTTGTCAAGTTGTCACTGTCATTTATTTTTACTGAAATACTGAGTCCAGTGTTGCCAGAAGGTTACATTTCTTACATTTTTCGTAACTTTTGACCCCCTCGCGTAACACCACCGACCACTTGGTAGAACAGTACGTTATGAGGGTTCTCTAAGTACTTATCGAATATTATAGTAGTTAGTTCAGTGTAAAACTAACAGATGCACAACCTCGTAGTTTTGGTTTAAAATAGAATAGAATAAGTTAGATGCTAGACTAGATAGTAACAACAGTGAAGGTGGCGCTGCGAACAAATTAAACTGTATGTTTTATCATAAGACTATATACACCATTAGACATCATAGATTCCTTTACATTTCGCCATTTTACTGACATCAATTTGCTTCCGACCTCCGACCCCAAAAACAGGAAAATTAAAAAAAAAAAAACAATATCTAATGTAACTTTTACAGCAAAAATGTAACATTTCAGGAAACGAAACGTAACTTACGACTCAAGGGCCTTGGCAACACTGACTGAGTCTGACAAAGACGTTACTGATCAGCTGTCAGCGTTTGTTCACAATTTGGTTGTAGTTGATTCTCTCTCTGTTGAAAAGAAAGAAACGATAGAACGAACGGCTGATTCATTAATTATAAGAAAACAAGGGCAAACATGGCTCAAACAGCGGGCGTGAAACCCATGGCCATTGCTGGGCGTGTGGCAATTGAACGTGAAAGATGTCTGGGGATGACCGATATCGAGAGATCTTGGCGCAAGCAGTGGTTGAAAGACCAAGTCTTGGCTCCAAATGAACCGTTATATGTACCAGAATATTGGAAAGAACGCACTAATATAATCCGCCGCATTTACCGCGCACCTCTGGACAACTTGTTTTCTGCGCTTTCGCCAATGCTGGTGAGCTTACATAACAGTAACCTAACCTAAATAGTCAATACTTTTGGAATAATAAAAAGTTTAATTTCGTTATAGGGTGCGTCACGCGCTGCCGATTATAGATACTTAGTTGGAAAATTTGCAATGATTGGTGTTGGGATTCTGTGTGTTCACTACTACTTTAAATATAATACAAATGTAAGTACAAATTCAAATACACAAGCTTTGGGTGAAGAGTAGCTAAAATGGTCAAGTCAAAGAAAACTGAGATGATCCAAAGTGAACGGACTTCATGTTTGCACATGAAATTAATTTTGAATCAGATTTTGTTAACAATTTCAAGGGTTTTCAGTTTTTTTTTTGCATGGAACCATAATCCCTTGTTTCAAAATAAAAGTTACTCCGTTTAAGTAAAAGTCCCGTCAAAATCAGCCATTTTGGTGATTAGCCAAACAAAAGGCTGTTGTATTGAAATTACAAATAGATACTTTAATTTTATTTATTTGTATTTACAGATGTGGTTGAAAATCATATATCAATCAACATCAAGGAATATTGTGATACTGAATGAAACTGAGAAAAAAATGCTAAATAAAATTGAATTTTGTGGGCTACCCTGGTGCTTTCATCTAATTTTTTTTTTTATCATTTCAGGATTGGACCAAGAAAGGAGGCTGGAGAGTACATGTTTCTAAACCAATGATTTTGCCAGGGCAACCAGGGTTCCCATTCAAATCAAAACTTAAAGCTGATGACTATGCCAACAGAGGATTCAAGGATGCTAAAATTTAAATTCTTAAATGCAAGGCTTTGTATCTCTAATTGCATTGTTTACTAGTTGTACCAATGTGGACTAAAATTGTTATTAAAAAAGTAAAGTCATTTGAATTTTATTGTTATTATTTTAATTTATAAAATACTATGCAAAATGTATTCCTTCAGAATTAAAAGCATGTAATAACTTCATGAAGTCATCTATATCCATCATTCTAGCTCTCATCTGTTCTGTTTCTGATTTAGTTAATATTTCTTGAACCTTCTCTTTTATGTCAAAGTTGTCAGATATCTCCTAAAAAAAAAGTAGATTATTATTTAATCATAGAAAGTCCTCAAACACAGTTGCAGGTTCTCAAGGGGACCGGAGGATGACTCCTCAGCTCTTCAGTTGTGTTGTCAAGCCTACCTTATTATGAAGAGAACAATGCACTCTGTAATTTTTCTCTAATACAGCCATAGTTGTAGCATGTTTGAAAACAGCTGCCAATGTTTTATTTTTCCTCACAAATGCTATTCTAGTCAAACCATCCCATTCTACAAAGTTTATAGGTGGGGGTGGGTTTCTTGGTTCTATCCTCACTACACTTGATTCCACTTTTGGAGGTGGTCTGAAGTTGTTTTTGCCAACCTGTAAATAATTGTTCACTGAATGAATACAATATGTATATTCATATTTTTAACATAAATAATAAACCTAAATCTGTACCAACCTTCATCAACATATCAACTCTAGCCAACAACTGTGTATTTATAGAGAGCCTACAATACAACTTATCACCAGGCTTTGCTACCAGTCTTTGTGCAAATTCCTTTTGAAACATGAGAACTGCACATCTAAAGTATGGCCTGTGCAATAACAATTTGAAGACTAGAGGTGAACTGATTTGATATGGGATATTGGCAACACAAATGTCGAAGAAAGGCAATTCTGTTTTGAGAACATCTCCTACAAGTATTTGAAGTTTAGCTTGATAAGGAGTTCCTTGAACACGCTTCTGAAGTTCAGCAACCAATCTATAACAAACAAGATAATTAGAATGCTTAATTCAACATTGATGAGTAAATTCATACAAATAACAAATTTGGATGGTTGTTATACACCTTGTATCAATTTCACAGGCCACAACTTTCTTGACTCTGTCGAGTAACTTTACTGTCATATTACCAGTACCAGGGCCAATTTCAAGAGCAACATCGGTAGGCCTTAGGCCAGCTTTATCTAGCATGGAAGTTATTATAAGCGGGTTTTTTAATATGTGTTGGCCAAAATCCTTGTTAAACTGGATACCTGAAAAAAATGGAAATACAATCTGACCGTAGTTTTAATTTATAAATATTTCTGTTGCGATTTTTTCCCACGTAAACATTACATACAGATTAGACTATAACCTAGTCATCAATTACCTTGTTTGGCTATTTCATTATGCACACGTGACTTTTTTTCAGCTTTAATTTTAGGCATTTTGACAGTGTTCCTTCAGGAATTACTTTTAATTATTCAATGAGAAGAATTTTTATCTCATGAAAATAAAACACGCGCTGTCATAGCAATTTCATAGCTTTTTTCTGCCATAGAAGAAATAAATATTGTTGTCTTCTGTATTTTATTTTCGAAATCAAGCTTATCGAACACGTCGAGTAATCGACTAATACCGTTCTATGTTGCAGACATTCTCGTTATTTCACTAATAAACCTCTAGTTTACTTTCCATTTTAATAATTTAATCTGGCAACTCTTCAGATTTTGGCATGGTTGATTTTTACGGGACCGAGTGAAATAAAACCGTTTCGTAGAATTATTATGAAAATGGAGTGGAAACCAGAACAAGAAGGATTAAGACAAATACTTACACTACTCAAAGAGTCTCAATCACCAGATACAGCAACTCAGAGGGCCGTTCAACATGTATCCTTTTAATAATTTTCATATCTTTACAGCTATCGGCGTGGATATTTTTTAGTAACTATAACCGCTTAACTTTTTATTTACTTACTAATCATCATCAATGTTTTCATATTTCAATGCAAATTAACGTAAAAGTAGGTCTTAATGCCTCTTTAACAACTATTTGTTTCATCTAGACGCTTGCGATAAAATCGATTTTTCCGACATGACAGCCATTGACAGCCTTTATTTTCCTAACAATGTAATCTCAGAAATTGGAAGAATTGAACAAGTATCCAGACTTCAACAATTATTTGATTTTTGTTTTGACTAAACTTGTCACTGAAGAAGAACCTACAAGATCTTTGAGTGGGTTGATTTTGAAAAATAATGTCAAAGCTCACTACAATAGTTTTTTGCCTGAAGTGGCTGAATTTATTAAACGAGAATGTCTATCTGCCGTTGGAGACCCTTCGCCCTTGATTCGGGCCACTGTGGGTATCATCATCACTACTATAGCTAGCAAGGGTGAACTAAGATCATGGCCCGGGCTACTGCCAGCCTTATGTCAGATGCTTGATTCACAAAACTACAATGTTTGTGAGGTATGTATAAAATTTGTGCATTTCAGTTTTTATTATTTATTTAATGTAAACCTTATAATATATTCGATAAGATCTGATATATTTGTATGGAAAATTGATAACTTTGAAATGACCTCATACTCAACGTTATTAATTCTTAGTTTAGAGTACATTCCAAATTGTGGGCATTAAATCATTTAAAATAGTTATCCATGGGGAAAACCTTATGCTTAATTATATGCTTAATTTAGAGAAGAAGGAATAAATAGTTAAATATTAATCAATAGTAAAGTATTTCATGAGATTTACATTATGAAAGTTCTTCTACAATAGTAATTGACAACAATAAAGTTATTTCAGTTAAAATTATTTTTATCTGTTGAACTAACAATTTTGTAATTTCAGGGGGCCTTTGGAGCACTGCAGAAGATATGTGAAGATACAGCAGAGATTCTGGACAGTGATGCGCTGAATAGGCCTCTGAATGTGTTGATACCTAAATTCCTACAGTTTTTCCGGCATTCATCACCAAAAATAAGATGCCATGCTATTGCTTGTGTCAACTACTTCATCATGGGTCGTACTCAAGCTCTCATGTTGCATATTGATGCTTTTATTGAGGTAAGATTATACTATACAGAGTTTGCCATCATTTTAAAGATTCATTTAGAATACTGTAAATGTGGCCCATGCATAAAAAAACTAACATTTGTTGAATAGAACATAAACTTATTCTTGTTATCAAACACTGATTAATTTTTTTTGTGACAGAACTTGTTCCACTTAGCAGCAGATGAAGACCCAGATGTCAGGAAAAATGTGTGTCATGCTTTAGTATTACTACTGGAGGTGCGACTGGACAGGCTCATCCCTCACCTACCTAACATCATTGAGGTAAGCAGTACTGACACCAAACACACTGTCATATCACTACACTTGTTTTGGCTGAAGGGTTCCACAGAGGTGTATTATAATAAACTACTATTTCACCAGATCCATGTAATAAGGGTTGAGCCTATTGCCAACAACTGGGCACAAATACAGATTAAAAAAGAAAAAACAGAATTGTATCAGAAGAAATTCAATTTGGTTGTATTTTGATAGTGCACTATTTTCTATAATGTACAACACTTCTTGTAATTTTGTCTGGTTTTTCTTTTCGATTTGTGTATTTGTTTTATAACCAGCTTTGTTTTGTTCCATAGTACATGCTGGTGCGGACACAAGATCCTGAGGAGGGTGTAGCTTTGGAAGCCTGTGAGTTCTGGCTCTCACTTGCAGAACAGAATGTCTGCCGTGAGGTAAGTTACGTTATTTGTGACTTGTTGCTCAGCTATAAATATAAAAACATGATTACACTATTTTGTCAAGTACACCAAAAAGATTTATGTTATTTGTTTCACAATTTATCTTTACTAATCAAAGTACATATGACTTGCAATCAAGATAGTGCCTGTATGTGCATGTTAATAAATTATCTTAGAGGGCTGGGAATTTATAACCTAAAAATAAAGGTGATGTAATTGATTTAGGCCCATTTGCCCATTTATTTCAAGCACACAGCAGGTCACCAACAGCCATTATCTTGTTACTCACCCTCTTTTTATATTCAAGTCATCTATCACACTTTATTATAATAATATTGTTCTTTATTGCATAGGTGCTAGGCCCCAGACTGCCAGCCCTACTGCCAATCCTGGTCCGTGGTATGCGCTACTCAGAGATGGACGTGATTCTGCTGCGTGGGGATCGCGACGACGACGCCGATGACGCGGAGCCCGACCGGGAGTCCGACATACGTCCGCGGTTCCACAAGCCGCGCTCGCACACAGTTAAACACAATGGTAAAAATATTTAAGGAGCTAAATTACGAAGTTAGTAAATGTTATAAACCAGTAGTGACATCTTGAAAACAGATAAAATGTCTTGAAATAAGGCCATGCTAGCCAAGATTAATAAGAGGTCAGCAGTATTAACCTATTTAGTGCAGTAAGTAGGTATTTCATTCATACAACATGATGGAATATTCCCTGTGAGATCTTGCTGATCCTCATGTGATCTGAGGTTTTATCGTAATATCTGTGCTGCTTGTAATCGTGTTGTGGCATACAGCGGGTGCAGGTGACAGCAACATGTCAGGCGGCGGTGAGTCGGACGACGACGATGACGGCGGTGCGGACGCGGACGACGGCTCGCTGTCCGACTGGAACCTGCGCAAGTGCAGCGCCGCCGCGCTCGACGTGCTCGCCAACGTTTTCGGAGCCGACCTGCTGCCCGTGCTGTTCCCAATACTCAAGGAGACGCTGTTCCACGAGGATTGGGTCATCAAGGTGCGTTACGAGTTCAATAGTCATTCATTGTATCATCTGAAAGCCTTCCAAAGGAAATAAGAGGAAATAAGTGTAATACAGATTGCAGCAGTATTGGAGCACTTGAGGAAATTATATGTAATGTATTTTTTCCTTGCACTAAATAAATTTAATCATGTTGCTATATCTTTTGTTTAGGAGAGTGGCATCCTAGCCCTGGGCGCGGTGGCAGACGGCTGCATGGGCGGGATGGTGCCGCACCTGCCGGACCTGGTGCCGTACCTGGTGTGCTGCCTGGCCGAGCGCAAGGCGCTGGTGCGCGCCATCACATGCTGGACGCTGAGCCGCTACTCGCACTGGATCGTGTCGCAGTCGCACGACCTCTACCTCAAGCCTGTCATGACTGAGGTTACTCAATTATTACTACTTTTTTCCATACGAATACTCTTTATGTATGTATGATCCAAATAAATAAAATACTGTGTTAGAATATTGCCCTTTCATAAATTATAAACAGTAAGTCTCACGAATGTTTTTTTTTCAGTTACTAAAGCGCGTTCTCGACAACAACAAGCGCGTTCAAGAGGCGGCGTGTTCGGCCTTCGCCACGCTCGAGGAAGAAGCGTGCACTGAGCTTGTTCCCTACCTCGGCTTCATCTTACAGACGCTCGTGTACGCCTTCAGTAAATACCAACACAAGAACCTGCTCATATTGTATGACGCCATTGGTACATTGGCAGATTCCGTCGGACACCACCTCAATAAACCAGAATACATCAATATGTTAATGCCGCCACTTATCAATAAGTGGAATGTTTTGAAGGATGAAGACAAAGATCTTTTTCCACTCCTAGAGGTATGAATATAACCAATACTTCATGATGGAGCAATCTTGAGGAGACAGATACATTAATAAAAGTATTTGTTACAGTGCCTGTCATCTGTAGCAACTGCTCTTCAATCTGGATTCTTACCATACTGCGAACCTGTGTTCAGGAGATGTGTATCATTAATAGAACAGACATTGAATCAGAATATTGTAAGTTAAAACAGTTATTTATAATTATTATTTTTAGCCTTTCAAGGTAAGATCTTATAACATGTTACTACAGCATAAAGAATTGCATGGAGGTTGAAACAAACGTTTTCTTCTCTAAAAAATCACATATACATAACCTAAAAAAACTTCCCCATCTATTTAAACTAAAAATAAAAACTTGAAAGAGGCAAAATGTAGGCAACAGGAAAATAAGGAACTTGAACAATACGTTACAAAACTTCACAGGCCAGTCACGTTCTCAGCTCGTAGGTATTTTACTTAGTTATAAGTTATGCAGCAATTTCCAAAATAGGCCTGAAAACTAATACAGAAGTTAGAAGCCAGGCAAATTTTACTTTGTTTCAAATGGATAATTAACTACCTAATATTGTAATGTATTTTTATCAGCATTTTTGATTATTAGGCAACAAAGACGTCGACAATGTGTATACAAATTACGAGTAAACCAATTAATCACCTATCAATCATCCATGATGGGCGTTTATTTGAATTTTAATACTCAAAATAAAATAAAGGTCACTAGATATTTTTGGTGTATATGTTGCAGTCAAAACTCTTAACCAGTCAAAAGTACTTTTAACTGAATAAAATAGGCAAAAGTAATTTTGACTGAACAGGTTGGTCAAAAGTGGTTTTGACTGAAAATCATTGGTTAAAAGTGCTTTTGACTGCAAATTTGCGGTTAAAAGTTGTTTTAACTGACGCTCTTAGTCAAAACTAGTTTTAACTGCTAAAGCATCAGTCAAAAGCACTATTAACTAGTTAGAATATTATTAAATGTGAAATCGTTAATTACGAAAGTTTGGTGCTTATTACAATCAGTTCAAACTTCTTTGTATTGATTGTAATAAGTACCAAACTTTCGTAAAGTACACGTAAAAAAAAACATTTAGGTAATCAGACATTTAGGTAGATACACAGGTTATAAAAACAAAGTATACTAAAAATATTACTTTAATCGTTTTTTAAATAATTTTTAATTTTAATTGATATTAAAAAAAAAAACAGAACAGAACATTATTCATTATTTTATAATGAGAACCTTGTAAATCATTTAAGTAACTATTTTTTACTTATTACACTTTATTAATGGATTTTAAGCAACATACGTGTTTTTTTAACTTTATTATTATTTAGTTGAAACTTTATAGGTTTTTTTATTTGGTATTTTTATCGACCTCCATAACTTTTTAAGAGTTTTGACTGATATAACCAGTCAAAACCACTTGTGACGGAATCAGTCGAAACTACTTTTAACCAGCTCGATTTTGCAAAACTACTTTTAACTGTTATTTCAGTCCAAAGTAGTATTGCCGAAAGCGTACGGTCAAAAGTACTTTTGACTGATTTTGCTAGCTAAAAGTACTAAGACTGGTTAAGAGTTTTGACTGCAACATATTCACGGCGACACATCAAGCTATACATTCCCAGTTTAACTTGGCCTCGATTTGCATAGATTTCCCTTACAATGAGAGATCCGCATACATTGGTTTTGTAAAGCTTGATTAGTCGCCGTGCGTACCATGAATGTGCGTATTAAGATTAATGCGTTGTTTAGGTTAATGTTAATATTTTTCCTACCTCTATCTATCCTAGTTTGAGGACAATCAGCTGTACTTTGGATATTCTCACAGTTGGACTTGCCGGGTATGCCAGTGATGCACCCTCTCTTAGGTTTAACTTGATGTTATTGTGTCCTGTGGTATCCTTTTCTTCAATCGCCTCACATCAGGTTTCCTGGACATAAGCAATCTTGCTAGGTTGTTAGGATGATTGGTTAGTCTGTGCTGATATCTCTTGTTTGTCTAAACGCCTCTTTTTCGATTGTAGTGACTTGGAGATCTCTGTGCAGGATATTCTTTTTCTTTGTGATAAGCCTCAAGACTTTGGACTGGAACCTTTGAAGAATTCCCAAGTTTTATTTGGAGGCAGTCCCCCAGAGTTGTATGCTGTATGTCCATACTGGCTGAAGTATATATTTGTAGATCAGCAGCTTGTTCTCTAGATTTAGTTTTAGTTTGTGTCTTGCAGTGGATATAGCTGTCGTAATAGAAGGCCGAGTTGCTTTTGGTAAAGATGTGTATCCTCCAGGTCAATCTTTTGTCAATATGTATACCCAGATATTTTGTGTCATCAGTTTGTGGTATTTGGGTGCCATTCTATGTTACAGGTGAACACTCCCTGACGAAGTGTAAATGTAACGTGTGCAGATTTTGATTCGTTTATTTTAATACGCCATAATTTTGTCCATTGTTCCACAAGTCTTATTTCTTCTTGTAAGAGTCAGACGCTTGTGATGGGTCCTGGTGACATGTCATTATTGCAGTTTCATCTGCATAGGTCGTCATTGGTGTGGTCGTCCTGCTCGATACTGATAGGTCTGCTGTAAATAACAGGTACAGGATAGGACCAAGTACACTTCCTTGTGGTACCCCTGACAATATAGGGTTTAAGTCACTTAGTTCACTTCCCTGCTTTACTAGGAAATGCCTGTCTGCCATGTATGATTTTATTAGGGTGTAATAATTTGTTGGTAATTGAGTCTTTATCTTATATAGGAGGCCCTCATGCCATACTCTGTCAAATGCCTGAGTTCCGTCTAGGAATACAGCTGAGCAGTACCGTTTAGCTTCAAGAGTGTTGTGTATTTTTCAACCAGTCTGTGTACTTGCTCTACTGTGGAGTGTTTTGCGCGGAACCCAAAATTATGTTCTGGTATTATTTTTCTTTCCTCAAGAATGGGTAGCAGCCTCTGTAAAAATAATTTCATAAACAGTTTTGAAAGTATTGGTAGAAGACTTATAGGTCTATATGAGGTTACTTCTTCTTGAGGTTACCCAGGTTTAGGGATCATTGTAATTGAGGCCACCTTCCACTGCGGTTGGAAGTAACTTCTACTCAGCATAGCATTATACAGCTGAGTTAAAAAGGATATAACATTTTCCGGTAGTTCCTTAATACATTTACCTGTAATGAGATTGTAACCTCATGCCTTTTTTAGGTTTAGTTTCTTATGAATCATGTATCGTACTTCACCAACAATGAATGGCTTAATGGATGGACCGAGCTGATCTGTTGTGTTTAAAGTGTCATGTATGAATTTTTCTTCTTGATTTTCAACCTCACGACTATTAGGTGTAAAAACTTTGTGAAGGTATGTTGTGAATGTTTTTGCCTTCTCTGAGTCACTTCTTGACCATTTTCCATGGTTGTTTTTTATTGGTAGATTGGCAGGGACAGACTGATTCAATTTGGATGTACATTTCCATAGGGAATAGTTAGTAGCTGCTGTCGGTGATACGTTGATTAAATACTTATCGAGTTTCGTCGTCTTTGTTTTTGTGTAGTACTCTTTTCAGGTGTTTGGTGAAGCTGTTTAGTTTGGTTTTAGACTGTGGACATTGGTGTCTGCCACTGCTTTCTAAGATTTCTTTTGTGCTGTATAAGATCTTTAAATATTGAGGGACAGCCTTACATTGACGCGACCGTTCCGTAGGAGTTGCAGTCCAAGCGGACTGAATGCAAGGAGTAAAGAGTTCAACTGCATCTGTTATATCTTCCTCTGAGTTAAGCAGGATGTTTGTAGGAAGTGTATTTTCCAATTCCTGTCTGTTTAAAATAAAGCTATTGCTTAAACTCCCGCAAGTAACTGTTTAAATTAATTTATTGTCAATGCTTTTTTTTTCTTTTGTATTTCACGATTTTGGATAAAAATAACAAACAATGGAAAGTCACGGAAAATTTAAAAATACTTACCTACTTACTTGTTTTTCTGTTTTCACTTCTGAAGCCTGAATGCTCACAACTAAATGTCTGACGTTTGCAACTGGAATCTTTTCAAGCACATTTCAAAGTGTCAATCAGATACTGCTAGCTGAGCCTCTTGCTCACTCTCTAGCCTGCGCTCAATCGGATTTATTCTTTTCACTAGTACGGCTTTAATATCTTATATCTCGGAAAAAATATAATTTAGAAAATTTTGCCTCCTAATGATTGGTAATGATGTCCAGCTATTGATTAATACACAAATTTCGCGTGTTTTTAGGGTTCCGTAGCCGAATGGCAAAAAACGGAACCCTTATAGATTCGCCATGTCTGTCTGTCTATCTATCTATCTATCTGTCTATCTGTCTGTCCGTCCGTGTATGTCACAGCCACTTTATTCCGAAACTATTAGGAATACACAGTTGAAACTTAGTAGGTAGGTAGACGTATTCAGCGAACCGCTTTACGATTTTTATACAAAAATAAACGATTAAGGGGAGCTCCCCATACATGGAACTGAAACTAAAAAATGTTTTTTTCATCAAATCTATACATGCGGTGTCTATAGATAGGTCTTTACTGAGGTTCCTAAAACCATTTTTTCTCAAAGTCAATCGTTTGAAAGATAGACACTTCCAAAGTGGTAAAATGTGTGTCGTCCCCCCCTCTAATTTCTAAAGTAAGAGGAGGAAAATCTTGAAAAAACGTAGGATTGTAGAACATAAATAAAACGCTCAACCAAAATTGGTTTGAATAAGATTTGATGTTTCGTTTTTGAGATATGGGACTTTTTCATCAAACTTCTGCTGCAGAGCAGTAGCTTTGTGTTTCATTAACTTAGTATGAAAAACACATTTAGTTTTGATGTTGTATGTAAAACAATACAACATATGAATAAGCCTTCAAAATATTTTTACTATAGTGTTTGGTGCTACGGAACCCTGTGTGCGTGTGAGTACGACTCGCACTTGGCCAGTTTTTTTTAAAAATAAATTAAAATATCTGATGGTGGGCATACCAGGCAAATATTTAAATATTCCAATCCCCTTTAAAATACAGTTTTATTTTTAAACAATATCCAGTCTTTTGTCTCAAGCATCAATATTTAGCTACGTATTAATTGGTTGATGCTTATTAAAATACACCATTATGTAAAAACAGCTAAACAGCTTATTTTGTTTTGAGTAGCATGTTTATTTTACCTCTATAATCTTTTAAAATAGGTATGTATACATATTGGAAATCATAACCATTCCAAGATAATAGGAATATGCAATTATTTCTTTTCCCGTAAGCGACGTTCACAGTTGCTAGTAGATTATATCAGTGAATAGTTTGGCACCTAAATATAGGCACACAAGCGAGAGTGAAGTTCTGGAGTTATCATACCATCACTGCTATGTTTCCAGGCAAACAGTCAAAGTCCCGAGCAGTTTGAAGCGCCCGACAAAGACTTCATGATCGTGGCGCTAGACCTACTGAGCGGTCTCGCGGAGGGGTTGGACGGACATATAGACCACCTCGTATTCAACTCCAACCTCATGCAGCTGCTCTACCAATGCATGCAGGATCCGATGCCTGAGGTATATCTTGTATGTGACTCATGCTTATCTACTCACAGGGACACGGGTGCATAGGGCGTTTTTGTTATGTCAAGGTATTATGGAGTTTTAATGTATTTAATTATTAATTTAGTTTCAGCTTTTTAATATTGTTGAATTATATTTACTGGTTGCGTTGTCCAAAAGGTTTATTTTTTTGTTTGTTTGCTTGTGTACCAGTGTAAAAAGGCATCCAATACAGGATGTGGGATAAATGATAAGTGCAGGTTAGCAAGCCAAACCATTGCAATACTAGTAACAGCCTAGTGTTCAGTGGTTTGCATCATCCACACTAACCACTATAAAACGTTTAGATATATTGTATGCTATGGGCACAATGGACACTATTCACCATGCATAAACTAATACTTGATCTAGAATACTTAATACATGATCAAATTAAATTGGCTAATGAAATTTCCATGATGTGATGGGGTTTTTTTTTGCGTCTTTGGCCGCTGATAGTTTAGTTCCCCCCATAAATAACAGTTTTGAAAATGGTATTTTTCTATAAAATTCGCAGACATGATGAGATCTCGATATCTTAACACAATAATCAAACAAATAATAAAAAATCAACTACAAATTATTTAATTTTTGTGTTTTATTATATTTAGACAATTATGAACCCCATCACGTATGCAGTTTCGCTAGCTAATGTAATTTGATGTTGTACAATTACTGGAAACTGTACTAAAACATAATGAATGGCAGATCAGACTTATCTTTTTTTAATTTTTACTGCTTATTTCTTGTTGCTTGTGTCGTCAGGTACTGTTCTTTGGATCGCGCAACTTGTTCTGGCATTTTCTCATCTTGGTCTAAGGTTGAAGGCTATTGTATTTATTTCACCCACAAAACCATTAATACTCATTGTATATCTTGTAACAACCATGTAACAGTAACTAACACGTATTGGGCGATGGAATTCTTTGGCTTTAATATAGAATTATTATTTTAAGCTGTGTTTATAACCGTCAGGTGCGTCAGTCATCGTTTGCGTTGCTGGGCGACCTGACTAAGGCGTGTTTTCAACATGTATTGCCGTACATACCAGAGTTTCTACCGATACTTGGCATGAACCTCAATCCCGAACTCATTTCTGTTTGCAATAATGCGACCTGGGCAATAGGCGAAATTAGCATCAAATTAGGTAAGTGCCAACAAAAAGTGAGAATATATATTGAAGTCTCGCTTTGCAACCATGTTTTAATAAATAATTATTTCAGGGCAAGAAACATCAAAGTATATCCCTCTAGTGTTGAATCATTTAGTTGAAATTATCAACAGGCCTAATACTCCCAAGACTCTCCTTGAAAATACAGGTAAGTGATTGTATTTATTAATTTTAATGTTGAACACTATTATTTTATTGAAAAACGTGAGAATAACTAATCAGTAATGTTTTATTATTTGCTAGAACTATATCCAATGAGTGACTTTTCTTGGTGGCAGTCATGTTATGTATACTTATTATGTATATGTTTCTATTCAATGTTTTATATTGAGTTGTTGTGATGTTCATGTTTACCTGTATACCCCATTTATGTTCGCTGTAGTAGTCCCTGCCTATCTATACCTGGCAGAACTCATAAAATATGTATCAGAGTACCTATTTGATGTGTGCTAACTCAGTACTAAACAACACTCTGTTATATCATTTCCCACTTTCTACTACACAACATAATATTTATGACACAAAGACATGTATTCTATTGCATATACCAATATATTTTACAAACACAAACAGTAGAACTCTCAACGTCATAGCTTATTTACCTTACATCAATATTTTTTTTTGGTTTCTGGGGTATAATGTAAATACGTACGATTAAAAATAAAAGTTGAGCCGAAATGTGAAGTGTGTGCCCGATTTAAAAGATGGCGTAGATCCTGCAGTACTGTATCATCAGCTTGCATGAGTTCATGTGTACTTGTTCATCTACATCGTAGCACTACTCTCAATGTTTAACGCGGAACAGTTCTAGGCCATCTTTTGTCAAACATACGATACCTATATTATTTTATGAATTACTTAGCAGATACGATTGTTTCACGTTTTATCCATTTGTAACACTAATTTGTTGCTGTTGAATTATGTAATTTAATATGTTTTGAATGGTTTGTTGATTTGTTTTCTTGGTTTTGTTCTCGGTATGTCGTGGCGTGTAGCGATTACTATCGGTCGGCTAGGTTATGTGTGCCCCCACGACGTCGCACCCGTTTTACATCAATTTGTACGCCAGTGGTCTGTAGTCATTTTTTTTATTATTACTTTATATTATTGTTACTATTACGTTTAATATTGAATAAGTTATTAACCGGTATTATTTCGATTGTGGATGGTGTTTGTCCATGGCTTGTTAATATTATTGTTTTATATGATATGTTGTTGATTTAAGTTGAACCAAGCATGAGAATATTAATTCTATGTATTTAATTAGTACGGCCACACATTGAGGGAAACTGATTTTCGGGTGAAACCTACCTACTTGATCCTTTTATTTTCAGTGCTGTACTTATATGTGTTGAACACCATCCGCTTTCTAAACAATATAAACTATTATTTACACCAAACTGCAAGACAAATTGTTTTGACTAACTTACAAACATAGTATGGTCTTGAATAATATTTTATTTATTATTATAACCGAATGATTTTATTATATATTTTATTTAATCTAATTTGCTTACAGTTTGGAATTACCTGAGTTCCAATATCCATACAAATATTTTCGTGTGCCAGTTTCAATATTTGCTATTCACATTAATAACCTTTCCTTTGTTTTCCACATTTTTTCCTTGAACAGTATACAGTTTATTTACGCTTGATTAATTTTCATCAAATTATTTTAGAACAGTAATTTTAGATGATATTTCAACATGACAATAACTTGCTCAATAATGACACTAATTTTTAGTGATATTTGAAAAATCATCTAAATAATGATCATGGTGTTCTAATCGATCGAAACCTCTCTGACAATGCGTCATTTGGTATCAGGTGTACATCGCTGAGGAATATTCGTGACAACGACGAGAAGGACTCGGCGTTCCGCGGCATCTGTCAGATGATCCAGGTGAACCCGGCCGGCGTGGTGCAGGATTTCATGTTTTTCTGCGACGCGGTAGCGTCGTGGTCGCACCCCAAAGACGACCTAAAAGAGATGTTCACCAAGATCCTGCACGGCTTCAAGAACCAGGTCGGCGAGGAGAACTGGCGCCACTTCACCGACCAGTTCCCAGTGCAGCTCAGTGTACGCCTGTCCGCCATGTGCGGGATATAGACGTCTTCACTGCGTCATGGTACGTTGCCGCCGTTCACCTTTCCGCAGTGTGTGGGCGCGCCCCCTCGCTCGGCCAGTCCTAACGTGTAGCGTGTTTGTGTCCGCAGGGGAACCAATGTCAGCACGGGTCGGGAAGACATTGAGGGTGTCGCTCGCGCCGCTTCGAGCCGTCGCGGCACCGCGCGTAGGGAACACTGCACGGGCGGCCGCAGCGTTATGTGCCAACACACTGACCTCACTACACTAGCGAGGATATTTACACATTTGTACCTATCGACAGAGAATATAACCTAGATTGTAAATTGTTACACTTCATTCTTCTGTTTGTACCTGAAAATTATATCTTTTTTCGTTCGACGACACGTACATTTAGAAGCGGCGTAATCACTTAATCGTAATGAGTGCATTGTGCACCGAGTGTATAGTATGTAGCTTGGCTGGGGCCGCGCAGGTTATGAACCGCTCCGCTCGGCTAACACGATCAGACGCACAACGCACAGGGCGGGGCCGGTACACACGTATACGTGGGGTGCTAGGCTTTCTACTCGTATCTTGTTACATACATGTTGCACGTTGCATGCTTACGTGCGCATTTATATAACCATCGTAACGAGTGTACATTCATTGGCCCTTTCTAGTTGTAGTTTTACTCACTAAATTTTGTAACGCGGTGCTTATTACCGCGTTAGATGTGGAATATCTACTGTAATTGCATGAAATTTAGAGATAGTTTCTAGTTTATAACTTAAAAGATGAGACTAGTTTTTGTTCTGTTTGATATGTCATTTTAAATTGATATGTAATTATTCAAAAATTATGATTGAACCTTGTTTTTGTCTAAGCAAGATTTGTGTTATTTAGTTACAATCTTTTAATAATAAGATTTTAACGTCACATCGAATCATCAGAGTCTCATCATAAAAATTAAATAAAGAAACGTTAGAAAAGTAAACTACTGTTTCTTGTAAAATTTGTATCTTTAAGACATAACGTCGAAGCTGATACTATCAACAATATAATGAAACAATTCATGTCGCGAGCTGAGTGCAGTTCGCAGCTGGCGATAGTTTGACCGCGGGCCCTTGATCGCCAGTCACATCGTTCGCCTTTTGCTCGTAACAGATTAGCTTAGGTTGACTGATGCCATTCACTGCTCAACACAGATACAGCACGTGTTTATTTTGTAATTAGCTAACATCAAAACAACGTCGTTGCGTTGAGAGGATTTCAAGTAAGCAATTTGGTAATTGATTTAATCCAAAAGCATTTATCTACACCCACTAGAGCTTTGCAAATATATTTCAGTAGATGTTTAAAATTGATGTGTTTACTATTATTTTATATAAATTACAAAGACTTAGTAAAATCGAGAATTTATGTCAACTGTGATTTGTGACTGGTTTTTTTTTTGACTAATATATGTGTATGATGATTATATGTCTGTGTCAGTGTAGATATAATATACTGCTTTGATAGATTTTATGATGGCTAGATTTCTGCTATATAATATACCAAATAGTATTTTTACGTTGTGTATTGTTTAATGGAATTGTATGTGTGAGTTGGGCGCGTGCGTGAACGCTTGCGCGCCGACGGTTACCGCGGTTCGTGCAACATCTTACAAAGCTATATTTACACATTTTGTACTAGTGTGCGTCGGGAGCGCGATAGTCCATGCGCCAGGTCAACTCGTATGATTGATATAAAGTACTATTTACGTGTATATTTAATAAAAGTAATATTATGTATATTGAAATACATATTGCGATGTATATTATTATTATATTCAAGTAAAATTGTTATTTTTTGTTTTATAAAAGCTAAAAGTCTGACTTTAAACACTTGTTATATCATTTAGTTTTTTCAGATACGGGGATCTGAAATTGTTCAAAAGAACATATAGCATATTTTACAAATTGCAATGGTAGCATAGGGTACAGTCTAAATAATACGGTATTTCGGGGATATAAAGAAATTTGAAACATTCCGTAATCTAAATTCTGTCTTTTGGCTGTCACAACTTAAATGTCACTCTCGAGTGTTACTATATATATTTTATTTGTTGCGTCTCGCTGAATTTGTACTGTTTAGATACATATACATTGTGATTTATTTGAGTAGGCAAAGTCCCCGATCCCTAAGACCCAGTGAGTTCCTAACCCGAGTCCTGTCTAGTCCCATCCCGTGCCATGTGCCAACGAAGCCCAGACGACTCGCAGGCGACGCCCGCGCCGAGCGTCGCGTCGATACGGTAGCTGTTTCACGTCTCGGTACCCGTAGGAACATTAAATTACTGTAGCTCCGTTCGGATAAATTTGAGACACATTGTTTATTTTTTTAAGTAGTTTCATTTTAAATCGATGTTACGGGTGACCTCGTAATTTATTTTTAAGGTTAGTAGATTTTATTGTCATGATTTTTTTTTAATGTAGTTATTTGTTTTCCTAAAAAAAACCGTGATAATAGTTGGATAAGTGATCGCATGCGTGTATGTGTGAGTGAGGCGGCATTCGTAAGGCACTCCCTTCCTTGAGGCATAGTTAGTATTTTATGAAAAATATTATAGTTGTATTGTGTTTGGACGAACATTAATTGTGATGCATTGTCGATATAAATGTAGGTTGTTTGTGTCGCGTAAATTGTCTTATTGTGTTGTGCATAATTGTCGAAACGTTCATATTTTGTACTTGTAATACATAATACATTATTTATTTATATATGCATGTGAACATAATCTAAATCAATCACATTGTCCACATTTAAGTGCAACAGATTTCAGTTTAGTTAAAAAAAGATGGATAACGAGCTCGATACACACAAAAAAAAATGTAACAATTAGTTACAAAAGGTCAGGTTATAAAAAAGTATTCACATTATTGAATGTACCAAACAGTCCGCATCGCATATTTTGTCGTACTCTGGCATTAAAGTCGCACCGTGCACTTAGACTGTGGCAGGGTTTTAGGATCTTTCTGGAACACCGTCTAGGTAGATTGACTTTTGCTATAGCACTGCTGGGCAAAGGTCTCCCTCCTCCATAAAATAAAAACTGTTTAAGTACTATTTGGACTTGTGCTACGGGATTTCTTATTACACGAATTGTCTGAACATTACTACTCCATCATCTTGACTCATCTGCAACGGTAAAAATAAAATAATCCATTTCTATGAAACCCCACCCTTTGGGTAGCAAAAAAGGGTCAAATTTATCTCTATTTTAGAAGTCAGGAAATATACGCATGCTTTTGGGCCAGAGCGCGTTTACCGTGAAGTACCGCGTTTCTCGTATTATTTTGTCCGTGGTACCACTCGGTTATTATTTTGGTCCACTTTCTTTTGTATCTCGTAACATATTTCCTGCCCAACGCCATTTTAACTTTCTACTAACGATGTGCGCATTTTTAAATTTTGTTTTGGTTTTTATTGTTTCCAATTTCACTCTGTCTTCGAGATAACTCAGAGAACAGTCCTACTTATCTCTATTACATAGTATAAAACAAAGTCGCTCCCGCTGTTTGTACGCACTATCTTTTAAACTACGCAACGGATTTAATGCAGTTTTCAGCAATAGATAAGTGATTCAAGAGGAAAGTTTATATGTATAATATTAGACCCGTGCCAAGCCGGGGCGGGTTGCTAGTTTTGTTATAATATACAGAATTCTATCGCAGAGCGCCCCCGGGGGCTCAACGTGCATTAAATTAAATTGCGTTGCGGCAATAATAAAAAATCGTAATGGTCGTTTTCTCTTTAGTTAAAATTATGCCTACTTAGATATGTATACTTAGTGAATGCTTTGTTATGTCAATTATACTGAAGGTATAAATTAACACTTTGATGTTTCTAATTAGTCATTCCCATTTCGGTTACTGAAATCTACATACACTTTGTGAAATCTGAACATAATGTAGACAATGTGATATTTTCACATTTCATCTATTTATTATTTCGCAAAAATTAAACACTTGGTTTTGTCATTCTTCAATATAATTATATATTTGATTATTATTTATAAAATACATAAATCTAGATTTAATATGTACCTACTAATATTTTTATTACATATATTATTTCTCTAGTTTTATTTACAAATCACTACCATTAGTTAGTCCTCTTGCAAATGGCGATAGGAAATCTATCCGTGCAAACTGTATCGTGTATGAAAATGAATATATTTTTAACTACATAAATGTAAATTCTTGTCACTTGTAGGCAAATGTGTAAGTTAATTACATAAAAACTAAAACATGAAATTGTTGCAACTGTAATGTTTGTATTGTAATATTTAATTTCAGCTATAAGTCAATCGGTACAAAAATTACACACCATACATAACGATTGTGTTGTTTATTTACATAAAGTGAGTACAGATGAATGCATTTTGTAATAGACCCTACTTACCTCTATTTTAAGGCCTAACCCTAGGCGTCTTGTTCAAAATTAACAATATAAAAGTATAATTTTGTAAAAATATATTTGTATCACTCACTTTTGAAATAAACATTCTGTACTCATTTTATATAATGATCTTAAAATTATACCAATTCAACTGTAAAAGTTAATATATCCAGACACTAATCAATTTTAATCGTAAGTTCTGGTTGTAATAAGATGACCTCACAATAGACATTCTTTTACCATACATTTCGTTAATAAAGCACTTATTGTTCGAAGACGATGTTTTCTGTTATTTTAAACTATCAATATTACTCGTAGCCCTAACTTCTTTCGAATAATCGCAATAGCCAAACAGCTGCTGATGTAGATTTGAAACATAGACTATGTGCCCTGCCCTTACTGATAGGTCGCTGGAAAAACTGTTGGCGAATCTATGATTTAAATCTTATTTTCGTTTTTACCTAATTCTTGAGTCCTAAGGGATTTACTGAACGCCTATAATGGATTCGATGGAGAAAGACAGTTTTTGTCGTTGTGGCTGAGTGTGTGGTGGTATCGGTGCGTAAGTAGTGAGCAGTGCGGCTAGTAGGTTTCTGCAAAGCAGCGCGGCGGGGGGCGCGGGCGGTGGAGGAGGCAGCGGCGCCGCCCCGCGCTCCAGCTCGATATCCGCGAAGGCTCGGCGCCGGCGCACGCGCTCGTTCCATGCTGGATCACTCGAAAACACCCGATCATTACCTGTGCGCAAATAACAGATTGCGTTCTGTAAAAAAATTACGACAAGTGTCTAGGGACATTTGGGTTTTGAGACGAACCTAATGATACCGTAATCGTCGAAATCCATCCAGGCATTCGGAATATACGAGTTATTAAAGAAACATCCAAGATAGCAATAAACATAACCCTTCCTTGGCAGTCGGGTAAAAAAATGCACAGTTCTACATAATGCCAAGGTAGGTTTCTGAAGTGTAGGTAGTAGGTAGGTGGGCAGAGTAGTAAAAAATTCAAGGAGGTACTAGGTAGGAAAAAGTGCAGTAATAATATATTTTAGTAGTAATATATTGCCATTTCTTTCTAACCTTGTAGATCAAGTTAATGTTTAGCACTTTTGAATTTTTACCGATGGAGAATCCCATTGAGTTCACGTTCACGAAAAAATGGCATCAATGTTGTACATAAGCTTTTAGCGTTATTCGTGACGGTCGTAAAACAGAATCATTTGTTTTATGATTGATACGGCAGTCAATTCTTGTTTCCCTTATCGTTGGATAGGTAAGTATGTTCCACAGTGGTTTGTTTGAAACAAAAGTTTGTGAGAAAAGAAACCTATAATTTGACTGCCTCTTGAAGGTGGTGATAAATTCGGTACAACCTGTTACTTTTATCAAGTAACTCATATAGATACACACTAAAATGTTATTACTCAAGATGTCATGTGTGAGGATCGTTTTGGCACCCGCCGAGCTATCATTCAACAGAACGGAAAGACATGTTTACAGTCAACAGTATTGCTGTAATCCGACACCCCGACAAAGAGCCGCCTCCGCCTTCTCTTGTAAAACAATCTTCACACTTTTTTAGAGCCCATAAAAATAGTTAAAAGAAATTGTAGTTTTTTGTGTTAATAGACAGTGAAATGTTGCCGAGTGTTGGATGACGGCTTTTGTTCTGTAATGAAGCGGGGACATTTTCAAGAGTCGTTAAAATTTTTATTACGACTGTGATGCTCTATTTTTGTACCTTGAAGATGTTTTGTGCAACATAGAACGACGCATGACGCATGTTGACTACAACGCAATTACTTCAAACTCACTAATCTACTTAACAAATCAAACAAGAATGTGATCTTATTTGGGTTCCGTTTAGCGATCTTAACTAATATTATAAATGCGAAAGAAAGTTTGTTTATTTGTTACCTTTTCACGCAAATGCGTTGTCAAGTGTACCTACAGAAACGGACATAGGGTACCTTTAATCCCGGAAAAAGGAAACGAAGAAAACAACAATAACGTGCCTATGATAATAGATGGCGTCACGTGTCTCTCGAATCATGATTGAATTACAAGCAGAGTACAACCCAAATTGATTGTCAAAATTTTAATTAATGCGAGTGAAGCCGCGTGCAAAAGCTAGTAATCATTATAAGGTAGTTAATCACTACATGACTGCAGGTAGGGAAACTTAAAGAGGGCCCTTCCCGGTCCGTCTATCGGCAACGCGAGCATGGTCGAAAAGCTTGTTGTTTAATCCAGAGCCATAGCGGTGATTTTCTTTCAATTCCCCCGCCTCGACCCCGCACATCTCGTCTCCCGCGTACCTCATACCGCCTAACGCGATGACATTGAATGAAAAATAGTGTTCGAAAATTTCTTAAACTTGTTCCAGGAAATACGTGTTTTTTAATAAGTCTTACAAGTGTGTGAAATAAATATTTGTCATTAAGAATCTCCATTACATGTGCAAGGTTTCTGTCGAGATATTTTCTTTACTTTTACAGTTTATGAGTACATTATGAACGGCCAAAGTTCAGTTAAATGCTCGCAGTATTATTAGTCTACAGGCACTGTACACTTTCTCGGAAGTATTATTATTTTTTGTTTTATTTAGCTCAATAAAATAATACCTATTAAGTAGGCAGTAGTCTCACTGTCACTGATAAGGCGGTATTGCAACTTAAAAATGCATAGGTCGATGCGGCATCGGCCGCGCGAAGTGCGTCATGTCAATCAACTGTGTTTCGTTTTCGGATAAGTTCTTATTTATTTGGCAGGTATTTTCGTGTTCTATTAATAGTGTATATATATATAATTATGTAAGACTCTGGGACAGAAATATTTATTTTATGTTATTTATTTATTACACACTTAGAAATGCCCATTTAATAGAATAACGTTATTTATTTACTACCTACTACCCTCATCCGTGTGTCACTGCGGGGGGCCTACTGAAAACCAGCGCTGAGTGTTTTACACCCAGCATATGCTGAGTAGGTGACCCTTTCGTTATGGGCATGCTCAGCGCAGTTGAGCTGTTTTAATTAATTGTTAAGCTGTTTGTTAGTATATGTGTATGTGCTGCTCTATTGTGTTGCTGCTGTCCATTAGCGAATAAATGTTTATTCTATTCTATTCTATTAAAATTTGTGCAAAACAGCAATTTTTGGAGGCTTATACTGAATTTGTTTATAATTTTTTTTATTTTTTGTTACCATAGAAACCTAGATATAGTCCACAAAATACCTATTAGTTCAAAAAAATCAAAGATATATGTGTAACAACTGCATAATCACGTACGAGCGTTTGTATGAAAAGTATGACGGGTTGGCCGCTCTTAAACCAAATGAAGAAGCAGACACCTATAGTTTGGGTGAAGTGTTGAAGACTTTCTAGTGTCATTGTCCGAACTTAGTAATTAGGTCCACATACACCACAAATTTAACGCTAAATCAATTTGTCTGTCATCTTCAAACAATTGAAACAAAACTACGTTTTATGTATTTAGTGTTTCGCGTTTATGGGACCACTTAAGCGCGTTATTGTCGGTCGTTAATACCGGGTGCGTTATTGCGATATCTGTTTTAGTACAATAATAAGTATAGTAAGTATTAATTATGCTTTGCGACAGAATTTGACATACCACACCACAAAAACTGGAATCGCGGCTGTGGGAAATAAGACGTTAAGTAGCTATGGAAGATGACCGACGAAGACGCCAAAAACTATATTAGCTAAAAAACCTGCCAAAAACACATAAAAACGCAGTTGTGTGCAAGAATTCGGGACACATTATCGCAATAAGGCACCCGGTATTATCGACTGATAATAACGCAGCTATGTGGGGGAGAGCCTTAAGTCTCATGTAAGCGAACCCATTGCCATAAACCGGGCATAAACCAGACTCTGTGGCTCTACTGAGAAATTCTGAGAATCGAACCCAGGACCTCAGGCTCACACTTCTTGCGAACACTAGACCAACATGGCAGTCGTAACGGCAAACGTAGGTTACAATAAAAAGGTCTTAATAAATGAAAGGGGGCGCACTGTGGAAAATAATGGTCTGTTTCTGATTAAAAATGAATAACTTCTTTATTTCTGAATATTATGTACTAAAATTTTGCACAAATATAGAATAGTGTATATGGCTTCAAATAGAATGTAATTTATTATGATTAAATTTAAAATAATAAATTAAAAAATAAAACAAATTCAAAATTATAAAAAATCTCCAATGTTTATTTCTTAACAATGAATACTATTATTTTAATGTTTACAAAAACCAAATATCATATAGTACATCAAAATAAAAATCAAATAAAATAAAAAAAAGCATTTTTTTAAAGATTAAAATCGAACACAGATTAATTAATTAATTGTACTGTTTACTAAATGTTATGTTATTTATACTTGATGAACTTCGGGATCTAAAATTAATTCGTTCACTTTCAAAAGATCTAAGGTGTCTTCATCAAGTTCCTTCACGTTTTTAGTATACGGTTTTCTAATGCTGGTAATGTAAGGATCTGAAGTATAAAGAAGAGTATGAAATACATCTTCGTTTGTAGCGGATCTTGAGCATTTTCTAGCATGATGAAGACGAAATTTTTTTTATTCCTTATTGCGAGATTCTTGTGCATCTTCCGAAAGTTGACCAATAGGAAGTACTGCAAAATGCTTTATGACACTTTCTCCATGAATCAAAATTTTGTGATGGCATGTAATACCATTCATAATTGCTCACATAGATCCTAGCAGTCTCCATAGCATAACTGCCAAATTTTTCAGCATTTATCATTACACCCGATGAAAGAGCTTGCAGAATTATGTAAAGTCGTTTAATCAAATTTATATCCACTCCTGTAATTTCAACAGAGCAGCTTGCATTGAGAAAAAATCTTCTGGCAGTATTACCGTCATTAGAATTACCACTTACTTGTCTTGGTTTGTCGATGATCAATCCTAGCTCTTCACGGAAACGCCTTTGTACCAGGGTTTTCTTCTCTTGCTTTAGTCGTTTCTTTTCTTCACTTGTGGCTGACCATGTTTGGAAAGACAGATTATAGGAAATATGTAAAATCATTTCCATACAACGAATCCAGGCGTGCAAAGTAGACAGTCCGTATTGATAAGAATCTTCATTTTCAGGCCTAGCTGTCACTTTTGTTAAATCGTTCATTTGGCGTGGAGTAGCTCCACATATTGTACACTAGCTGACCCGCGCAACTTCGTCTGCGTGCGTGCGTACATAAAAGAAAGAGAGGTTAGAGAGAGTGTGCGTCAACCTGAAAAGTTAGACATATGGCCATTGCGGATATTTTTTTAGAGCTTTTTAAGAGGGACAATTCCGACATACATGATAATTGCGTAACTTTAACCGTTCACGCACAACGGAAGCAAAAGGAGTAAATCCCTATTATATACTATTACCGATGGATAATCATCAAATGACCCCTCCCACTCTGGACGGAGCGGAAGGGATTGTCAGACTTGTACTGACTAAAATCCACCCACGTTTCTTCTGTTGCCCTTTGCGATCCAGGGCCGCGGTATCTCTTTCGAACAGTCCCGCAACCCTGGCAGGCCTCGCTCCTCTCGGATCCCTTCCCGTTTGCTGACATCTCTTTGAGGCGCGTGTGGAACACGAACACGCCGTCACCACGGCCTGTCGTCATAAGACGGACGGATGGCGAGCTAGCCCATTACTCACTGTCCACAGGCCCGCGACCCTCGACAGCCTTACGTCTTCATCTTTAGACACTCGATGACAATCATACACCAGCTAGAACGAAAGTTCTCATCAAAGTTCTTGAAATGGGCCGAGACACGATAAAACTGCTGTAAACTGTTGCGGACCTCTTGCAACTGCCTTCCGTCTCCATCGTCAGACCTTTGATGATAGACATACTCCAGGCAGGTCTAAAGTTCTCATCAAGGTGCATGAAATCAGCCGAAACACGATATTGATGCTGTAAACTCTTGAGGACCTCTTGCAACTACCTTCCGTCTCCATCGTCAGACCTTCGATGACAGTCATACTCCAGCTAGGTCTAAAGTTCTCATCAAGGTGCATGAAATGAGCCCAGACACGATATAGATGCTGTAAACTCTTGAGGACCACTTGCAACTGCTTTCCTTCTCCATCGTCAGACATTCGATGAAAGTCATACTGACAACTCAGTATGTTTTAAAGTTTTCATCAAAGTGAATGAAATGAGCCCAATAACATTATACCTGCTGCAAACTGTTTAGGACCGCTTGCAACTGCCATTGTCTCTATCGTTTGAGCGTCGATGACAGTCATACTTCAGCAAGGCCTAAAGTTCTCATCAAGGTGCATGAATTGAGCCCAAACACGATTTCTCAATTTAAAAAACAAAAGATCATGTATATCGGACTTCTCTGTAAAAAGTTATGCGTGGTCAGGTCATACATAAAATAAAAATATATAGACGCGTCGAATTGAGAACCTCCTCTTTTTGTTTCGTTGGTTAATAAACCAAGCTTCAGACATTTGACACGGGCGAGGGTCATTCTTTCACGGAAAACTTAACACCGCGACTCAGAAAATGGAGTGAAATTAATAGCGCCATCTATCGAGCACGAAATTTAACCGTTAAAATATAATGCATGTAAAGCGATCGAACACACACTCTACAGGGTTATAGCGTCATGTAGACTAATCTAGAGTACTTTTTGCTCTCAGACCCGATTTAAAAGTTATCTTGTGAGCACATTTTTATTAATTAGTACCATTTTGGTGCAATAGATGTCGTTGCATGTATCTTGTCTCTATCACAATGATGGTAAGTTCTTCTTGAACACTTTAAATTTATAAATCTTTTGATAGAGAGCACTGATTACAGCATGAAATAAAAACTAAAACCTTCTCTAAGTTCCCCACAATATTTGTGCATTGAATCTAATCACATTGGTTTTCCCAACAACATGAACACCCGCCTCGCAGCGCGCGCGGGTCATTATTTTGATGCGGAGTTGTTTTAAAACTGTGATATCTCCTAAGATATTCATCTAAATTGAATAGTGTAAAGAGCAATTTTGGTCACAATTGAATGCTAAAGATGACTAACATATTTATTTTGATAAGGATTAATACTATGTCGGTAAAAACACCTTCGCAAATAAAACATTAATTTTGACCAAATTTTAAAATCATAAAAATTGTTATTGTGAGTCAACCTTAAAAGATAGGCATGTGCCGTCGCGGACTTTTTTTGAGACCTTTTTAAGAGGAATAATTCCCTGCTACATTATATTTGTGCAACTTTAACCGTTTACGCAGCGCACGCAACGGAAGCTATCAAAGAGAATAATTTTTCCCCGTTTTTGCAACATTTGTCATTGATGCTCCGCTCCTATTGGTTGTAGTGTGATGATATATAGCCTATAGCCTTCCTCGATAAATAGGCTAACAAACACAAAAATAATTTTAAAATTCGAACCAGTAGTTCCTGAGATTACCGCGTTCAAACAAACAAACAAACAAACAAACTCTTCAGCTTTATAATATTAGTATAGATGTGGAACCCGAAGGCGTATCTGTTAATACCTGAGCTACTTTACCATCTATCATTGTAAGGAAGAGATCATGCTTCACTTGCACTCCCTCACCTTCTTTGTTAATTAATGATGGACTCAAGGAATTTATTTGACCCTTTATTTCATCCACAACGGCTTTAGTTTTCTCGGGAGTTTCTTTACAAAATTCTATTAATATAGGCCGGCAAAAACGAACACATGAAGGTACCGGATTTTGCCAGACAACATCACCTGTTAGCTCGTTAATTAACTTAATAGGCACCAAAGAAGTGATAAATAAATTCGAATCAGAAATAAGTTCAGACTCTTCTGGCAGTTTCTGTTTGTACTGGCTTTGACCGGATGAGCCATCACAGCCCCATTTACTATACAGAAGTAAGTTATTCAATCCATTCCTATAGACTGAATCTATTGTCAATATTCTAGCTGCAGTGTGATCTAATAAATCTTGAAGTCTTACTATTTTTGCACTTGTGTCTGTAATTTCTATGGCTGAAGACGGTGGATAGCAAGTAGTTTTAACTTCTTGCACTTTGTAATATGGCGGAAGCACAAAACATTTTCGTTCGTTCGTTAAATTTCTCAAGTACAAATATTGTGCTTTCGTTAAATCCAAGTCAATAAATACGCTCAATGCTTCTTCATCCGTTAACATTTTGGTCTGCCGTGCGTCTTCTATGAGACTCGAAAATAAGGTCTTATTTTCACTGTCAGCAAACCTTAATGTTTCCACAAGTTTAGCTTCTGTTCCTTCTCCTATCGAACGTAACCCTTGAAGATATGCATTATAGACGTGTTCAAATCCATATTCATTAAGTAACATTGTATTTTTTCTTCTTTTACTGGATTCTGACAAGTCTGGATAAGATACGCACGGTCTTCCACGTTTCCCAGAAGAAGTAGATGGTGTGGAGATGGTTGTAACGTCTTCAGAGTCCGGTAAAGTTATTGAATATTCTGATTCCAACCAATTACTGTTCTTCATTAAAAATGTATCCTTGTTCCGTGAAGCTTCGTTCCAGCGTTTATTAAAAGCGGGAATAATATGTCTTTGAAAATCACTGAGGATGAAACATAAGTTGTCTTCAGACACATGATATTTTTCTTGCAAAACTGTTGATAATGCTTCCAACGATTTTCCTCCTTCGATATACGAAAGTATTATTTCACGTTTAGAACTCTTGAAAGTAGACATTTTGAAGAGTCAACAAATGTAATTACACTTCTGTTAATTCACCACTATTTTGTTATTTACAATGGAATGAAACCACTGTTTATATACTATTTGAAATATGAGGGTAGTGTGCATTTTGTTGATTAATATTTTCACACGCAACATGAGTGCAAAAAAGATAAATGCCATAATATCAATGAAAAATTACAAAACTTACCGCAAACTATTGATGTAAACAGCAACATTTCAAACCGCAATAGATAGCGAGCGGTTTTCCGTTTTCTGACTCTTATCATATTTTTATTAATAGTAATTAATAAAAATGTGATACCGAAGTACCGAAACCCGCAAATATCCGCAGCTGTTATTATTTGATTATGTTTATGGATAGTTAGGCTACAAATGAACATTAAATGTAAAGCAGGGGTAAACGTGGGTAGCTGTCAAAAGTCTCGTTGCACTTTTTTTTCACCATATTTTATTTTGCAATTATTTTAAGGTGAACCTTAACATAACATTAAATACATATTAGCTGTTTCATATTCTTCAAAAGACGAGGTTTCCAGAAATATATAATACATTATACCTTTTCCTGTAACGTATAACAATAAAATCAATTTAAAAGTGAAGAAGTGAACGGGCCTGACATGGACGTCCGTCAAAACTATAAAGTTTGTGGTGTTGTAAAAAAATCATTTCATTTAATATTTATAATTTTTTGATATTTTAGTCTTGGTCCTTAAACTATTGAGTAAAATAAAAAAAGCATGCCAGTAGCGACATTGACAAAAACCATTTTTAATCAGCAGTTGTTCTACGATTTTCCATAGTGGGGCGTGGTGACTAATTGAGAAATACAGGACGTAACAAGACCCTTAACGAACCCGTCAACCAAACACTAAGTACATCAAACTAAGTAACTACGCAAAACAATTGCTGGGAATAAACTTTTTTTTTGGGTTGAAAAATCACGTTTTATTGTAGGACTCTATGTACCTACCTTACATACTTAAAACATTATGCTGTTGGATGGATTGAATAGTCCGGGTAATGGAGGTATTGAAACATGTATTTAAAAAAAAAAACTTGTCAAAAAGTTGGAACTTTGACCCCCAATATCTCCGTAACTAGAAGGTTCTCAGGTATGGTCTAGAACTGTAGAACAAAAAAAATGGTCGCAATGACGGGGAGAACCAGTGCCTTTGGGCTTCGTTATGGGTCTTGTTACACCCTTTAAAGAAGAGGAAGACATTCGGCACCGAGCCCATATAAATTGGGATAAAGGCTATTACAATAATGAAAGTATTAAATAAATAAAATAAACAATACCTACATCTATCTGCCAATAAATGAAGCAGAACAAAGTATTCAAATTTAACTCTATCCCGCTGTTCCAAAATAAATATTTATCCAGCTAATTCGCATTTAGCATTTCACGGATGAGAAAGGAAACACTCGACAGTGTCGGCTCGGTTACTACAACAACATGCAGCGAAGTGGTGCGGACTCGATCGCACCCTGTTCGCCTGCTCGCTGTCACCGTATACATTACGTTTAAAATAACCATTTCTTCGGACAATATGCATACAGCATAGGGTTAGGTTATAGGTACTTATGTAGATATATGAGAAAATCTAAAATAAGTCGAAATGTGAAGTTCTTCAGAAAGGACGGATGCGTAGTAGCATGCAGGCAGACTATCGTAGCAGGTGGCGTTCTGTAGCTTCTGCCTACCCCCATGGGAAATAGGCGTGAGTTTATGTGTATGTGGTCGAAATGTTGGTTGGCCACCTTAGGTACTCCATACCTGTCTTTGTCTACCTGTAGAATTACTACCTATTTTACATTAACGCCTATTCAGCGTTTAATGAGAGGTCTTGCGTTTATTGTATTACACGTAGTTTCTTGTAAAATGACTGAAATTAGTGACATACCAAACCATGGCCTACTCCGTCCTGCTCTTTGTGCAACCGAAGCCACTACCAACGCCGTCGATGTAGCAGAGTTCTGGTCGTAACTAATTTAATAAACTGAACTACCTACCTAATTAGATAATTAGGGAACCATCGACACTACGAAGAAGAAGAACTAATATTCGATGGTGGATAAATTGATAGTTAAGCATCTATCCTGTATGAATAATGACTAAAGATAGAAAATATAAATGTCTCTATGGTGCTGGTCCCTGCAAGCCGCGATATGTACTTTAAACATGGTGACTATCTGTTGTCGTGGCACAAATGGAACCGAGCCTGCCGTATTTCTGCCTAGTACTGACTAGGGGATGATGACTCACCATAGATGGACGGTTGCACCGGGAACGTCCGTGACATCTGCATGCATCGCAGGCGTGCCCGGTACGCGCGCTTGCGGGCTGCCAGCGCCGCCGCTTCGCCGTCGCGTGCGGTTGCGCCGCCTGCACCCTGCTGCCTGCGCAGTGCCACCTTCAGAACACGGACATCGTGGATAAGATATAGGACAAACAATCGCCTGTTATCCCGATGGGCTAGCCGGAAGAGTAAATATTTTACCTATATTTCACGCACGATTACGATTAGCAGGCCTATTGTCATAAAACGGATATGGGGCACAAAGTGAGGCTAACTCGAGGTTGCTTCGTACCTATTTTTTTACAAATGTAAACTGGCCTGGGAAGCTACATTCGGCAGTCTCGCTTGAGTACTAAGTATTATATACCAACGAGGCAGTCCAGCACATAATCGTACCTTCCTATTATTTTCTATCATAGCAACATTAACTAACAAGTTCACAAAAACAGAACAGATCAAAATATTACAAAAATGTGTAGAGATTTAAAACACACCATTGAATACATCCTGATATTCACACTAACATGGCCCTTGTTAGCTGGCTAGCTAATTCATGGCAAATAAACCAAGCTCTAGTTCATTAGCTGCTACCTACAGCTAAATTAAATATTCCTAGTTAGAACTACCAGCAAAAGAATAATTTGAATATTCGTGACGTTATTCAATACTTAATCAGTTTCCATTCTATCTCATATACAATGACAGTAAACAAGTTAAGAAATAAACAGAGAACAAGTAAAAGGTATTACGGTATACCTGTGCGGCCATGACACGTTGACGCTCCAGCACCAGCAGACAGCCAGGGCAGCGGCAGTCCCGCCAGCGACACAGTCTCTTGTGCCCCTTCAGGCACGAGATGACCCCGTGGTTGCGGCACCGCGCGCACTTCGGAGTCCGCAGGGCCTTCCGACTGCTGCCCGTGCCTGCACTCTCACCCACAGCCTCGCTTTGCATCTCGTGTTTACCCCAAATAATTTGAAAGTGAATCACAATAACAACCACCAACTAATTCATGTTACGCGAACCGATCCCACGGGTAACTAAATTATTAATGAGGCACGACAGCGAGTCATGTTGACGCTGAAATATCGTTTCAGAGATTGACGTCTGTAAAGTGGGCTTCAAGTTTTAAAAGTTCAGTGGCTGCCATCGCTCCGCCCAGCTCGCTTCTCTATTGGCTAAGAATGCGATGTGGGCGGGCGGCGCGACACCAAACGTTTTTATATTGTAAAATAGTTTTATTTTTCGTAACAAAATGATACATTAATCGCTTGTTGGGTCATACTTAAGCGTTTGTAGTTCGTATTTTTAATGTTTTCAACGACACATTACTCTTAAAGAAAGCTATAAAAAAAGCTTGTAAAAAGCGATAATCATTGTTTGAATTTCTTGCAAGAATGCAAGCATAAATCGTAGGTAATGGTATGGCCATACCCATGGGTATACTGAATGGAAATTTAGTTAGTCACCTGTAATCCTGCAAGGGGGTGAGTCGATTGCATCGAAACAGTCTGTGGGCTTATTGTAGGTACCTAAGCAGGAAATTATTGTCACGATTAGGATTCGGAAAAATAACGCGTCTATGCGTTTCTATGTGAAAGTTGTTTGAATTGACAAGAAGACTCACCTCCTTGAAGAATCTTGGTACGTCATTATAGCTGACTAAATCGCCACCCTGTATAAAAATATTTGAATCATTCTAACAAAACAGAACAACATCAGAAATAAGTATATAAACAAAAGATCTGAAACACGTAACAATTTACTTTTGTCGATTAACGACAAAAGTAACGTGAAAATGATATTCAATCTCGAGCGGCGATTGCCAATTAGCTCTCATATTTCAATTGTCCGTGTCCACGCTCCGGCTTCGGTTACTTTGACTTTACCTTCATAGGTATTGATTTAGTCAAATAATTATTATCAGGTAGACAAGGTGCCTTTAACTTTAGTAATAGGGTACATTGATTTACCTACATTTGATTGATTTTGGGGCCCGGGCTTGGTAATAATAGCCGCATGGGTCAATGTCAATCATCAATTAATCTTCTTTGGTCGCTCACAATGGGCCCCATTCGAAGGCTTAAAGTCACCCAAAGGGCAATGGAGAGGGCTATGCTCGGAGTTTCCTTGCGTGATCGAATCAGAAATGAAGACATCCGCAAGAGAACCAAGGTTACCGACGTAGCCCGAAGAATTGCCAAACTGAAGTAGCATTGGCAGTGAGAAGGGCACATTGCTCGCAGACCGGATGGCCGATGGGGCCAAAAAGTTCTGGAGTGGCGACCGCGAACCGCAAGCCGTTGCGTTGGAAGGCCTCCCATTAGGTGGACCGATGACCTGGTGAAGGTTGCGGGGATCCGCTGGATGCGAGTCGCACGGGACCGGTCAGTGTGGCGACACTTGGGGGAGGCCTATGTCCAGCAGTGGACGTCTTTCGGCTGAAATGATGGGTCAATCTTCAAGATAAGGGTACATTAGGTACAGGTACCTTATACCTACCTAATGATTTTCCTCCGTGCTTCGGAAAGCACGTTAAGCCGTTGGTCCCGGCTGTCATTTGTAGATGTGTTTGTCAGTCGTTACGGGTAACTGGGTTGTGAAGGACATAAAGGCAGTTAAACTGGAAGCCGACCACAACATAGTTGGAAACGGCTAGGCAGATGATGTTTTTGATTAATAAAAACAACATGAGAGCTAATAATGACATTTATTGAATGCGCTTGAAAGCCAAGCTAATCACCGTAGCCAAAATCTAAATACTTAGTTACCTTATTGTGGCTAATAGGTGCCGTATAACAAGCAGAGCGATTTTGGATAGAATTGAGAAGCGCTGGCCTAAGTGCATATCCATAGGTTTGTATAAAAATTAACATCAAGTACTTACCTACCTAAACATACAAACATTAATAAACTTAGAAGTAGACACTTAAGCTAATGAAGTATTAAGTTAATAATATTGGCACACAAAGTATCTTTGTTAGCCGTAATCGTGGGTTACTTCGGAGCATAAGGCGGCCATTGGTAGCGGTGCAAGACAAACGCGCATCTGTGTCGTTGTACTCGGCTGTACCAGCTCCCGACACGCGTGCATTCGCTTCATTATGCGGCCCGCTGGCTTTGATTGTACAATAAACAGTGTTAACAAACCACTGCATCTTTTTATTGTAATTATAATTTTAGATGGGTAAAGGCGCGTGCAGACCTGGGCCTGAGGCTTCGTCCACGTGGAGGTCGGAAACTGTCGGTCTACCCGTGCGTTTGCCTAACTTCGATCCAAATCCGTTCAGCAGTTAAGGAGTGAAAACGTGACAGACACAGGGCACAGACAGAGTTATTTGTGGGTACTGAAATATTGAGACTGTGCGACTAAATAGTGAGACTACCTTACCCTATATCGCTTTGGAGATTGAACGGAATCGGATTCAGGTAAATATACCACTTCTAGAACTCAGCACAGGTGCTGAATGATTCAAAGATTCGATTCTGCTAAAGGAGAGCTTCGCACTTCTCGAGTTGCAAAAGCGATGCAGAAGCATCCTCGCATACAAAAAAAGTTAAAGCCATTTTGAAATACAAAATATAACTTTATTATGTATAAATTCTTAATAAAAAAATAAGTACATGGATTATTATTTGAACAATAAAAACAAAAATAACATACTACACAATAGGTAGGGTAAAAGTAATTATTTTAAATAATAACGCTGTTTAATATAAAATAACGCATTTATGACATTTTTTTTTAAAGTTGGCAACGTCGCACATTCAGTCAAGTTAATCTATTTACCAATATAATTGAATTCAATGATTAAATAAATGTCGATCTATAGTGCACTAAAATATTAAATATTTTTAGGTATTTCATATTTTCATCATTTGCGATGACGCCAACTTTCCCAGTAGGTACACCCTCTTAAGGTGGAAGCACCAGGGTAGCCCGCGAAATTCGATTGTTTTAATGATTTTAATTATTATAATGCTGTAATTATATACGTGTTACTTGCGCGACTCATTTTTCATCACCATACAAACTGACGCTGACCTGCAAATTGCAAAAAACGTAAGAAAATTTGTATTTCGCGAGCTACCCTGGCGCTTCCACCTTAACAATAATAGAATATAAATTATATTGCTTTAAGTTATTATTTAATATTTTTCTAGTATTTAATCACGTAAGTAAGTACACTTTAGTTGGACTTGATGGAAGGCACATTTTTAGTAAATATTAAGTTAAGTTTTTGCAGCATTGATCCGATCGCCGTAATGCTCTATATATATAAGCTACCTATAACAAAGGTATATTATACTATGTATATTAAAGAATCCCAGGTGTAAATCAAGGTGTCACATAATAAAATCAGTTTCTGGAACTAGTTTATTTTTAGAAAAGCAAGCGTCTAACCAATCTTCACTAACTATCAAAGCCGCGGATGACTCCCTAATATTATCAAGTTCAATCTTTTCAGTAGTTTTGGGCAGAACTACGTGAGTGCAGTCATTGGTGCTGTCGAGTACAGTGGCGCCGTACATCCGCGCGACGATAGCGACTATACTCTCCTGGTTTGGTATGTGAATGCAGCACGGACGCAGGAACGAGTGCGGGTTGTGTTCGCCAAAGATTTCTTTGTCCAAATCCAACATCTCATGGTTTGTGAGGAAGATTTGCACCTGCTGAGGATGACATGTTCTGTTAATATTTGTATCTGAGCTTGATGCAGAAGTTCAATGCGAATGGCGGTTTTTGTTTTTAGGAATACAGAGATTAGTCCGTCCGCATATTTGAACGAAGATCCAAACGCGATCTACGATTCTAAGCCCTAGAGTCGTCGATCTCTGGTAGGTAATTCAATAACATTCTTGTTTGGCAGTTTCAGACAAATCAGGCACGAAACTGTTTTAAAAACACTTACATCACCGTCCATTTTTTCGAAACACTTTCTCAAGGCGTCTTCATCAATCGGCTCGGTGTAGCTGTCTCCATAGGCATCGTAGTGCCTGGCCAGCGCCAGGCGCGTGGCGGGCGTGAGCGCCAGCATGTGCAGCGGCGCGAGGGGTGCGGGGCAGGGCGCGGGCGGCAGGGCGCGCAGCCACGCCGTGCTGATGACGTCAGCGCTGCCAGCCGCCTGCACCGCGCGCACTCGGCTTGTGAGCTTCCCGGCCACGCTGCACCATGTGTCCGAACCTTTATGCGAGATCAATTAAGTACGTGAACACTTTAGGTATTTTCTCACACCCGCAAAAATAATGAGAAAGTCTAATAACAAGCTCAGAGCCATTCGATAGTAAAAGCCTTTATCCTGCAGAAGACTGCAATAAAAAAGGTGATATGACTTTCTTTCTTACTGCTTCAATAAATATCCACACATGCGGTCAGGACGTCTTAATATCCTGTGGACCACGTCTGGAGTCGAGCAAAAGTACCTAACATTATTTTGAAGTAGGTTGTTAAAAGCCATAGCGAGTCCACTTATTGAAATGTTTCTCACATTGTACATCAATTAGGTATACATCGGTAACTTGCAACAAACAGCTCCTATATTCCTATATACATATTTCCTATTCCTATATTTTTGAAATAACATAGACATAAAACTATTCTTACCAATATTAGCGACCACCTTCCCTCCATGTGACTCAATTATCTTGGCGAGTTCCGGTCTTTTACAGTCATCGTCCTCGGACAGTATGTAAAGTTTCCTTCCGAGCAGAGCCTTCGAGGTCACCTCAACGTCTCCACTCGAGGTGAACTGGAACTGTTCCGCGACCTGTGGCGCTTGCGTCTTCCGCTTGGCCCGAGGTTTCACTTCGACTATTTGATCGCCGTTTATTTGATTGGTACTCAGTTTCACAACTGGGCCTTTGTTCTGGGCAAAATCACAAAATTGTAAAAGATATATAGAAAAATGTTGATTTTGTGCAAAAAAGAACAACAATCAAGAGGAAAACAGTAAAAACTTGGACCTTTATCTCTAGTAAGATTAGCTACTTACGGCGCAAAGGTTCTCAAACTCTTGCAGTGTCATAATGTCCTGAACGGGTTTATCGTCTCGCACCTTCGTGACGCGCGGAAACCGCAGCGTATAGCCCGCGCCGAAGGCTGAGCTACGGATCAACTCGGATGCACGAACCTATGTATCAGATACAGAGTCAATATGATATCCATGTTCTTACAATCATTGCTAAGACACCCGCTCGTAAAAATGACACAACCGGTTTCAGAATATGATCTAAGACTATAGTGTTATTATTAAGAGAGTGAGGAGGTATAGGTAGGTAGAGGTACGTTTTTGAGACGATTCCTTTTAAATGTATCGAACCATTAGACGCCCTGAAAAGGGACTTATGATACAGCTATAATGAATGACAGAGGCTTCGTACTATACAAAGTCCATTTCACTTTATCAAATAGCTCTTTACCGTTAATACAACGGAATGTTCTGGCGGGATCCAGAAGTCTGGTTTCTCCTTGTTAAAACACAAATGTGGCGGCGCGGGTGTCTGTTTGTAGGGAGCCCAGTGCCGCTCGAGCGCAGCGCACAAGCTCTCGCGCTCGTCGAACGTGAGCCCCGTCGACACGCGCCCCACTGACACCCAGCGCTCCGGCATTGTACCTGATACATAGCATAAGCAGAATCAGCCTACACATAATATTCCCACTGCTGGGACACGGCCTCCTCTCTGTGAGAGGACCACGCGGGCCCAGTGCGGGTTGGTAGATGTCACATGTCTTGGAATTTTTGTTTTATAAGACATGCGGGTTTCCTCGCAAGATATTTTCCTTCACCGTTGTGAGAGCGGTGGTGATTAAATAAATTACACTAAAATAGTGTGCTGGCTGTGTTACGTTTTGGGATAACAAAAATGACTCGTTAATAAGTTACCAATCAGTGACGTTACGTTACTCATGTTATCCTTCTCATCATTAGGTATATCAATTCATAAAAGTTATATCGATGATGAAGTCGAAAATATAAAATAAATGGTTTATTATATTTTCGACGCACGCATCATAGATATTTATTCTGCAATGAAAATTGTTCTGCGCTCCATGCGCTATGCAAGACTGGCCTTAGTACGAATAATCCAAATGAGGTGTGATATTATGAAGCAACTGACCACTTTTTTATTTAGTAGTCAATGAGGTTCCAACTCACCTGGAGTCACGCCGTCTGCACACGCTACAAGGAAGCTCTTGGCGCGTCCTTGCCTCTTGTTCTCGGCTTCGTCAGCCCCGATGATGACTAGGTCCAGGTCGCTCATAGTACCTTCTGTATACTAGAATGATACAGAATTAGTATTGGTAGCAACTTGTCTATTTTTTAGTTCCACACAAAAGTTTACAAAAAATAATTTCATAAATAAAGAAGTTGATCTAGATTCGGCTTCTCTATTAGTTTCAATGCACTTTTTTTCCGAGAGAAATTTCAAAAAAAAAAAAAATGTATCCTTGATTAATGAAATGAGTAATGACTCTAATTAACACACAAATTAAAATATTACCTCTGGCTTAATTTTGTACCATCCAGCGTTGCGTCGATTAGGAATGTAGTAGGACTCCACATCTTTGACCACTATGCCTTCGTCTTGGTCTTCGATGGCCTTATTTAACGCCTCCAGTATTTCTTGATAAATCGACCTTTGTGAAACCGTCAAAGTAATATAAATTAAAGTTACTGTAAAAAAGTATCTTTATCTTATTAAGGTTTAAATAACTAACGATTAACTAGGATTAATAATTTAGGGAGCATCTGAAAGCGCAAAACGTTTTGTTTCCATTCGCGATCAAATCAGAAATAGTGAAAATACCCGCAAGATCACCAAGCCCGAACAATAGCAAAACTTAAGCGGCAGTTGGAAGGGCACATTTCTCCACTTCTTCTTTTTTCTGGTTGATATGGGACCGAAAGATTATGATTAAACGATTATCAAGTTTGAATGCCTTCCACAAGGTGAACCGTGAATCTGCTGGATGCAATAAGCACAGGCAGGATAGGTCAACGTGGTTACGCTTGGAGGAGACCTATATCTCCTGCAGTGGACGTCTTTGGGATACCATGAAGAGATAAGAAAGAAATCTAAAAACAGAGTTCAATAAATTATAATGTAGTTATTATTTACCTACCTCTGCGCCACTATCTGTCGTTGGCTATGCTGTATAACTCCGGGCGTATTCTTGAATACTTTATCTAAGATACGAAGTCTTTCGCTGAGGGGCAGCCCTTCTTTCTCCGGAGGGCCTACGAGAGTTCTACCGTTGTAGCAAAGAATGTCGAAAGCGCAGAAGCAAGGGCGAAACTTTGAATTATCAGTTATCTTTTTAACATCGAATGCCATTCCTGCAATCACACATGTAGAATGATATAATCGAACTCCATAGTAATATTAGGGGTTAAAGTATGAAATTGCCGATTTGTATGGACGATTTCGTGAAAAATAATATTTCCATACAATTTTTTTTTTTACTTTTCTTGGAAACGTCTGTACCATGTAAGTATGATGCAATTGCAAACTATAGTTTGAGTGAAAGAAACTGCGCTGCACTGCGTATCTTAAATTCTCAAAACAGTCTATGACCAAAATATACCTGCTTGAAATAGTGAAACCGACGGCACGTTGAAATTGAAACAGGTGTTTTGACACACTACCCCATGAGGTAATAATCAACTACTAGTTCGGTTTTTAAACTCTAAAAGGTACGTTATTTAACAATTCATCCAATAACAATGGAATTAGGAGAAAATATAACTATACGCCAAAGTTACAAACAAAACAAAACGTGAGAAAAAAACGGCAATTTCATAGTTACACATCAAATCAAATCAAAGCATTTATTTCATGTAGGCCAGTTACAGGCACTTTTGAACTGTCGAAACAAAGATAACAATGAAATGTAGCTACAGTCCCAGTCACAAGGCATAAAAACTGTGAAAGTGCTGTAGTTGTCCATTCCCTAGCGTAGATCTCTATGGAGAAGAACGGGCAAGAAACTCCATGGACACTCTTTTAAATCAGCATATTGTTACAAAACCTTGGTTACATCATTCATATTGAGATGGTACATTATGTGAGAACGATGTAGCAAGATGTGCACGTTAAAAGTGTCCATAGTAAAAACAAAAAAGACAATAAAAAAAAATACTAATAATAATTCAAATAAGCCGTGGCAACTAAGAGATGACCAGTCACAACTGACAGCGCCCGTTCACGAATATGACGCATGGATCAGCACCATTCAACTCAACCATTTTGAAGGGAACTAAATGATCCGACACACGCGCCACCATCAGCGAGACATTGAGTGAGCATGACATACTCTCAACCGCCAGGGCACATTCAAGTCGAGAAAGGACGTAGGTTTCCAGTGAACGATAGCTCTTTAGTACATAGCACTCACACAATATGGGCTTTATATAATACTAAAGAGATTGAATCTATACAATGCAAAGATAGTTGTACAATCTTCAGCAGCTCCAACAATACTATTTAATGTTATCAATTTATGCGTCCCTGTCCTTGTGGAGCAGGACCGACATTGAGCCAAGCATTTTTGTCAGCGATATAATCGTCCAACTTGTAATATGCTTGCTTACATAGTGTGCGTTTAATGCATGTTTTAAATTTCGTCTCATTGAGTTCAAGAATACTTTGTGGAATTTTATTATAGCATCTCAAACAGTACCCCATGAAAGATGAATCTACTTTAGCGAGTCTGAAGCCTGGCTGAACTAATTGGTCCCTATTTCTAGTACTGTAACTGTGTCTGTCACCTCTTTTACTAAAAAGATGCAGATTTTTTCTTACGTACATTATGTTTTCGTAGATGTATTGACAATGTACCGTTATGATGTTAATGTCCTTAAACAGTTCCCTTAGAGAATCGCACCTACGAAGATTATATATAGCTCTGATGGCTCTTTTTTGCAGAATTAATATTGACTGAATGTCTGCAGCTCGTCCCCATAACAAAATGCCATAAGACATTATACTATGAAAGTAACTAAAATAGACCAGTCTAGCGGTATCAACATCTGTAAATTGACGGATTTTTCTAATAGCATATGCTGCTGAACTTATCCGCCCGCAAGAGATGTTAAATGAGAACTCCACTGTAGGCTTGAATCAAGCGTAATCCCCAGGAAAACCGTTTTATCTACGATATATGTTACCTATTATATAATTAGTTTCTATTATACATATAATTATGGTCGTACATTAATTCGTACGATGTTCAACTATGCTTTAATCTAACAAATTCCTCTCTTTATAACGGCCATCCCTGTTCAAAACTCACCTGTACTGTCAAACAAGTTACGCGGTACACGGCAGTGGCAAAGACGTTTAAATATACGATGAACGATAGACGAGACATACAATCTACTAGCAAGAACCGTTGCGGTCGTGCTGCATGGTACCTTGCATGTTGCATGCTCGCTTGCATGCTTACTTTCATGCTGCATGCTTGCTTGCATGTTTGCTTGCATGCATGGTGCATGCTTGTTTGTATGCTTCTTATAAGTAAGAAATACAAAATTATTCCAACTATGAATTTTCAGTAATGTGATGACTTTAAATGGATATGAAAGGTATGCCAAAAGATGATTCTAATTGTAAACTTTCTGAGATACGATAGTTCTGCCTTTTAATGACTATCGATATGAAATGTATACCAAAAGACGATTCAGACTGTGAACTTTCTATTTGTTATTTCTTAAGGATATGAAATTTATGCCTAAAAATGATTCTGACGAACAAAATTATGAGTTTTGAATGTATGATAAATGAGTGTCTGCCAAACGATTTTCTGCGAAATGAAATTTATGCTATCCGCTGTTATAAATACCCCTACATGTATATTTTGCATACAGGCAGTACAGGGATAGCAAGCTTACCTTTGGAACCAAAACACTGGTATTGTTTATGCCAACCCATCATCTCCCCGTCTAGAATGAAGCTCTTGACATCCGATGAGAAGCAATTCTTCAAGTGAGGCGTCAACAATCCAGAATCATAATTACTGCCATAATTCTTAGTAAATGAAAAGCCTCTTCTTGAAAAATATTCAAATTTTCCATTTTCCATGTGCATCTGTTTTAATGTCAAATATTTTAGGGTTTAATACAATTTTCAATAAAACAGAGCAACGGTGGCCCAGTGGTGGCGGCCCCGACTTACGTACAGTAAGTCGTGAGTTCGAACCCAGGTAGGCGCATTACTTTGTGTAACTTATTTCATCACTGCTCTCAACGGTGAAGGAAAACATCGTGAGGAAACCGGCATGTCCTAGCTAGAACCAAAATTCGAAGATATGTGACACCTACCAACCCGCACTGGGCCCGCGTGTGGTAGATTATAGCCCTTTCCCTCTCATAGAGAATAGGCCGTGTGTCCCAGCAGTGGGAACATTATAAGCTGATTATGCAATAAAACAATTACTTCAAAACCTCTACAACTCTCAGTGAGTTCCGTTCTACTTACTTAAGTAGCAGATACAATAGTTATTGGCACATTAATTTTACAGTAGGTACAGAAAATAATTAGTTTTTGTACATAATTATGTAAAATAGGTACAGCAACAAATAGGTGCCGCATGTCTTTACTTCAGAAAGTGATCCCTATAAGCGACACTTTCGAATGGTGAATACAGTGGTTTTTTTTTCAAAATCAACTGGCTGGATTCCTGGCTAGGAATATTGATTTTCCAAAAATCTAATGAAGTAGTTTTAGTTTTCACCAAAATCGGGCTCGAGTGTTTTATCGCTATTCCTCATAGTTTCGTATTTGGCCAACCACGCCAACTTGAAAGTTTCATCCTGTATAAAGTGTGTAACAAGACCCTTAACGAAGCCGAAAGGTACTTGTACTCCCTACCATTACAATATTTTTTTGTTCTAGACTATACCTGGGAACCTTCTAGTTACGGAGATATTGGGGGTCAAAGTTTAAATTTTTCACAAGTTTTTTTTTTAATTTATATTTTTTACCCACGACGGAACGGAGACGGTATATGCGTTTGGGGTCAGAGGACGTTTGTTTGTTTGTGCAAATACATGTTGCCATTTTTCTCCAAAACTACTAGTCCGATTTTGATGCAGTTTTCAGTTATGGGTCCGGGTTTGATCGGTGCATGTTCTTAGATAGGTGTTACGGTGACAACTCACCAGAGGGCGCTGCAGCAAACATTTATTGTGCAAATCAATGTTGCCATTTTTCTACAAAACTACTAGTCCGATTTTGATGCAGTTTTCAGTTATGGGTTTGGGTTTTATTGCATGTTCTGAGATAGGTGTTACGGTGACAACTCACCAGGGGGCGCTGCAGTAAACATTTGTTTGTGTAAAACCAAAACTACTAGTCCGGTTTTGATGCAGTTTTTGGTTGATTAGGGAGGGTTCTTAAAGTAGATGTTACGGTAGTAACTCACTAGAGGGTGCTGCAGTAGTATATTTTATGTTAGTTACTACATATTAAAGAGATTTATGTGGAGCTAAAGAACATAATATCTATGCTCTGAATGCTCTCTAAAAAGTTTAAAATAAAAAAGCAAAATTAAAAATTTTGTAAAAACCCACGACGCTTAAAAAGTAATTCAAAAAGAATAAAATAATTTAAAAACACCCTAAAAAAAAAATTAAAAAAAACCCAAGAATAGTCGTCGGGGGCTGAACATTGCAAAACTAGTTCACCTCATGGCAGCCCCCGACGGATATTCTTGGGTTTTTTTTTTTTAACGTTGGATTTTTACTGCATACAGCTCCACGACCCCCGTACTATTCAATCCATCCATCACCACAATGTGTTGAGTGCGTTACATTGAGTCCTACCGTAAAACCTGTTTTTTTCACCCAAAAAAGAAAAGTCGTTTCCAAGGAAAATAGTTTTTGCGTAAAGTTACCTAGTTTGATGTACAGAAAGCTTGGTTGACGGTTTCGTGAAGGGTCTTGTTACACCCTGTATAGGATGACTCGTAATTGGAGACTGATACTTGTATACACATGATTGTACTCATGATAACAAACAACTTTCCCAAAGAAACATTTTTTTTATACCTCTTCACTTTTATCACAATAACACAACAACTGTATGAAATTCTCTGGCGCGCGCCTGTGACCTATCAGCTGTTAGCTGCGTGACGCCTTTCTTCTCATTATTATCGTACCGTGCAACAGTGGGGTAGGCAGAGGACCCGCGCGGCGTATTTCATACAGCTGTTGTGTTATTGTGAAAAAATATGTTTCTTTGGGAAAGTTGTTTGTTATCATGAGTAGAATCACGTGTTTAAGTATAAAATTGAGGCTGTTTGTAATTTCGAAATAACAACTTTTTACTCAATGCTTAAGAAAGTATATCTAAACGGTATTCATAACAATTTTTTTTCTTATTTTTGTCAGTCTGTGTGTCCGTCTGTCTATTTGTTCCGGCTAATCTCCCAATCGGCTGGGATGGCTTAATGGCAGATAGCTGATGTTATTCGGAATAATGTAGGCTAGTTTTTAACCGACTTCCAAAAGGAGGAGGTTATCAAGTCGTCTGTTTTTTTTTTTTTTTTGTTTATGTTCAGCGATATCTTCGCCAATTGTGAACCGATTTCGATGATTCTTTTTTTGTTTGGTAGAATATTGTTTCGCGGTGGTCACATTTTAAATTTGGTGAAGATCTAATGCTGATCTTCGGAGATATACTATGGAACTCTTCAAAAATAGACGGCAAATCTGTCATGATTGCAGCAATCGCTTGGATGTTTATTGTTTATACAACATCATAACATAATATCACGCTTGTATGCTCTAGGGGGTACGCAGATATGTACGGGGATGTGTACTGTACAACTTTTCGACATTTAGGTATGTTAACTTCTATTTTATTGGGGATAAGCCTATTACCATGAAATGTATTGTTAGCGGTTCACTAATATTTCACCAAAACTCTTTTGACAATATTTTAACCGACATCAAACCAAATGAGGAGGTTCTACGTTTGACTGTGTGTCCCATATTATGTTCACCGATTTCTCAGCTAATTGTGGACCGATTGTCAAATTTTTTTTTTATTCGGTAGCCTATACTACTGAGGTGGTCCCGTTGTCACAAAGTTAGAATCTGATGATGGGATCCCAGGGATATCGAGGGCAACCCTGACATTTTACAATGTTTTTCATATAGGTACTTTCTAACGATATTTGTACCTGATAATCATTATCTCATGTTGCTGAGCTGATGATGGAAGGTATAAGTCAGGATCTGATGTTGATCTTCGGAGATATACAATGGAACGCTTCATTAATAGACAAAAAATCTGTCGTGATTTCTGCAATCGCGACGTTTCGATGTTTATTTTTTACACAATATTAGAACATAACATAACTCCTGTATTTCACCCAGATTTCGACAGTTAGGTATGATAACGATATAAGTTACATTTTATTGGGGATAAGCCTATTACCATGAAAGGAGTTGTTAACAATGTAAAATAAATGTATAGCAAATATTTGTGTACTTATAGTATTGAAACTACAAAAGGAAAAATAAAAAAACTTTTTTGCAAAAAATAAAACCGACTTCAAAAACAAAAAAACTTGATAAATTACTTTAGCTTCAGAAGTCGGTGGCAAAAATATTCAATCGAACAAACATAAGTCACCGACTTCTGAAGCTAAAGTTATTTTTCCACTTTTTTGTTTTTGAAGTCGGTTTTATTTTTTGCAAAAAAGTTTTTTATACTTAGTTTAGAAAAATGATTACGGATCCGTGCAAAAAAAATGAAATTGTTAACAAAAATCCGATTCAAATAAAAAAGTCATATTTTTTATAATAATTAAACGTAGACCAAGGTCGCGGGGCACAGCTAGTTATACATAATAAAACAATAATAATGGGGGCTATCGCGTATGAATTCGCCGCTAGAGGCGCTGGTGTAGCGGGAGGTCACCGAAATGTCAGATGTCATAGTGTTCGCGCGTTGCGAGCTTTTTCAACACGTATTTTTACTAATATTCATGATTGTGGTCTAGATTGAGCCATTCCTGATTAATTGTGACTTGAAGATTTTAAGTAGCAACTTGGATCTTATTTGTTAAATTAAGTACTTGGAATTAAAAAGTTTTTTTAAATGTTTCATGCTTGCTAATTTTAGGGAGAATATTGTAAATATAATATTTTATAATATGTATTTATAATAATAATAATTTATAGGAAAGAAAAAACTCAGTTTACAAAAACTCTGTGTTCGATAACAACTGCATTAGTATAAAACTGTTTCGCAGTAATTAACGCCCACCTCCAAATAATCAAGAAAAACAAAAACTAAAATTTAAACTAAAGATAAAGAAATAACAAAAATCGAACAATTAAAACTTAAAATTAAAAAAAAAAAATCGTAATGTAGGGAATTCACTTATGAATACTCGTATGTTTTGTGCATGGAGTGTATATGCTGTGCGTGTGTGTATGTGTGTGTAAATATGTATCTGAAGTTTACACTATGTTTTTATCAATACTAATAATATTCTAAAGAGGTATTTGTTTGTATGTTTGTATTGGGGTAATCTCTGGATCTAAAGAACCGATTTTGAAAATTCTTTCTCTAATAGGAAGTTACATTATCCCCGAGTGCCATAGGCTATATGTAAGTACAACGTGCCCGTAGGATAATTTCCTACAAAAACGCGAGCGAAGCCGCGGGCAACAGCTAGTAAGTAATAAAATGAACTTTTTATTGGTAGGTACTCTAAAGTATAAAATAGAATGATTAACGTGACCTTACTCGATAGTGGCGCCATCTGGTGAGCTCACAAAGGAAAGCCCTCATTGTGATGTTTACTGTCTACGAACTCACAGAATACGTACATATACTCGAGAGGTAAGTACCTACCTACTCATGAATCACAAAAACTTGAAAGTTAAGGGTTGAACCACATATCCATGCTGACGGTAGGAGGGGTTCCCATCGGCGTCGAGCCAACGTTGAGGTACCTAGGTCTCGTCCTCGACAGCCGGTGGAACTTCGTGGAGCATTTCCGACGTGTGGCTCCCAAACTGGAACGGGCCCGGGCTGCCTTCAAGCGGCTCTTGCCCAACCTGGGGGGTCCAAACGCCTCCTGCCGGGAGGTCTCTACGCGGGGGTCGTGCGGTCCACGGCCCTTTACGGGGCCCCGGTGTGGGCGCGTTCTTTGAGGCGGCGAACCGCCCACTACCTGAACGCGCCCCAAAAGGTGGTAGCCGTAAGGCTGGTCCAGGGATACCGCACGATCTCCGGCGAGGCGGCGAGCCTCTTTGCTGGATTGCCGCCATGGGATCTGGAGGCGATAGTCCTCGCGCGTCTGCATGAGTGGCGCGTGGAGGCACTACGCCGGGGGGTAACTCCGCTGCCGCGGCAAATCGTTGCTCAGCGGACAGACCTCCGGCGCGATCTCTTGGCGACATGGAGAGAGCCACTGTCGTTACCCCGTGCAGGGCACGCCACAATAGTGGCGATAAGTCCCCTCTTTGAGGAGTGGCTAGAGAGGCGCCACGGTGCCCTCACCTTCCGCCTGACGCAGGTCCCCACCGGACACGGTTGTTTCGGGAGGTTCCTGCACCGAATCGGGCGGGAGGAAACGCCCGGGTGCTACCATTGTGAGGATCGACCAGAGGACACGGTGGAGCACACGGTGGAGATCTGCCCTGCGTGGGCGGAGCACCGCCGTGTCCTCGTAGCGGCGATCGGCGGCGGCGACCTCTCGCGTCCGGCCTTGGTTCAATCCATGGTCCGGAGCGAGACGGAATGGGACGCCGTCACCTCCTTCTGCGAAGCAGTGCTAGCGATGGAGGTGGCGGAACGTGAGAAGGAGAGAACCTCACGTCCCAGCCGCCGCGGGAGACGCACCGGGCGTCGGGGGTCACGTGGTGGCCCCCGGCCACCGTAGGCGCGGGCCTGTGGACGGTGAGCCATGGGCTATATCGCCGTCCGTCCGTCTTATGACGACAGGCCGTGTCGACGGCGCGTTCGTGTTCCACGCGCGCCTCAAAGAGAGTCAGCAAACAGGAAGGGGTCCGAAAGGACCGATGCCTGCCAGGGTTGCGGGACTGTTCGAAAGAGATACCGCGGCCCTGGAACACAAAGGGCAAAGGAAGGAACATGGATGGGTTTTAGTCAGTAAAAGTCTGACACTCTGACGCTCAGGGCTGAGCAGGAGGGGTTATTTGATGATTTCCTAACGAAAAAAAAAAAAGAATGGTTGAACCACATCGGTACGGCATCGCATTTTTCCATGCTACTATCCATAACTCATCATGAATATATGTTTTCAAGACTAAAGTGCAAGGTGCACTAACACAATTTCAATTTTATTGGTAAGTAATCGAATAAGAATTTAAACTTACCTGGAATCTTTCACCATCAAACTTGTTTTCTATCTGATAAGTCTTGTCGATGGAAAGTTGCCTGACAATATGTTTGACGTCGAGTCGCTCGGAAAGCATCGGGCTTATAGCAAGGAACATCTGTATTCCTAGCTCCAAGGGACGAGCGTCGCCGTCGCCTAGCTCTTCACATACCTGAGTAAAAGAACTTGCTTGGTTAAAACTTTGTCAAAAATGACATAAAGCTCACGTGTCTATTTCGTTTGTTTTGCACCTTATAGCACTTACAATAAAGGCTTTTATTCAATGCCTTCATTAAAGCTTTAGCCAAGTATAAGGTCTTCCCGGTCAAGATTAGGTACCTTACCCATTGCATTTTTAGGAAATGTAGGAACAGGGTGAAACTTCACACCCAAAAACCAGGCAGAGTAGTTTATGCTCACCTTGGATAGTAGACCACACGTTTCAAAATACTCAGGGGCATCAGGATGAAACAGTCCCAATATGCGAGTGCTTCCCATTTCCAGTTTGAGATCTTTCAGGATCAATCTCAGGAACCACTTCAGTTGTTCTGCGGTCACTTTGTTTATAACGTGACTAAACATGTCGTCGAGTACCGCTGAAATGCGTAAAAGTTGAATAAATATTTTAACTATCTTCCTTCGCGCTTGTTATGCTAGAAGGGATGGGCATATATAATACATAGCATAGGCATGTTCAATTTTAAAGTACCGTATAATGAGACATCTCTCCATATGGGATGTCTCTTTAAACGGCATAGATAGGTACTACCTATACGTCAATAATCCTTGTAGTACTTATAATACCGTTTTCAGTATCCTATTATGTTTGCACTGTTTTAGTATTTCCGCTGTCAGAGCGGCGCTGATTGTATTTATGAATAAGGTGAATTTCCATTTGCACTAACATTAGATGGAATGTGAGTGAAAATGGAAATTCATACTGATTAGATATCATTTTAACAAAACATGAGCATGCTTTACATGACTATTATGAATAGATAGACACATTGAAATTTTTCTCGCTTACTCGTGAAAAGCAACAGCTTTACCAGTCAATTAAGAAGGGTGACACAATTTCCCCCATTGCTATGCCTTCCGGACAAGTCTTTTGAAGAGCTATGCATCGCCCTAGCGGACTTCTCACTTTCTAAATAGAGAAATCTTGATCAGTGAAGTTAGTAAGATTTCACGCATAGTGCTCAAAAAGACCCATAATTATTGAATAACTCAATTACTTACATGCTTTCTTTCCAACCTCAGCAGAAGAGATTTTATCAAGGATGTCATTAATATCACCAACAGTGAATTCATCTGATTTTGGACTAAGACGGCTTTTAAAAACAAAATATGCTACGCCAGCAAAATCGCTGTCCTGTGAGTTACTGACCGATCTATAGTTCAGCAACTTCTGCGCGTCACGTGACTGCTTGCAAAGCGATAAAACTTTTACTAGTAAAAAGCCCAATTTGTTTTCTTTTAGGTTGTATGCATTTCTTTCTCTGTCTAGTTTAGGTAACAGCAGCCTTAGGATAGGAAAAATACTGGGATTCTGGAAATTTAGAACACACACACAACATTATAAGTAGGTACCTAACATCACGCGTGTTTATTTCGAAAGGATAAGTAGAGGTCATTTTCAAATACCTAGGGGAGAGGGAGCCTACTGCCAGACAAAAAACAAAAAACGCCCCGGGAATTGAACCCAGGCTCACTTGTTATCGGCTACCAATCAAAGGTAGACTGTCAACTTATTCGTAATAATGTAGCTACCACAGTTCAATTACAAAGGAAGAGGTGCAGGAATAAACTCGCGGCTGTTTCCATGTAGGCAGGTAAAGGTACTCGGTGGTCTGACTTATAAACTACTAATTTATTACCTTATGGCCTACTATTTGCGATGCATTCAGTTTAAAATCATTTAAAAAAGTTCCAAATATTTTATCTTGTTCTTGTTTTTGCTTTTTCTTCTTGTGCAATTGTTCAAAGAGAGTGCACAGCTTTTCAAACTTAATTTCATTTGCTGGCGTTACTTCATTAGCCATGTTAATAAACTTAAGAAATGATTGGGCTCCTAAAACAAAACAATAATAATAAAGAGCTTGATTTGTATTTTAATTTATCTGCAAAAGTTGAGATGTAGGTAGAGTCACTTCGTAATTGCATTACCATGTTTGAAAACAATTCCTAGTATACTGAAGCTTCACTAGTTATGAGTTCGACTGTTAGTCCAGTCATTTGGTAGTTTTACCTGTAAAGTTTTGAAAATGGGTGATTTTATAGATTTCGACGTGCTCTTTCCGAATGTTTATTTTGCCACCTAGCTCATATCTTTGCCGCTCGCGCCGCCATATTGGAAAAATGTTGCCCAAAAACCAGGTTTATGACCCTATCTTCTTTTCGACTCAATTTACGATGAAAATAATTATATAATAAATTATAATATAGGTACATAATATTAAACTACAGAAAAAATCCTACAATTTAAGTAGAAACCTTTTTTTTTAATTAATAGTTCCAGCGTACGAAGGCCGCAAACCAAGAAACATCTACAACAACACGCGTTCTTCGTTTATTTCTCTACACGTTGAAAACCCGGTCTACTACTTACTGCCAAATAAAAATGCAGAAAGAGCACGTCAAAATCTATAAAATCACCAATTTTCAAAACTCCCGGACTACTTCCACTTTTCCAGGTAACCCTCTTTTTGAGCACCTGAGACTGGACTATGTACCTACTTACATCAATGTACTAGAGTCACACATGAATGTGGTGATGGAAACATAATTGACAATTAAAACATTATTAAAATATCCTAAATTCGGCCCTATGACTAGATTATTTTAAGATTGCTGGAAACACAATTAAAAAAAAAAAACCGGCCTAGTGCGGATTCGCGCATGAAGGGTTCCGTCCCATCGCAGTAGGGAGCCCCATATAACTAAAGCGAGCCTCCTTTAACTTATTATTTGTTGTTATAGCAGCAACAGAAATACACATTCTGTGAAAATTTCAACTGTCTACCTATTACGGATCATGAGAGACAGCCCGCTGACAGACAGACGGACGTACCGACGGACGGACAGACAGCGGAGGCTTAGTACAAGGTCCCGTTGGTTACCCTTCAGGTATGAAACCCTAAAAAGATGTTCCTTCTTCTAATTATAAAATTCAGCTCTATTTGTTTAATGCTATGGTAGGTATTGAAACTGTTGGTATATTTTAATAATATTTATTTATTATATAACAAGGTAGTTTAACAAATATTTCCTGGCCATCACTGGTGAATGGTCTTTATAAAGCAAATATAAATTGTAAGCAGTTTCTTTTGTCAGATCAATGACTCCATGCTGGTCACATTTTGTAATGTACTCACATGCAAGTGCTCTTTCATAGTACTCAATAGCAAGATTATTAATATTTAACATTTGATAAACCCTTCCCATATTATAGTTAGCTTCTTGATCACATTTTCTTAAATTCCGGTAAGTTTGCATGTAAGCCATTCCTTGCAGAATTAGATTGTGATGTTTGTCCACAGTCCTTTGTGCTGCCATGACCAAAATAGTTACAGCTATTAAAAACGCAGACAAAGGATCCCTACATTTTTCATGATATTCTAAGTAGTATTTCAATGCCACTAAGTATCTCCCTGAGATTAAAAAGTTGTTTCCCAGAAATAGGTTCTTCACAACATTACCACTATCTCTTTGAAACAACCGTAACAAGAATTTTGAATGTGTATTTCTATCAATGTAGTTAATGACAAGATTTAACAAGTTCCAAGAGCGAGCACTAGGGTGTTTCTGAGCAAACTCTCTTATGAAACGAAATGCATTATGGTTATCATTATTTAAAAGGCAGGCTTGTAAACAATAAAATTCAATGTCCATTCGATGTGGCGACAAGCTCTTAGACATCATTGCACCAAAGGTCAATCTTTGCATCGCAAAATACTTTTTATATTTACGTGCAGTATCAAGCATTTCAAGAAAAAAATCCCATTCTTCTTGTGGACTGAATTTAAATGTTTCATCCTCATCAAAGTGAATGTCATTTTCATGATATTGGCTCTCACCTCGCATGGTGCGGAAATTATGTATAAGATCAATTCCACACCTTGCTTTGCAAGCCATATTTAATTCTTCTTGGTGTCTAAACCTAACAAATGTTTTAGAGAGCAGAGCTTCACCTACTTCTAAATATTTAGTCCACTTATTGTACTTTTTCAAAGCTAAACATTGTTCATAAAGTAGATTAGCATTGACTACATATTTAAAATCTTGTTCTAACATCTGCAAGGCTTCATCAATACGGCCTTTTTTCTCAAGGATGGAGTACAACTTTCTCCTAGCATCAGGATGTTGTGGGACATGTTTCAACACTTTATAAAAAGAGTTTATAGCATCAGTTTCCCTCCCTAACATGTATAAGCATTCTGCATGTTTGAGCCATACTGCTCCAAGGTCAAAGCTATTATTTCTCACTAAAGGCTCTAAAAGTTGAATTGCCAACTCATGATGTCCAGTAGAAGAAAGCGCTTCTTCTATATCCATATACAAGTCTCCAGCCTTTTCCACATCATTACTCAAAAAATCATTCAACAATGTTTGAACTAAGTTAATAGCCCCAAGATGTATGAAACATACCAACAACTTGCTCTTCAGATCAATGGGCAAGGAATTAGGAAGAGAACAATTCAAGTAGTTAGTTTGCTCCTCAATACCTCCCTCAGAATTTTTTACAGTTTGTATTTCTGCTTCAATTTCAACTCCAGCATTAGCAACAAATATTTCTATACAAGTATGAAATTGTTTTTGACCAATTAGCAACTCCAAAAATATATTGAGGTCCTCTAAATTGAAAAGTGATGGACATTTCTTATAAGCTGAAGTCATCACTGTCAGTGCTCGCTCCATTTCATTATTATTATGATACTGTGTTACAGCCAATTTAGCATATTTCATAATGGTTTCTCCTTCAGATGGAGGCAAGGAGGTTACTATTTTGTGGTAACATTTAAGTTTGGTGATATGCAAAGTCTGAATTGGATATTTCATGTTTTCTAATTTATCAAGAAGCTCCATTCTTTTCAAATGACTGTCAAAATTGTGTGGATCGTCCGCAATGGCTTGTGTGTAACAAATCATCTCTTGTCTATAATCATCTCTTTGTTTAGATATAGCAGCTAGTCTCAGCCATTCTTCCGCATCTGGAGGGCTCAAGTGAGCCCCTAGCAAGGCGAACTGTAGTGACTTCTCAGTATCATATTCATATATTTGTGCCAGAGTTTGGTATGGCTCTGGAGCAGTTGGGAATTGCTTAATAATTTCATGACACATCTTTTCAGCTGTGTCTCTATCTCCTCTGGCAAAGCGCAAATTTGCTTCACCCATCAAACCCAGGAGGCCTGGTGGCAGCCGTGCATACTTGCGGCGTCTGTGCAATGATTTATCTGTTAACATAAATGGCTCATCCTCATTTCTTTTGCTTGTCTCATCTATATCCTCTTCATCATCGAAATTATACCATTCATTGGAATATTCAGCAAATGACATTTCACCGCTTAAAAACTTACTGGTCAAATCTTTTTCTAAATCCATGTTGAAGTTTGTATACCCTTCTCGGTCGGCGGAACCCTCAATATACCAGTATATATACGATGTTCTGTGATTCAATACAATAAAATATTCGACGACTATGACTGTGAAAATAAAACTTCTTGAATAATTACTTACTTGATTGCAAATAGTGTTATTGTTTACAGTTTCTAATTCACATGTGGTTCTTGTATTTTGATCAATGCTTCACACCCCAGCACAAGTTTTAGGACAAAACTTGCCACAACATGTGCGATTAGATATTTATTTTATTGTCATAAGACCTCGAATCAGTTTAAAAACAAGAGTGTGTAAAGTTTTTTTTTGCGAAAAGCGCAGCTGAGGAGGAGAGGAGAGAACAACAAAGTGCGATTTTACTGGTTGGATTTTATGCACTAGCTAGATGTCTATGGATTTTATGACATGTCATGAACTCTCATCACAAGCATGGTATAATTATATTATTATACCATGATGACAAGGTGTTTTTTTACTTTATTCTATTAGTCTATTATCTAAAAGACCATAGCCATTAGCCAAATTAGAGAGACTAAAAAACTCAATTCCTTTCATTTTCTCCTATACAAATTAAAAAAAAAAAAAAACCGTTTTAATTCATATTAATAAATTACAGTTTCCCTACATATTTTTGTCTCATACACTAAAATCTTAAATAGTAACATGACATTGGCTGAATGCAAAACCCGTGCGAATCCAGAAAAAAACATTGGTTTGTCGCTACCGTCACTCACTAGGTACTTTGATGCAAGCAAGTTTGATGTTAGAACAAAACAGTTTGACACTTCTGCGTGTGACTTGTATTTTCTGTTTATATTTTAAATTGTACCAAAATAGTACGCAGTGCTCAATGTAAAAGTTCAAACAATTATTATAACAATCTGTATTTGAGTTCAAAACGGTAAGTAATACCTTTAATTTTACTTTAAAGTTATTTTATGGAATGTAGATTTTATCATTAGTATACCTTTGTTTCTAGATTTAGTAAATTTACGTTAGATGAACATAAGTTTTTTGATATTACGCGTTGCGAATAGGTCTTTGTTAATCAAACACCCTTGGGTTAATGTTCCTTTATGTATGTGAATCATACCTGATGCCAAATATAGGCAAAGGCACAACGATTTACATAAATGAAAGGTCTTTGTTTTTTTTTTAATTTTCTTAACATATTTCCTATCCCTTATGAAGCCCGCGTAGACCACGCATTATTTGTAGATAATATTTTTTTCTATCCAGCCAGATAGTACCTATGTACCTAATATCTGGCTTGATGCAGAAAAATATTATAGTCCAACCAAATTTTTATTGTATTTTTAGTAGTTCAAAAGTTTGTTTAAAAACAGTGGTTGGAAAAAAAAACCTTTATTTTATAGACTAACTAAGAACAATTGAACATTCTATCAATTACTAACTATAAAATAAACTAAAATGAGCAGCGGTGGCCCTGTGGTGGCGGCTCCGCCTTACGCATAGTAAGTCGTGGCTTCGAACCCAGGTAGGCGCATTACTTCGTGTAATTTATTTCATCACCACTTCTTTCAATATACAAATTTTTCCTGTGCATTAATTTTACATTTTTAATAATACATGTCATAGTATCCCCAATAAAATGGAATTAAAGCATAACTGGCGAAATTTGAGGGTATTATACCCCTTCAAAGCTTATAGGCGTATTGTTATGTTATCGAATTGTGTTAACAATACATATCCAAGTGATTACAGCAATTATGACAGACTTGCTGTCTATTATTGAAGAATTGCATTGTATCTCCAAGAGCAGCATCAGATCATCATCAAATTGAAACTGAACCACCGCGAAATATACTCTTCCATTCAAACAAATAATGATCCAAATCGGTTCTCAATTAGCTAAGATATCGCTGAACATACAAAAAAAAGTTGGTTAAGAACTCCTCAACACTGTCTGCTGGTAATGTCCCCTAGAAACTGGGGGCATTGAGTTAAAAATAGCCTTGATTATTATGATTCTCATATGCATGCATTATTTTATTACCATAATCTGAGAAGGTTAAGGTAAAATACGCGCTTAGACATGGAGTTGCGGACACCAGCCCGCTATACAATACAATACAAGGTAAAAAATATCCTTTTATATTACTTATAATTCCTTTCTTTTATATTTTAACTGTTCTAGATTATAGTTTTTTTCTAACAAACTACCTATTACTGTACTGATACTGCACCTATTATTCAGGAAAAGGTCATCTAATCCAATTGGCAGACTCAAGTCTGCTTTTTTTTTGAGTAGTTAGTAGTGTCCGACTGAACCATCGGCTTCGCAGCTTTCCGCTTTGGGCAAAATGGGCCAAATTTTTATTCGATTTTTTTTTGCGAACCTTCATTGAACTTACTGAACCCACCCCTGGCTATGGCACGCAATTTAATGAACAACTTGAAAAACACTCTGTATTTTTATCCGACTTCCAAAAGGAGGAGGAGGAGGAAAAAACTCAACAGACAGGACATAACCAAACTAATAATGCCGGCTTCAGCTATGCTGATGTTCTTCAAACTCCAAAACCTATTTAACCAGAGTGCTGCCCCCATAATGAAACAAATGAGTTAAAAACAATGATGAAAGAACTCATGAACAAACTGGGACTGATGCTAAACATGTTATCAGTTCTCATTTCCAAATTCTCTGAATGGCCACCGAGTTCCAAATAGTAATCTGGAATGCGAATGGATTGTCAAATCATAGCCTGGAGCTAAAAACCTATTTAACTATTCAAAACATAGATATAATGCTAGTCTCAGAGACCCATTTCACCTCAAAAGGCTTCATTAGCTTACCAAACTACAATATCTATTACACAAACCACCCATCAGGTAAAGCACACAGCGGATCAGCAGTAGGTAATAGTCAAGCGCAGCTTAAAAAATTATGAATCCAACAAATACAATACAGAACACCTACAGGCAGGGACAGTCATTCTTGAAGACAGCTTAAAACCTCTCACAGTGTCTGCAATATATTGCCCGCCAAAACACCAAATCAAGAAAGAACAATTCACAGATTTCTTCTCAACTCTGGGAAATAACTTTATAGCAGGTGGAGACTTCACTGCTAAACACACGTCCTGGGATTCACGATTGATAACAACTAGAGGCCGTGAACTCTACAGGAGTATTGAGTTATTTAAGTTGAATATAATATCTACAGGCGAACCAACATATTGGCCCACTGATAGAAACAAGATACCGGACCTGATTGACTTTGCTGTCGCTCTAGGTGTAAACACAGACAGGATCAAGGTGCTTCCAGTACGGATCTCTCATCTGACCATTCTCCAATACTCATCGAGCTATCGGAATTTCCTATTCAAAAGGAGGAAAATTGCACCTTACACAATCGAAAAACTAACTGGGACTTATACAGACAGGAACTGGAAAATACGCTTCCTACAAACATCCTGCTTAACTCAGAGGAAGATATAACAGATGCAGTTGAACTCTTTACTCGTTGCATTCAGTCTGGCACTTGGACTGGAACTCCTACGGAACGGTCACGTCAATGCAAGTCTGCCCCTCAAAAATTTAAAGATCTTATACAGCACAAAAGAACTCATAAGTATCTAATCAACCCATCATCGACAGCAGCTACTAACTATTCCCTATGGAAATGTAAATCCAAATTGAAACAGTCTGTTCGTGCCAATCCGCCAATAAAAAACAACTATGGAGAATGGTCAAGAAGTGACTCAGAGAAGGCAAAAACATTCGCAACATACCTTCGCAGAGTTTTTTCACCTAATTGTCGTGAGGTTGAAAATCAAGAATAAAAATTATACATGACACTTTAAACACAACACATCCGCTCGATCCACTTATTAAGCCATTCACTGTTGGTGAAGTAAGATACATGATCCACAAGAAACTAAACCCAAAAAAGGCACCAGGTTACGATCTCATTACAGGTAAATGCATTAAGGAACTACCGGACAATGCTATATCCTTTTTAACTTAGCTGTATAATGCTATGCTGAAAAGAAGTTACTTCCCACCATAGTGGAAGGTGGCCTCAATTATAATGATCCCTAAACCTGGGAAACCTCAAGAAGAAGTAACCTCATATAGACCTATAAGTCTTCTACCAATGCTTTCAAAACTGTTTGAGAAATTGTTTTTACAAAGGCTGCTACTCATTCTTGAGGAAAGAAAAATAATACCAGAACATCAATTTGGTTTCCGCGCAAAACACTTCACAGTAGAGCAAATACACAGACTGGTTGAAAAAATACACAACACTCTCGAAGCCAAGCAGTACTGCTCAGCTGTATTCCTAGACGTTATTCAGGCATTTGACCGAGTATGGCATGAGGGCCTCCTATACAAGGTAAAGACTCAATTACCGACCAATTATTACACCCTAATAAAATCATACTTGGCAGACAGGCATTTCCTAGTAAAGCAGGGAAGTGAAGTAAGTGACTTAAACCCTATATTGTCAGGGGTACCACAAGGAAGTTGCTTGGTCCTATCCTGTACCTGTTATTTACAGCAGACCTATCACTATCGAGCAGGACGACCACAACAATGGCGACCTATGCAGATGACACTGCAATAATGACATGTCACGAGGACTCATCACAAGCGTCGGAACTCTTACAAGAAGACCTAGGACTTGTCGAACAATGGACAAAATTATGGCGTATTAAAATAAATGAATCAAAATCTGCACACATAACATTTACGCTTCGTCGGGGAGTTTGTCCACCTGTAACATTGAATGGCACCCAAATACCACAAACTGATGACACAAAATATCTGGGTATACATATTGACAAAAGATTGACCTGGAGGAAACACATCTTTACCAAAAGAAAACAGCTCGGCCTTCTATTACGACAGCTATATCCACTGCTAAGACGCAAGTCAAAACTAAATCTAGAGAACAAGCTGCTTATCTACAAATGTATACTTCAGCCAGTATGGACATATGGCATACAACTCTGGGGGACTGCCTCAAAATCAAACTTGGGAATCCTTCAAAGGTTCCAGTCCAAAGTCTTGAGGCTGATTACAAAGGTCCCCTGGTACGTTACAAACAATATCCTGCACAGAGATCTCCGAGTCACTACAATCGAAGAAGAGGCGTTTAGACAAACCAAGAGATATCAGCATAGACTAACCAAGCATCCTAACAACCTAGCAAGACTGCTTATGTCCAGGAAACCTCATGTGGTGCGATTGAAGAAAAGGATACCACAGGACAGAATAACATCAAGTTAAACCTAAGAGTGGGTGCATCACTGGATGCATACCCGGCAAGTCCAACTGCGAGAATATTTAAAGTACAGCTGATTGTCCTCAAACTACGATAGATTGCAGTAGAAAAAGGGGTTTTAAAAAAAAAAAAAAAAAAAATTTGGTGAAGATCTGATGCTGATCTTCGGATTTAAACAACGGAACTCTTCAATTATAGATAGCAAATCAGTCATGATTCCTGCAATCGCTTGGATGTTTATTTTTTACACAACATCATAACATAATATCACACTTGTATGCTTTGCTGGGCTGGGGTTTGGGGTATGCAGATGTGTACTGTACAACTTTTCGATAGTTAGGTATGTTAAGTTCTATTTTATTGGGGATAAGCCTATTACCATGAAATGAATTGTTAGCGGTTCACTAATGTTTCACCAAAACTCTTTTGACAATATTTAACCGACTTCAAACAAAATGAGGAGGTTCTACGTTTGACTGTGTGTCCTGTATATTCACCGATTTCTCCGCTAATTGTGGACCGATTGTCGAAATTCTCTTTTTATTCGAAAGCCTATACTACTGAGGTGGTCTCGTTGTCACAAAGTTAAAATCTGATGGTGGGATCCTAGGGAAATAGAGGGCAACCCTGAAATTTTACAATGTTTTTCATATAGGTACTTTCTAACGCTATTTGTACCTGATAATCATTATCTCATGTTGCTGAGCTGATGATGGAAGGTATAAGTCAGGATCTGATGCTGATCTTCGGAGATATACAGTGGAACACTTCAATAATAGACAGAAAATCTGTCGTGATTGCTGCAATTGCTTGGATGTTTATTTTTTACACAATATTAGATTAGAACATAACATAACGCCTGTATGCTCTGAGGGAGTACGCAGATGTCTACAGTACACCCAGATTTCGACAATTAGGCATGATAACGATAAGTTACATTTTATTGGGGATAAGCCTATTACCATGCAAATTGTTAACAATGTAAAATAAATGTATAGCAAATATTTGTGTAGAATATTACAACAAAAAAAGGAAAAATAACCAAAAAAAAATAGCTTCAGAAGTCGTCAAAAAAAACTCAATCGAACAAACAAAAGTCACCGACTTCTGTAGTTAAAGTTATTTATCCACGTTTTTTTTTTTAAGTCTTCTATTTTTTGCAAAAAAGTATTTTTATTTTATTTTGATTTCTTAGACAGATAAGCTAGTAATAAAGTAATATAAAAAATGGGTATATTGAACATCTCCACAGTCAGGCGTGCAAGCATAGCCAGGTGTGGAGGCATAGCTGACATGTGTGAAAAACTTCAATCAGTCAAAGACGAGTTGACAGAGATTGAAAATGAGCTTGAAACAAATACAGAAATTTGTGATATGCATGACAGCAGTAAACCCTCGTTGCTGGATATGCCTGTCGAGGTAAGTCATCTTTTCATAACACTTCACTAAATACAGCCTTTGGGTACAGGCGGATGTACGACCCTGAATACACCATAGTAAAATAAAATAAAAGTTACTAAACTGGCAGATCGAAGCCTGGGAGGGGGAAGGGGGGTTCGTCAAACAATAAGGTAAGCACTAAACAAGAATTAAAGGTAATTAGGAAGAACATTTGAAAAACTCAATTATAACTCAACAAACTTTTATATTAAATTTAGAAAATTAAGGATTCAAGAACTAGGCTAGACCTAGAGGCCTTAGGCACCCACCTCAAATTTGATAGGTTCTTTTGAATATTATACTTTTAAAACGCAACGCAAATATTTGCCTATAATATGCACAATGTCCACCATTCTTAAAATAGTTTTTATTACTAATCACAATTGCCATGAATTAAACTATACCAAGTTCAACATGTAAAATTATTTGCAGATACTTTTAAAAATATGCTCATTTTTGGACGCACATTTTTTAAAATACACATTGAGTAAAGTATGTCAACGATTCGACGACATATTAGCAGATGATCACCTATGGAAGTATTGGGTGCATAGTAAAATTAACGGAAATTTCCCTACCTTGCCTCGCCTTAAAATATGGGAAGAAACGCAAATGGACTGGGAAGCAGTTTGTGTAGAAATGAATGTAGAGATGAAGAAATGGACCAATGTTAAGGACACAACAAGACATATTGTTGTTAAAGATGTGCATATTGCATCTGTCGATACCGTTCTATTAGTTAATGTAAGTCATCATTAAGAACCCATCATGCTATGCACTTCTAAGATATAATTATTAATGAAGGTCAAGATGACGGGACCCCGCTAGGTTTTTCGAATATCATGTGAATAGGATTTAATACAATATTTCTACTATTTCATACTTTTATAGTAAAATTCTACACTCATACAATTTCAAAATATTCTACAGAGAAAGTGGTCCCCCTATTTTGATATCAAAATGGCGGGACCACTATTCAGTTAAACAAAAAAGCATGGCGTGATCTTAAACTATACACCAAATTTTAATACGATATAGTACGACTACGTTTGAATTGTTACTATACTTTTAAAACTGTTATATTTACTTTTTATTTTTGTTAGATAGAAAAAAGTATCATTTTAAGCCAAGTATCATTTTATGAGTCTTACAATTTATTTAAGCGTTTAGATTTGGTAACTAAAACTAAACGCCTAAATAACAGATTTAAACGTAGTCGTAGACGTACCTCTTTGTACAAATGTATGAGTAAAAAAGTGAAAAAATGCAAATGTAATGTGTATGTGTAACGTGTTGTGTGTGCAAATGTGTGTGTGTGTATGTGTGTTCTTTGTAGAATATTTTGAAATTATAAGAGTAGAATTTTACCATGAAAGACCAAGAAACATTAAATTAAATCCTATTCACAATTCGCAAAAACTGGCGGGGTCCCGTCATCTTGACGTTCATAATTATTATTGTAATTCAAAAAAATTTCATGATTTTATCTTTCTGGGTGATCAAATTATTATTTCACGCTCTACGTTTTTTTCAGAATGGCGAATTATGCATATCGGGTGGTAGGGACCGCGGCTTGGCTTTATGGAATGTCCTAAATATTAGTCCTCACGACCAAAGTGACAATATCACTACCTTCACTGATGCCAAGCCAAAGAAAATCAGGTACGACGCCCATGCCGGCTGGGTATGGGACCTGGCTGCAGACAGTATAGATTCTGCTACCACTATATACTCCGCCTCATGGGATAATACTGTGAAAGCATGGGATCTGGAGGCTGGATTTGAACCTAAACAAACATTTCGGTTAGTTTTAGCACTGTTAACATAAAAAAATATACTTGTTTTTCTTTGTCCTGGTTCCTTGACTTTGATTTGATTAGTTATGAAACCTATTTTTCAGATGTGGCATGTCAGCATTGTCCGTTGTTACTATTGGTAATGAAGTTATTGCTGGATTATACTCAAAAAAGATTCTGTCGTTTGACTGGCGTGCTGGACCTAGTCCAACTTACTCCTACAAACCACACAAAGGACCTGTCTTAGCGCTTCAATCATATAAAAATATGGTGGCCTCTCTAAGTGAGGATAAAACTATGGCTGTGTGGGACAGAGTAGCTGGAAAACTTTTATTGAGTGATATAAAAATACCAACTAACAAAGCTTACCCAGTGAGCATTAGTTGGAGTCCATCTGCCTTGTATATTGGGGACTCAAAAGGTTGCTTGCACCTGTTTAACCCTGAAGACCACAAGTACGTGCGGACACATGAAATATGGCCTGAGCCACCTTTAATAATGCCAGCCAACAAGGTAACAGGATGTCATCAAAGTCCAGGGAACATGATTGTCTGTTCAGACAGAGGTGAAATCAAATTCATGTACAACTGCCATCCTCCACATGAATATACAAATGTAAAGAGTAGTACATTTGATGTAACACAGGTAAATACTGCTTTTGACATATCTTTGGAATTATCAATCATAATACTAAAGTATGATAAATGTTGATGAATGGAGAGGGAGAGTAAGACAGAAGAAAAGATGGATGGATTAAGTGACGGCTGATAGGGGAAAAACGTGTGGCGCTGACCTTAAGTAGCAAGGGACACACTGACTGACTATTGTCAGCAACAAACAGTTACGGCAAGAACACGCCATCACGCCACAGATCTTTGTGTCGGTGAAGTAGGTTTTTATTATAAATTATATTAAGTCTTTTTAACAACTTTAGCACGCCATAGCTGTAGGTCCCCTTTGGGTGAATTAAAAATTGAGGAGTATTTACATCCCGTAGCATTAGTTTGGTGGCCCAGCAGGGCTATTGCGTATCTCTGTTGACAGTTCATAGTGATCATCACTTGTCGAGTTTTGGTATACAATGACCGTTCTTGTTGGTTTCAACTGACGCTACCCGTGCAGAACTGTCACTGTATATCAAAAATCGCCAAGTGATGATCACTATGAACTGTCAACATAGATACGCAATAGCCCTACTGGACAGACCTGAGCACAGCGCAAAAAACCTTGAAACACACAGGTTGTGTGTGGGGTTAACTGCTGTACGTGAGTTGATGAACCTCGGCATCCAGCTACAGGCAGACCAAGAAAGCTGTGCCATCCTTGGAATGCAGGCTGACCAGGCGCTTGCTGCGCCTGAACAGGGACAGCCTGCGCCGGGTGGAGGGGACAAGCAAAGACACTGCTCGCCAAACAAATTCTGCCACACAATAGGCATAACGGACAGTCCTCTGTCCAGAGCATGCATGGAGGCTGAGGAAAAAGGCGCGCGCCGGCGCGCATGCTCTTTGAATGCACAGGCGTCACCCGAATCAGAACAGAAACCCTTTTGTAGTTATTCTGAAGGCCAAGCAATGCCTATATTAAAGCCGGTCACCGGCTTTATGTTATAGTGCCTACATAAAGCCGGATTCCGGCTTCACCTAGATTTTTAGACTCCAAGTTAACTCCACAGAAAAAAAATCGGTGGCGCGTGTGATGAATTAGAAGTAAGAATCTATGGATGATTTTGGCAATCACGTTTAATTATTTTTTCTTTATTTCTTTTCCAGCTACGATACTTGAACGGCGTTTTAGTGGTTGGTACATGTGATTCCGCCCTGGAATTTTGGGTACCAAAAGAGAGGTACCAACATTCATCTTGAAATTGTTCTGCTGAAAGGTAGCTTTGAAATATTGAGATGTCAATGAATGAATTGAGAACACCATTTGTAACAGGATTAACGTGTCAAATAGTATTAAAGGCCCAGTCCAGTACCTAACATTGACACCCCGTCGAAATATTCGCGCAGGTTTATAATGTTTTATTGACTAAAGTTATAAAAGAATTGCAATTACTTTTAGTGCACCATGATATTGGTTATATGCCTAGTAACTACGTATTTTTTTAAAGTTCATAAAACTCTCTCTTGTTGCATAAATCTGTCGTTGAAAAGAGGTCCCTTTTTCCCAACGTGAGTACGAGTTCTGTTTCCGCACTCCTTCCGAGGCAACAGATGCTAAATCGCAAAATCTACCGAACCAATAAATACCTAGTCTTCAAAGTTGACTCGTTACTTTTTTATTACAATAATATCGTCAAATTTCTCGGTTCTTGCTCTAAAAAAATACGTAGTTTTTGTCAATAGATTTGTGTTATTATTCGATTTTATCGAAGGGCCACTGTCGAATGACACGAAAAGACAAAAAACAACATTAAATTTTAATTTAATGTAAACTGAAAATTATTAGTTACCAAAACACCCATAAAATTACAGTTTATATACAGAAACGTTTGTCATATTTCATCAGTGACCGCACCATCATATATGTATATACTGAGTGACCGCCTACCGGTCGAGGTAGAAGAACTTCGGAATATCGTCAATTGTTTTCCGGGATATCGCCAATTGTTTTTCACTTTTAAAGGACAAACACAGCACACATATCAAATCGGAAAGGGATCGGCACCGTATCGCCTTTCGCCTCGCCTTTCGCCTCGCCGTCAAACAGGCGTCAACCTAATGTAAGCAAGCGGATCAGCAGCTCCGATACGTCAATTCGTTATACCTATATAATTATGACGTTAAGATGTTATAAAGGGTGTAACAAGACCCTTAACGAAACCGAAAGCCACTTGTTCTCCCCGTCAGTGCGATATTTTTTTTGTTCTAGACCATACCTGGGAACCTTCTAGTTACGAAGATATTGGGAGTCAAAGTTCCAACACAGTTGATACGGTGCCGATCTCTTTCCGATTTGATATGAGTGCTGTGTCTTTTACTCGCACAATCATGCTGTTGCGCTCATGTTATGTCATGCAGGCTGCTCTACTTAATTATTTTAAACGACTACAAAGAAAAGAAGGGTTATGTGTTTAACTATAATTTTTATTTTTTTACATATGCGCGGAAAACACTAACGCGAACGAATACTTGCAGGTAATAAGATGAAATCAAATTTGCGAATTTTTTGTCATCATGGTAATCGAGGGAGCTCTGAACGAATATTGGGTAGAATCAAAGATGGCGGCTGTGAAAAGTAGCGAATTTTTCGTCATGGGTGTCACGTTCATGGTAATCGAAGGCGTTCGAAACGAATATGGGTCAAAATCAAAGATGTCGCATACGAAAATTATTGAATTTTTCATCATTGGTGTCACGTGCATGGTAATCGAGGGCGCTCTATAACGAATATGGGGTCACAATCAAAATCAAGTTCAAGTAATATCAAGCGTGATGTTATGGTTTGTCTATAACGAATCTCACAGGCTATTACACGCGCAAGTGTCCATTCGCACAAGTGTCCGTTCGCACAAGTATCCGTTAGTGCAAAAGTCCATTCGCACAGGTGTCCTTTTGCACTAAAGTGCTTGCTCGCAAGTGTCTTTCGCGCAAATGTCCTAGATATTTAAAAAAAAAACCAGCTAAGTGCGAGTCGGGCTCGCGCACGAATAGTTCTGTACCATTTGAAAAAAAAACAAATCGGCGTCAACTATATATGTATATTATATATTTTATTTTTTGTTTTTTTTTCCTTTATTTGAGGTAAGGCCTTGCTTTTTGCCAAATTTCATGATTCTAAGTCAAAGGGAAGTACCCCATAGGTTTTGATTCCCTTGTGAAATCGCATAATTTACGACATAAACAGTCAAATTTTGATCGCGTTGACTTACACTTTTTATTTTTTCATTGCTCCATGGGGTAGCAGACCTGAGTATTTGGTATTAATTTCAGCTTGATACCGGCACGCATTCCTGAGAAAAAGGGTCTTGACAGACAGACAGACGGACAACAAAGTGATCCTATTAGGGTTCCGTTATGCCGATTGAGGTACGGGACCCTAAAAATCCTTAGCATTGTCAATTTCGCAGTGGCAAGGCAACGAGTTCCATTATGCGGAGGCAAAAAAAAATGTTCGAAAACTAGTAATCATGAATTTCAATAATAAATATCCGAAAAATCTTTTTTTTTATAACGTCATTGTATATGGTGGTTCCTGGGAACAAGAAAAAATATAAGGGTCGAATTGATAACCTTCTTTTTTTTAAGTCGGATAATAGAGCTGGGCAAGTTTAGCATCATCTCAAAATAATTTAAGTACGACTAGGTGTCAAAGGAATCGTGTGTGCGGGGAGCACACACGATTTGTTTTTGCTGTGAATTTCTGAGTTTTACACAAGCAAACTATCGCCTTATTAATTCTAAAACAATTAAATGTCTAACCTATTGTATTGTTAATAGGTATATAGGTATAACTTTTTGAGCTTGCGCTATGATCTATTCTAGTTTCAGTTTATAATCCTTACTGTGATATAATGTCTCAATAATTATTTATTGCATTTTATTTTAGGTACATGAAATTGCTTTTTTATTTCAATAAAATATGTCTGCTACTGTAAGTACTGAAAGAGGAAAGGAAATTATGTTAAAAATGTTAAATGTTGAACTAGTACATTACATTTTGGAACAGGCATAATATTAAATAAAATGTGAACTTATGAGTAATGCATAATACCATATTTAGAATTAATTAATTACTTATTTATTGTGTAACTATTAGGGCTAAGGTGGCTAATTCGCACATTATTGTTTCGAAAATAACAAAAATAAATTAAACAAAATAGAGATGGCGCAATCGTAATGGTCTTAAAAGAAAGTCATTAACAGAAGTACACTAATATTTTGTAATATTGATGAGAACAGAATCTGGCACAATTCTGTGCCTACCTATGTATAATTGAATCCGCGTATCACGGGTCAGTTTCCGTCAGTGGTCAGTTGTAATTCACCAGTTTTGCTGATTGGACAGTTAGATGTGCGGATTCGACGTCAACTCGACAGTTTTCAGTGTTTGCCAGTTCCCTCAATTTGGCTGTTTTATTCTATTCGTTAGTCAAATTACAGTCGGAACGAAGCTGCACACCTCTGTCACTTTAAATAATTGTGTTTTATTAATTCATTATTTAATAAAAACACAATTTAATTATTTAATTTAAGGATGAGTGTCCACGATCTGGAAAGTCAGGGAAGCTCAATGTGGTCAGGGAAAGTCAGTGACATAGAGGGGTTACCTGGAAAGTCAGGGAAAAATGAGATTTTACAATGTTTGCTTTCTAAATTTCCCAGTGATTGTATACAGGGTGTAACAAGACCCTTAGCGAAGCCGTCAACCAAGCATGTCATCAAACTAAGTAACTTTACGCAAAAGTTATTGCTGGGAAAAGACTTTATTTTTGGGGTGAAACATCCCGTGTTATGGTAGGACTCAATGTAACGCACTTAAACCATTGTGCTGATGAATGAATTGAATAGTACGGGAGTCGTAGAGGTGCTTACAGTAAAAATCATACATTAAAAACATGTATTTATAAAAAACTTGTGATAAAGTTGGAACTTTGACCCCAATATCTCCATAACTAGAAGGTTCCCAGTTCCCAGGTATGGTCTAGATCAATAAAATGATCGCAATGACGGGGAGAACAAGTACATTTCAGCTTCGGTAAGGGTATTGCTGCACCCTTTATGTAATATTGGTTCCAAACCTATGATCCAAATTTTTGAACAAATCTTCGAGCTCGTTTCGCTCGTTCCTGTTCCATAATAATATCTACTAAAGGGGTTTGAATTTAGTGGCCGGCCTATTAGCCTATCGATTAATATAAGTACCTAGGCATGAAGCGTGGCCGCAACTTTGAAAAAAAAATGGCGGACGTTAGGCTGGCCAGGCTTCATACAAAAATCTTCCAAGCCTTTTTCGTAAACATAAGATTTATTTTAAAGTCATAGAAAGAAAAACCCTAATTCGAGACAGTTTTCAAATATTTTCGGGCTCATTTAGCTCACTGTCGCATTCTATTCTTTATTTTCTGATGTGAATGAAAAAGTGCAGGCTATAAGTTTGCCTTTTCTAGTGAATGAATAATGATATATATCGAAAGGCACTTTTTCTTCTTTAAAATGAAATACTTGGGTGACCGAGCTCTGCTAGGGTGAAAATAGAGAAAACGAATTTTCCCAGGTATGAGACCTAGCTAGATCGATTTTCAGCCCCCATAAATCTCCTCTTATATTGCAACTTTCGTCGAAATCGTTAGATCCGTTTTCGAGAACGTGATTATAAATATACTTACCTGCTCATTTAATATTATAGAATATAGTTTATACGGGTTGGGTACATTTAAATAATAAACTGATTTAGCTCAACTTGTGGACCTGCTGCAAGTTAGAAAGAAAGCACATACATCCACAACAGATAAATGTTCGAGTACTTTTGCTGTTTAGACCAAACGATGCTAACTCAGATATGTATATTTTATTAATTTAGATTTCAGCCTAAAAATGATACAACTGATATACTGTACGGGTTAGCTCGTACATAGTTAGGAAAAAGTGTAAAATGGTCAGGGAATTATTTGTTTATTATCAGGACACCTGGAATATGTGCACATTATGTAACCTTTTCTTCACGATTTCGAGTCAATTCTGACTCAGAGTGATTTCTGGGGTGGAAATCAAGTGTCAGCAAGCCTGGCATGTAACGCCTTTTCCGCTAGATAAACAGACGACCTAAAAAAGGTGGTGTACGTTACCCCAGAAGAAAAGTGGCTCCTAGTTTATTTAGTATGATCTGCTGTGCATGTGCACCACATAAAAAATTGGTGCGCTTTGTCGATTTGAAAAAAAAACGGTAAAAGCTATTCCTGCTGGAGTAACGTTTTTCCAGCAGGAAAATTCTAAAGGAATGATAGGAGAGAGAAATATTGTGCATGGCCAGAGAGTTTATATTTGCGTAAAGAAGTGCACCGAATATATAATGTTGTGCGTCTTCAGGTTTTCGAAATATTGCATTTCCTGCTGGAGTAACGTTTTGCAAAATCGTGTACCTCTAAAACTGCAGTATGTGCGCCTGTAGAATAAACATACACGAGTAGCCCTTTACTTTTGCGTATTTGTGACAGAATTAGATTTAAAAAAATATTTATGATCAAGTAATCGCGGTTTTTTGAAAACCCGAAAATACATCGTAGCGCCTAAAGAGAAAAAGTATAAGCTCGCTGAAAACTGTATTCGGCCCTTCTTGACGCTTATATATAATAAACATTAAAAAAAAACAAAAGTGTACCTACTTCATGCATGCGTTATTGAATAATATTGCTAAAAGTCAAAACGACTCGACGGTGTCATAACTTTGACGGCAAATTACAAGAAACCAGCTCAACCCAAGATGGTAAACCAAATTTTTATGTGGTGCACATGCACAGCAGATTACACACTAATTATATGTTCCACTTATATCACTCTAGGAGCCACGTTCCTGCTGAGGTAACTTATACAATAATGTGGCTGGGTCAGACTGGTATGAAAGGTGGGGTTTGGACTACGATTTGGGTTAACTAAAAGAAGTAGAATACAAGTTTTTTTTTTCGTTTTTCGTACCCACATTGCGATTTTGAAAATAGAAGTTGATTTGAGTTATCAACTCATTGCAGAAAGAAAAATACTCCACTTAAGTTTGAAGTTTGTTTCAAGATTATACTAAACTGACGAATCGAGGAAACTGGCACACACGGGAAACTGTCGACTTGATGCAACTGTTTAATTGTGGACTACAATCAGCTAACTTTAAGAAACACTAATCCACGAAATGGGCGAGAAATTTAAATAAACTGACCAGTGTTACGCGGAATCGTACAATCAGCCATCTGTCTAACAAATAGTTTTCCTTTAATATACTACTAACTGTCGCCCGCGACCTTCGGTTGCGTGAAATTATTTTTCAAAAATATGGCTCTTTTTTATTCGGATTTTGTTAACAATTAAGAAGGGTTATTTCTTTTTACATGGAACCCTAATTGATTTATAAAATAAAAGTAGCCTATATTAGACCTTATAACATCAGTTATCTACCAGTAGGACCGATTTTGACGGGACTAGCCAGTAAAAGTCTCGTCAAAATCGGTCCAGCCGTTTCAGAGATTAGCCGGAACAAACAGACAGACAGACAGATAGTCAAAAATTGAAAAAAAATGTGTTTTTGTTATAAGTGCTGTATATATTTTCATATGCATTCAGTAAAAAGCTGATTTTTTGATATTACAAACAGAAACTTCAATTTTATTTATTTGTATAGATTTTGATATTAAAACGCAATGGAAAGTAATTCAATAATTTTTAAATGAATTAATAAACCCCGTTTTAACCATACAATGTTCGTTTACTTTTGGAGGTATTTAATAAATGTTTCGTGATCGATGAAGTCGTTTAACGAGCGATACGACCTACTGTCAGTGCCGCTGACACAGCCCGCGTTTTTTGAAAATTCTTTCTAAAACACCCCAACCACACACCACGCGTGTTTATTTCTAAAATAATGTCATTATGGTATTGTTACGAGCTAAGTATGGGATAACTTAAATACTACCGATGAAACACGAAATAACTTTATTAAGGTGGATGCGCAAGGGTAGCCCGCGAAATTTATATTTTCTTACGTTTATTGCAATTTGCAGGTCAGTGTCAGGTTGTATGTTGATGAAAATATGAATCGCGCCAGTAACACGTATGGAGTTACAGAATTATAATCATTCAAATCGTCAATACAACCCTTCAAGTTCATATAATCTCAAAGAGTGACTTTTTCATGAAATAGCTATTTAATGTGATTATATGAACTTTGAGAGCTATATTGATGATTTGAATGATTATAATTCTGTAAAAATATGAATCGCGCCAGTAACACGTATGGAGTCATACGTGTTACTGGCGCGATTCATATTTTCATCAACATACAACCTGACACTGACCAGCAAATTGCAATAAACGTAAGAAAATATAAATTTCGCGGGCTACCCTTGCGCATCCACCTTAATTAAAAAACACTTAAAACTTAATCACAAATACACTACTGATCATATTAAACAATATTCGGTCTTTCTTGACGCCTTCTAAAACACATAAAACTTTTAAGTTGTCAGAAGGTTGAAGATAAACTCAGTATTCGATGACTGTGAATAATTTATTTCCAAAAAAGTCGTCTTATATAGCCAATAAAAACATGTACATTAAAAGAATCGATATTTACAAAATAAAAATCCAATAAGAATCGGAGGATTTTAACCAAACACGTCACAGCACTGTAAGTTGTCGTGTTATTTCCGCGAGGGGCGCTTGTGTGCTCACATAGGCGCGCGGCGGGCAAGCGCCTCGACAAATGCGCCGAAGGCATAAACATAGGCGGCGCGTGCGGTTCGCGCCTCAATAAGTTTGTAAGCCCTGGCTGGGGGCCATAAAGTAATTTTTGGCCACCACAGGATTGCCCGCTTAAGCAGCTTCAACTTCAGTGAGTTGTTGGGCTGCGAGTGATCAAAAAAAAGTTCGCGCCTCAGTGTCAGGAGTGGCCACCGTCGAGTGAAGATGCAGTGATGTTGTGTTGCGGATCGAGTTGACTGAACATGAAGACACGCTGACCGAAGACTAAAAGAGTGGCCTCACAGCTCCTGACACTCCTATTTCCTTGCAGAATTCGTCAAAAAAAAACGAAAAAAACGAATGAAAAACGTTAAACTAGTTATTTTCAGAATTGAAGAAACAGTTCTGAAAAGAACTAGTTTAACGTTTTTCATCAGAGCGTCAAAACGTGGCTTAGTTCTTTTTAGAACTATGTGCTTCCATATTTCTTATCAGAACGTCGAAAACGTAGTAACGTGCTGTGATCAGTGGTGGCTACAAAACGTTTAAAAGTGTACATGCATGTGATGCATGCGTTATTGAATAATATTGCATAGAGTCAACACGACCGCGACGGTGTCATAACTTTGACGGCAAATTACAATGATGCAAGAAACCGACTCAACTTAGGATGTGTAGATGTAAACCAAAAAACTAGTGTATTCAGTCAAAAATATACAGTGAAAATATTCAGCTTGGAATGTTTCGCATTAAGGTGGAAGCGCAAGGGTAGCCCGCGAACTTTAAATTTTCTCAAGTTTATTGCAATTTGCAGGTCAGTGTCAAGTTGTATGTTGATGAAAATATGAATCGCGCCAGTAACACGTATGGAGTTACAGAATTATAATCATTTAAATCATCAATACAACCCTCAAAGTTCATATAATCTCAAAAAATGACATTTTCATGAAATAGCTATTGAATGTGATTATATGAACTTGGAGAGCTGTATTTATGACTAGCTGACCCGCGCAACTTCGTCTGCGTGCGTGCGTACATAAAAGAAAGAGAGGTTAGAGAGAGTGTGCGTCAACCTTAAAAGTTGGACATATGGCCATTGCGGATACTTTTTTAGAGCTTTTTAAGAGGGACAATTCCGACATACATGATAATTGCGTAACTTTAACCGTTCACGCACAACGGAAGCTCTCAAAAGGAGTAAATCCCTATTATATACTATTACCGATGGATAATCATCAAATGACCCCTCCCACTCTGGACGGAGCGGAAGGGATTGTCAGACTTGTACTGACTAAAATCCACCCACGTTTCTTCTGTTGCCCTTTGCGTACCAGGGCCGCGGTATCTCTTTCGAACAGTCCCGCAACCCTGGCAAGCCTCGCTCCTCTCGGATCCCTTCCCGTTTGCTGACATCTCTTTGAGGCGCGTGTGGAACACGAACACGCCGTCACCACGGCCTGTCGTCATAAGACGGACGGATGGCGAGCTAGCCCATTACTCACTGTCCACAGGCCCGCGACCCTCGACAGCCTTACGTCTTCATCTTTAGACACTCGATGACAATCATACACCAGCTAGAACGAAAGTTCTCATCAAAGTTCTTGAAATGGACCGAGACACGATAACAGCTGTAAACTGTTGCGGACCTCTTGCAACTGCCTTCCGTCTCCATCGTCAGACCTTTGATGATAGACATACTCCAGGCAGGTCTAAAGTTCTCATCAAGGTGCATGAAATCAGCCGAAACACGATATAGATGCTGTAAACTCTTGAGGACCTCTTGCAACTACCTTCCGTCTCCATCGTCAGACCTTCGATGACAGTCATACTCCAGCTAGGTCTAAAGTTCTCATCAAGGTGCATGAAATGAGCCCAGACACGATATAGATGCTGTAAACTCTTGAGGACCACTTGCAACTGCTTTCCTTCTCCATCGTCAGACATTCGATGAAAGTCATACTGACAACTCAGTATGGTTTAAAGTTTTCATCAAAGTGAATGAAATGAGCCCAATAACATTATACCTGCTGCAAACTGTTTAGGACCGCTTGCAACTGCCATTTGTCTCTATCGTTTGACCGTCGATGACAGTCATACTTCAGCAAGGCCTAAAGTTCTCATCAAGGTGCATGACTTGAGCCCAAACACGTTATTGTTGCTGCAAACTCTTGAGGACCTCTTGCAAGTGCCTTCCGTCTCCATCGTCAGACCTTCGATGACGTCATACTCCAGCTAAATCTAAAGTTCTCATCAAGGTGCAGGAAATGAGCCCAAACATGATTTCTCAATTTAAAAAACAAAAGATCATGTATATCGGACTTCTCTGTAAAAAATTATGCGTGGTCAGGTCATACATAAAGTAAAAAAATATAGACGCGTCGAATTGAGAACCTCCTCTTTTTGTTTCGTTGGTTAATAAACCAAGCTTCAGACATTTGACACGGGCGAGGGTCATTCTTTCACGGAAAACTTAACACCGCGACTCAGAAAATGGAGTGAAATTAATAGCGCCATCTATCGAGCACGAAATTTAACCGTTAAAATATAATGCATGTAAAGCGATCGAACACACACTCTACAGGGTTATAGCGTCATGTAGACTAATCTAGAGTACTTTTTGCTCTCAGACCCGATTTAAAAGTTATCTTGTGAGCACATTTTTATTAATTAGTACCATTTTGGTGCAATAGATGTCGTTGCATGTATCTTTCACAATGATGGTAAGTTCTTCTTGAACACTTTAAATTTATGAATCTTTTGATAGAGAGCACTGATTACAGAATGAAACAAAAACTAAAACCTTCTCTAAGTTCCCCACAATATTTGTGCATTGAATCTAATCACATTGGTTTTCCCAACAACATGAACACCCGCCTCGCAGCGCGCGCGGGTCATTATTTTGATGCGGAGTTATTTTAAAACTGTGATATCTCCTAAGATATTCATCTAAATTGAATAGTGTAAAGGTCAATTTTGGTCACAATTGAATGCTAAAGATGACTAACATATTTATTTTGATAAGGATTAAAACTATGTCGGTAAAAACACCTTCGCAAATAAAACATTAATTTTGACCAAATTTTAAAATCATAAAAATGGTTATTGTGAGTCAACCTTAAAAGATAGGCATGTGCCGTCGCGGACTTGTTTTGAGACCTTTTTAAGAGGAATAATTCCCTGCTACATTATATTTGTGCAACTTTAACCGTTTACGCAGCGCACGCAACGGAAGCTATCAAAGAGAATAATTTTTCCCCGTTTTTGCAACATTTCTCATTGATGCTCCGCTCCTATTGGTTGTAGCGTGATGATATATAGCCTATAGCCTTCCTCGATAAATAGGCTAACCAACACAAAAAGAATTTTTCAATTCGAACCAGTAGTTCCTGAGATTACCGCGTTCAAACAAACAAACAAACAAACAAACTCTTCAGCTTTATAATATTATAGTATAGATTTGAATGATTATAATTCTGTAACTCCATACGTGTTACTGGCGCGATTCATATTTTCATCAACATACAACCTGACACTGACCTGCAAATTGCAATAAACGTAAGAAAATTTAAATTTCGCGGGCCACCCTTGCGCATCCACCTTAAGTAAATAAAATCATAATTTGTGCTGGATATTTCGAGCCTAAGTCGCTAGGGTCAAGGCGACCCTACACTATACTCTCTACACTATACAAGGTATTTGGTTTTTACACTATACAAGGTATAGTGTAGAGGTGATAACCCCAGCATCACCTAGAGAGCAGCAGTTGGTGCGGTGATTGCTACGCAAGCAAATCTTTATAGTTTCTCGAGATCCCTCTTGGACTGTGCTCTGGTTGTTCTTGCGCCAACCAAACTAAAGCGCCGTATGTAATGGTTTTCCGGATGACTGCTGTATAGCCAAGGTGGTGATTTTCTGCCGTAATTTTAATCTTAAGGTGGAAGCGTCAAGGTAGCCCGCGAAATTCAAATTTTCTTAAGTTTTTTGCAATTTGCAGGTCAGTGTCAGGTTGTATGTTGATGAAAATATGAATCGCGCCAGTAACACGTATGGAGTTACAGAATTATAATCATTCAAATCATCAATACAGCTCTCCAAGTTCATATAATCACATTCAATAGCTATTTCATGAAAAAGTCACTTTTTGAGATTATATGAACTTGGAGGGTTGTATTAATGATTTGAATGATTATAATTCTGTAACTCCATACGTGTTAGTGGCGCGATTCATATTTTCTTCAACATACAACCTGACACTGACCTGCAAATTGCAAAAAACTTAAGAAAATTTGAATTTCGCGGGCTACCTTGACGCTTCCACCTTAAAGTAATTTCCTGGTTTAATATTCACCCAACTATAAGAAGAAAAAGCGAAGATAAAACGCGACGCCCGTCTCCCCGGCAACGGTTGCCGGGGCTGCCCAAGATGCCAGCGTGTTCGGCGCGACGGCGGCGGCGGCGGCCGGTGGCGCCCCCGGCCGCCAGCGCGAAGTGGCTGCGCACCTCCTGTCAGTGCAATTTGAAATATTTTTTTTTCTATGTGATTTCAATGTATTTTATAGTTTATTTTACTTCATATACGTGTAGTTGGTAAGTAAATTATTTTATGTTCAGCGCACAG